>CM046883.1:11199038-11424751 GCA_025688845.1 Cucumis hystrix
AGAGAATTTTTTTTTTTTTTTATTATTATTATAATAATAATAATAATAATAATAATAAAAATAATAATAATAATAATAATAATATATTATAATTATTATTATATCATAATTATTAACACATTTCCATTTTCTTTTTTTTTTTAAATCCTTTTCTTTTTCATCAATTTATTTTCTTTTCCTCACCAAACTTCAACATACAATACCTCCAAAATAGTTTTTTTTTTTTTTTTTAAAAAAAATTATCAATTTAAAAAATTAAATAATTACGCTTTAGAATTTCATCAAAACTTTAGGGCGTTACAAAATACCCGAGTGAGTTGTGAGAAACTCCTTGCTGAAGTTAGCTATTTATAGAAAGTTTTGCATGAAAATATCTTAACACCTCCTCCTTGCTTAAATCCACCTTTAATCCTCTTTAAGACACCTCCTACTACCTTTTCACCTCAAAATGCATGTTAATAAATTAAGGCACTTGGATTAACTTTAAACCACTTGCTTTAAGCTTGCCACATGCATGTCCAAAACGTATAGCTAACCTCTTAGTCTATCTCGCATAGCCTTTCTTCTCAGCCACATAACCTCTTAAGCCTTTTTCCAAAGCCATTCAAACACCTAGATAACCTCCACGTCCATTTTACACAGTCTTTGTTACCTAACACAGATTCCTAAGTCTCTTGACAAGTGCAAAAGGCCAAGACCAAACCCCAACTAACCTCTCTTGACTTTGTCGCAAACCTCTAAACTCATGCCTCTACACCAAGTTTAGGCAAGAAGGCCATTTTCTAGAAGAATCTGAGCAAGGTGCACTTTCGAAGGGCTATAAGACTCGTTTCTTTGAATTGGCCTTCAAAAATTTGAGGTAAAAAAGTTAAGCAATTTAAAGAAACTTTGTAGACAACTGTTTGGTCAAAAAAGTTATGAATTTTAAGTTATGAATTTTCAAAGTTGTGTCATGTTTCTGGACGTCAAATAGTGTTCTGAGTAGTGGCCAAGAGGCTTGCATGTGTAGGCGAGATGGACGTAGCATTTTGGGTTTAGAGGTTATTTTGCTCAGTTTGCATGCACATGACAAGGCCATGGCACAGCCGAGTGGCAAGGCATGGGCTTAGGCTGCGCTCATAACCTTGCGTTAGAGGTTAGCGCGCATGGCGTGCAAGAAGCAGAATGCGCGCAAGGCACGTGATGGGTGCGTTGGGTAGGCTGCAATGATGCACGTGGTGTCACAATCGTAGCATTTCAACCTCGAGATGGATGATTGTGCGGCACTTGTTCTAACTAAATGAATAAGTCAGCCTATCAAAATCCAAAAATCGCCTATAAAGTCGAAGTATGATGTAACCTTCCTTTGCGTTTTTGGGAAATTTGTTTATAAAATGTGAGAAACAAAGAAATACATTGAAATCGACGTTACAATATGCATTAAAGACTGTTAGTTGCAAGGAAAAAGGGTTGCTTGCAAAGAGTACAATTAATGTTTGGGCGGGGATTTAACTGGTATGCCTCCCTTATAGAACATTTTGAAAATTTTCAGCTCTGTTGGCTTGCATATGAAAATGCCGAAATGTCACACCTAAGCTTTATGATGTAAAATGAAAGGCAACTACCTAAACTACATATGAGATGTAAAGATAAGATAAACTACGGGTATTCGGAGCATACGACCATAGACAAACACGCCTTGGACAAGTATGACCGTGACAAACTCCCTCACTTAAACAGTTGACATCCCCGTCGACTGGCAAAGCTGGAATCCTTCAATCTTCTACTTCCACGCTTCACGGTCATTGGTACATCTTCCACGAGGAGGTTCTTCCACTTCGCCATAAACTTGGGTATCCTCCTCGTAGGTCTTCTTCTTTTCCTCACTTCCTTAGCAAGGACTTCTTCGACTTCTGCTAGTCCCTCGTGTCCTCTCACGAGGTGGTGATCTTTGTATCTTTATACCCGAGTCTATTCCAATCGCAGCTTAACAAGGACATGATCTCCCACACGAAAGTCAAGGGGGCACGCTTCTTATCTACCCACTTTTTCAACTGCTTTGAGGCTTCCTCTAGATCGGCCTGAAAGATGTTTGATTTCCACTTCCACTTATTTATAATGGTGCGAATCTGAGGACCCTTCCTCATATAGAGGAAATCAACAAGGCGCGACAGTACATATTGTCCGCCACAAACACTCTCTGTTGGACTTTTATAAGTTGACGAATTCTTCACAGCTGTAACACAAGATTGAGTTGCCTTCAACGACTGAACCACATTCTTTTGCACTAACTTACCGGCCTTCGCCAAACTCATGCCATTTTGAGCAAGATTTTTTTTGCACGGATTCCTTCTACGCGCCCTGCATTGGGCCATCAGCTTGACATGCCTGTGTATGAGCCAACATATACCGAATCCCATGATTGTTCCTCTGACTAAGGGCATCAGCTGCCCAATTACTAGCTCCTTTCCTATCTTCTGACCCAAAATCAAGCTCGAGCATGTCTCTCTGTCCCCTTGCTTGACTCGAAGTCAGATTCGGCTGAGTACCGAAGTGGCTGGCAACATAGTTGTTCGTCTCTCTGGCAAAAGTTGATCTATTGGAATATTGTCTCCCATCCCTCAGACTGTGTACCATGGCAAGTGTTTCTTCTTCAAACACCGTATAACTCCTTTCTGTGGTACTCGATCTTCGACCCTTAGAGTTTTCCCTTCTGCACGAGGACATCGCCCAACACATAATCAAATACGCCAGCATGAGCTTCCATAGGCTGGGTCACACCTACGGACTCAAAAGTTGGCCCTCTCCTCGGTGCTTGCTTCAGGACACGGTTGTCGACACACAACCGTCCTTTCTCTTCTTTCTGTAAGAAGACTTGAACTTCATACAAAGATTTTGTAGGTTTAACGAATCCTGCCCTCAACAATCCTTTTGACTGTATTCGAAGTTCCACTAACTCCGACGACACCACACGCCCATCATTCTTCGTAGGCGATTCTGACATAGGCAAAATATCAAGCATCCCATCACAATATTTCTCTACTACACACCTTGTGTCTTTGTGACCTGTCTCCCCCGAGCTATCCACTAACTCAAATGGGGTAGCCTCAAACGTTGTTTCATCTCGAGTGAGGTTCTCTCTCAGTTGCATAGTTGAGATCATTCTCAATCCTTTGGGTTGTCGAAGGTCTGTCTGCACAACTGTGGGGGTAGACCCCGTGATCACCAGACATTTAGCTGCAGGCATCATGATCACTCGATGTTCAAGGAGGAATTCCATTCTGAGTACTACATCAAAGTCATCCATACATAAAACCACGAAGTCAACAGGACCGCTCCATCCTTCGAACTGTATCACCGCTCGTTTCAGTACTTCGACGACGGGTAAAGCTGTAGAATTCACAACCTTCATTTTTTCTGGATCCTTCTTTCAATGAAGGTTTAGTCGTCTGGCTTCTGCCACCGTTATGAAATTGTGGGTTGCACCAGAGTCAACCATAGTGCTCTTTGCGTGCTTCCGGTTGATCCAGGTGTCAACATATATTAGGCCCCCTTTCGTACGTCTACTTGTCTCCCCCACTCTCTTCTGAAGAGACGACAAGAATCTTATGGCCCCCACTCTGATATTCTGAACTTCTTCCACTTGCCCAGCTTCCTTCTCTGGTTGACTCGATTTGTCACATGACTCTGAAGCTAAAGAGGCCTGAAAGGCATAAAAGGCCATTCTATTTGGGCATTTCTTAGCCCGATGTGATCCATCACATATGAAGCAACTGAAGGGACGATTTGACGTGTTTGGACTATCACATCTTCACCAGGTGTCCCCCGTGTTGGATTGGGAAGGCTTGCGGTTCTACCAGAACTTATGTTTTCACTGGCAGTCTTGGGAGAATTCGGTTGGCTATTTATATTTCTTTCGGGTGAAGAAATTTGGTGACGCCTCTAATCTTTAAGAGTCACTGGACAGATCGAACAAACGTTCAGCTGTTGCATAGGCTGTGTGAGGTCTTGAACTTTCTGCTCATATAACTTAGTCCTTGCCCACGGCTTCAACCCTTCAACAAAATTAAAGATTTTATCCTTTTCGGTCATATCGAATATGTCTAACATCAGCTTTGCAAATTGCTTCACATACTGCCGAATGGTTCCAGTGTGTTTTAATTCCCGCAGTTTTCGTCGAGCAGAATTTCGACATTCTCGGGGGAAAACTGCAAGCGAAGTTCTCTCTTTAAGCTATCCCAAGTATCTAGTATGCAACGTCCTTCTTGAATGTGAACATAGTTGGATCTCCATCATATCTTTGCATCTTCAAATAAATGCATGGTCGCCAATCTTTGGCCTCTTCCGTACTAGTGTTCGTGGCCTTGAAGTACTGCTCAATATCAAAGATAAAATTTTCCAATGCCTTTGCATCTCTTGCCCCACAGAAGGGCTTGGGTTATGGGATCTTTATCTTGCGAACTGTAATTGCTCCTCCAGTCGAAGCTTGATTTGCCAACGCTCGCATTGTAAGGTTCACCTCTGCGATTTCATTCCTAACGACATCCAAGGTGACTCGAAAATCCTCTATCATGCCTTTTATCATTTCCATCATATTCTTCTAAGAGTTATCTAGCTCAATAACTCGTTCTTCCATATGGGCAGCAGAGCTCGACGAACTGTCCCCACGCTCGTAGGTAACATTTCCAGTTCTTATCATTCGTGACTCTAAAGTGTCAAATCTAGTTAACAAATCTCGTATGGGTAATCTGTCCAAGCGACCTGGCACCGCATCAATAGCATCGGCTTTCTTGGAAACTTCCTTAAGCCGCTTTTCAAGAAATCGAATGGAATCAGGAACTTCCACCAAGTAGAGTATCTGCTCTTCGATCCCCACCAATCGTTCGTTATGGGTCTTACTCGTTTGTTTCTCAGTCAACATTTTTCTGTCTCAACTGTCAATTAGCCAATTTGTCTCTGATACCACTTGTCACAATCTTAGCGTTTCAACCTCGAGAGAGACGATTGTGCGACACTTGTTCTAACTCAATGAACAAGTCAACTGATCAAAATCTAAAAATTATGGACAAAGTCGACGTATGATGTAACCTTCCTTTACGTTCTTGGGAAATTTGTTGATGCTTGGGTAGGGATTCGACTGGAATCCCTCCCCTATAGTACATTTTGAACATTTTCAGCTCTGGTAGGCTTGCATATGAAAATGCCAAAACGTCACACCTAAGCTTTTTGACTTAAAATGAAAGTCAACTACCTAAACTAGATATGAGACGTAAAGATAAGATAAACTGGGGGTATTTGAAGAATACAACCATAGGGAAACACGCCTTGGACAAGTATGATCGTGACATGTGACACCCCTCATTGTGAGGTTAGCACACGGTGTGTGGCCTACCTCAGTGAGGTTAGCACGCCATCATGTCATTGGCCACGATGAGCTATTTTCGAGTTGTTTTGGGCTGTCTTGATATTTTTGTAAAATTTAAGAGAAGTTCTGAATATTTTCATGTTCAAGCGATTAAGTAAGGATTAAATATGAATTTTTCAGATCAAGGAAGCTGGAGAGGAATCTCATAACCAAGGCTCTATTCAAGTGACATTGAGTAACACCATGATTTTTAAAGTATTTATTAAACATACTTTCAAGCTCTGCAAGCAATAGCTTGTGGAATGATTTATGAATATGATTTCCAACTTCTTATTTCAAGTTATGTTTTATGATAAATGTTTATGAACGATTATTCAAGTTATATCATGATTTCATGATTAAGTTCAAGGAAAACTATTTTCATGTTTTCAAATGTTTTCTCCGTGTCCGAATATATCATGAGACCTATTGTATACATGTGGTTGACTCCATACTGATGGTAGGGTTGACGACCCTATAGTTTATGGCCCATAAGGAATGGTATATTTTTATGCTTTAAAGGAGGAGGGTTAGCAACCCAACGACTGTTCTGTCTTGAGACAAAGGGGTAAATACTACCCATGGCTATGGAATACTGTCTTCAAAAAGTTATGCAAATGTTTCAAGTTTCATGTTATGAAATGATAATTTACTAATATATGTATTTAAGCTTTGGTTTTATTAAAATGTTTATGAAAACCTGTTTTCTAAAACTGTTGCTCACTAAGTCTTTCGACTTACTCTTTCAAAATGATTCCTACTTTCCACGTATAGATTGTGAATCTCTACATGTTAAACATATTGCTGCCAGACCAAGTTAATTTCTCATCATGAAAGGATTCGTTTTCTTAAACACATAGCTATTCCAATTAATACTTTTATGTTTTACAAGTTCTTACTTGGTAGTTATAAGTGTACTTTTTTAAATGGGCTACACTACTGATTGTTTAAAAGTTTTCAAGTTATCTTTTATTGTTAAAAGACTGCCAAATGATTTAAAGCGTCCATGTCATGTGTTAGTTGAAATTGTTCTAAGAGGCAAATGACTTCGGCTAACATCATGCCACTTATAGGTGCAAGCAAGCAGATGCTCGAGGCAGGGCGTGACATCTTATACTCTTAAACACCTTGACACAAAGTGTAGCTTCCTAATGGATGAAGGAAGGTGTGGAGCTTACAACCTGGGTTATATTTTTACACCTTGCAAGAAAATAAATATATTTGTAAAGTATTGGATCAAGTTGTAAACTCATAGTTGAGTTTTCTATCTTTCCGTTGTGTTTGCGCTTATCGTTGGCTAATGAGTTTAAGTGTTTTCCATTGTGTTCAATTGTAAAGATCGATCTCCAAAGTTCAAAGTTGGAACTCTGTGATGGAGGTTGATTTGAGTAGCTCCACTTACTAGGCATTCAACTCACTACCTTGCGGTGAGGTACATGTTGAGTGTCTAGGCGACACACCTCCTTCTAGTCACATGAAGTGGCTAGAGGGCCGAGGAGTGACAGTTTTCCTCTCTCTCATCCAAGTGCAAGTGAAAAGAGTGGTTTTATGGCTACGCCAGAGTCAAACACAAGGAACTTATGTTTGCCTTTTATTTTAATGCGTAGACTAATTTCATGTAGTAACTGTACAATATTGTTATATTCATAATATTGACCATCTTACTATGTACATTAAGTGTGAGGTAAAAGAGATTATACATATATAGTGTGTAATGCCTATTACTGAAGTTAATGTAATTAGGCGAGATAGTTGTTAGAATGCTCTGTGAACTACAATTTGGGACAATACATCCATGTACTACAATTTGGGACAATACATAATTAGTCCACTGAGGCCACATGAAACATTTGTTAAGCTCACAATTAAGGCGAGCATCATCTCAAATCGTTCACCATACTTGCTCGCCTTCCGGGGTGCAATAATTGAGATTAATATATGATCCATTTCTAATCTATCTAGTCACATTACTTATAAACCCTCCTCTTTTAAGACGAGCTGCCTCTCGATGCCTAACCGTCACACACACTCGCATTTATGACATTTATGTTAAGGAGGAGTTCAGCAAAATGGTTGTATGGCTACAATCTTTTTATCACCTGCTTAGTGAGGTCTTAGCTATTACTTTCGAGTCCTTTGACATTGTTTTAAGTTGGGTAGTTTCTTTCTAGGCCATAGCATTGGCCCTTCTCTCAACGTTTTGAGACGGAACCAAAATACTGAGTCTGCGACATCACCGTTCGGCTTTCGTGGGCAAAAAACTTTAATATTACTCAAAATGAGACCACCCAGTAGATAAATGTGAACTTTCGACACCTTTGACATTGTTCTAAGTTGGGTAGTTTCTTTCTAGGCCATAGCATTGGCCCTCTTCTCAGAGTTTTGGGACGGAACCAAAAAACTAAGTCTAAGGCATCAACGTTCGATCTTCGTGGGCAAAAAGCTTTAATATTACTCAAAATGAGACATTGTATATTGTATTTATGTTTATTATAAATTGAAAATTATAAATTGTATGTATTTTTATTATAAATTGTAAATTGAAATTGTACATTGTATGTATGTTTATTATAAATTTTAAATTGAAATTGTTATTGTTTGTATGTTTATTATAAATTGTAAATTGAAATTGTTGTATGAATAAGTTAAATTAGATTGTAAATTGAAATTGTATAGATTGATAATAATTAATGAAATTGTGATTTTAATTGTTGCAGAGAGATTTAAATGTGTTGAAATTGTATATTGATGAAATTTCTAAATTCTTGAAATTGTTTAAATACTTGAAAATTTTTATTGGTTTGTTGTGGCTATCCTGCAGTTATGGTAGCCTATAGTTTATTATTTGTGAACATGATTTTTTTTGTTAGTAGTAAGGTAGTTATTATTTATTTAGAATTATCTTAGCCCTTGGTTTATGATAATTTGTTTGAAGTGTTAGATTGCTACTATTCGCTTGTTAGTTGGTTAGTTGGAAGTGTTAGATAGATTTTTTAGTTTAAACATAAATATAGTGAAAGTTGAGATATTGGATACTTGTAAGGTGTGACTTATTCATGGAGGAAATTTAGAATTTGAGAGAAGGAATATAAGACTAATTACATGTATTTATGTTCTAGGTCTTTAACGATGGACAAGAGTTGGATGAAACTTAGAAATAAATTATCGATTGAGTATGTAGATAGAGTTTCCAATTTTTAGAAGTTGCCAAGTATCACGTCAATGAATACGGACGGATAAGGTGTCCATGCAAGAGATGTATAACTCGAATTGGGACTCATTAAAGGGTGTGGAGATACATTTATTAACAATTGGAATATGCCTCTCCTACACATACTTGGTGTATCATGGAGAGCCAGAGAACTTGTATAGAGGTATATAAAGATTTGATGAAGGAACTAGTAGTGACCCTTTTCCATGAAGGAACTAGCAGTGACCCATTCCATGAATCAAATAGCAGTAATTTGTTTCCTGAAGACAGTGAAATGTTGGGTATGCTGCACAATTTACAAGCAACGATTGAACAAGAACAAGAAACAGCAGAGGAAGGTTTAGAGTATGACATGTCATTAAATAGTGGTGTAGAATATATTTCAAGAGTTATTAAACCAAGCACGTCGTGAGCTATAGCCCGACTGTTCCGAATTTTCATCCCTTAACTTTTTGGTCACGATGATGCATGTGAAAGTTCTCAATGGTTGGAGCAACAAGTCCTTCGACATAATTTTAGAGATAATAAGACGTGTGTTTTCAAAGTGTGTGATACCAATGTCTCTAACTCATTCTATGAGGCCAAACGACAAAACTTTCCTGACTTGGACTTGGGATACGCGATTATTCATGTCTGTAAGTCCAACTGTGTATTGTATTGGAAGGAGTTTGCCGATTTACAACACTGTCCAATTTGTGGTGAGTCTCGGTACAAGGTTTGTCCTAACAGAGGGAAAAAACTTCTACACAAGGTATTGCAACACTTTTTATCGATACCAAGATTACAGAGATTATTTGTATCATAAGAGGACTTGTCTAAAATGAGATGGCATAAGGATAAACAAGTCGAAACAGAGAACGTGTTGAAACATCCAGCTGATGCAAAGGGAAGGAAGCATTTTGATTTTGAATTTCCTAAGTTTGCTTCAAATCCACGAAATGTTCGTTTGGGATTAACTTTTAATGGGTTCAATCCGTTTGGGCATATGAGTATCCCCTACAGTATGTGGCCTGTGGTGTTAATTCCTTACAATTTGTCTCCTCGAAAATGCATGAAAGAGTCCAACTTCTTCATGTCATTGCTAATACCCGATCCAAGATCTCCTGGTAGAGAAATTGATGTTTACCTCCAACCATTGATTGAGGAACTGAAAGAGAGTTATGGAATCTTGGTGTTCGTACGTATGATTCTCTTACCTGTAAATTTTTTAGTTGTACGCAACTTTGTTGTGGATGATTAATGACTTTCTGGCGTATGGTGACTTATTTGGATAGAGTACAAAAATGTATCAGGCATGTCCCATATACATGGGAGATAAATCGTCATACAAGCTAAAATGAAAAATAGCTTACATGGGACACCAACGTTATCTTCTAGATAATCATGTTTGGGGTAGAAGTAAACGTCATGATGGAAGTGTAGAGCGTAGGTCTCATCATGGTATACTGAATGGACATGATATCTTGGAATAGCTAGATTCCCTAGAGTTTTTCAGTGATGAGTAAACATCCATCATTGAAAGATATAAAAAAAACAGAGAGCTTTGAATTGGACGAAGAGAAGTATCTTTTCCAAACTACCTTACTAGCCATGTCTACTATTACGTCATAAATTGGATATAATGCATATTGAAAAGAACATTTGTGACAACTTGGTCAGTACATTGTTGAATATAGAAGGGAAAATGAAGGATACTACAAATGCTCAGTAGGACCTTCATGATTTGAAAATAAGAAAGGATTTACATGTGATAGAAAACTGTAACAGATTGATGAAGTTTCATGCAAGTTACACGTTCACTAGCAGCAAATGAGTTGCATTTTGTAAGTACCTGAAATCAGTTAAGTTTCTCGATGGATTCGTTTCTAATATTTCACAATGTGTGAATGACAGAGACAGGAAGATATCAGGTCTTAAGACCCACGACTGTCACTTTTTGCTTCATCGACTTCTACCTATTGGTATTCAAGCATACTTATCGATGAATGTGTACACCGCTATTACTGAATTGTGTAATTTCTTTCTCGACTTGTGCACAAGGACAATAAGAGTAAGTGATTTGGATAAATTACAAGCAAATATCATTATCATACTTTGCAAATTAGAAAGAATATTTCCACCTGCCTTTTTCAGTGTAATGGTACACTTTGTTGTTCACTTACCGTATGAAACAAAGTCACTAATCCTCTTCATTATCGTTGGATGTATCCCATTGAGAGAAGTCTATGCACGTTGAAGTAGTATGCTCGAAACAAAGCACGTCCCAAGGGGTCTATTTCCAAAGCATATGTGATAAATGAATCAAGTACTTTTTATTCGAGATATCTAAGTGGGATTGAAACTCGATTTTCTCGAGATGAACCAAATGTTGATAGCATTTTGGAAGACAAGGTATTTGGTCAGTTTAAACTGTTCGTGTAGAATGTATGACCATTAGGCCTGAGAAGTTTGCGATCTCTATCACAAGAAGAGAAACGCTAGATACATTGGTACATCTTGAACAATACAAATGAAATCATGGAGTACCGCAAGTACATACTTTAATTTCAACTTTATACTTCACTATCACTTAACTCAATTTTTGTTAAGTCATAGACATCACAAATACTCACAACTATGAACTTTAAGAAACACTTGAGGTTGATACGTCTTGAGTCAAACAACAAACTCAATTTATTCAAAAGACATCAACATGCATTTCTTGATTGGTTCAAAGATCAGGTATGTAGAGTACACAAATTCATTTCGAATTGAATAGAGACATATTTCATACTTATATTCATTAGCAAAATAATTTCAGGTCATTGAAACGAGTGTAAGGGAAAACATTTCTGATGATTTATTCTTACTTGCAATGGGACCTTCACTTGACGTTTGATCGTACAATAGATGCATCGTGGGTGTGATACGATTTCACACATGATAGATCTTGATTTCTGACACACATCACAAAATAGTGGAGTCATGGTAGTCGGTGAAACCATTGTTAGAGGAAGTGTGGACACAATTTTTACGGTGTATTGGATGAAGTTCTTTTTGTTCAATATTTGATGGGATGTTGTGTTTGGCTATTTAAGTGTAGATGGTTTGACACGAACAAGAACAAAAACCACAGGACACACATCAAAATAAGGTACAAATCAATCAACACGTCTCATTTTTTGTTTCCTAAGGAACCAATCATTCTCTCAATCGGGCACATCAAGTCTTTTACATTGACAATCCAACAAATGGTGCCAATTGGAAGGTTGTTCAGATGATCCAAAATAAACGTTTATGGGGCGTGTCCAAAGTGGAAGATATCGAGGATCAACAACTGAATGTACTCAAAATCGTTGTCGGACATCGTGTGGATGATCACATTGAGGTTAACACCCTGTGCAGACGCAACGTTGATCCTACAATTGTGGAAAGATTGATTGTGAGTCATGTCTTTGACGACTTCATTAACGATGATGACAAACAATTATTTGTTCAAAGCGGATCAAGCAATAACGAATAATAATGATGATGAATCACATACTTACATATATTTCATTTTTTAGATATTCAGTTTCAAGTACTCTCATATGTTTAATTAATTTTGGTTTATTGTCCTCAGGTACTACTATGTCTAATTTTCATGTCGGTGTAGATGAAAGCGATGATTTTTTTATTTTAGTGTTATAAAGTTTAATAACATAGGAGGTTCTTCATCGATGGGCGACACATCAGGTTAGTCATTGTTACATAAACAATTAATTGCATAAGTGTGGAGTTTAGTTTATGAAATTATCCTATTTTTGTAGATGGCTCTGGAACAACTCGCATTCCTAAGAGACGTGAGCACTCGAGGAACCTGAAGTTGGAGTGACATGTTGCACAAAATAGAAAGATCCCCATATCAATCGCTCCAAGACAGAATAAGTCGATCTCCTCCCATGTTGTTCGCTTCAGCTATACCATCAACGTGGTAACGCGGGATACTTCTCTAGTTCGTTTTCTTAAGTTGACTGACATTACATCAGAATATATCAAGCTCGTGAAGGGCTCTTTATGCGTAAGTTTTAAAATCATGCGTACATATATGTTAATTACCTACCGCGTATATATATAATCCTAATTTGTGTGTACTTTTTTTTTGTAGCAATTTTTTGAGTTGGATTTCACAGATCTAGCACTTAGTCAATTCGTTGAGTATCAGATGCTTACCACCTGAAAGAAGTTTAGGGGATAAAACCATCGCCATTTCAATAAGTTCAGTGATCCTGAACAAGCACGTGCTAACCCACCCTCCAGATTAAAGAATCTTGTGGAAGATTGACAAGTCCTATGCGACCACTACCTTACCCGACAATTTCAGGTGATTAAGAACTTTTAATATTCTCAAACGTAATTCATTTTTTTATGTAACATTTTGATATTGTTTGCATGTAGGAGCAATCATCAATGAATAGGACTGCTAGAGTGAAGCAGTCCTACAGTCACAATAGCAGTGTCAAGTCGTTTATACAACGAGAGCAAGAGCTCACTGAAAAATGAGGTCATCCAATCGATTGAGTGGAGTTGTTCAAGGAAACACACGTTCGAGATTACCAGTTCATTTCACCAACGGTTGTAGATGCTCATGTAAGTTTATGATATGCTTTTGTCTTAATTTTGTACATACATTTTATTTACACGCATTTTACTTAATCAATCAAAATTTCATTGCATAATCAAATGCTAGCCATCCAGTTCTAGCCCCAACCACTCTCTAAGGAAGAGATATGCGAGACAGTTTTTGGTAGACGATCAGACTACTCAAAAGGTCTTGGTTGGGGTCCCAGGCTAAAGCCCTGGCATGCTGTTGGCAGTTCTTCCTCTACATTATCCCACAAGCAAGAGATGCACACCAAGAAGGTTAATGAGCTAAAAAATCTTCTTCAAAAAGTATAAGAAGAAAATAGGCGACGACACGAGGAAAGTGATCAGAAAATAAGATAAATGATGAAGTAGAAGAAGAAAATAGACCGTCAGCGAGAGGACCTTGATTTCTTCATTTAATGTAAGTAATTTTAAACTTTTACGTTCTTTCATTTCTTTTTTAGGTGATATATATTTATACTTTAATTTCGTGTCATTGTAGGTTGGAAGGCATGGGGGGACTAATATATATCGCTTAGATTAGTTTTTAGTCTTTTTGTTTTTAGTTTAGGTTATTCATGTAATTTTTCTACCTACAAACGTGTATTTTTTTATATTTTAATAAATATTTGCTTTGTTTTATTAATTTTAGTTACCTATTTTATAATTTCAATCAAATTAAATCGAATTTGATCCTAATAGTAACAACAAAAAATTAAATAATAAAAAATAAAAAAATCTAGTAAAAGGGTTTTCCCGACACAAACGTCAAGTCACGAATGGTAACATCTAACGAGGCGGCGTCGTACAAAGCTATGTCGATGCCACGTCGGTCCTGACTTCCATGACGTACACGAGGACATCATCATTTCTTTATTGCCGACACGTTGACCCAACGTCGACAAACATCTTTTATTGACGCTCTAACCCAACATCGGTATAAGGGTATTCTCGACGTGTTGACCTTGTCGACAAATCATGCATTGGCCAAAAGCCTACGTCGGGGTCTTCACGTTTTTGCATTGTCATTACCTCTTACTACGCGTCATTTACGACGCCCTTGACGACGTGCCATTCTGCTTCGTGGTAGTCTTCGCCAATGCACAATGACTTTTTGGCGATGCACTGCTGCATTGGTAAAACTCCGATTTCTTGTAGTGGTATAGGTTGAATGTGATTAAATATATATATATGATAATAGATAAATCAATTAATTCAATTTTAGGGGAGTGAGGCATGGGTGAGAGGAATTACAACTCCTTTCACATATTAGTGTTGGACATAATCATTTCAAGTGAGAGAGTTTGCCATTATTACCTGAATAACACATAAAAGATCTCTCATTTTTCTCTCTTTCAAAACTCTCCCAAAGTTTTATAGAGAATAGTTGTGTACAAAAGACACAATTCCTTATACCTTCAACAAGGATTCTACAACTATTATGTGCACATAATAGTTAGATTCATTGATAGGAATAAGACTAATGGTTTATAAATAAATATAGCATTCGTTCAACAAACATTAAACTTTACTTGAAACATAACACAAGCTTTCTATAGAAATCATTTCTCTCATAATCTTTAATGTGTTAAGCGACATTACATAACAACATAAACTTTAAAAAGAAAGATTTTAAAATCGTTAAACAGCTTTAGAAAAATATCACTCATTGACTAATTCCATTCTTCAAAACACATAGTCCCCCAAAATCTTCTTCTCGCTTGGTGACTTCTTAACAAGACAATACTTAATACTTTCTCTTATCAAAATCTCTGACTAACCTCCTTCTATTCTGACATCTTCTCCTAGTTATACTAATCCTAAGTTGGATTAGACATCCTTACACCAAAACGCCTCCTCCTTCCTCGTGTCGCCTAGCTTCAACGTGATCCTTCAAAATGCCTAAATCCTCAAGCACTTTCTTCTCAAAACGCCTCCTTCAAAAACTCTTATTCCCAATTGACCCTTCTATTTCAAACACATGTCTCACACTACCTCTGTCTATCTCAAATAGACACAGATAGCAATGTATCTATGTCTATCTCAAATATATTTATTTATACTTATTTTTTTTCTCATACTTATCTTACCTATAAAGGTATATTATTTACGATTAGTGAATCGTAGATAGAGGTAGACAGAGATAAACTTCTATTTATGTGATAGATAAATATTCTAACTGTATCCTTACATTGTGATTAGGATCATCATCTAATTTTTCTTCTTTTATAATTAAACTTGGATAGAGATAGCCATACATCTCTGTCTATCTCTTGTTATTTGTATTTTATAATGAATCGTGGATAAAGATAGCAAAAATAGAATTTTAGATGTATATCTCTGTCTATCTCTTTTTATTTATCTTTTACAATGAATTGTGTATAGAGATAGACAAATATAGAAGTCTATTTCTTTCTATCACTATTAAGTAGTTAATTTACTTTCTTACATAATCTTGTTTTCATTTTAGAGAACAAAAAATAATGTATGTTCCTATAGTTGTATTCAATTGAGATTATTTGTTAGAATGGAATTAGATAGACAGATATAGTGGTCTATCACTGTCTATCAGAGATAGTTAGCATGCAAATCTATGTGTTGAATTAGCATTGTATTGAAGTGGGATTATTTGTTAGAATAGTGTTCTATTACTGTCTATCTTGGGTAGATAGTGTAACGACCCAACTTTTCAGGTCTAAGCTAGGGTCATTACTTTAAAAAATAACATTTTTAAAACTTAAAACAAAACAAAGATCATGATTAAATAGAATGTAAAAAAACAATCTAAAACAAAAGTTCTGCCAACCAAGTAAGAAAGCCTAATTTGTCTCCTATCTAGTTTAAAAGAAAATATATAGTAACGTGTTCACAAAGTTTCTTTTAAAAAAACATGTAGCAGTCAAATCATGGAAATCGTGGAAATATCAGAAGCATGAACATAAAGTCCCCATTGTAGGTCACTGATCCTTCTTGTTGCTCGCCAGCTTGCCTTTTCCTTTACCCTTGCCTGAAAAGTTAAATATAGAAAAGGATGAGTATTAAAAATACCTTGTAAGGGATCCACGACTGGTCCCACTAGGTGAATGGTTAACTTCTCAATTATGAGGTACCTTGAGACATATCAGTCTTGTGATCATGTAGGAACATAGATTAGTCATAAATTAAACCTCGCTAACGGTACACTTAGAAGTCAACAATTAGTCATCAATATTAGTCTAAAGGTGGTGATCCCGAGGGACACTGTACATGAATGATACATCAGCCTAATAGCTAAAGCTAACAACTACCATCAGTCCAAATAAGCCTATTGTAGTCAAACTTAGTCCAATAATAAGCATAAACATAACATGCGAACATCATCCAACAAACTTCATCATTACATATTCAGTCAAATAAGTAAATCAACACAATTTCAATCAAACCCTCACATAATCCTATCAAAGCATTTTAATTATGTGCATAACTATCGGTCAATCCATACAGTACAAATTTAATCTTAAATCAAAGGTCCAGTAGGAGAAATCTCTTACTTCACAATAGTAATGAACTCCTTCGCAAAATTCCTTACTGCAAATTAAACACAAATTAACCTAAACATAAGGAAATTAATTCATAATTTTACTTAATAAAATTATCAACTATGTCCAAATCAATCTCCTATAAATTCACCTAAAAGGAAGATTGAAGTCAATTCTAATCTTGATGGGAAATCTAAGAATTTAATCCAGTTGGTTTTTCAAAGAAAAACCCCAAATTAGTTTTAAAATAAATCTTTATTTAGAACCTTAATCAACACTTAATGGGTATTTCCAAAACCCACATCAAAACCCAACCAAACTCACCACATATCGGTGACTGGTGGCGGTAGAGGGAGAATTGCGCAGCGATGGACAACTCAAAAAATTATGGCGTGCGGTTGGGCAAAGTGTCATGAAGACAGAGGAGATAGGAGGTCGACTCAGCTCACGTGGAGTGTGGCTCTCATGAACGGCTTGCGTGAAGGATCCCTCGGGGAGATTTGGCTCGACGACACAAACAACGCTCGATTGGAGACCTCACGCAGATGGCTAGTTGCTGCTTGTTGGCTGGTCATCGACTAGCATTCACGTGCAGTGGCTAGGCGGTTGTTCAACTACTGGAGTTGCATAGTGGAGAGAAGGGAGGCAGCGCAAGCTTGATGGAGAAGAAGAAGAAGAAGAAGAAAAAAATTCTTCTGTTTTTTTCTTTTTCTTTTAGTTTCATGCATTCGAATAACCTAATTTATAAAGGTTAATTTTCATAAATATAACAAACCGATAAAATATTTACGGCCCGTGTAACAAAATGAAAAAATGCATGAAGCTGGCCATTTCAGGTTTGTCCTTCCTTTTCATTATCTTTCTTTTTTTCCTCTTCTGCAATTTTTTCTTTCCATCGTCTTTTTCTCTTCTTCTTCTGTAATTTTTTTTTTTTTTCCAAAACTGCTATTTGGTTTAAGATCATGTACCAAATATAAAATATGTTTATTTTTTTTTCAAACTATTATTTGGTTGTCTAAAATCATGTGCCAAATATAAAAGATCGTGAAAAAAATCGTTCGAATATTGGATAGCCAAATCTAAACAATTGTGTACCAAAAATAACCAAAACTAAACGACGTGTACCAAAGAATCTTTTAAAAGATCGTTTAGATTTGGGTAGCCAAATTTAAACGATCAAATCTAAACGATAGTGTACCAAAAAAATCTTGAAAAAAAAATCGTTGAGATTTAGCTACCCAAATTTAAATGATCAAATCTTAACGATCGTGTACCATTTTTTTAAAAAAAAAAATCGTTTGGATTTGACTATCCAAACTGAAACAATCAAATTTAAACAATCGTGTACCAAAAACTTTTGAAACAAATTGTTTAGACAATTAAATCTAAACGACCGTTTACCAAAGAATAGTCCTATCTAAACGATCATGTACCAAAGAATCTTGACAAAAATCGTTTAGATATGGGTAGCCAAATCTAAACGATTGTGTAGGAAAGAATAGCTAAATCTACCCGATCGTTTACTAAATGTATTACATGCTTTGTGTGCCAATTGATCACGGGACATTTTTGGTATCTTCCATTATGGGCTTTTTTTTTCATTTTCGAAATGGTTCTATACAGTGTAAATATTTTACCATTTTATTATATTTTTTAAAAGACTCCATTTATAAACCTAAATAATAATATTATTATTATTTTTACTTTATTATTTCCTTTTTCTTTCACAATATATATATATATATAATTCCATATTTTCTTCTATTTCCTCAATTAAATACATCAAATTTTCCCGTCCAATCAAATCAAGCCTCTTTCTCCTCAATAATTATTTTCCAACAATTATAATTATATTTGAACGTCATTATCTTTTCTTTTCACCATTAATTATACGAAAATTGCATCAGGTGACAAAAAAAATTAGAAAAAGAACAACTCATAGCACCTTCTTTTTGCATATTGCAAATATGACAAATATGACAAGTAATTAGATATATCAAAGGGTTATTAGAGAATTATCAGCTTTTAAATTTACTAGTTTTGCAATTTAGAAAATATGGTGACATGGGCCCTATTATCATAAAGTTTTTTGTTATTTTTACAAACACCTCTTGTATATATATATAACCAATAATATTTCCACCAAAAATTTAAATTCTTAATTAAATATACATACTCATATATATATATATATACTTAATTAATCTCAATTCCATCAGAGCCACGTAACTTCAATTGCAAATAAAATAACACTCAATAACAACTCAAACATAAAATAAAATTAAAATAATTAAATTATAAATTTTTTTAATTTGGTGGTGTTACATATATAGACAGTGATAGATACTATCTATCTAGAATAAATTGTGATAGTATGCAAATATATGTGTTGAATTAGCTTTGTATTGTATTGGAATTATTCCTTAGAATGGAATCAAAGAAAAAGTGAGTGTTCTATCTTTATCTATCCTAGAGGAAAGAAAAACAGATGAAAACGAAAAAGTGTGAAGCTTAATTGGGTGGAATTGCAAAGGTATTTTTGTAATTATATATAATCGGGTCTGGCCTTTTGTTGGATTTTTAAAATTTTATATAGAATGTAATTATTTTGGATGTTTGCAAAAGTAGTAAAAAAAATTATGATAACTAGATCATGTCACTACATTTTCTAAATTACAAAAATAGTAAATTTAAAAGCGAATAACCCTATGATAGCTCTATGATATATCTAATTATTTGTCATATTTGTCATATATGTCATATTTGCAATATGCAAAAAAAAATGTTATATGGGCTACTTTTTTCTTAAAAATTGTCATTTGATATGATTTTCCTAATTATTTTAGTATATTGTTTGATTTTAAAAAACAGCTCTCATAAAAATGTAAAAATATGAATGAAAAGATAATTATATGAAATGAACTTTTTTTAAAGCCAAAAATGGAATTTAATAGCCCTAGTTTATCATAGATTAATATCTAATATGGGGTATTTTGAGAGTTTTTTTTTTTCCTTTTTTTAATTTAATATTTAAAAAGTGGGTAAACCGAACTGAACCGACCCGGTTTGGTAGATAGGGTAACCCAGTTTACGCGTTTAGCTCAGCTGTATTCCAAATACACTTTGTTTGCCCATATTTGTATTTTTATTAATCAAATAACTATTATTTCTTTCTTCAATTCAGACGTCGGGAGGAATTAAAATAAAAATACAAAAACATATTCGTAGTGGAACAAATTCAATTCCACAGCCTGTCTCTGCCTTCTCGTCGGAGATCAGACAACCATCTCCTCCCTCTCTCTCTTGCCGGAATTATGCTCTCCCACCGATCCTTCTTCAACTTAACAATGCTTCTTCTCTTCTTCCTCTCACTGTTTTTCACTTTTTCTTCCTCTGCTTCCATTTCAGGTAACTTCACCAGATTCAAAATCACCGCCACTTTCTCTATTTTCCCTCTTCTTCTCTATTTCTCTCCTTAACCCTCCTTTTTATGTTTTCCAGGACATGTCTTTGAATCCAACCCTTCAATCGGTCGGAACCTCCTACAGGCTAAAAAAGGTTTCAACCCTTCCTCTCTTTCACATCTCTCTTTTCGTTTTTCTGACTTCGTTATCTAGCTTAGTTTAGTTGAATGCATGTTTCAGCTGTTAGGTTTTGAAAGCTCTATTTTATTTATGCTTTTTTTCTTCCTATAAGATCTTCCCGATCTGTGTTTCTTCTCTCTCGTGGTTGTGTGGAATTTGGGGTTACTAGATATGGCTTCTGTTGGTTTCAGTTTGACCGTTTGATTCTCTTGTTTTCTCTTCCTGTTCTACTACTCACGACCGTTTTGTGAAAAGGAAATTCAGCCGAAATAGTGACTGAATTTTATCGGGTTGAATTTTATCGTATTGGGTTGATCTGTCCGTGATTTACGCTCTGATTCAATAACATTAAAACGGAGGAAAAAAAGTATGTTGCATAAAGTTGCAAAAATTGTGGGTATTAACTGTTTGATTTCTTCCTTAAGATTAGTTGATGTTCATTCTGTTTTAATGCTATTGGATTCTCATCATATGGTAAGCCAGCTGAAGATGAAGATTCTAAATCTGGCGTCTCATTACTTTCTTATGAGAAAACAACTGAATAGTTAGTTGAATGATCTGGGATTATGGCTTTAACATTTTCGTATCTGGTCAGGAGCTAGTTGTATGTTGTAAAAGTTCTATCTATACATTGGATTATAAAGTACAGTTATAACTTATATTATAAGGTAATGTAAGTCCAATATAGTAATTTGTTACATTCATTTGGTTAACTAAATTGATTAAGAAATTAATATTCTTTGTTTTTTTTCACTTAATACGTATGTGAAGATAAAAAAAGTAGCCTCTTAAAAAGTTATATTCTATGGTCTCTGTTGTCTATACCTCCTGCCGGCCTTGTTTGTTTAGATTTTGGCTTTTAATTTAATTATGTATTAGTGATGTGTTACTTAGCATAGGTTTGTAGAAGAACTATTTTGAGATTTGAATAATTTTTTTCTTTTCTTCCCAGACATCTTCATATTATGTGCATGTGCATTTAGAAAATGAAATAATTAGTTTATGTGCAGTTTTTATCCAAGTGTATAGATGTTTTTCTCCTGGACACAAATTAAAGAACTAACGATACTTTATTTAGCTTTTGCTTAGAGATCTGCCACGTTTCCCTTTATGTTCCATTTCTTTTGTCCATATATTAAGCATATGACAATTGATAATCTTTTGGATGAGTGTATTCAAGAGGAATGAGCAGTTTTTGGTGCATAGCTCTGTCTTTCATGGAGGAGAAAAGGATCTCTTGATGTCGTTTTGAAATTGCTAGAATTTGATGACTACATATTTTGTGTGGAAAATCATTAGATTGCTAAATCCCCACTTGTTATTAGCGGTCATAATCATATTAGCTTATTACTCATCACGCTTAACCTTTCCAGATTTCAAATAGAAGTTTGAAAACTTTGTAGTGGTATTTTTGCTTACATTATCTGTGCCCTACCAGTGATTTCTACTTTCTGAAGCTACTCTAAAACTAACTTGATCTAATCATGTAATGTTGCACAATTTACGCAGCTTGTCCAGTGAACTTTGAATTCTTGAACTACACAATCATCACAAGCAAGTGCAAGGGGCCTCGATACCCTCCCAAGATCTGTTGTTCAGCTTTGAAAGAATTTGCTTGCCCTTATGTCGAAGATCTCAATGATTTAACAAATGATTGCGCTTCGACCATGTTTAGTTACATTAACTTGTATGGAAAATACCCTCCTGGTCTCTTCTCTAGCGAGTGCAAGGAGGGGAAGGAAGGTCTAGAGTGCCCCGCACTCCCACTCTCCACTTCAGCTGATCTAAGTTGGGGCTTGAAAACAAGCTTACCATCGTATTCACTGATTCTCTTGACTGGATTCGTACTGCTTGTACGGCTATTATGATAAGGTCCAAATTCCTTCCATTTCTTTCCCATTCTTATTTGTTACTGTACGTTAAACATACTTGAAAAATTGCAATTCTTTATTACCATGTATTTATTATAATAGTTTCATAGGCTAAACTTGTTTATCTGTCTACCACTTTGATAGCTGTGGAAAGCGAGTTCTTATTCATGAGATTGAACTGCAAAAGTTCTTATTTGAGGTCATTTCTGTGTTTTTATTTAGTCAAGGAGACCAGGTGTATCGTCATCATCATAGATAGAGTTGTTTGCGACATGTTTCATTTTATCATGTGATGTAATATAGAACCATTACTAAACTTTCATTTATGGTTGATTTGAAATTTTAGTTTTCTTTTATGTTCATATAAAAATTATTCTTTATTTTCTTGAATTAAAATGCAGGCTGATGATGCATATGAATTCTTAACAAGAAAGTGATGAACTTCCATTTAAGATCTTAAATATTTGTGGCTGTAATTTATGTTTTTGTCTTGGTCATGTTAATCATCCTTAGATCTGAAAAGAAAGTTTAAAAGTCGGGTTAAAATATAATGTATTTCTTTTTGTTACAATGTAATAAAAGAATGAGTCCATGAACTTTTATAATAACAATTTCTTCTAAACTTTTCGAATGATGGGGGATTGGTTGAGTTTTTTAACCATGTGATGCCCAAGCAGATTTATTAAGGGGCACGGAGCACATAGGCACGTGCTCCTCTCACGATTTTTTTATTTTAATATTAATTTTGAAGGGTTAGATTACAATATATATTAAATTTAGCATTTTATTTAAATTCTGCTTTGCTTTTGCTATAGTGGTTGTTCCCTTGCACAATCCTCTAGTTTTTACAAAATAGTTTTTATTTTAAATATCAATATTTTTTTTTCCTCAAATATCAAATTTCTTAGATTTTATTTCAAATATCAATAATTTTCTTTTTTCTCAAATATTAATAATTTTCTTTCCTCAAATATCAAAATTTTTCTAAATTTCAATGATTTCCTAAAAGAAAAATAATTTTTTTAAAAAAGAAAAAAAATTATCTAAGATAAAATCCTAACTTATTTTTTAACTCTCATTTGTTATCTAACAAAAAATTTTAAAAAATGCAACAAAGTCGGTGATCCAAACTTCTACTCTTTTAACAATATTCCATGAAAAATGTATTTTTTTTTTTTTTTTTTTTTCTTTTGATGCAAATTTTAAATTAACATATTTACATTACAAAAAATTATGTGAAAATTGTCGGTTTTTCTTTATTTCTATAAATATAGTGAATGCTATTGGAGTATCAGTGAAACGTCGAAATATTTTTTTAACATTTTTTAGTGTGTTTATTATATAGTATACGGCGTCCCCTGTGTAAAATTTTTGGATCCGTCCCTTGTCCCATAATAATAATTTTGTTACTAATTGAACAAAAAACTTAAACCGAATGTTACCTATGAACTAAATTGTTATTTTTAAAGTTGAGAGCCAAAATCGTTACTAAGTATTGATTTTCAACCAAAGAATAATGTAATGAATGCAAAGCATAATCATAACGAAATCTATATGAAATATCAAAATAAATACAATCGTAAACTAGAATGTGTTTTATATTCACTAGTTAGAACTAACGTGCATTTCATTTATTTTATTACTTTGAAAATAAAATACAGATATGTAAGTTAAAATAATAGTCTTACGCTTAATACTCATTTTTTTATAATTTAGAAAAAAATCACATTATTCCAAATAAGTTTTAATTAATATTTATTTTTTATTTTGTAAGATTCCGAATGATTTCTTGATCACTTGGTCAAAAAAATTTATAATAAGAAAACAAACAAAAGTCAAAAGAAAAATTATCATAGGAAAACAAACAAACAATATTTGTATTTACAATTAAACAAAACTTTAAAATAAAATCTGTCACTTTAATTAGAAATAAAAAACTTATTATATTATATCTATTTCAAAACTATACAGAGATGAATTATTGTGTATTTACAACAAATTTGAAAATAGAGAAAAGAGTACAAAAGTATGAAAAAATGGTGGATTGTTATAAACTCACTCAATCGTCTGTGTTTGTATATTTTTAAAAATAGTAAAATAAATTAAAATATTTACAATCTATAACAAAATATTAGATTCTATAACTATTGATAGACTCAATATCTTCCGTCAATTTGTTATATTTAAAAAAAAAAACTCCTAGAAAAATAGTCAAACAATTTTCACAACACATATAGGAACTTTTTTCTAAAATATAGTGATTTGAGAAACTATTCTAAAAAATGGGATTGGACCAAAACTATTGTAAAAAATAAAGTATTTTTGGGCTCCACCTCTTCTTTGTTATTATATATATTACTCCGGGCTCTCATGCTTTCTTTTTTCATTATTTATATATTAGTGGACCCTACACCTTTTTTTTCATTATATATATTAAATATTTCAATTATAAAAATATATTTACTTATTAAAATTAATATCTTTTCAATTTTAATTTATTTTTTACTTCATCTGAAGTCGAACACCTTTCGCCTCTTGTTCCTTTGCGCGTCGCACGCCCAGCCGCGCTGGTCTCCTTCATCACCATCCGTTCACCGGTTCTACCAAAACTTCCAGACGCCGTCAGTTGCCGGATTTTAGTGACTTCGTGGTTGTTGGGTTTTGTTGTAGTTTTCTTTAATTACCCCTTGGAGTTAAAATAATATTAATTTTTAGATCTTTTGGAAGAGACCAAAGAGGATAGAAGAAGAAAATCCCTTGAAGAAGTTCACATTTGTGTCAAACGAAAAAGAATCCATAATTGATTTGATGAAGAAGATGGTTGTAATCGGTTTGATGAAGAAGATGGTCAGCAAGAAGAAAATCTTTTGATTTGCACCGAATGTATGAAGACTTTGAAGGTTTTGAGGAGAATGAAGCTTGAAGCTCCAATCTTTTCTGCAATTGATTGAAGACTTTGAAGATTTGAAGGGGACGAAGGGTTTCAGGATTTTTTCGGTGGAATCTATGAAAGTGGAAGATAGGAAAGCTAGATTCTTTTTGACTTTGAAGAGTTTCAAGGGTTTCAAGATGTGAAGATAGTGATAACATTTGAATACCTGAATAATTTCAACAAGAGTGTGTTATTTAATTACGGGGTATTTGAGTTTTAGATGAACAATTGAATTTAGCACTAAGTTTTTGAATTGGGTAGGGGCATTTGAGACATTGTTTCATTTATTTATCTTTCAGATTTTTCAATTTTGCTATTCTGACAATTTACAAATAATTTTACTATTTTCCCAAAGTAAACCTCATAATTTGCCAATCTTTTTGTTAGCCCTATATATAAATAATTAAAAAAAGAAAGAGTGGAGCCCAAAACCACCCTATTTTTGTCAATAGTTTTAGTCTAACCACATTTTCTAGAATAGTTTCTCAAATAACTGTATTTCAAAAAAGAAAGTTACACATCTAGATAGTATAGAAGTATAGATAATGAAGAAATAGTGAACCTAAATTTGAAATAAAAATATTTAGATATTAAAAGTGATTGAATATTTATTATATAAATAATTGTAGTTTTAGATTTTTAGATTTTTACTACATTGATAACAAAATAACTTAAACAATCTGAAGATAAATTAAAAGAAAACAATTGAGGAAACAATCTAGAGATAAATTATAGAACTGGAGGAGGCACCTTATAAACGTTTAACTTAAATTTTGAATCAATCAAATATAAATCGTTGTAGGGTTAAAAAAAATTTTAAAAAAAATCCCATTTTTAAGACACCAAATATTTACAACATGTGTAACAAAATAAAAAACTCCATAAAACCACCATTTTTTAAAAAATATTTCAGGTTTGTTCTTTCTTTTTTTTCTTATGTAATTGCTCTTTTATATTTTTTTTGAAATCATGATATTTTTTTCAATCAATCATAAATATTGTATTTTTTTCAGAGTGTTATTTGATTCAAGATCATGTATCAAATATAAAAGATCTTAAAAAAAATCGTTGGAATATTGATACACGATCGTTCCAAATCTAAACGATCGTGTACCAAAGAATCTTGAAAAAAATTGACTTCGATCAACGATTTCGATCGTGTAGTCGATCGTGTACCCAAACCTAAACGATTGTGTACCAAATAATATTGAAAAAAAGATCGTTTAGATTTGGACGATTGTGCAATCAAATCTACACGATCGTCTAGCCAAATCTGAAAATCGGGTAGCAAACAATCTTGAAAAGAAATCGTTATAAATTTGGGTCGCCAAATCTAAATAATTGTGTATCAAATATATTACTTACGTAAGTGGCCAATTAATTGCGTGTTGACTGGACCATTTTTTGTATTTTTCATTATGAGTTTGTTGGCTTTTTTCGTTTTGAAATAGTTCAGTGTAAATATTTTGCCGATTTGTTATATTTTTTAAAAAAACCACTTTTTTCAAAGTAGAATTGTCAAAAATGGCAAATTTGATCAAATATTTATAAAATATACCAAAGTTTCAAATTCTATCAACGATAGACATTGATAGACACTGATATGTTTCTATCAATCATATTCATAAAGAATGATAAAATTTTGTTATATGTTTTAAATATTTTAATTTATTTTGTCATATATTTTTAAAAATATTTCTTTTTTAAATTAGAAAATCAAATAAATATTGTAAAAATTTAGAATTTATCAATAAATATATAATATAATAATAAAAATTATATCTAAATCAAAATTTTGAAATAAATCAAACTAAAAAAATCAAATTCAGGAGATTGTTTCGTATTTTGATTTCTTAATTTTATTATGTTCTTAGTTTGAATCTTTAGTTTAAACCAAAATATTTTTTCTATTTTTTCAAATTTTGTGACCTCTATTTTTTTCGGATAGAATTTTACTTCTCTAATGTTTCTAATGTTTTTTAAGGAGCATTTTCACATGACATAACAAATTGAAACGATTTATAAAATAACAAAATTTATCAAATTCTTTTTAGCTCATTTATATTTTTTAAATAGTTTCATTTTTTTTTTCTATTCATCATAATTATATATATATATATGATATGATTTGATTATCATCTTAATTTCAAATTTTAATTTAAATCAAAATATTTTTTCATCTGTGAAACTTTAAAATCTTGCAATGGTATTTTCTTAATTTCAGACAAAAAAAGAAAGTTGTTTTTTTTTTCTATGAAGATGGAAAACCGTAAAATATTGTCATTTGTCTTAATTAAGCATATTTCACATATTAATTGGTGTATTCTTGCAACAAAATTGAAAAAAAGAAAAGCACAACAAAAGTATAAAATCAGTAAAATAAACTCAATGGTGTGCATATATTTACAAATTGAAAAGAGAAAAAAAATGTGTAAACCTCTAAAATTTTAGAAGAACAATCGAGTACCTATTGATGTATTGCACTAAGAAATTGATCCTTACATTGACTCTGATTTTTAAATGACAAGAATTCTAGAAAATTCACGCAGAACCAATGTTCATCTTGAACGAGAAAACTGTAATATAACATAACATCAATCAACAATGCATTGCAAATTCTACTATGAAAACATAGTTGCTTATAAAGCAACCAAGGATGCATTAATTTTGGGTTAGAAACTTATCCTAAGTGATTAGGAAGTCATTTTGAACATAAATTTTTCCATCACCTTATATTGTGACAGCAGTGGAGCAGTGGCAAACTTTAAAGAACCTCACAACCACAAATAAGGAAAGTATATTGAGAGGAAGTATAACCTAATATGAGAAATTGTGCAATACACAAAGATCGCTTCGAAGCACAACATTTTGTTGATCCATTTATGAAGGCTCTTTACCAAAACTGTTTGAGGATTATCTAGAGAGTCTAGGTTTACAAAATATACACATTGTATAATCTAGGACTCGTGGAAGATGTGTAATAGGCATGTGGATTGTGGAACTGGTGTCCTAAATATCGTGGTTTGTAGTTTTTGCATTAAACACAAATTATTTGTTTATTAAAATCAAAGGTATTTTGTTTGACTTTTAGACAACATTAATTCAATGTAATAAACTAAGATCCAAGGTTATATAATGTTACTTGAATAAGACAACAAGTGGTTCATGTTTAAGTTATAGTCTAAAAGGTCTGTAGCAAATTGATAGAAGTTGTGTGCCTTATCCTAGTAACACTGCATATAGGACCAACTTTATAACTGTTACATGATATGTAAATGTTACAAACAATATGAACCATATTGTCTATGTGAAGACATGTGAGTGGGAGTATCCTATATAAAACATTTTATACATAGATTGGACATTGAAATAATTTGTTTCTTTTTATAACACTGATACTTATAGAAATCAATATTTCACCAGGATGATCATAGCAGACTTGACCTCAATTTAGAGTGAGTTGTTAACTCCATGCTTATGAAAGCAACTCTTTGATTTGTAAGGATGAGTGACCTTTGAAGTCAGATTCAACAAGCCTACCATTTTGGAGACTTTTCTTAGTAAGGAACTGGAAAGACAACTACACAGGATGAAATTCACTCTTTATTATTCCTTGGGATAGTCGATGATTTACCCCAATTCATTTCTAAATATAAAATCTATATTTTTAAGATAAATCTCTCTGCAATTTTTTAATAAGACAAGATTGCCCTTTCTTATCGTATATAAACAATTTTTTATATTTATTTAAAGATTTTTTTTATTGTTTACATACGAAGAAAAAAAAAAAAAAAAAAAGGTTGTTTTATAACTTTCAATTTTGTATCTATAAGTTAAAAACTAAATCATAAACCAAATAAACACAAACATCAACATTTAAAACTAAATTTGTGTCATGAAAAAAAGCTAAGACCCTGTTCGATTCGTGATTCATTTCCACTTTTACGTTTCCAAAAAAAATACAAAAAAAACTAAAATGTGTTTAGTATACTTGTTTTCAAAAACGATTTTAAAAAAAAAAAAGCAAAATAGCCCATTTTCGAAAGCAATAAATTGTCTTTTTCTTTATTTTTAGATTTTGTTTTCAAAAATTGCGAACATGTGATATATTATTGTATATATTTTCAAATCTATCGTCAAACACAAATTTTGAATTTTAAATTCGAATTTCAAAATTTTAAATTATAACTAAACATTTTTTTTTAATACAATGGAAAAAAAAGAAATTTGTTTTTATTTCCATTAAATTTTTTGTTTTTCAAAATAATTTTTGTACCGGGAACCATTTGAGCCTGAAATTTAACAAATATTAGAAAAAGAAAAAAGAAAACACACAGAAAAGAAGAAGAGAGAAGTAAAGAAAAGAAGTGATAGTTTGTGATAAATAGATTAGCATTTAATGGAGAAATTAAGAAACCCAATTTTTCTAAATATAATGTGTAACTTACTCTGCTTTTATTTCTCCCTACTTAATTTACCTTTGTGTTTTCAATTTCCTTCTTGGTTTTATTTTGAACTCTTCATTTCTAAAATCGCAAGAAAAAAAATATGCATTCATTTGTTGTTGAAAACAGAATATTTTTAAAGTCCAAAAGTTAATAATTATCAAAATCCCATAGAGATTATGGTTTCTAATTGTAATTGGTGCTTCTGCACTTTCTGTATGCTTCTTCTTCAGTTGTTTCAAGTTTCATCTACACATTCAGCTTTCAAATCAGGTATATATATTCTTGCTTTTCTTCTTCTTTAATGCTTTTCATTCCTTTTTTTCTTTTTTCTGTTTTTCTTTTTGTATTTGTCTCTTCTGAGTCCTCCTCTTTCTTTTGTAGATGAAAATTTTGAATCTCATACTTTAACAATGGGAAGGAGGCTCCTCCAAATTAAGAAAGGTTTCTTTTCTTTTCCTTTCCCTTCTCCATTGTTTACCTAATTCTCAATTTGGTTTAATTTTTTTATTTCTAAATTGTTGACCATTTTTTTTTGTTTTTTAAAAGAGCTTTTTGTAAACTACTTCAACCACATGGAGCAGAAAAATTCAAAATATTTTCAAAAAAGAGAGGGAAGAGTTTGTCGGATAACTGTTATAAACAATTGGATGGATTGCAAGAGGATGGTTATCATTCAAATTCTATTTTCTTTTCTTTCAAAAAATACGGTACTTTTCTCATAATCTCTTAATAAAAGTTCTCAAAACTAAAATCAAGTTTTTGAAAACACTTTTTTCAGTTTTGCAAGTTTTCCAAATGTGTTTTGGTTGTCAAAAAACAAATGTAAGGAAACTATGGAGGATAGAAATAGAGATTGTAAGTTTAATTTTTAAAGACAGACAAGTAAAAATAAAACTGTTATCAAACAAATCTTTAATCTCCTTACTCCTTTTTCGTCCAACAATACCTAAAACTGTGTTTAGTAAATCTAATAACTTTTAAGTATATAGCCTTTAATGAATCTATTTGGAACTCATGAATTTAATAGATACATTATTAAATTGTATGTTTGGCGATCTATAGATGTTACAAAGTGTTTCTTTTTTTTTTTTTCTTTTTCTCTTTTTTGAGAGATTAAAATGTGAACGAACATAAATTTGAATTTATTTTATTTATGTATGTTGTTTCAATACAAGAAGTGGGGCATGCTCAATTTGTTAGAAAAATTCAAATCAATATAAATATAATATCAATAATACTATCCTTGAAGAAAAATCTACAAAATACAAGGAATAAACGTCAGAATGTAACTGATAAAAATATAATATCTATTACTTATTTATAAATAATGAAATATTTATTTCCTAATTAATTTTTTTTTTTAAGTTTTCATAAATATCTACCAAATACAAAATCTATCCATATTTTTATCAAAATATTCATAATAGACCTCGATATTTCCGTCGCATTGATATTTTAAACTTTGTTCTTATGCAACTACACTGACATTATAAATAAAACTATTTTAAGGTTCTAGTTTGCTTGGATTGAATTTTAAATTAAGACGTTCGGTGTAAGAAGTGAGTTATTATAATTGTGTTATAATAGTTTCTGTATTAGGCATAAATTGTTTTAGTTTAAGTTATAATAGTATGTGTTTGTGGTGTACTAGTTTGAGAATAAAATAGTAAACACTATAGAAAATAAAAAAAAATTATGAAAGTCAAAAAGTATTAATCGTACCAAATTGAAGGTTTTGCAATAGTTTACTGCAACTAATTGGAGATTTTTAAGTAGTATTTAGTGGTTTAATTTCCACAATTCTCACCCAAGGGGCATTTAGAGTAAAGATATCTAGGACTATATAATAATCACCTATTGCTATAGAAAATACTATTTAAAAGTCTCTAATTAGCTATAGTAAGCACTATTTCAAAACTCTTAATTTGCAACCGTATTTACTATTTGCTACACTTTTTACTATTTGACATTCATAATTTTTTTTTATTTGCTATATTATTTACTATTTTCTTATTAAACTAAAATAATCTACATACCAAACACATAATATTATAATCCAAAATGAAATAATCTACATACCAAATTACACAAACTATTTTAATCAAACTATAATATCCTAATACTGTAATAATTCACTCCTTACCCCGAACACCCCTTAAGTGTTATAATAAATACTCTTTTAAACACTCTAAAGCATTTCAAACAAAATGTAAACAACAAAACTTAGAAAATCAATGGATGAAAGTGATATTTATAGGCTTGATTAATTTTAAACAAACAGTAAATCAAAAGCCAAATGGTTAGCTAAACGTGACTGTAGTGTTTAAAATATTATTTTGTTTTTGGAATTTGGCTAACGAAAGTACCATTTTACTTGGAAAAGATATAAAACATAGACTTCATTTTTAAAAAACTAATTTAAATGGTTGTGTTTCCTTTCATTTTTAAAGAATAATTTTGCTTCCATTTTTTATCATTCTTGTGTTTCATGACATCAAATTTTGACAGCTTGCCCTATTAGCTTTGAATTTTTGAACTACACAATCATCACAAGCAAATGCAAAGGGCCTCAATATTCTCCAAAGCTGTGTTGTTCAGCTCTAACACAACTTGTTTGCCCTTATGTTGATGCTTTGAATGACATGAGAACTGATTGTGCTTCAACCATCTTTAGCTACATTAACCTCTATGGAAAGTATCCACCTGGCCTTTTCTCGAGCATATGTCGCGAAGGTGCCGAAGGTCTTGCCTGCCCTCCATGCCCACCTCCTTCCCACTCGAAGTCAGCTTCACTCTTAAAACATTCGTCTCCTTCAATCGTCAATGCCTCTGGGCTTCTACTTCTGCTTTTGTCGCTTTTGTGACCCCCAGGTTTTGTGGTTGTTTTAATTTATAATCCAAGAAAAGACTTAATTCTTTGTAGTTCATATTCATGGGGGTTGGGTATGGCAAAATGATTTCCTTGCTTCTTTACTAAGCATAGCTAGTTGGACTTGGAGCTATGTAAAAGTTGTTTTGTTCCACAAACTCCATATATGTTTTTATTGCTACATTGTTACTTCTGTTCTTATTTATAATATTTTATAAATAACCAAAATGTGTTCATCAACCTACACATAAAATTAATACCTGTTAGTAGTTCAAATTTCTGCCCACATAGCTGATGTAGAAAAAGGGAAAAAAGAAAAGGCTAGCTTAGACTCTCCTTGAATGTGTCTCTCAAAACAAGAACTTAAACTCCCCTACGCACAGCATACTGAGGAGCTGACTTATTTACTCTTACCAAAAATAGCGTTTTTGTGGGAAAATGGTACAAACAGATAGAATGTACATTCTTAATCTTGAAACTAATAAAAATCAGTCCTCTACTTATATATTATATATTAGGTTCTTCTAATGTTTTGCATGCTAGACTTTGTCGTGTTAATAAACGGATAATTAGTAACGTGTGTTTTGACTAAGAATGGTAAAAGATATTTCATTACTTTTATTGATGATTGTTCTAATTAAACTTTTATATATCTACTAAAAAATAAAAGTGATGTCTTTGACAAGTTTAAATAATTATTTGTAAATAAAATAGAAAATCAGTTTAATCAAAAAATTAAGTGTGAGGTCCTGATCGCATTTTGTCTTATGCGATAAGATTTCACATGGTAAAGTAGGTTGTGCGATGAGGGCTACACTAGGAATTGTTATGCGTTTTGAGCTTACTTCACCAAAAAGTAGTGATGTCATCCTTGTGTAAGAGAGTAAATGATGTTGTCCAATCAAAATTCAGGATAAGGAAGTGACAGTGTCATATGACGTTCTAACATTGAACCATTCTCATCGTCGGACAAAAGTAATCATTCTGGTATAGGAGACTTCACTAAAAAGACTTATAAATAAGCGAAGGTCGATTATTTTTTAAACTGCTTTTACCCTGAGCATATTTAAGGAAGAATTGAGAGAGTTAGATTTTCATAGATTTCTCACGAGCTTGAATCAAGTAAGGAAGTGCAAGGAAGTTCCCGGCTAAAGAGTTAGGCTAGAAAGCTCATTGATTGAGTGGTTCTTCTTTAAAGTGTTTTCAAAAACAAAAAGGATTTCCAATGTGTTTAAATCCTTTAAGATAATTCCATTGCAACCTCGAGATATATGATTTCTATTATGCTTTCCAAATACGTATGATTTATATATGCATAAGATATGCACCACTAGCTGTCTGGCCGTTCATCGCTTTTATAACACTATCACTACTACAAAAAAAGGTTTTTCTTGACAGTTGTTGTTTTTATTTCTTGACATTTTTTTCAAAAAAATGTCAAGAAATGGGTGGTTTTAAAGATAAAACGTAAGAATTTTTATGAAAAGGTGGAGGTAGACCAATTTTCAGATCTCTTAACGTTTATTAAACGTCAAGTAATATGTATTTTTTCTTGACGTTTTAAAAACGTCAAGGAATATATATTAAATTCTTGAAGTTTTTAAAACGTTAAGAATGTTTATAAATTTGACAGTCTTGACGTTTTTTAAACACCAAGCAATATATATTTTTCTTGACGTTTTTAAAACATCAAGGAATATCTATTAAATTCTTAACATTTTAAAACATCAAGAATTTTATTAAAATGTGGAGTGGAGTCATTTTCCGAATTTGTTGACGTTTGTTTTTAAACGTCAAGTAAGATCATTTTTTTGACGTTTTAAAAATATCAAGTGTTATTAAATATATATATATATATATAAAATATTGTACTAATTTTATTTCTTTAAAATCTCTTTAAACATATATAGAAAAAAATATATTGTACTAATATTATTTCTTCAAAATCACTTTAAATATATATAGAAAAAAAATATTGTGCAAATATTATTTTTTAAAAAGTCCTAGCTTCTTTCGACTCTAAACACGCGTGTTCCCCTTTCCCTCTCCAGCCGAAATCCTTCCCATTCGAAAAGAGTATGTTCATCGGCCGTCCGTTCGCCTTCAACGCATGTCCGTTTGATTTCACCGCCGAGTTCCACCTCTTTGAATCCCTCACGTCTGTCGTTTCAAGGTCCTCCGTCCGCTGCATTCCACCTTTCCAAAATCCCTGAGCGCCTCACGCTGCTGCGCGTCCGTCATTTCGACTTCACCGACAAGTGCCTCACGTCTGCCGCTTCAAAATCCATCATCCACTAAGTTGAGATTGGGCTTTTATTTTCCCTAAAACATATAACAATTTCTTTATTCTTCATTATATAAACTCAGATGGCATGATTGGCAATAATAGATAGGAAGGATGAAGGTGTAAACTTCGAATTGATTGAAATCAGTATACTTTTATTCAATCTTTAAAGTACTGAAGTTTTTCTTCACCATCAAATTTTATTAGGATTTAAAGAAAACAAATGAATGTATGGACGAATTTTCGAGAGTGCAGGCCATATAATCAACATCCCTCTTTCAGTAATTTTGAAGTTCTCATACAACAATACTACTAATTGAGAGCTTTAGAGGGTGAGTCAATTCTTCTCCCTTCGTGAAAAGAAAAAGAAAAAAAAAAGATCATGTATTCTCTATGTTTGTTACCTTCTGCTGTCCAGGGCTTTGCCTTCTTCCTTAATAATTTGGAGGTGTGTTAACTAATTTTTTCATTCATTTTTTTGAATGTAAATGTTTTCTCGAATGTATGGACGAATTTTCTAAGTACTGGAGTTTTACTTCACCATCAAATTTTGCATGTGGGGTTCTTTCCTATTATTTGGAGCTTTTGGTAAGAAGTAAAACTAGGGTCTTTTCTGGAATAGAGGGACTTTGAAAGTAATATTTGGAGTGTGGCTCACTTCAATGTCAATTTTTGGACTTGTATTTCTAATTGAAGTCCTTTCTTTTATTTCATTTCGTCAATTATGGTTTGGCTTATGACCTAGGGTTGAAATTTTCATTCTTACCAATGGAAGTGTTTTCTTGTCAGATTTGATGTACATTGCAAATAAAAAAAAAAGTAATATATATTTGAAATTGTAATAAAAATATCAGGCTTTATGTTTCATCTGTGGGGTGGCATATAATATTATTAGTCTTACTGACTATAAATATTGTGTACTACACATATTTGATTGACGATTATGTTACCCAACAACGCAGCTGCTACTGAGTGTGTTTTTGTGTTTTTGTATGAAAATGTATGCAATGTTAACCTTTCACTTGCGTTAGTAAAGTAGAAACCTATATACATATCTTATTCAACAAAGCCAATACAATATTTTTTTACGGTCTTCTTTTGTAGTCTTATAAGTATGTAATTAAGGTATTAAATGGCTTATCTTTGGAGAAATTGGTATTAATTAGTGGCTTATCTAAAATCATTTTCATCTTATATATTTGATCTCTTTCCTCAATTCTTTTATCATGAAAAAGAATTGAATTTGAATACCGAAAAACCCTAATGCTATCCAACCCAATTTTTAAGGTAAAAAAAAAAATGCAACTAATTCTCTTAATATAATAGATATCTCTACAAACAACAACCATACATAAAATAAAAACTATTTTTGACTTAAACAAATAATTATAAATGAAAGATCAATGTAAATACAACCCAAAAAACAAAATACAAAATACCTAATTCAATATTCAAATATCTCCAAGATCTTGGTGTGGTAGATATGGTTGGAAATTCAAATCTATCGACCTAACTCAAATTTGTAACACAAATATATCATTACCAATTATAAATATATCATTTTTTTTTCTTTTACCATTTAAAATATAAAAACATAATACCATAAATGCAACCAAAGCTAAATATTTTCCACTAAAAAAATGTTTGAACTGGACTAATTGTTTATTTAGATTGTCAAACTATTTTAGTTCTGCTAAAGAGTTTATGTGAAAGACTACATTTTTGTATCGTTTTTGCCCATTTTTGTACTTCTATACCCCCCCCCCCCCAACCAAAAAAAAATGTGTGATGAACCATTTATTACTTTGTGAGATTTTTTGCAGCAAGCCATATCAAGGTTTTTATCCAAAGATTAACAATAACTTTATTTCTCACTAGATTTACAATGATGGATAAATCGTGGATGCACAAGAGTAGATTATCTAAAGATTATGAGTTGGGTGTGGAAAACTTCATCAAATTTGGATTTCTAATACAACTAGCTCCTACATTCGTTGTCCTTGTTTGAAATGTGGGAATTGTGAAAAACATAGTAGAAAGGATGTTAGAGATCACTTGTATGTTAATGGTATTGATGAAAGTTATAAAATTTGGTTTTGGCATGGGGAAGAACTTCCTAACTCATCCTTCTATGAAGAATCTTCAAAGTTTGACAGCCATACATGTGAAGATAATGATGTTGGAAGTGTAAAAGAAATGATTGAAGTGATGAACTTAGTTATGTTTTAGTTGATTTAAATAGAGTATGACACAAGTCAGACTCCTTCATACTAGCAAGTCAAGCAAAACAAGTATTTTATGTTGAGGATCCAAGCGATGTTAGATGATCCAAGAGTTAACAAACAAGGGGAGTATGACGACGACAATGTTCAACAAGTCGTCCATAAAATAGTAAGACTTTTTGTAGATTACACATTTGAACTAACCATACATAAGCATTTCTATAACTTAGATTGGTTTTGTTACCGTTTTAGGATGAGATTTCAATGAATACAAATTCATAGTCCCAAAAAAGGACACTCTTCTAATGATGTCTTAACTCAAGCATTGGGTACAAAAGAGCATCATGGTCGTGTTCGTGGGGTCGGTGGGTATGCTACTCCTACAACTTACTTTCATTTAGTAAAAAAGACATCAAAATGTGAGGAGAAGATTATACTTGAGAATAAAGAACTTTGAAGGCGCGTTAGCGAACTAGAAGCACGTATTCACTCAAATTTGTCTACACCATTATCTAGACATGGGAGCTGTTCGAAGCCAAATTTCTTAGAAGGGATTGAGTCAAAGAAAATAATCAAAGAGAAGAGTAAGTTGATGGATAAAAATAAGAGGACAAAGGTGCAATCAGTGGGCAAACCAAAAGAGAATGAATCTAAAGGGAACGAGGTGGAGGAGATCAATATAAATGACAATGAAGTACAGTTCAACATCTTCAAGGTATGTGATCCACTAATAAACTCAAATGTCTAATATTTATATCTTAGAATGTGGATGTTGTTCTTGAATTAGGAGAGAGCCTTAATAAAAATGCCTAAGGAAAGAGAGGTTGTTTGTGAGTTGACGTCGATTTTGCCAATAGCTTTGAAAGTCGATTCTCAGATACGCTGAGAAGATAATGGAGAAAGATTCTAGTATCACTATTCCACTACCTGATGGCATTTTTGGTATCAGTTGAAAGAGTTCTGTGCTCTGAGAGGACATCATTGACCTTTGTAACATGAATGAAGTCAAAACGTTTACATTGGTGGCCTATATGACGTAAGTCAATTTCATTTGTTTTCATCTAAATTTATGTATCTCGTTTACGAGTTTAGAATATTTTGTAGGTACTTGTATTCATGTGTTCTTGGTTCGAAGGAAAATGTACAGTACGTCTTTGTAGATCCATCCCTCACCTCTTTCGGACATAACTCACAAGAATCTCGAGTTCGAAACTTATGCAGTAGTAGATTGATGGTCTCAAAAACTAACCAAATAGTTCTTGCTCCTTTTAATCTTGGGTAAGTCAAGTTATTTTATCAATTGCATTGCAAAAAACTAGTACTTATATTTTGTATAATTAGGGGTCATTGGGCACTGCTGCCATAATTGCGTACGATGATACAGTATTCTACCTTGACTCACTAAGGACAACATCAAAATCAACTACAAGATATGTAACCGACATGTTAGTTAATCTTCTATATCATTTAGTGTTGATTCTTATGAATGTACAGTATTTTAAAATGTGTTCAATCTTATCTTGGCAAAACAGAGCAATAGCGACGTTTCAGTCACAAAAGAACATTAAAAAAAGCCGAAAACAAACTTTATGGCGACAGTAAAGGTACTTATAAACATTTAAAGTCATTGTATTTTGTAGACTACTAGCAATTAGGATTACTCCGTTATTCTAATTTGTTGATTTTATATAGTGTCCTCTACAAATCGGGAGTACCGAGTGTGGATACTACGTCATGAGGTTTATGAGAGAAATTGTGACTAGGGGAAGCATTGTCATATCCGATGCAGTATGTTATATATCAAACTATTTCTTTTGTGAGTTAATTGGTTTGTTTGTATAGTGAGTTAATTCATTTAATTTATTTTGCATGTTTATAGATTGATACACGAAGATCATACTCACAGGCCGAGTTAGACGAGGTGCGGGTTGAGTTAGCTGACTTTTGGGTTCATACATGTGATTGTGACTAATAGTTTGTGATTCCGAAGTAGGAATTTTTTTGTTGTGGCGCTACTTATCTGAAACTTTATGTATAGATAATATAGATTATTCTTTTGAATTATTCATATGGAGGAGGGGGTGGAGTTGATTGGTATACTTTTAATTAGATTTATTATAGCTAGATAGTTTTCTGATAAGTTAGTTAATTAGGATGTTGAGTTGAATTCAAGGCAATCTAATGGAATTTTTTTTTTTTTTTTTTTTTTGTAAATGTTATGAAATATTCATATATATGTAAAGTTTTGGAAATGATTATATATATAAGGTGAAAGGTTTTATTTATATATGTTCGAGTTTTGATACCATATTTGATGCATATCGTTGGTCATATATATTTATGAAACTGTTGCTGGACAATTATACACATGACTATGAGATCAGCACAATACATGAACAAAAATATAATTGAATTACAATTGTTTTTAAAAAAATTTGAAACATGCTTGACGGTTTTTAAATGTCATAAAAAAGTACATTCTTAACGGTTTTAAAATATCATAAACAAGTGCATTCTTGACGATTTTAAAATGTCATAAACAAGTGCATTCTTGACGATTTTTCAATGTCATAAACATCAATTTCTTGACGGTTATTAAATGTCATAAACACTCATACTCTTGACAGTTTTTAAATGTCATAAACACTCATATTCTTGACGGTTTTTAAATGTCATGAACACTCTTAGTCTTGACAGTTTTGAACTGTCATTAACATTCATACTCTTGACGGTTTTTATCTGTTATGAAAATATGTATATTTGAGGTTTATAAAACGTCAACGTTCACTATTCTTGACTTTTTTATCAACCGTCAAGAATTTTGGCTTTCTTGACGCTGGCTTCAATGACGGTTTTTAAACTGTCAAGAATCAAAACCGTCAAGAATAGTGATTCTTGACAGTTTAAAAACATCAAGAGAGCCTATTTTTGTAGTAGTATACAAAGATTTCTTTGCTTCAACTTTCTCTATGTTTTCATACTTTCTTTGTTTTCCGAGCACATTCTAAAGGGCATTGGTATTTCGATCGAGTTGGTTGTTTTATTCTATGACAATTTCAAGATATGTTTGCATTTCGAATAGAGCCACAAAATGTCTTAAAGAGAGAAATCTTGACTTGGTCTTGCTTTAAAAAATTCATACACACACATGTTTTATTCTGCGGCAATTGCAAAATATGTTTGCATTTTAGACAAAGTCACGAAGTGTCTTAAAGAGAGCAAGATTCATGACTCAATCTTGCTTTAACAAGTTCACGTACACTCACATGTTTTATTTTGTGATAATTACAAGATATGTTTGTATTTCATACAAGACTACGAAAGAGAGTGAGATCCGTGATTCGGTCTTGCTTTAACAAGTTCACACACAAAAAAGAAAAGAAAAAATACTGTTTTATGAGGTCATGCATGCTGTGTTTGAACAAGATCTCTTAACACACGCACTTAGACTTATGATAGAGATGAATCGTTGATTTGAGTGTGATATATGTTACAATCATGTAAGGATATGACGAAAGTTAAAAGAATACTGTTCTATGACCATGCATGCTGTGTTATTAGAATGTGTATGAATTTATGCTTTGTAGTCAGCTTGTTGTGTCATAGGGGCAAGTATAAGTTTATGTTTCGTATTTTACCTATTGCCTCTTTTAAACAAGTGCAAAATTGTGTTTCCTATTTAGTTATATCTGTATGGAAAAGTTACATGTGACAATACTCACCTATAAAATGCATATTTTGATTGATTTTCTAAATGTTTTAAGTAGAATTTTTTGAAGACTTTGAAAATCAATTCAAATAAGCCCAACCAATGGTAACTGAACTATTTTCTTTCATCCTTGCGTTTTAGAATCGACTTTACTTTTTGTCTGAAGAGAAAAAAAATGAGTCTCGTACTTGAATCTCTCAAAATTCTCTTAAGCTGAGCTTTAAAGACAAGAATATGTTTTGAGAATGAATTCCAAAGCAAATGATTGTATGGCATTCTATGAGCAAATTCAATAATTCTGCTTCCCTTCATTAGCTTTTTATGCTTATTTTTCCTGCTTTTCTTCCTCTTATTGAGACTGAGTAAGATTTCTTTTATAAAAAAAAATAATAAAAATGTTTTCACCAAAATATAACTTAAGACTTGTTAAGACATACTTGCAAAAATGTATAAATTTTGACCCATTGTTTTTTCCTTAAGGGTGCAAAATCAAAATTAAAAATAGAAAAAGTATCAATTTACACCGTGAATCCATCGATTGTATCAATTTAGATATTGAACTAATAATTATATCAATTTAAACCTTAAACTTAGAGATTTGTATCATTTTAAACCCAAACTAATAATTATATCAATTTAAACTCGAATTTTTATAAATGTGACAATTTAAAACCCAAGCTTATATAATTGTATCAAAACAAACTTTCCTTATATTTTATTTGGAATATAATTATAAAGTTAAGGGTTTAAATTGATATGTTTATGTAAATTGAAGGTTTAATTTGATACAATTGTGAAAGTTTAAGGCTTAAATTGATAAAACTATTAGTTTACATTTTAAACTGATACAATCCAGAATTCATATTTAAATTGATACAATTATCAAAACTAAATTGACATTTGCCCTTATATACATACATTCAATTCTCTTAAATATAAGAGAGAACTTTTTTCCGATACATAGCTCCAATTGTCAAGTTTAAATAATTAACAATACATACATAGCTCTCATTGGCAAAAAAAGACAAATGTAAGTCACTTTTCGATCATAGACCAATCAGCCTAACCACCTTCCTGTACAAGATGATTGCTAAAACTTTGGCATCTCGTTTGAAGAAGACTCTAGCAGAAACAATGGCAGAAAACCAGTTGGCTTTTGTCAAAGATAGACAAATAACATATGCTATCATGATTGCAAATGAAGTCATTGACTATTGGAGGGCAAAAAAGACAAAAGGCTTTGTTTTAAAGCCCAATATTGAAAAGGCTTTCGACAAAATCAATTGGGATTTTATCGACTACATGCTCATGGTGAAAAACTACCCTGCAAAATGGAGAAATTGGATAAAAGTCTGCCTTCGCAATGACCAGTGTTCAGTTATTATCAATGGAAAACCCATGGTAGAATCGCTTCAACAAGAGGCATTCAACAAGGAAACCCAATATCTCCCTTCATATTTGTTCTAACTATGGATTACCTAAGCAGACTCCTAAACCATCTGGAAAATAGAAAAGCCATTAAGGGGGTTGTTTTCAGTGATTCGTGGAGTATTAACCATTTGCACTTTGCCGATGACATTCTTGCTTTGTTGGAAGATAATGACGCACATCTAAAGAATTTACAATACGCTTTGAAGATGTTCGAACTAGCATCTGGTTTGAAGATAAATTGTACCAAATCAACCATAAATCCTGTAAATGTCTCTTTGGAAAGAACTATGAGGGTAGCCGATCAATGGGGTCTATCAAAAACTCTTTTGCCGGTCAATTATTTGGGCATTCCACTCGAAGGCAAACCATTCTCAAAAGATTTTTGGAAACAATCCAATGACAAAGTAAAAAAGAAACTACATGGATGGAGATACAATCAAGTGTCCAAAGGAGGAAGGCTCACATTGATCAAAAGCATCCTTAGCTAGAATTCCGACCTATCTTCTTTCCATTTTTAAAGCTCCGATCTCTTTCTACAAAGAAATAGAAAAACTTTGGAGAAATTACCTATGGAAAGGAAACAATAATGAATCCAACTCACACCTTGTTAACTAGTCCATCTGCACAGCACCAAAGCGTCTTGGAGGACTTGGACTCACAAAGGTAAAAGCACAAATTTCGCTTTACTGTGTAAATGGCTTTGGCTTTATCATATGGAAGAAACTCTCTGTGGAAAAAGATGGTAGACGCCAAGTATAAAAAAAAAAACTATCCCTGGTGAATACCCTCGAGAAGAAAAACATAGTACCACAAAAGCATCGTGGAGAGCCATCCTAAGGGTAAAGGACTGGTTCGAAACAAAATCCAAATGGAGAATCAATAATAGCGACAATCTGTCTTTCTGGTATACCAATTGGAGTAGTGACCCTCCCTTATCAAGAAAATTTTCAAGGCTCTTCGCATTATCAAAGAAAAAAGTTTGGGATAGCACTTGTTGTGATTGGAACATGGAACCGAGAAGACAGCTGAACGAGAGAGAGCAGGACATATGGCTTTCTATTAAAGCTTCCCTTCCGGCTATAAATGTAAATGGAGGACCAAGTAAGCCTATTTGGAACTTAAATAGAAGCTGTTTTTTCACTATTGCCTCGGTAAAGTTAGCGGTTGTTTGAAGAAACAAACAGGATGCCTACAAATATCCACCAGCCTCTTCTAAAAAACCTATGGGAAGCTTACATCCCCATGAAATGTAGGTTTTTTATTTGGAAAATCTTGTATGAGCGTATCAACACCATGGATATGATACAGAAAATAAACCCAAATTCATATCTAAATCCAAATTGGTGCACATACTGCAAAAAAGCTAGTAAAGTATAAATCATATCTTCCTCCAGTGCCAAAAAGCCCAAGAACTATGGCGGTTATATTTGATCACCGGCAAAGAGATGCTGGAAGCTGATGCTAAATCCATGTGCATATCCATGTGCAAGACCAAAAGCAACAGCAAAAAAAAACATAATAAACGTTAATGTTATAGCGGCAGTCTTGTGGACAATTTGGTTGGACAGAAACAACGCAATTTTTAACGACAAGTATATCAACTGGATAGAGTCTTGGGAAAATGTCTACAAGCTAACTGGCCTTTGGTCGAGCAGGCACTCCCTGTTTAAATTTTACAGTCAAAGTTCTATTTCTCTAAATTTGAGAGCCTTTTGCAATTAATTTCTGCTTTGTACTATGGACTTTTCTCTAGCCCGATTCCCAACGAACTTGATCAATAAATTTTTCTGGGTTATGTGAGTTGTTTTATATAGTTCTCATAGCACGGTAAGTCTCTTTAGAAAAAAAAAAGAACATTTTCTAAAATAACGTGAAGGTAAGAACTAATGTAAAAAATAGGGTTGGAGCAAAACCATTGACAAAAATAGGGTTGGAGCAAAACTATTGACAAAAATAGGGTTGAAGCAATACTATTGACAAAAATATGGTAGTTTTGATATCACACCTTTTTTTTTATTATTTATATATATTACACGTGGGCCTACACTTTTTTCTTTTTTTCATTATTTATATATATTAAGCGTCAGATCTTCTTCTTTTTTTATTACTTTTATATATATTATGCATATCCCACACCTTATTCTTTTTTCATTATATCTATATATATTAATTATTTCAATTCTAAAATATCTTCCCTGTTTAAATAAATTTCAACTTTCCAATTTTAATTTTTTTTTTATTATATATATATTAAATATTTCAATTCTAAAAATATTTTTTCTTAATAAAATTAATATCAACTTTTCAATTTTAATTTTTTTTCTCTTTTTATATATATATATTCAATTTTCAATTTTCAATTTTTCTTATTAAAATCACTTTTCTTATTTTGAGTCAACTTTTTTTATTAAATTTCCTTTCTTTTATCTTGAGACAACTTTAAAAAATGAAAAGACCATAATTTATGAGTAATTTACTCAATATATGTATATATATTTATTTATATTACCTAAAAAATGATTTGCTCATTATGAAATAAAACTAATTTTTTTTAAAAAAACTTTTATCGAAACAAATTAATCATTTTATTATATATCAAAATATCCTAAAAAAAATATTCATCCCAGTATTAGGATTAAATTAATAACAATAAATTCCTAATACTAATGATATAAAACAGTTTTCTAATTTGGTTAGGTTAAGTTCTAATCAATTCATCTAACTTTGAAGAGCTTCAATTCCATTGTTTGGAATCCAATGCTCGATTACTTTATCTTCATTCAATTTCCTATATTTGTTCATGATCTAACATCATAAACTAGATGCGTAGAATTTTTCAAAAAAGGAAAAAAATCAGTCATAAATAAAAATTCTACGTTGTCATTTTTCCACAAAGAAACATATGAGATAACTTGTGTTAACAACTAAACTTTTAACTATAACAATTTAATTTCTATACTCTGACAATTTTAGCAATATAGTCATCATTATAAAAATTAATATATATATATATATATAAACTGCTAATTCATCCATCGATAAGTTGATCAAAATCAATTTTTTTATAAACTACAAATATTTAGTCATTACGAAACAAATCTACACTTTATGATTACAAACTTCAAAGTATAATGACTAATTCTTTAGAAAAAAAAAACTAAATTGTTTCAATTGGACGTTACAGATTGAATATTACAATGACTGTTGTTTTAAACTAAGATCAAAGAGTAAAATGTTATTTCAAAGGGTGTTTAACCAATTTTTAGTATCCCATAAACATTATAATTAACAATAAAAAACCAATCAAATTTTGGTTGAAAGGCCATCAAGACACAAACAATCAAAGATACTTGGTAATCACAAAAATGAGAATGTTAAGAATCTTAATATTTAGAAACCAAAGTAATACCTGTATCAAACTTGCAAACCAAAAATATACCTTTCCTTTACAATGCTTAATACTTGTTCTTTTTTCAGTTGTCACATCTTAAAGGATTGTTTAAAAATAATAAATAAATAAAATCTTTCTACTAAATCAATTATCAAAATCTGACTACGATTTCAAAACAAGATTTCTTACGATAAAGTAGAAAAAAACAAAAAAATACTTGAAGGAGGAAAAGATCAAGGTTTCATTTGTTCACATAGTATCAACTTCTTAAAGAAGAATAATTGCTTAGATATGCATAAAAAGAAAAATTATTGCTCTTCAGGAAACCGGAGAAATATTGAACAAGATTGTCAACAACTCAGCAAAAGAGTGATACAATCTGTGCAGGCAGCTGAATCCTGACCTTCAGTTCATTCTAGCCTAAAATCTTCAGCAGCAGACAACCGACACCCTTGTCTGCTTCGTGCAGTTGGATGTTCCTATATTACCTACTTTCTAAACTCTTTGTTGCCTTCCAGCACGGTCGATACTAGACAAAAGGAAGTCTCCTCTCCTCAACTTCCAGGTGGTTATAAAGATCTAATTCACAAGCCAAAACTTACGTATTTCGCTTCCCCCTGCTCATAGAAATGGTTTCATCAATTGACTGAAAGCTGATTGTTCACACCATCCTTCATCTTGAAAAGTCAATAGATAAATATAATAACATGTTCAAGTCAGCCCCCCCCTCCCCAAAAAAAAAAAAAGAAAATCAATGGAGAACAAGAAAAATACTTAGATATACAGAGATGTAAAGAGACCAAGAATTAATTGAGCGGCAAGCAAATGAAGAAAGTAAAGAGAGCTGGCTTATACAGGCCATGAGCTATCATTCTGTCTTACAATATTCACCTATTTCCTTCCCCAACATACAATTTAGACATTTGCAATCTGCATGAAACAACTGCATATCCTCCCTTTTGCATAATACACAACTCCTAGCATCACATTAAGTTAAACTTATTCAATGGTGTCCAAGCACCTTTGGTAGATTGATCACATAACTATATTGATGGACAAAAGAAATTAAAATTCTGGCATACTCAATGGAATTTCCCCCAGGGACATGTAAATTAGATCATCATCCGCCAGAGTTCCCTGAAATAATGAGCAAATGACAGGTCATTAAACCTATAATCAAGTTTGGCAGATCATTAAACCTATATCAAGGTCAGGAAGGAATGCCTATGAATTCATATAGTTCTAAATCACTAAAGACCCAGAAGAGGGTGGAGATGGAAGTAAGTTGTGATGGGGATAGAGAATTGGGCACTCCTAAAATATATAATATTAACATTTAACGAAGTAAGAACCTCACAACAATATAATCTTTAAGAAGCCAGCCAAAGTTTCAAAAAGAAGAATCTTCAATAAATGACGAAGTTGGATATGAGCAAGGAAGTACTTCTCCATTGGAAAGAGGCATTTCATTGTGTATTGAATTAATGTCTCCTTGTACAGAAGCACAGTTCGAGAATTCTGCTCCAAGCAACTCTGAAATCATAAGTCCATAGCCATCTTGAACATCAGGCATATCTCCACTATTTTGTGCGTTGTTAGGAAAGCCATCCAATCCAGTAAAAACAGTCTCGCTCCTGAATTTTGCATAAATACAGTTATCACAAAGTTTTTTTACAATTTAAATTTAAGAACTCTCAAAAAGTGATAATACTAACAAAATGTAGGTGAGGCGAGGTACAGTTATCAGCATATTTAGGAAAATGTAAAACCAAAATAGATTTGATTAGAGGATAAGGTAACTTACTTTCTCTCAGCATTATGGAAGGTCTTGTCTACTTCCGCAGTGGAGTCATCTTCCAAATCAATAATTTCAATCTCTTTACCACCAGCCACCACACTATTTTGGCCAAATTCAGTAGCATTGCTTATAGACAAGTCAATATCAACAGGTGCTATTTCTCTTTTTGTTTCAGAAATAGATGGGAAGATGAGAAGAGGATTATTTTCGTGATTATCATGTATATCAGAAGCCTCCATAAGATTAAGGTCACAGATCTTAAATGAATTTGGAAAAAGCTGTTTTTCTTGTGCATAATCAACACATTGCTCACCCCCGCCTTTAATGAAATGAAAACCATCCACTGAGTTCACACAGTCAGCAGCTACAATAACTTCATTATCACACGCTGGCTTGCTTTCCTCAGAACTAACTTTCGTTTTATCAAACTTCAGAAGGTCAAAGGATTCATCTTCCTTAGAAGTCATCAACGGTATCCATTCTCTTGGTTTTTTGTTCCCCTCCCCTACATCACTCTCATCCAAAGATCGTTTTTGACCCCTTTCTTCAAACATCAAATCACTCCTTCCAACTCCGGCAGGACTTTGGCAAGATTCTTCCTTGCTCTCGTTCCAAAATGGTCCATGCTGGAAAGATTGAGATGTCAAAGAGCCAGCCTTCTCACTGTATCTAGGATATAGCTCCTCCATTGTTCCAGCTTTTTCAACAGCTTCGGGTTTAGATCTTTTGGAATTTAGATTCTCGACATCAAGTTTCATAGCTGATACAGCACCAGATAATGCACAACTGGAAGGGCTACTGTCAAGTGAAGTTTCAGAATCTCTGTTAGTGTTGATAACAGAAGGATGTTCTGACACAGTTGTAATAGGATCTGCCTTAGAAACCTTGTATGCCAATGCAGAGCGAGTTTTGGTGGGGAACTTTGTAAATCTGCAGAATGCTAGTAGATCGGTCTCTTGCTTCACCAAGGAATCACCATCACCAGCTTCATTCTGGCCAGATAGTTTCTCAGCCACACAGTGTTTCTCAGTTTCATTGATATTGGTACTATGTTTCACCTCCTCAGACCCCAAATCTACGTTACTTAAATCATCAGAATCTTTAGCCAGTTTTGGCTCAGATGGAGGATCTTTCCCAACAGCAGAATTATTTGCCTTTGAGCCTGCATCATCTGGCAAAGGGTACTTAACCAGTTCAGGTCCTGAATCCTCAGGCGTGTCACCTTTTTGTTCTAACTTGGAAGATTTAATATCTTGCAATTCAGTGCCAACTTCTTCACCAGTTTGCTGTTGATTACCATAAGCATAAAGATTATCAGTGTCATCATAAGCCTCTGTATCTGGAGAAGCTCTACCTCTATCATTGCAATTATTGCTCCTACTATAATCCTGACCACTCCAATCAGAACCAGTACTTCGGAAAGATGTAGATCTTCTTCGTCCTCTCAAATGATTTCGTGATGGAGCTGAACTATACTCATCATTTGGATGCCTCCTACCTGACCCAGAGTCAGGTCCAACATATCCTGAATGAGGAGGAGCAGTAGATGTTCGCCCTTCTTCACGAAGTGGACCCAATTCCTGAAATTCAGAAGAGTCCCTTCTCAAACTTCCACCTTGCCATTTACCAGACAAAACACTAGATGGGAGCAAACCTTGAGAAACTAGGTATTCAGCTGCAAGACGACCTGCTTCCATAAAAATGTCAACAGAACCTCCACCTCTTCGCGGAGGAGGCAGTGACTGTGATGATTGATATGATTTGGGGTATCCCTGACCACGCCCAAAGCCACTGGGATGATTGAAGTTTCGATAATCATTCCCGTATCCTCCATGGCCCCTAACCGATCCCTCAGGAGAGATTCGAGAAGAAGCTAATCCCACTCCCATGGAACCAGACCTAAACCCATTTCCCGTATTACGTTGACGGGGATGCATAGTTTCGAAAAAGAAAAAAACAATCAGAAACAATTAGGTATCGGTATAATTGTCTGATTCCACTACAAAGGATCGAAGAATCCCAATCTTCGTTTTCCTGAAGCAATCAAGAACAACAAAAGAATCTCTCGGTTTAAAAAAGGCAAGATACCCCGAAACCCTCAGAAACAATCCAACAATGAACCAAAAAAAAAAAAACGAAAGCTATGTTCCAAATGGAGAAAGTTCCTGCGGAAACATGTCCTCCCAAATCCGATTCCACAAGAATTCCCCAACTGTAGTTGAAGAGTACAAAACAACAGCTATGAAGTGGAATGGATCTGAATGATAATCGATTGAGCAACCCAAGTAAAAGCTAACCTGATTGAAACAATAATCAATTACCAATCCGTCCAGTTGAAGATGAAGGTGAAGGTGATTTTTGGTAAGGAGAGGAGTTTGTTTGTTAGGTTTTGTTGATGGAGAAATAGATTCGTGAAATTAGCAACAGCGTTTCTCCACCATTTCAAAACCCATCAATTCGGCTGATTTACTCAAGAGAGCGTCTTAATCCGTACCTACAAAAATTGGTGATTGTAAAAGGCCTTTTTTTTACTTCTCCGCCTAGGACTTAGTGCTCATAACACAAAGCCATTTTGCCCACATCAACCAAAAATAATTAAATACTCATTTATTACTTTGCGCTTCCTTATTTAAAACACCCTTCCTTCACAGACAAGAGCCAAACTCATTTGACACGTGTATATACCTAAACACAATAGATCTTCGACACAAACCCGTCACTCTGAAAACATCTTAAAAAATGTAAGAACATTGGTTTACATGTCCAATCCAAGAAGGGTTGGATTAAAAGTTATAGAAACTAAATACCATTTTGGATTACATTATGGTGTCCAAACATCTCATAAATGTGTAATTATCTAAATTTAACAGTATTCGAAGGTATTTTAAACATTTTTATCCATCGTATTTAAATAGAAAAAGTTTACAAAAACATTTTTTTCCCACAATTCAAATAAACCTTAATTCAATTGAATAGTTACTTCCATTTTTTTTCTGTAAATTTTCATCTAAATAAGTAATTGATTGTGAAAATTCTTAAACTTCTTAAATGAAATAAAATAAAACTTTTATATTAAGTTATTTAGTTATCCATAAATAAGAGTGTACAATGTTACAAATATATCAAATAATTCATAAATGTTAATTCATACAATGTCCACAACCAACGTAAGAGGTTAAAGTGATTCAAACATATACACAGATAAATTTGGATATGATAGTATATATAATATTTTTAAATAATACTAATAAAAAGAATTAGGGATCTCACATTTTCGTGGAAACTATTTTTCTCTAGCCTCTCATTCTCACCTAAATGAGGATTCTCTCTCTATTTCTAGGAACGCATGGTGAAAATGGGCATCTTTAATCAACATTTGATATGATAATTAGTGTTTTCATCCATTAAATTAATTAAATTAGGCTTCAATTGACAAATATATATATCCAGTGGTTCTTCTTAAAATGTTTTCAAATAAAAAGGATTTCTCTTACCTTTGAACCCTCAAATACATTTCTATTGAATTCTTGAGTATATGATTTTCCTTATGATCTCAAGACTTTAAAATAAACTTGAATTATGAATGATTTGGATTTGAAATAATTAGAATGATGAATGAAATGATCTTTTGTACTTTATGCGATGAGATTTCTCATACTTGTTGTGTGTTCTAGTGTGGGGTATTTTATACTTGTTGTGTGATCTGGGATGAGATGTCTTATTCTTGCTATGTGATCTGGAATTTGATGTCTCATACTTGTTGTGTGATCTGGTATGAGATGATATTTGCTTGTTGTGTGATCTGGTATTGGAAGACGTGTTATGCATGATGGAATTGATGGAAACTTGCTGGTTGCATTGAGACTACTCCGCACAGCAGCAACCCAGCAAAAAAGTGTGGTAAACGCTCGAACTGATGAAAGATACAAATACGTAATTAAATATGCAGAATGATTCTGCGATATGAATATATGATGAGTTATAAAGAATGTGTCTCTATGCTATATGAGCCTTTATGCATAATTTGAAAAGAAAACGATTTTCATGTGATTAATAAATATTTATGGATAAGATTTGAATCATGTTGAAATAGTTTGTTTAGACTCAATGTTTTATTATTGAAACACATTGATTGTATAATATGATTTAGCAAAATGAATTACAACGCACTATGGCAAAGCTTGACCTATTAAATGTGTTGGTAAAAGACCTCACTCACTAGACATTTTCGTTTAACCTTTCAAATATTTTTATTCATTTTCCACCCAAATAGTGAAGGACAACCAACATTTAACTTGCCATCTTGATAGCCTAATATGTCATATTCAAATCGCATCATCTTGGTAATGGCTACTGTCATCTCGCATTGCATGTAGAGTTAGGCGAGTAGAGTCAAGTTAATGGTTTTAAGACCTATATATATTTTTAGTTGAAGGAATTCTTGTATCTGTTAAATGCACTCTTGATCAAATATAAATGAAATATTTGTTCTTCCAATTGAGTTTTCATTTCGCATTAAGTTTGATGTTGTGTTCACTCTGCTTAGTAGGTATCTTGTGTGCTATCTCGCGGAGAGGTTCACGTAGCATGTCTAGGCGGTCACGTCTCCACTTGATCGCATAGAGTAACTTTTGGGGCGAGGCATGACAGATTGAGTCTCACTTCATAGATGCAAAGTTTTATTTAAAGAATGATAATATCTCAGAAGTTATGCTTGAAGAAATTTTCCTTATAAAAAGAGAAGATAATTTACAGCTGAAGTCACTTGCAAGCATAAGAAAGGAACCACATGAAGTTACAGGTACCTTTAACTCTAGAAATGGTGAGGCATTCGTTGGCACCACAAGGAATACAATCTTAAAGGATGAAAAAGCTTCAAACGTGCCAGTCTTACACTATGTCCCTCAGTTGAGGTGGAATAAAAGGCGAGTCACCATTTGTGGAGTGCCCAAAAGTCTTGAAGGTTTGTGACGTCAAAGTCTTAAAATAAAGCTTCACTACACTGCTGACTAAGATAGCAAGAGATAAAGTTAAACCTGATAGAGCAAACTTGCCACAAAGGTGGACAAAAGACGAATTCAACCCTAGGGCTTACAAATTGATGGTGAAAGAAGGTTATGACTTCGCAGCTCATGCCGAGTTCAAAAACTTGAAAATTTATGAACAACCAGAGCTCTCCTTAACCCAAAAGAATTTTTTACGGGAGGGGCATGCTATACATGTTGGGATTTATGTCCTAAAACTCGTAGATTGTAAATATAATTCATTGATCGTTATTAATAAAGTGTTATTGTTATAATTTCAATAAATGTTATTAATTATATTATTAGTTTTGTCTTAATAACCTAAATTCAAGAAACTAACATCCTAAGTTGTTTGATGAGTCTTGAACAGTATGTAGAGACATACATGGATCAATGTTCGAGATAAGTTTAAAGGATCTATAGGTATAGAGATAAGACTGGGTACATTATCATGGTAACACTATAGATACGGCTTACTTTGTATTTGATACAAACGCAATGATCCAACGTGTTCGTGTAGGTGACATGCGAGTGAGGTTATCTTATGCAATGAGTTTGCATAAGATCGGACCACGAAATAGTAACCACTAGATGTAACTCCGTTAATTAGTTAGGTTTCTATTTCATTAGGATGACCTAGGTAACTTAGTCTTAATCCAGAGTGTATTATAAACTCTTGTTCGCGAGAGATTGTCCTTTGATTTGTACAGGTGAGAAGGACCAAATTTCTGACTCAATAAGCTTATCATTTTTGGGACAAAACCGAGTGGGGAGCTGAAAATATAATTACACAAGATGAAATTCACTCTTTTCCTACTTAGAGAGCATACTTAGCCTTAAAGTTATAATAAGAAAATTAGTTTTTGTATTATTTTGACAATGTATTGGTATTTTGGGATTCTCAAATTAAATTGAGAAATGGTTCTGTAAAATCTTCCGTTGCCTAAGGCTTTTATCCCTTCAATACCCTCATCAAGAAAAAGACTTGGATACAAGTCGCAAAGTCGATGCATATAACTAGAAAGGGAAAGGAAAGAGTAGTTGACAACAATCATATAACTACAGAAAAGATCGATAATACAAAAGAAAAGGGAAGTGATATAGTCAGAGAACCTCAACGTTCGACCAATTAGACCGCATGTTTCATGTACCCTAGTGTTTGAAAAACTAAGCATCACGAAGGCAGAAGAAAAAGTCATCGGTTAGCGCCTAGCCTTCACTGGCTTCTTGCCTTTTGAAGGCTAACTATGCCCTTTAGAAAAGAGAATAACACATGTAAGGTCCCAATAGCTATAAAACCATCAACCTTCAAAAGGCTAGGCGTGGCTAACAAAAAAAAGTACAAGCGCCCCTTGCACCAATTTTCGATTGTCTTAGGAATGGAGGTCCACATGTCAACCTTGGTTTCAACATAGGTACAAAGAAGAAGGAATCGACATCTCGAGCATTAGTTTGGTGTCGCATTAAGCATAAAGACGACGAGGATTGCTTTGGTAAGGGCACTAAAGTTCTGTAGTTGCACTCCTCTCATTATAGATATATTTGTGTCCATCTAATATAACCATGATCGGTAATGTAACGACTCAAACTTTTAAGCTAAGCTAAGGTCATTATTCAAAAGATAAATATCGAGAGACAATTTCTTGCAATGGAAAAAACCAAAATTTTATAAAATTCATATCAAATAAATGTTCGAAAACATAAACGACAAAATCGATAACAATAATTTGGAAACATGATCTATGGGTTCTTAACAATTTTAAAGAAAACAAAAATTAAATAAATAAGACAAAATTTTAAATAAAATGTCTAAAATTTAAAATACTGCAAATTTGATACATAGACATGGAAGCAATGACTCTTCATGTCCTCGCCAGCTTTCCAGATTCTCTACCTTTGCTTGAAATATTAAACATAGAAAATCGTGAGTATATAAATATACCACTACTGGTCCTGCTAGGTGATCTGTTAAATTTCCATTAGAAACATAATAATAATATCGTGTGTCCAATGGACCGCACCTGAGTGAGTGAGACCGTACGAATACTCCTAAATCGTGCTAGTGATCTCGTCATAACACCCCTAGTCGTGCGAGTGATCACACTTACACACTCCATAAACAATTTGTGATACGTAGGTACACCCCTAATCATGCGAGTGGTTCGTTGGAACACCCCCATGCAAGTGTCCCCATATACACAATATAAATTACCCCTAACCGTGCATGTGAAACGTAGGTACACCCCCAAATCGTGCAAGTGGTTTCGTAGAAACACCCTTAAATGTGTGAGTGACCCCAAAGATAGGATCACAATTAACAGATACACTACATTTCAAAAGCATGTAACGATAAACATAAACATGGAACCATGAGTCATAGCAATCCATAATCATAATAGTCTATAAAACATGAAATCCATAAATCATGCTTAATAAACATGTAACATCAATCAACATCACATTATGTATTTTCAGCTTTTATCAATGCATAATCCATAAGCACATGTGTCTCTTTAATTTAATTTGAAGGTCCAATTGTAGATTCTTTTACCTGATTAGCTAGAATAAAACCTCCAATTTGCCAATAAACCTTAATGAAAAATAATCCAACTTTAAAAAAATAATTTAACTTAATCCTAAAAAATTTATTTGCTTAGACTAAAAATTAATATTTGATGGACATGTCCAAAACCAACAAAAACTCACCAAAATGTGGCTCAAAGTACGTGCAAAGAGAACAAATAGGCTCGGCTAAAGGGGCAGCCCACACGTAGCTTAGCAAGGCAGACAACTCGACTTGGAACAAAGAGGTCACGACGCGGGCAAGCTCGGATAGAGAGGAAACAACTCGGGCACTTCAAACGGAGGCTTCATGTGCAACGAGGAGCTTGGAAAGAGACTTCACATGCGACGAGGAGCTTGGACGATGGTTGGAACGAACGGCTCGAGAACGGTGGAAGAGTGACGCTCAGTTTCGTCGTAGCGGAAACAGAAAAGACAGGTGCGTTTGGAAGTCCACAAACGGAGGGGGGGGTTCACCCGAGAGGGCTTGCATGCGGCGACCGATGAACGATGACGGCTAGCGACGGAGAATGGTGAATGAACAGTAAAAGAGGGGTGACCTTAGGATTTTCTTTTGTGAAGTGAGAAAGAAGATGGTGGTAGTTACACGCAAAACGAGAAAACCTTTTAAGCTATATAATAATAATATCATTATTATTATTCCTTTTCTAAATATCTTTCTTTTCCTTTTTAACTTCTTTTTCAAAAAAATCAAATTTCGTCTCCCTTCATTTAAATATTTAATCCAATCAAAAAAAAAAAATTATACATTCCTCTAAAACAATTATCTTTTTCCAAAATATAATTATTTTCTTTTTTTTTCTTTCTCAACAAATATCATTTTTCCAAACAATTATCCTTCAACAATTAATTTATTTTTATATTCTTTCCAAAATACAATATATTTTTCTTAAAGAATTATCTTTTAACAAATATATATATTTTTTCTTTTTCATAATGATTATAACTTTTATATATATATATAACCATATATACATATAATTATAAAATTTTCAACAACAAAAATTTCACGCTTCAATTTAATTAAGTAACACCCAAATTATTTAATTAAATTCATATTTTCACAAAACCAAATAATTTTCATTAAATGAAATCAAAATAACTCACAATAAATTTACACCTAATTAAACAAAATAAGATAATTAACTCTAAAATTACCTTAATTTTTGGAACTTTACAAGTAAGTTAATTATTCACAGGTTGTTTGTAACCTCGACTGAGTCAAATACCATTTTACTCCTCCTGAGACCACATATTGTTCCTTAAGTCTCACTGATCCACTAATTGAACAACTAATTTAAGTTCCAACCTATAACTAAATCCCTCCCAGGTCAATGAGAGGGTAGGGCCCCCTTGTTCAAGACTTGGATTTAGTTCTTAAGGAAACAACTTATCTACTAACCCTAAAGCGAGTAGGAGTGAATTTCATCTTACACAACCTATGTCCCTAGCTATCCACTCGGTCTTACCCCTGAAATGGGAGGGTTATTAGGCCAGCGTTGTTGAGTTGTCATTACCTATGCAAATCTAAGAATAATTTCGTTTAAACAGAAGTTTATAGTTAGCTCAAGATTAAGATTAAGTTACCTAGGTCATCAATAATTGAAATAGTAAGTTTTATATAGTTAACAGTGTTATAACTTAAAAGGGGGTGTTTGGGGGAGGAAAGGAAAATGAGGGGAAAGAAATAAGAAAAAAGGAGATTATGAAATGGAAATGATTATTTATAATCCTTGTTTGGGAAAAGAATTATGATAAATAAAAAATTGTATTTTTTTCATTTATGTAAAAAAAAAATTGTACGTCAACCCCAATATGAGGAATAAAAAATTCATGGGTATGAAATTCTTGTTTTTTTTTCGTGAACCCAATACGAAATGAAAAATGCGCTAATATTTTTTGCATTTGTGTAAACTTTTGTATGTTGTTCGTACCGTTAAGCATTTACAACAAAAAAATTGTATTCAAATGCATTTTTTAGTTAAGTTGTACCATAACCCAAATACACCAAAAATTTGTATTTTTTTGTTGATTTTTTATAAATATTTTTTTTACTTGTAACGTACCCTCAATACACATTCAAAAGTGAAGTTCTTTTTTTTTTTTTTCAGTTGTAGAGTAGTTTTTTTTCTTATTTTTTACATTAAATCCAAGACACAAAATAAATTGTATTTTTTTTTTTTTTTTTGCTTTGTGTAAAATATGTTTTTGAAATTTGTATAGTAAATCCAATTCACAAATAAAATTGTATTATTTATTTTTCATTTGTCTTTAATTTGTAGTTCAATTTGATGTGTAAATCCAATACATTAAAGAATATGCTCTTTTTTTTCTTTCTTTTTTGTTGCATTTTCAAAGGATTGGGGGAAGAAATAAGTAGAAAGGATTATATGGGAAGGATTATGACAAAAAAAAATTATTATTTATTTTTTTTTTTAATTCGTACTCTTGTATTTTTTTTTTATAAAAAATTGTATAGTAAATCAAATACACAAATATTCATATTTTAAATTTACCGAAATTTAGATTTTTTATTGGAAAGCATGTTCCATTAGTTTTAGTAAATACGATTCAATTTTGAACGTTTTGTATGCAAGCTTTCTGTGTCAATAAATTAATTCATGCTCTATGTGCGAAAGAAATTATATCTATCTTTTAAAATTGATGTTGTATATCATAATATTGGGAAATTGCATATCGTTAACAATCGATTTAAACAAACGAGGATGAACATAATAGCATTAAAATGAAATGAAATACATAAATTTTTTATTTATTTGTAATGCAATTAAACGGTGATGTCAATTAAGTAGTACATCAGGATAATGCAAAATCATAATAATAAAAAAGCAATGGAAATCAAAATAATAATGGGTCATACAGTTCAAGACAATTATTAGATTGAATATTTGTGGTTTTGTGAAATTAAAATTAATTAAATACTTGTGGGTTGAATATTTAGGGTGTGTTTGGTTGGGATTTTGAAATGTTTAGTTTTGTAAAAAAAAACTATTTTGAAAAAAATTGTAGTGTTTGGCAAATTAAAATAATGCATTTTTTAGAAATTCAATAAAATAATTCATTTTAGAGAAATCAATAAAAATCAAATTTTTAGAAAATGAGGGTTAGGTGATGACCGGGAAATTGACAATTTTTCTATCCTATATGAAAATTACAAGACTGTCCTCCATACTAGTCTCTCTAATCTTATTAATATTAGGGTGTTGAAAGAAATAAAGTATTGTTGGAAAAATATCTCACTTTTTTTTCTCTTTTATTTTGAATAATTACTGAAACAATACCATAAATCAAGCTGTGTGTTTATTTATGGTGACATTATTAATTTTTTCTCTTATTTATTTATTTTTTCAAAACAAAAGAAAAAAAATCTTGATTATGAATTTAAATATCAATATACTTCTACTTCTAAAATAAAATTATCTAAAAAAAATAAATAGGAAAAAAAATAATGCTTGGTTTTAACTTTACTAATTTTAAAATTTTAAAACAATTAATTTCAAGATATCGTGCCATTAATTTCAAAGTATATTTCTTTTTAAAAAATCAAAATATATGTATTTTTTCTATGAAATTAGGTCATAGTGTTAGTAGTCATTTATGGTAATTTGAGTTAATTATAAACATTTTTTGTATATGACAAACCAAACAAAATTCACATATAAACACTTATAAAAAAAGTTTAACCAAACATGTAAGTGTTTAAATTTAAACTCATTTTCAAGAATAGTTCGATCAAAAAACTTCTAGAATTACCCCAATTTATCAAATAAATAAAATTCTTTTTTTCTTCAACTTCGCTGAAATCACAATAGTTCTCTTCATTATGATCCTACTACATTTGGATGAAATTTAACCGGATTGAAATATTTCTTCTGTTTTATTGATTCCTGTGAAATAAAAAAGAAACAATTTGAATATCGAGTGGGATTTTTTAATGAATTAATTTTTATGTTATTTCGTACTATGCAATTCCTTTGTTTGTGGGATCATTTTCTCACGAGAGGTAATTAAAAGAAATCATAGAATGAGGTTGTTTTCGATGCCTAGATCTGGTGGGATAAATGGAAATTTTATAGATAAGACCTTTTCAATTGTAGCCAATATCTTATTACGAATAATTCCAACAACTTTCGGGGAAAAGAGGCATTCACCTATTACAGAGATGGTGCGATTTGATTTTTTTTCCAATTTTCTTTACCTCTCTCCGTCTTAGTAGAAAGATACGGTCGGGATAGAAAGAAAAAAATAATTGAAATAAATCTACGCTTCTTGCAGGTGCAATTTGAAAATAAAAAAATTCCTTCTGTCGTGTATCTGCGATTAGTGTAACCTCAAATGCTTTAATTGTCGATTCTAGTATTAAGCAAAAGGTGTAACCTATGGATTAAGTCAACCCTACTCCACTAGTAAAAGATTCACTAGTAAAAATAGGTAGCAGAGGGGAAGAAGCACTTCAGCTAGAAATCAACAACACGAAAACTTTGTTATAAATTATACCTTTTCCTTATTGGGATCGAAACTTAGAAAAATGGTTGGGACAACAAACATCCATCTCGTTTGTATTTTGGATACTTGTATAACCATTAAAGACTGTTGAAGTGACTAATTCCTGGAAATTTAGAGGCGTTGAGGACAAAGAAATTGTTAGAGTTACCATTTTTATTGTTATCTAATAACACCATGCTTGATGTTAAGAAAAGATCTTTTACAGGAAGGTTGGCTAGAGTTCATAATGAGAGTATTTCAATGTTTTTTGATTTCATGTATTATTCTCATCTCATTATGCTCATCACATAAAGGGGGAGTCGTATGAGATGAAAATCTCACGTACGATTATGGAATGGAGATTCTTTGAATGGAATAAGGAACGACCATAACGGATTTCGGCCAATCCGAAGGAAACTATGCAGAAGCTCTACAGAATTATTATGAAGCTATGCGACTAGAAATCGATCCCTATGATCGAAGTTATATACTCGATAACATGGGTCTTATCCACCAAAGGATTGGAGAACATACGAAAGCTTTGGAATATTATTTTCGGGCACTAGAACGAAACCCGTTCTTACCACAAGCTTTTAATAATATGGCTATGATCTGTCATTACATGCGACTATCTCCACTTTAGAAAGAAAAAAAGAGAGAGAATCTGCTAATAAATACTAAAAAAATAGGCTTTCTACATATGTATTGTCCAAACTAACGATTTGTATCAGTTGTAGCAAAGAAAGAAACTTCATAGAAGTAGAAATAGAAATATGAAGAAATAGGTATGTCTAGATACTTTATTCTATGGATAAAAGATCTAATTGATAGAAGAAGCACCGTAAAGATCAATTAGTGAGGTTTTTGGCCGATACAATAAAAACTGCTTACTTATATCATAATATAAGATCAAAATGAAGGAATCCACTTATGTAATAGGGTGGATCCCCTATAATATTGAGCAGTGGTGTAGCATCAGATCCCAAAGACAGTAAGTCTTTTCTTTCTTATGAAGGAAAGTCTTTTTCAAGGGTTCTATATAAATTTCTAGATGAAACCGAGATAATTATCTTTCAGAAAATTGTAACGATAGTGGGTGGAATGCTTATGCTTTATTTTTCTTAAGGTGGGAGAAAGATAAAACTTATTTAATTATTGAGCAAAATTGAAGTTTGAAACTTATATAATTAACCTCTTTTGCTTAATTGGAGAAAAAAAATGGCCTAAATCTATGAAAAATTCATTTAATTAGATTAGATATGGTAAATTTTTAAAAATATGGGACTACAAAAGAATTGACTGTTGAGCCGTATGAGGTAGGAAACTCTCTAGTACGGTTCTAAGGGAAGGAACTTACCTGCCTATTTCGACTGGGGAGAACAGGCCATTCGACAGGGAGGTTCTGAAATTGCGGAGGCTTGGTTCAATCAAGCCGCTAAGTATTGGAAACAAGCTATAGTGCTTAAAAGGAAATGTATTCTTGAAAAACATTTTGATTTTAATTCAATCTAAACGGGCCCTTAATTAATCATTGGATTTGGATTTTTCGTATTGTTGAATTTGAATTTAATTAAATATTTTGGGTGTTTATTTAATTAAATTAAAGAGTGAAATTTTGTTAGAAATTTGATAATTATATGTATATGTGGATATATAAAAAAAATTGTTATGGAAAAATGAAAAGATAATTATATCGATCTTACTATATTAAGAAAAATATATTTATATTTTGAAAAAAGAGAAAAGTTTAATGTGATTGTATTTATTGAAGAAAGAGAATGATTAAGAGAAGGAAATAGGAGGATTGAGAGGAAGAAAGAGAATGATAAAGAAGGGTTAAGGGGGGAATAAATTTATTCATTTTCCCCCTTAATCCTTTCCTTTCCCTCCCCCAAACACCTCCAAAGTGACTATTTTAATCTTATGTAAATTCTTTACATAGGATGCCTCCACTTTTATGTCACTACATGAATGATTTAGGAACAAATTATTTGTATTAACTACAAAGCGGGTCACGTCCATAGTGTTCTTATCATAATAAGGCTCCGAACTTTATTCATACACTATAAACCTTTTGGGTTATATACTCGAACTTGATCCACGTTTATATCTCTACATAAAGTTAAGTCTACACTAGATAGCCTTGAGACCTTAGTTTTTCAAGATTATGGTTTTCTATGTTCACTAATAAGTCCTCAATAACTACTTTATTGAATAAAATATAATTTTAATCACAAACTACAAGTTTTAGGACATAAATTGCAGCATCGTTGACCAATATTTTAGAAAGGAACTTACAAGCATGAATAGATTTTAAAATCATGTACATTCTATACACTAAGTAATATATGGTCATTGTGCACAGAGTATCAGGGATATAGGGCTTTGCTGACCACTTAGCCATCTACCACCAAGTTTGAGGAGGATAGTATCGATCTTGCTATGCTATCTTAACCAAGTTCAAGCATGATAACATCATGACCGAGTTTATTATGCATGGTAGTATTGAGTTGTCAAGTTAACATGATCGAGTTTACTTCAGGGTATAAAAGGAATAGAGAATTATTTTATTAAGCAAGATGCTTTATTAGAGTTACTTTTTAAAATGTTTTATTTGATATAGTCTTTCAAGTTGATGACTATTTTACTTAATCTTCTACAACATGGCTTGCTAAGGTAAATGTTTTCAAATATTCATTCACAAGACTTTTTAGCTCACCCTTTTTCAAATGTTTTCCACTTTCTAGGAAGAGATCGTGATCCTTGGGCTTGACTGGTTGTTGAAGTTTGTTGTGCCAATCTTGTTGTTTAACACTTGTGTGTCTAGTGGTTAGTAGTTACTAGCTAAATCTGAATATTGTAAATATGTCTATGGACGAGAATGTTAAATATGTTTTAGTGATGTGTCTGTCAGGTTGCCCTTGTTTTAGGATTTCATAGAGTTAGTTTAGTTGCTAATAACACTTTCTTTTAATGTGTAAAAAGGGAACTTAGTTAATACTAGTGACAAGTTCATGCTATAAAAGTGAGTTATGCATAATAACAACCCACTAAATAAATTTTGGAGATTAGTAAAGTTCATGTGAAGACTTAGTTGTAAAGTTAAGATAGGGTTGGTGGATGTCGTCGAGTAGCTAGGGACGAGATTTGTTTGCTTCACACCTCTTCCTAGGCTAAGAGTAGGTAGTCTAGGAGGGGGTGTGACACCACCTACTAATAAAATAAAATGATCAAGATTAAGTTTAATGCTGTTATGGATGAAATTTCAAGAACTTAATGATGATGCAGAAGAGGAAACTGTCGTCAGATATACAAGAGCATGTATTTTACAAATGGTGGGTGAAAGTCTGTTTTCAGACAAATCAAGTTGGTATGTGCATTATTTAATGTTTCTGTCATTATTAGCATATTTACATGAGGTGAGTCAATACTCCTTCTAGGGTGGAGCGTGCTTGGAATGGTTGTACAGGTAGGTATTCAAAGCATCAAAGCAAGATATTTGTGAAATTGCTGGTCTGATGATACTTCTTCAAATATGGGATTGGGAATGATTTCCCATAATGGTTCCATAGCTTTGACATGTCAACTATCATCTACTACCTGGACGAGCACATAGTTTACGAAATTTTATTTTATTTTAATTTAGTTTAAAAATAGTTTTCATACTGACTCAGTGATATAATTAATTTAAAATAAAAAAGATTGGTTTATTAATACAAATGAAGAGATCAATTTTGTGTAACCAAATTAAATACTCATGCAGTTAGTCAAAAGATGTGTACATAAGTCAGCTTGGAGGAAAAAAATGGACCAACCCAAACTAATTGGATTGGCAAAATTTGAACCCTATCGGTTCAATACTCAAGGGTCAACCAAATCCAACCAAACCCAAAAACTTCGGGTTGGATCGGGTTGGGTTGAAGGGTTGGACTTTTTTTTTAATCATATTGTTTTTCAAAATTTTATATTAGTTATATAAGGATTGTTCAGAATTTTAATTAAAAATAAAAAATAAAAACAGAGACGTGACAAGAACTTTCTATCAGTTAGTTCATGGATTCTCCAATAAGCAAAATTTACACAACCACGATCAATTACATTTTCATCAGAAGTATCAATCCTTATGTTTTGAAAACATGCGAACTCTTTTAGCAACATCAATGAATGCTAATTTTTAGGCGTGGTAACAATACCAACAGTAGTTAATGGACCACTTGCAAATGTTTCTCTATCCGATCATATAAACAATGGAATTAGCTAGGGCTTCAGATGTAGAAAGGTCAACAGCAATTTGTTGGTTAGAAAACTATCTACAATAATTTAAATATAGAAGAAATTATATCGTAAAGAAGAAGAGTAAAAACCTAATACATCAAAGAAAGGAAAACCACAATATCAATGAACTCTTATTTTTAGTTAGAGGAAATTAGGAAATAAAGTGTAAAATTAGAAAGAAACTTCACAAAGAGTGAGTTGAATGTCACCGGTTCCGTTCCAAGGGCATGTCAATAACTAAGCTCACCCTTACATTATTTACAGCTGATTAGGATTAAGAAAATGGCTGACTATCTTTACACTGATAATTGGTAACCACTCTTGCCATTAGGATAAGGTAAAAAATCAAATTCTTGAAGGGAACAGAATGAGGTTTGCAAACTTGCGAACGGGTTGCAAAAATGGGTTGAGTGCTAAAAATGGGTGGGGCGGATTCAGAGAATCGAATCGTGAAAAATGGGTCGGAACATGAGGTCTATGTGTGGGGTGGGGCAGATTTAGATGTGAGTTACCGAAATGTAAGAGCTGAAATGCAACGTTGAACGGATTCAGAATGTGATGTCACCCGAATGTGACGTCAAAAAGATTGGAGGGGTTGAGTGCGTGCTGCGAGTCGTGAGGTCTGTGTTGGGTGGGGCAAGACGCAAAATGAAAAGGGTGTTATTTAGGATTTTTTATGTATAAATATCCCTAAACTGGGTCAGGTTGGGTCAACCCGACCCTTAATTCCTTAACCTGATAACCTAACCCATTTTTTTTCAATTCCCCAACCTAACCCAACCCAACCCAAAATATAATTTAACCAAACCCAACCTTTACGGTTTGGGTTGGGTAGTTCGGGTTTGTCGGGTTTTCAGGTTTTTTTAACACCTTTATTAGTCAATATAAGTACATCTTTGACATTCTTCATCATGATAAGTTATGTCAATACTGAACTTGATTTTTTTATGCTTTAGTATTTATTTATAATGTAATGTGTGATATTTTAGATTATTTGGGAGCCTTACAAAAATGTAATAGACATTTTGTCCATTTTTTGTAAGAACAGTTGAGCATATGGCAGACCATCAGTACTCTCATACGTTTTCATATTGGAAAGTGGCACTATCTTGATAGGGTGATCAATTCAATTTTAAACAAGATATTCCATTAGAATGTAAAGCCACTCCTGCAAAACATTGACTTGAGGACAACTGATTGGCTAGACAAAGTCATACATTTGGTAGTGCGATGACAATCTTGTTGAAAGTTTATTGCGATGAGTTCAGGTTCGATTCAACAATTCGATAGAGACGTAACTCAATAATACATCAAATGGAATAATAATATTACGAGACTTTATATCACTCGACCGAGAACAACTGCAAGTCATCCGGTACATATTTAAATATTATATAATTACTTTAAATTATGTACTAAATTAAATATTTTTTATTTTTTTACAATTCACGTAGATCGAACAACAGTAGACTTCGTGATGTTGCAAATGATCTACAACAGATTCTTGATATATCCAATGATAAAGAGAGGTATGTGGAGGAGATAGTTTATATGTATAATGTACCTATTGTACTCCACTAGTTCATAGGGAGCGTGCTCAAGTAGAAGAAGTTGAATTCAACGAGGTTTACCATAATGTGAAAGAAATGTCTCAAATGGTAGTATGATGACGACGCTGCCAGCATTTGGTCTAGGGTATTATGATTCAGAGGCTGCTAGGTCCATCAACCTCATACATGCATGGACACAGACGCCACCGTGGTGAACATAAGGAATAAGCACATGCAGAGGGAAATCATGGAGAACATAATGAATAAGCAACTTGCAGAGGTATCATATCCACAAGAACTAGAGAATTACTACACCGTCCCTTCTCCTTTCCCACGTAAAAACAGACAAACAAAGAAAAAATGAAGGTCAAATCTGGAGCTGCTACATCAAATAGGCAAAAGCTTGACCATACTACCAATTAGGAAATTAGTGGATATTTCATTTCAAATTAAATTTTCACATTGGTGAATTGAATTTGATAGTTTCTTCCACAGTTGGAGGAAGGAGAGACGAAAAGAACGATCCTTTTAATATTAGAAAGTTGTAAAAGACAAATCATGGGCACTGTCTTCTTATAGATTGCGTCTGAAAATGGTACAGTCCCAAGGCCGAGTCCTCTACGTCGGCGTTGAAAAACCAATGCCTTCATCAACTGGGTCTTTATCAGCTTGCCCGATTGCCTAATTTCCTCCTTTGACGTGCCGTGCTACTCTTCTGCAATTCCTTGCTTCTTCCACCTTTTTCATCTGCCCAACTCTCCAATTCTTTTATTGATTTCAGGATTGTTTCTTCTTATTTCTTCTGGGATCTTCACATTTTGTTTGTTTTTCTGCAATTCGAACCCATACCCCTGCTGAAACAAGAATGCCTGCGGCCTCATCTTCCAGTTTGATTAATCAAACTTCGATGTTTGATTGCCATAAACAGACCCATGTGCATGGTTGCAGTCGATTGATCTCTCCGGCTTCTATTTCTTCTTCCACTTGTTCGTTGAGAGTTTTATCGAGTTCCCATTTGTCGGGAAGGCGAATCAATGGATTCCCATCTTCCAATCTTGTATCCTTGTTTTCCTCTTCTTTTATTACATCCCGAAATTGTTTCATCAGCGGTAGAATCCGGCAGAAGAGGCGGTTGAGGATTCCGGTCATTTCTGCCATTTTTGAGCGGTTCACGGAACGAGCGATTAAGGCTGTGATCTTTTCGCAGAGAGAGGCGAAAGCCCTTTCGAAGGACTTGGTTTTTACCCAACATCTTCTTCTGGGTTTGATTGCTGAGGAAGAACATAATCAGTCTCCTGGCGGTTTTTTGGACTCCGGTCTTACACTTCATGTGGCACGCGAGGCTGTTCGTGGGATTTGGCATAACAATGATGCGGAAGCGGATACTAGTCTTCATGGTGCTGCTGTCACGGCTCATGTCCCTTTTTCTATCAGCACCAAGCGTGTGTTTGATTCCGCCGTTGAGTATTCCAAGCAAATGGGCCATCATTTCATTGGACCTGAACACCTTTCCATTGCTTTACTTGCTACTGATGATGATGGAAGCATACAGTTGATTTTGAGGAGGTATTGTTGCGTTATATATTCATTTCTCTCACTTTTGAATATCCATGGATCTAGAACATGTTGCACAATTATGGAGGATTTTTCACCCCTTTTTATCATAAGAACTTGGAGAGATCGCCTGCTTTTGCTCTGCTCGTGTAGATTTCCTTGATTATGTGGTCTGAATTGTTTTCCATTCTTCTTCTTGAGTTCTATTCTGGATTTTCTTTTCGAATGGCTGTTTTTTATGTTAGAAGTCACTGTTGTTCTTCTTGTTCCTGCTTAGTGTTTTTTGCTGTTTGCTTTTGATGGTTTTGGTAAGGCAATCCAATTAGTTTCATTGGAGATATATGCCTTAGCGGAGCAGATATTTTTGGGTGACCATTTGACATTTTCACGTTCTTGGAGTTATAGCAGGTTCAATTTGATGCTGAGAAATTTGTATGTTTAATAGTAACCTATTATCATGAGTTAAGATTGATTTGGTCTGGTGATTAACAATGGGAGATTTTGAGGGAGAGAAAATTCCAGAATATTTGAGGAGAGGGCAAGAGCTTTGAGACTTGAGATTGGGCTAGTTGTGGGATTCACATATACTCCACTTTGTGAGCGTATGTACCCTTTTTGTTTCCTTTTATAATTACAATTGTTTGTGATTAACACCAATTTGCATGCCTTTTTATGAGCATTCCTTCATTTTCTCCCTTTTTTCTTGTGCGGGCAGCAGAACTTCTTTGCTCTATGGTGTCATGTTAGGTTCTTTCTTCCACCAAAGAATATTTTGGAAATGGTTCTCCATGTCCAAAATCTCAGAAGACAGTAATCAAGAACCTTGAAGGGAGCATTCAGGATTTCTTGTGGAAAGGCCTGTCAAAAGGAGGAAGTAGTAATAAGTAATCTGGTCTATTGGCGTATTGTTTCTATTCCAATTAGGTGATTATTAATGGAGGTTTAGGGTTTGGAAATATTTAAATCAAGAATATTACTCTGCTAAGTTAATGAGAGCAGAGATTCATGAATGAGTCAAGCGCCTTATGGAGAAAGATGGCTGCCAGTAATTCTTTCTCACCCCTGAAAATTTGTACCCTTCTCCTAAATTTTATGTTTGTTTCAGAGAGACGTGGCCCACCATCTCCAATTGTTGTGATCCTGTTGATAAATGGTACAAGACCAATCTCAGGGAAGGGTAACAAAATCCTCCTCTGGGAAGATTTTTGGATTGGAAATTCTTTCCTTAAATCTTGCTACCAAGGGTTTACAATGTGACAAACTCCAAAATCTTTAAGGTGAACCAATGCTGGTCTTTTGCTTACGACTGGGGACATTTTGCTTTGAAGGAATCTCAATCCCCTTGGATTCACAAGTAGAGCTCCCTGTATGAACTTATCAATCATCAAAGACCTCTTTAGGAGGGCTCCAGAAGGTGAACTCTTCACAGTGGTGGGAGGTTTCATGTGAGTTTCCTTGGTCTAAATGTAGGACATAACTTACACAAAGTAGTTTTTTCAAAATTTATTTGGAAGGCAAAATATCGGAAAAATGTCAAAGTATTCATGTGGATACATATCCAAGAAAAACCCATTACTTGTGAGAGGCTCCAAAGAAGATTTTGTCCAAGTACTTCCTTTTACCATGATGGTGCATTACACGTTAGAGGGATTGGGAGGATCATTCTCTTCAATCCCCCTTTGCTACTACTGTCTGAGCTAATTATTTATATTTGGAACCAATTGGGTTTTTCCTAGGGCCAACAATTCGGTGTTACAAAAAGGGTCAAGCTGGTGGAATATGGTCAGATTTGGTTCTGTTGTTTTTTGGAGAATTTGGCACAAAAGAAATCAGAGGGTCAAATTTATGAAACCTAGTTTCTTAATTTCATTGGTAATGTTGGAAATAAGGGGCTCTGTTGATAGCTTTTAGCCCTGAGGGTATCTTAGTATTACTTTACCTTAAGTTTATTTCCTTTTTGTATTAGGGCTTGCTAGAGCCTATAAAGTTGTCTTCTCTTGTAACTTTCATTGTATGTGAAAATAATAAAAGAGACTCTCTATCGTGGTTTTTTTTCCTGTCCTAAGGTTTTCTACATAAACCTTATGTTCTCTTTTTTACCGTTTGATAGGTATATGCCTAGATCGAATATCATCATGAATATAATTTTATCATTTTGTGGACCATTTCATGATCAGCATTATTTATTAACTTATTTTGACATATTTATTCGACAAGGGAATTTCAATCATTTCACCTTTTTAATGCCAAAATGGTGATTATGAAGCACTTAATGTCATCTTCTTGCTTTCTTCACCAAGTAAAAAGGTCTACTCGCCTAGCACCAACAATCCCTACATGTCACTATCCAGCATTAGCATCACGTTTTAGACGTGTGTGCTTAACTGTTACTGAATCACCTATTATCTTGAAATGATTTCAGCTTAGGGGTAAATGTTACACAGTTGGTAGATGCAGCAATATCCAGGCTTAAAGGGGAGCTTGCCAAAGATGGTAGAGAGCCATCTAGTGCATTGCAATGGGTGCCTAAAAAATCCGCTTCTAAAAAAGGTCTTCCAACAAAAGTCTCTCAAAAAGAAAAAGGTTAGGTTGTGATGTTGAATACATATGTGTTCTATTTTTGTTTTGAGTTGGAACGATGGAAAAGAGGTGTTCAAAATGTTTATATTCTATCAGAGAATAGTGCTTTAGCTCGGTTCTGTGTGGATCTTACTGCTCGTGCTAGCGAAGGATTCATTGACCCTATTTTTGGTCGAGATTCTGAAGTTGAACGAGTTGTGGAGATACTTTGTCGTAGAACAAAAAATAACCCCATTCTTATTGGTGAGAGTGGAGTAGGAAAGACAGCAATTGCTGAAGGGTTGGCTCTCAGTATTGCTCAGGCAGATGCCCCATTCGTACTGTTGGTACAATTTCTAATTTCTGTTTAATATTCTTACACTCACGTACTCCCTTCTGACATTAACACTAAGCTTTGATTTGGTTTGATGCTTTTGTATTTTGTTCAGTTATGAATTATTAGTTAAGAGGAATAAATAGAATTTTTTAACGGACATATGAAAAGAGGATTAGATAGAATGTCTGCTTACAGTCATGAAAATTGAAATTAGGTTTAGAAAATAAATTTGAATGAGGGGCAACTGATGAGTGTTGTAATCTCATTTTTTGCTTGTTCACTGTGGTCTTGTTTTGTGTTGGAATCACGATAGCAGATGGTAGTGTGCAGAATTATCCAACATTTTCTCTACTTAAATCTATTTTGTCTTTCTTGAGGCAAGGAATGGGTGGCAGACATCTAGTCTAGGTTCCTGGTCTGTAGGTTTCTGTTTGGATGACGATCCTTCATAAATTGACATCCTTTCTTGATAGAAAACAGCACTTGTTTTAATGGAGCAAATGAAATTACATGGGAGGTTAGGCCTGTCCAAACAAACAAGAGTGACTTACATATGAGGATTTTAAGTTGGAAAAAATCAACAAAACAACATAGCTACAAAATTTCCTGACAAAATACACCACTTAGAATAAAATTCTAAGTTCTGTTTGCCTTTGCACAATTGTAAGCAATTTTTCATTTGCAATTCTAAGATGCTTTGTATCCTTTATTGCTCATGTGCTTTATCTCTTTATCTTATTAAAACAACATACGAAACTTCTACATATAGAGTACATTAATAACTACATAATTTTTTCTCCACAGAACAAACAGGTAATGTCCTTGGATATTGGATTACTCATGTCTGGTGCGAAGGAAAGGGGAGAATTGGAGGCACGTGTTACATCCCTAATTAACGAGATAACTGAATCAGGTTGAGGCTTACTGTAAACTGCAATATTTTTTATTTATTATTTTTTTTCATGGAAACCCGGAGAAACATGAAAGAACACAACAGATATATAAAAGTGAAACTCAATTAAAGGAGTCCCCCAGAACTTACAAAAGAACATCTAAAATTAAACTAGTTTTGGGGTGCGTTTGGATTGCCCATGAAACAAAATGTTTCTTTAAGAATACATTTTTTTAAAAACCTTTTTTCTAAAATGAGTTTAAAATCTAAACACTTACATGTTTGGTTTGATCTCTTTATAAATGTTTATATGCAAAATTGTGTTTGGTTTGTCCTATACTAACAATGTTTATACTTAGGTCAAATTACATGAAAGACTATTAAACATTATGAACTAATTCCATAAAGAAATACACACATTTTGAATAATTTTTTCATAAATATATTTTAAAATCAATCGCAGATTATCTTGAAATTATTACTTTTTTAGTTACTTGAAACAGAACATTCATTTTATAAATATTTTTGGACAATTCGATTTTTAGAAGCACAAATATCTTCAAATGTAAATACATAACCATAAAAAAATAATTGATTTCCAACAACGACAAAATATAAATAAGAACAATAATTTTTCCAAGACAATATAATATCAACTTAACAATAAGGTGTGCAATTTGATCACGTTCCTCATTCATCTTCATTTCATGAACTGAATGATCATGGTCTTCATTGACATCTTAATGATTTCTTTCACAGATGTTAAGGCGAAGTAGATTTGGCTGAGAGAGGAACATTTGGAAAACCCTATATTTAAATATATATGAACTCACATTGAAAAAAATATTTAAAGTATTTAAAAATAATAAAAAAAAAACAAAAAAGAACGACACAATGAAAAATAGATAGAAAATAGGAATAGAAAAAATAGATGAAGAAAAATAGATATTTGAGAGGAATTTCTCATTAAACACCAAATAAACATTTGTTCTAAATTTGGTTACATGTGTTTTCTCTAAAATGATTTATTTCATAATCTCATTTTTTAAAAAGTTATTTTAAACCAATGCCAAACACTTCAATTTATCTTAAAATGAATTATTTTAAAAATTAAACAATTCAAAAATCAATCCAAACACACCCTTAATCTTACGCAATTGTGTTATGTTTGGCTTGTAGGCAATATTATCCTTTTTATTGATGAAGTCCATTCACTTGCTGAGCTTGGTGCAAGTGGAGGTGGAAGTAAAGGGTCTGGTCTTAACTTCGCTAATATGTTGAAACCGTCACTCGGGAGAGGAGAACTGCAGGTATCTTTGCTAATGCTGTTTTATTGAACTTAAAAAGAACAGATCCAATGTACATGGATGCAAAATTTTAACTGTTTTCATGTTATATTACCTAAATGATCTTGTGATGTGAACTATATGGTAGGAATCATGGCAGTATTGGATGTCTTTGTCCCACATTAGTTAGAATGAGATGATTAATGTGGTACTTAAGTGGCTTGACTCTCTCACTCCAACAGCTGGTTTTTAGGGTGTGGTTCTCCAAGATACTTAAGTACCAAACAAAAACGTGTCGATGAACAGATTTTTTTTGTCGGATGGTAGGATACTTGGAATGTAGAGTTGCTGAATTGACTTTGTTAAAAGCGGTAAAGTAAAGTAGAAACCGAGTTACATGGAAACCCGAGTACTGAGAGAACAACCATGATTGACTTTCTTATTAATTTCTCATATTAACAAATGATACAAGAGGGAAAATAAATAGGTTACGACATATGATAATTGATAAAAAGGGAAAAAATATTAGGGTAAATTCTTCCTTGGGCCAAGCCCACTACTTGGGACGTAGATATCAATGAGACTCAACTTGCTAACATAAAAGTCAAAGTGTTGCCTGAGAAGCCCTTGGTGAAAACGTCAGCAACCTATTAACTCGTAGGAATGTACGAAATGCATATGCTACCGTCATCCAACCTTTCTCTAATGAAGTGTCGATCAATCTTTACATGTTTAGTTCTATCATGTTGAATTGAATTGTTGGCGATGCTAACAGCTGCCTTGTTATCACAGAATAATTTCATTGGCACCTTACAATCCCGATGAAGATTAGATAAAACTTTCTGGAGCCAAATTTTGGAAAATTTTGAGAAATAACACCTTTTTGGTTTTATATTTTAAAAGTAGCACAATTTTAGAAAACTCGTAATTTGTTTTTCTCGGGGTCAATCTCGGCCGAGATCGACCCCAAGTTTCTTCCCAAATTTAAAAAACTCTATGAGGGAAATTTCTTGGTCTCTCTCGGCCAAGTGCGTCACTGAGAGACTATGTTTTCATTAAAAAATTGAAAATAAAGACAAAGAAGCCAAATAACGTAACAAGAGACTTTGGATATTAGAATAATTTTTTCTTACAAACTTTTGTTCCTTGAGAGCATCAGCAAGAACAACCTTAAAGAAATGGAAATTATCCGACGCTTTACAAGGTCGTTTGACGATGTCATTTTGCCTGCAACTGGAGGAAGCCATGAAGAGGAGCTCGGTTCAATAAATTCCACAATATTCTTCCTTTTATGACTAAAAATTGAACTTTAAACTAATCTACATTATATTTGTGTTAGCTTTAAAGTCTTTATGTCTATCAAACAAGTCAACCAACAACCTTTGTGATCTAATAGACCAACGTTCAATACACAAAGAATTTTGCAAACATGAAACATAAACAATCAAGTCTATTATTGTAGGAAGAAGCTATGAGGTTGAACTCAGCTTGCTGAAGAAAAAGTTCAATAATCAGATTAAGAAATGACTAACCCCAAAAAAGTGATGGAGGAGCTTATACGTTGGTCATCTTCTTTATTTTATGGCTAAGATATTTTTCTAAAAATGACTAAAGAGTGTTAGGTCTTAGTTTTTAGTTTCCATTTTAGCTTCTATTTTTAAACTCGAGACATTTTGGGGCAACCTTAGCCTGAGATCATACTACATAGTACATAATGTTTATATTCTTTAACTCGAAGCATCTCAGGGCAACTTTGGCCCAGGATCATTGACATAATTTCTTCTGTTTTTTAGCCTAGTGCAGCTCAGGGCCATCGTGGCCCCAGAATACTTAACTTAAATGCTTTTGTTTTCAACTCAGGGACTCTCATGGAAAATTTGGCCCGAGAAGAGTTAACCTCAATTTCAAATTTTGAATAAAAAAACGCACTATCTCGATGACGCACTCGGTCGAGAGAGACTGAGAAATTTTCTTCAAAGAGTCTTTTAAAATTTGGGAAGAATCCTGGGTCGATCTCGGTTGAGATTGACCCGGAGAAAAACAAAATTATGTGCTTTCTAGAATTGTGCTACTTTTAAAATATAAAACCAAAATGATGTTAGTTTTGTCAATTTCCCCAAATTTTCTCACATATCCCCAAACTCATAGCCCTATACTTAGCTTTAACACTGCTTTTTGGCCATAACCCCTTCTTACTTCTCCAAGTTACAAGATTGCCTCATACAAAGGTACAGTAACCGAACGTGATTTCCTGTCAACAACAGACTTGTCCAATTAGAGTCAGTGTAGGCCTCTACAGTTTTCCTGTCTGTCTTTCTGAACATCAATCCTTTACCTAGAGTTGTTTTTAAGTACCTCAGGATTCTGTTAACTGCCTCCACTTGTTCCTCACAGGGAGCCTGCATGAATTGGCTAACGGGAAAGAAAGGGTTGATCCTTGCAGAGAGGTGACATCTATAGTGACAATATTTGCGGAAAGGAGGATGAAAACATTTATAGCCCTGCTGATGAAGAGGATACTTAACAAACAAACACACTTGAACTCTAAGGGTAAATTTGGTCTTATTAGGGCCAAAGCTATACACATAGGCTGTACATCTGAACACACAAAGGGGGACCTTAGAAGTGAGGCGAGTAGAGGGATACGACTCTTTGAGACAATCTAAGGGAGTTTGAAGGTGGAGGACACGAGAAGACATCCTATTGATGAGATAAGATGCAGTAAGAACATCGTCTCCCCACAGATATGCAGGAAGTGAAGTAGATAGCATAAGGGAACGAGCTACTTCCAAAAGGTGATAGCTTTTTCACTCAGCAACCCCATTTGTTGAGGAGTGTAAGTACATGAGTTTTGGTGAACATTCCTATTGGAGGCTAGGAACCCACTAAGGGTATGGTTTTGAAACTCCTGACCATTATCACTCTGAAGAATCGTAATTTTTGCATTGAACTGCGTTTCAATGGTGTGATAGAAGTTCTGGAAAACAAAGAAAACCTCGGATTTATTAGAAAGACCCAGGTAAGACGAGTATGATCATCAATAATAGTCACAAACCACCGTTTCCCAAAGGAGGTAGTGATCTTGGATGGACCCCAAACGTCACTATGGATAAGGGTGAATGGTTAGGTTGGTTCTTATGGTTGTGAGGGGAAGGAGACTCGATGTTGTTTGGCCCGAATACACACATCACAAGATAAAGAGAAAACATCAACTTTAGAGAAGAGATAGGGAAATAAATACTTCATATATTTAAAGTTTTGGAGGCCCAACTGGAAATGCCAGAACATACAATCTTGTTCGAAATTGGTAAAATATGAAGACAATAAACTGGTCCTAGAGATACTACTATTGGAGGTATTGTTGTCAACGATATAAAGTCCCTTGCTATGTCGGACAGTGCCAATCATCCTCCCCGAGCTCAAGTCCCGAAAAGAAACAGATTCAGGTAAGAAAGTAGCTTTGCAGTTCAACTCACGAGCAGTGTTTTAAAAAGCGCCCTAAGGTGCGCCTAGGCTCAAGGCGCCCACTTGGGGCTTATTTGTAATGAAGCGCAGCGATTTCTAAAAAGCCCAGATTAGGTGCGTGCCTCCCTTGAGGGGCGCCTAGGCTCAAGTCGCATTAGGCGTGGGCTTTTTTTATAACTTATGGGCTGGGCTTTAATTATAAAAAACTATTATTATCTAGGTTTTTTAAACCTATTACGTGAAAGTGAAGAAACAACCCTTCACTCTTCTCCTCCCGCGCGCGAATTTTCTTAACACGACTCTTCATCTACTTCTTCGGTTCTTCGTCTTCCGTTCTGCTTCTACTTCAAAACTTTTTGCTTCCTTTTCCACCCTTCCGTTCCGGCCACCCTTCTTCTTCACACAAAACGTCAACAAATCTATTTGGTGCTGCGGCTGCCATTACTCTGTTTTTTGGTGCAAAAACAGAGGAAAAGAGAAGACGATAATATTCCGTGCTTCAGTTTTCGCCTCCTCCATTTCAGCTTTATCACGGGTGAGTATCTCAATTGTACGTTGTAAACTTTTTGCCTCCTCTTGGATTAGATTTAAATTCACATCAAGTGAATCTCTTTGTTCAGTTAACATCTGCATTGCTTTCCCCTTCTTCTGTAACTCTTTGACAAGAACATCAAACTCCATCAGCATCCCACTTTCTTTCACCACAGCTTCTTCAATTCTCATTTGAAGCTCAGAAATTCTCTTCCCGTTCTGTTCCTTTTCCTGTTTGAAACAGAATGTACTCTGTTTTCATTGAGCAACTTCCTTCTCTAACTTCTCAACCTCCATTTCCAGCCCATTTTTTTCCTTTTCAATCTCACCTTACTCCTTCATTTTCACATCCACTTTCCTCTCTAAATCTTCAATTACCCTGCCTGATTCCTCCAACAACTTCTTAATCAATTCATTGTCTTTCGTCAGATTCACATTCAAAATCTCACATTCAAAATCCCCTGTTTCCTTCAATAACCCATCAACCTCAACCTTCATCCCATCCCTCTCACAACACACTCCCCTCCATTTATAACAGCTTCATCCCATCCATAGATAGCTTTTTTTTTTTTTTACAGCTTTTTTTTTTTCTTTAAAAAAAACTAAAACAACATATTTAAATAGCTTCTATTTTTTTTTTTTTGATAACTTAGATCATAGATGGCTGATGAAAGTTCGAGAAAAGATTCGGCATGGAAATATGGTAAATTGCGAAATGACCAAGATATAAATACGTTTGTCTGTGGATTTTGTTCGAAAGTAACAAAAGGAGGGGTATATAGAATGAAACAACACCTCGTTGGTGGTTATAGAAATGTCACCGCCTGTACAAAATGAAACAACATAGCAACACCAAGGGGCCCGAGCTTGAAGAAGCCAAGGCAAAAGGGTCCAATGGATGCATTTTTTACTCCTAACCCAGAAACTGTGGTTCAAAATAGAAAGGACAAAGGAAAACAAACTTCATTGAATGCGGCATACAAGAAGGAATTGAGAGAGCACACCATCCAAAGAATTGCTCGATGGTTTTATGATGCAGGAGTGCCTCTGAATGCTTGCACATATGATAGTTTTGCCCCTATGATCGAGTCAATTGGGCAATTCGGTCCTGGATTGAAACCATCTTATCATGAGTTAAGAGTTCCATGTTTGAAGAAGGAATTAGAAGCAACAAATGAGTTGATGAGTAACCATAAGGCAGAGTGGGCCAAGGTTGGATGCAGTGTTATGGCTGATGGATGGACCGATAGAAGAAATAGGACATTAATTAACTTTTTAGTTAACAGTCCTAAAGGCACCATGTTTATTGAGTCCATCGAAGCTTCATCTTATGTGAAAGATGGAAAGAAGATGTTCGAGTTACTTGATAATTTTGTAGACCGAATTGGAGAAGCGAATGTTGTACAAGTAGTTACCGATAGTGCCTCAGCAAATGTGATGGCAGGTAAGAATGTAGACTACTTACAAGTTATAACTTCAATTTGTTAAATTTAGTTGGGTTCTACGTTAAATGTGTACTTATTTTCTTTGTTAATAGGGAGATTGTTAGAAGCAAAGCGACCACAGTTAATATGGTCTCCGTGTGCCGCTCATTGCTTAGATTTGATGTTGGAGGATATATACAAGATCTCGAATATTCGCAAAGCATTGAAAAGAGGCATGGAGATTAGCAATTTCAATTTCATAGAGCAAAGACTATTGTTTCATGTTCATCCTCGTCTACCACGCAATGCAAACAAGTAAATTTAGATGACTTCGATTTGGAAGAAGAAGATACTGATGGCTGTAAGTCTAACGAAGGAGTGAATGAAGACGAGGATCAATTTAGTGATGATGAGTTTGATCTTTAGGGATGAACTTTTATTTTGATTGTTGACTTGTTGAATACTGGGTAGTTTTCTGTTGTGTTTTGTTGTTTAAGCTACTTATATTGGGTACTTATATTTTATACATTGTTGCTCTGCTATGTGTGTATATATATATTTGCGCCTTGCGCTTAGGCTCCAGAGGACCAATGCGCCTTAGTGCGCCTTGAGCCTTTTAAAACATTGCTCAAGAGTGATCTTGCGTATAGATAGCAAACTATAGGAAATCTTAGGCACATGCAAAACATTTTGAAGAGAACCCTTTAAGAGGAAAAAAATTGACCCTTCCCAGCAACTGAGGCTAAAGAATCATCAGCTGTTCTGGTTTTTTCATTACCAGTACACAAAATACAAGAAATAAAATTCTCAGAGAAACCTATCAAGTCATCTGCAACCCCCAAGTCTAGGATCTAGGAATTCTTCCCATCAACACTAATAAGACAAACGGACTAAGGTATACCTGATTGAGCATTGGCTCCTAGAGTGGGGGTGGACCCTTTGGTTTACAGTGGGCCAGATGGTTGAGAAGTGCTAGTAGACTCAATCATATAAGCACGCCCTGAATTCTGTTTATCATTGGAGGAACGTTTCTTATCTCATGGGGAACGACCATGAAGTTTCCAACACTAATCCTTAGTCTGCCACTTTTTCTTGCAATGCTCACAGGTAGGGATTGGTTTCTCGTTATTCTTCTCACTGTCATGGGTCAAGGATCTAGCACTGAAGGCAGCGAAGTTAGTGGCAGGAGTAGTTAGTACACTAATGGCATTCGTACGGTCTTCTTCAAGAAGGACTTCATAACACACTTCCATTAAGGAGGAAAGAGGTCTTTGTCCAAGTATTCAACCACAAACAATGTTAAACTTGGGGTTGAGACATGCAAAGAAGTCATAAATCCGATTAGCTTCTTCAAGTTTAGCATATTGTATGTCATCATTCGAAGTATCCCATATTGTCTCTCTGCACAAGTCCATCTCTTGCCAAAATAGAGAATGTTTGTTGAAGTAGGAGGTGACATCCAGAGTTCCTTGCTTGCAATCATGGACTTGTTTTCTTAGCGTATACAAATGAGAAGCGTTATGACGCTTCAAATAGAGTTTAGGGTCCCATAGATCCTTCGCAGTTATTGTCTAAAGCAAAGACTTGTCTATTTGTGGTTCCATGCTATTAATCAAAAAGCCTTTCCTCTCCAGAAACGTTCTAGGTCATTGCCAGGTGGGAGACGGAGAGCCTTTCCTGTCAAAAAACCGAATTGGTGACGACCCTCGAGAAACATCTTGATCGATTAAGACCAAGAAAAGTAATTTTGGCCATTCAACTTCTCTCCTAGAAGGCACCTGTAGATGGTGTCGGAGAACTAGTTATATAATTTGAGGACAAGTTAGGGAGCGAAGTTACTGGGTTCTTGGAATACATCGGCAAGTCGGTTGGTTAGAATTGCGCAGAGGATTTACCAACTTCAAACCCTTATTTATTATGAACCTGATCGATCCCGATACCATGGACGTGCGGCTGGTGTAAAAAATCAAAGGAAGCGGTGCGTGAAATGATGGCAATCCATAAACCGAGGGCCACAACAGCGTGTGGAGGTGGGAGTAGGCCGACTGGGTAGTGGAGGTGTTGGGCAGCGGTGTGTGACGGTACGCGCCTGGTGTCACGAGAATGCTTGTCCAAGGCATTGTTTGCCCATGGCCACATTCCGAACATCCTCAAACCACCTTATATTTATGTCTTATACTTTGTTTAGTCATTTGCTTTCCTTTTGTTGTCGCCGACCTAGAGTGTGACATTTCGGCATTTTCATATGCAAGTCTGTCAAAGCTAAAATTTTTTAAAATGTACTATACGGGAGACATAGTAGTTGAATCCTCGACCAAACCTTGTTGTACTCTTTGCATTCTAAGCTTTCTTTGCCATTGACAGTATCAATGCTTTCTCTAACAATGCTTTTCAATGATTTTCTCTCTCTCACGTTTTATAAAACCAAATTTTCTCAAAACGTGAAGGGAGGCTACATCGTGTCTACGCCTTTTGGATTTCAAACGGCTGACTTGTCCACTGAGCTAGAACAAGTGCCGCATAATTGCTCGTCCCGTGTTTGAAAAGTTACGACAGTGACACCTGGCAACGGCGGTGTGGGGGTGGTCAGTTGAAGCACGTTTGGCTGGTTTCCGTCACTGGGTTGCACAGCTGACTTTAATGGTAGGTCCCCTGTGACTCCCGGCGTCTTCTGAAGCTGGTGGAGCAGCTTTCTGATGTAATTCAAAGTTGGAATTAATTTCCCACAATGAAATCTCTGCCTATTATGGCTAATAGATTGTTTATTTATTGAAGTTTCATAGGTAGTTACAAGCAACTGTTTTCTGAAACAGTTAGGTATCTAACTGTTTTAGTTAATTGCTGTTTTACAGCTGTCTTTAACTAACTATGGCCTAACTGTCTTTAACTAACTATGGCTTACATCATTCCACCCCCTAAGGATGGACTCGTCCCAGAGTTCAGCAATTAGCAAGTCTGAAGTTGTCAGGTGCATGGTACAGCTTTAAATCAGCAACATTGAAGACTGGATGTATGTGAATGTCTGGTGGTAAATCGATTTTGAAGGCATTATCTTCGTACTTCTCTAGTATAGGGAATGGGCCAATTTGTCTGTCTTTCAATTTGTTGTAGGTGCCAGTAGGAAATCTGTTCTTTTTTAGGTGTACCATCACTAGGTCTCCTTTGTTGAAGTGAGCTTGTCTTCTTTTTTTATCTGCTACTTTTTTGTAGGAATCTGTAGTCTGCATAAGATGATCATAAACTTCTTTGTGCAGTTTTTTGATGTTTTCTACCATGCTTTCTGCTTCTTTATTGAGGTCCACAGTTGTAGGAAGTGTAGTGAGGTCAAAGGTTAACCGTGGTAATTTAGTGTATACCACTTCAAAAGGGGATTTTCCTGTTGATCTATTCTTCATATTATTGAAAGCGAATTCAGCTTGGGCCAATGCTAGATCCCATTGTTTGGGTTTTGACCCGCTAAGGCAACGTAGTAAATTACCTAGGGTTCTGTTGGTTACTTCAGTTTGTCCATCTGTCTGTGGATGGGCTGTGGTGCTGAATTTCAGTGTTGTGTCAAACTTCTTCCACAAGGTTTGCCAAAAATGGCTTAGGAACTTGAGGTCTCTGTCCGACACAATAGTTTTTGGTACCCCATGTAGTGATACCACCTCTCTAAAGAAGAGGTTGGCTATATAGATTGCATCATTTGTCTTTTTACAAGCTACGAAGTGGGTCATCTTGCTGAATCTGTCTACTATGACCATGATTGAGTCAAATTGTCTTTGTGTTTTTGGTAATCCAACCACGAAGTCAATTGATAAATCTTCTCATATTGAAGTTGGGATGGGCAGTAGGGAGTATAACCCTGCATTCGTGCTTGAGCCTTTGGTTCTTTGGCAAATGGGGCATCTCTTTACAAAGTTATTTGAATCTCTCCTTATCTGAGGCCAGTAGTATCTCTTGGAGATGATCTCTAGTGTATTATTCTGTCCAAAGTGTCTGACTAATCCTCCAGAATGTGCTTCTTTCAATAAAGCTTCTCGTAATGAGGTGTGCGGGATGCATAACTGTTCTCCTTTAAATAGGTATCCTTCAACAATATGGTAGTCGTCAGCATTTATGTAGTTGGAGCATTTGTACCAAATAGCCTTAAAGTCAATATCTTCTTCGTATAGGTCGGGTAGGTGCTTGAAGGCTATATGTCAGAGGAGAGTAGTGTGAGTAGGGAGCTTTTTCTACTTAGGGCGTTGACCACCTTGTTTTCTTTGCCTGCTTGGTGTTTGATCACAAAATCAAACCTTTGGAGGAAGGATATCCAGTGTGCGTGCATCCTACTGATGTTTTTTTGAGCTTGGAGGTACTTTAGGGAAAAGTGGTCAATTATGAGTACAAACTCTTTGGAGAGTAGGTAGTGCGCCCATTGTTTTAGTGCCAGAATGAGGGCATACAGCTCTTGTTCATATGTGCTCCATGATTGTCTTGAGGGGCTGAGTTTTTCACTAAAGTATTCAATAGGGTGTCCTTGTTGAGCTAGGACAGCTCCAATCCCTTTGCCACATCCGTCAACTGCTACTTCGAAAGGTGAAGAGAAGTCTGGTAGTTGGAGGATAGGGCTGGAGGTCAACTGCTTCTTGATGTCTTCGAAACTTTCTTGCTGTATTTGGGTCCACTTGAAGTTTTCTTTCTTTACAGTCAGTTAGAGGTGCGGCTAAGGAGCTGAAGTTCCTGATTAACTTTCTGTAAAATGAAGCCAGGCTAAGGAAGGCTTGGATCTCTTTAATGGAGGTTGGGGTGGGCCACGTGTGGATGGCTTCAATCTTCTTTGGTTCTATGCTTATGCTTCCTTGTTTGATTACAAAGCCAAGGAAGGCAATTTCTTTTCTCATGAACATGCACTTCTTGGTGTTGATGTAGAGTTCTGCCTGGAATAGTTTTCTTAGGTGTAGTATGTGCTCGTCATTGTTGGTGCTATATACGAGTATGTCATCAAAGTAGACGACTATGAATTTGTTGAGAAAGGGGTGAAGTATCTGGTTCATCAATCTCATGAAGGTGCTAGGTGCATTAGATAAGCCAAAGGGCATGACCATCCATTCGAATAAGCCTTCATTGGTCTTGAAGGTTGCCTTCCATTCATCTCAGGGTCTTATGCGTATTTGGTGGTAGCCGCTCCTTAGGTCAATCTTTGAAAAGATGCTGGCTTTGCCGAGCTGATCAAGCAGGTCGCCGATCCTTGGGATGGGGAATCTATACTTCACCGTGATGCGGTTGATAGCTCTGCTGTCAACACATATTCTCCAACTCCTGTCTTTCTTTGGAGTGAGTAGGGCGGGTACTGCACAAGGGTTGAGGCTAGGTTTGATGTGCTCTTTCTTTAATAGTTCATTGATATGGTCATGGGGGCTCATCCTGTAGTGAGCCAAGTTCGGTAATGATGCTCCTGGGATCAAGTCTATGTGGTGCTATATGTCTCGGAGGGGTGGGAGTCCCTTTGGTTCTTCCTTCAGGCGGGGGAACTCATCGAAGAGTTGTTGTAGTTTGGGTTCCATGCCCTCGGCTTGTTCTTCCTTGGTCTTTTCAACGATAATCAGCCCTAGGAGGTCTTGTTCCCTTTCTTTAAGTATTTTCTTCCCACTGACAGTGATGAATAGTTGCTTCTCACCTCTTGTTCCTTTCTTATTCTTTCTTGCTAGTGGGAGTAGGGCTATCTTTCTCCTCATCCATTGGAATTCGTAGGTGTTTTCTCTCCCCTTGTGTAAGGTTTGAGTATCATATTGCCAAGGTCTTCCTAGTAGGAGGTGGCACACATCCATCTCAATGACATCGCAGACAATTTGGTCTCTATGTGCTGTTCCAATGGAGAGAGGGACTGTGCAGATTTTGCTAACCGTGGCCTCTCCTCCTTTTCTTACCCAGCCTATCTTGTAGGGGTTTGGATGTGCTTTTGCCTTCAGGTTCAAGACTACTACTAGTTTCTTTGCCACGAAGTTTTCGCTGCTGCCGCGGTCTATGATTACATCACATACTCTTCCGTTTATGGTGCATCTTGTCCTGAAAAGACTGTGGCGTTGCGGGTTCTTTTCTTCTTTGGGTGTGATGAGTACTCGTTGGATGACACAAGAGACTCTTTCTCCGTTATCTGCTTCAATTAGTTCAGTTTCTTCTTCTGCTTCCTTGCTGTCTTCGCTCATCGATCCTCCTTCTTCAGCTATTGCTATGGTTTTTCTTTGTGGGCAGGTGTTGGAGAGGTGACCAGTTTGGCCACATCAGAAGCACTTCCCCAATGAAGGGTGAGAGTAGTTGTTCTGTCCATTGGTTTTGAGGGCCTGCTCCTTTTTCTTCTCAACGGCTGCCTCTTGATTATCAACTTCCTTCCCTTTTCCTCTTGTTGAGGTTGAGGTTGGTCGTTTGCCTTGTCCGGGTAGTTGCTCCTTTTTGTTGAGGTTGTCTCCCACGCTGGTTCTGTTTAGGTTCTTGGATCTAATTGCGATCATCTCTTCCATTGTTTCTGTAAAGGATATTGTTTCAGACAGGAAACGGAATGATTGTAGTTTGACTTTTTCTTTGATATCGAATCTGAGGCCTCCCACAAATCTTGCAACTTGGTGGTGTTCATTTTTGCTTAGGTTCGTTCTTGCGCTCAGGCGGTGGAATTCTTAAATGTAGTCAGCTACTAATCGAGCACCTTGGCGGCAGTTCATAGTTTGGGGGTAGGAATCTCGTCTTCAACAACTTCTTCATCTTTTCCCACGAGCGGATCGGTTGCTTCCCACATTTTTGTCTATTGATTTCCAACTGATCCCACCAAGCTGACGCACCGGCTCTTAATTTTAAGGCTACCAGGTGGACTTTCTTGTGTTCGGGTGTGTCCATTTAGTTGAAGAAGTTCTCAGTGTTCTTTATCCAATCCAGGAATGCTTCTATATTTCGCTTGCCATCATATGTGGGAAGGTCAATCTTCATCTTATAGTTGTGGTACTCTCCTCTTCTGGCTTCATTTCTTCTGTTATTTCGCCCTGCTCACCAGTCATCATTGAAGTTCCAGACTTTTCCTTGTTCGTCACCACTTGAGGAATCATCTTCTTGAATTTCTTGCCATGCTTCTTGATCTTCTTGAAAATCATCATCGAACTGCTGTGGTGGGGCGTCGCCGGGTCTCCTTTGGAATCCTCGTGGGTTGTTCGCATTTCTGAGGTTTCCCCTTGCTCGCTGGCCTCTGGCGTTACCAAAGCGATGATCGTTTTGGAAGTTGGCTTCGATCCGTGGTGGTGGTTGTGGGTCTTCTGCTCTTCGGCTTAGTAGATCAACGCTTTCCATCAATCTATCAAATTTGCTATGGAGATCTCCCAAGGATTCCTCAACAGCCCGCAAGCGAACTGTTGCTGTCTTTGGAGAGAGGGTGGTGATTTCCTCCGCTTCTTCTTGCGCACCGTCTTCCCCCACGGCAGGGTTGTTACCTCTCCGGCCAGCCATCCGTCCAAGAATCGGGGCTGCTCTGATACCACTTTGATGTAATTCAAAGTTGGAATTAATTTCCCAAAATGAAATCTTTGCTTATTATGGCTAAGAGATTGTTTATTTATTGAAGTTATAGGTAGTTACAAGCAACTGTTTTCTAAAACAGTTAGGTATCTAACTGTATTAGTTAATTGTTGTTTTACAGTTGTCTTTAACTAACTATGGCCTAGCTGTCTTTAACTAACTATGGCCTTTAACTAACTATGGTTTACATCACTTTCCATGGTGGCAATGACGGCAACAGCGACGATGACGGCGGCTGTCTCTGTTTGGGTTTCATCTTTACCTCGTCTGGTGCCATGTTAAAGCAGTAAAGTAAAATAGACACCGAGTTACGTAGAAACCCGAGTACTGAGAGTAAAACCACGATTTACTTTCTTATTAATTTCTCATATTAACAAATGACACAAGAAGGAAGATAAATAGATTACAACATATGATATAAAAGGAAAGGATATTAAGATAAATCCTTCCTTGGGCCAAGTCAACTAATTCTAACAGGCTTGTTGCCGTGCTTGTATCGTGTTGTGTCATGTGTCCAAGCTTCTTAGATTGTCACTCATGATCATTTTTGATATATAACTATTTCTTGCTGGCAGTGTATTGCTTCCACAACAATTGGTGAATACACAAAGCAATTTGAGAAGGATAAAGCATTAGCACGACGATTCCAGCCTGTGCTAATTGAGGAACCTAGCCAGGTAATTTTTATCTCTCTTAATTGTATTTAATGGATAAATCATTCATTTTTCAATGTTTAATGAGGTAGGATCCTAAATTTAGGAGACTGCAGTGAGAATGTTGCTAAGCATTCGTGAGAAGTATGAGGCTCACCACAACTGCAGGTTTACGCTTGAAGCAATAAACGCTGCTGTGTATCTGTCTGCAAGATACATAAGTGATAGATATCTTCCAGATAAGGCAATTGATCTCATTGACGAAGCAGGTAGTAGAGCTCGTATGGAAGCCTATAAGAAGAGAAAAGAATTACAGACTTCTATACTCTCTAAATCACCAGATGATTATTGGCAAGAAATTAAGGCTATTCAGGCTATGCATGATATGGTATTGTATTTGGATGTTTTATTTTTTTGCTCAACCCTATGATCATTATTGATATCACATCTCTTCTTTCTGATATAAACAGAACCTGGCCAATAAACTCAATGATGGTGAAGTACAAAGCTCGGATACTTCTGGGAATAACGCCTTGGAGTCCACTTTCTCTTCAATATCAGATAATTACGAGTATGAAACTCTGATCTAATAATTGTATATTAGGAGAAAGAGATGAAAAACATTCTGTTAAGCCCACCAATTTTTTTTTTCAGAATTTTTTTTTAATTATAATTGATATTTGTTCCAGACCTGTAGTGGTGGGACCGGATGATATTGCAGCGGTTACTTCTCTTTGGTCAGGCATCCCAGTTCAGCAGCTAACAATTGATGAGAGCATTCTTTTGATGGGTCTTGATGAACAACTCAAAAAGCAAGTTGTTGGGCAAGATGAAGCTGTTTCTGCAATTTCTCGAGCTGTTAAGCGGTCTCGGGTTGGGCTCAAGGATCCCAACCGACCAATAGCAGTGCTTCTTTTTTGTGGCCCTACTGGAGTTGGCAAGACTGAGCTAACAAAAGTTCTGGCAAGGTGCTACTTTGGATCGGTATACCGCCTTCACTATTATTATTTAGCACTCTACCATTTGTATTGAAGTATATTGTTTGATTATCACCTTTACTATAGTGTGAATATCTTTTAGTTTTGTTGCATTACCATAGTAACATAGTTGTTGAACTCTGAGATGACGTTTCCTTTTAAAAAGGAATTGAGAACCTTTTAGTTTATAGGATTATCAGTGAACCTGATCAGCAAGACTTTTATGGTCTTGCCATCCCTGCTATTCACTTAGTTCGAGGTTTCTAAGACTCCTCTAAAGCATTACACTCTCAAACAAAAGTTTGGTTCGGATGTCCACCCCTATGCGTTGAACTCAAAACCCTCATAAATTTGTCCCATACTGCACAGCTTGCCTGCTGAGTTTAAGCTGGCCACTTGAATATTACTACAACATCTATTTAGCATTTGGATACTAAATGCACAGTTCGTGCAGGAAGCAGCTATGCTGAGATTGGACATGAGTGAATATATGGAGCGACATTCTGTGAGTAAATTAATCGGATCGCCTCCAGGATATCTTGGCTATGGAGATGGAGGAACATTAACAGAAGCAATAAGACGAAAGCCATTTACCGTGGTATTGCTTGATGAGATAGAGAAAGCTCATCCTGATGTTTTCAACATCGTCCTCCAGTTGTTTGAAGATGGACACCTTACAGATTCTCAGGTTTGTGATCAATTGTACTTCAAGATTGGCATTGTTTCTCTTTCTAACCATGGTTGAAAAGGAGGAGACATGCATTTACTGTTCTTTCAATTGAAAAATGTTCTTCGCGGTCTTACATTTTAAATTGGGAACGACAGGGTCGGAGAGTGTCGTTTAAGAATGCATTGATAGTAATGACATCAAACATTGGTTCCACTTCAATCATTAAGGGTAGACATCACTCTATCGGTGGTTTCTTTTCTTCAGAAGATGAGACATCAAGTTCATATGCAGGAATGAAAACTCTTGTGACAGAGGAACTCAAGGGGTATTTTCGTCCTGAGTTGCTGAACCGGATAGATGAAATAGTCGTGTTCCAACCCCTTCAAAAGACACAGGTTAGTTTGGTCTGTTCTTTTTCGTTGCAAAATAACTACACTGTGACCGCACTCACCTTCAGCTAGTTTAATGGTTTACGTTAAACTTTCAAATGCAAACTTAGATTACATCTGATTTACTAAAGAATTCTTATGCAGGACAAAATTTTCCCTCTCATGTCTTTGTAAGATTTGCCTAGCTTTAACATTTATTTAGATGTGTGTGAAATGGTTTTTGTTTTTAACTTGTATCATATCTGAGGTTTAAAATTGAAATTGAAACATGAATTGAAATTAAAAAAATTATATCAAAATTCAAGACCTTAACCCATACCTTTGAGTTATATTTTATTCGTTTTGGACATCTTTTCAACACTGATTGAGTTCTCATATAATTGGTTTGGATTCTTTCATGTCAGATGCTTGAGATCTTAAACCTAATGCTTCAAGAAATAAAGGAGAGGCTGATGCTGCTCAGGATCGATCTGGAATTATCGGAATCAGTAATCGATCTCATTTGTCAAGTAGGGTATGACAAAGCTTATGGGGCAAGACCTCTTAGGCGAGCAGTTACCATGATAGTTGAAGACCCTTTAAGTGAGGCATTGCTTTATGAAGATCCAAAGCCTGGTGATACCTTTGTTATTGATTTGGATTCTACAGGGAACCCCTTTGTCAAAAACCAATCCAACACTGCATTTCCACTTGTTTGACATAGAAAATGAAATAGAGGAACTAAGTTTATCAATGATTTAGAGCCGAATTGTATAGTTGTCTATATTTAGTGTATAGTGATGTCGATTTTCGACAAATATTCTTTGAAAATGTTATACAGATTACAAACAATAACTGTATATATTTTTCTTTTGGCCAAATAGTAAATAACTTTTCTTAGCATTTTAAGGCTTCATTTTTCTTAAATATTTACTTTGTTTCTATAACAACAATAGAGAAATGAAACTTTAAATGGGGACTTCGAGTCTAAGAAAGACATCTTTTGAGATTGAAAGTTGGAACTTCTTTTGATGAGTATACTCACGGGGATATGCTTAACTATTTCAATAACTTCGTTGAGAAACAGACTATGTAAAAAAAATCTATGTAAAAAAAATCTTCAAATCAAGATAGATCTCAACGCTTACTACATGTTAGATTTTGTATTATTAGATGATCTAACAAATTAGAGACTTCGCATTATTAAATGATCAAACAAATCAGAGACCAGACAAAACTTGTGGTTCCATCAACCTTGGATCTTTGAACCACTTAACAAATATGATGGATCAAGTCAAGTTTGAATGATTCTACGCATAGAGCAACAAGTAAACTTAGCTCTATGCTAAAAGAAAGCTAAAAACCGTTTTAATGCATAATGTATTGTCTTATATAATCTTGAAATAAACGTCTATATATTCTATGGCACATTTCAAGGATTCATGGGTTGTAAGGACTAGAATCAAATATTTAGTAAATTGTAATCTAAATATAACATATAAACAAATCTAAAACTAAAAATGCATTTACTAGATACCATAAATCCAAATTTATTTGTTTTTCTTCAGCATTCTAAGCATTTGTAACCATTTTAAGAGTAAATGTAAATTGAAGTTTTTACCACATAAAACTTGATTTCATTTGACTTCACTTAATGCAACTTTTTAGTTTGAAAAATCAGATAACATGCATGGCTCTTTCGTGACATTTTTTTTTTAGTTCATATGGCGAAATTGAGATTTATCGGTTTCTATCATCTTTAGAGATACTTTGTAGGGAGGGTAATTTTAAAAAGTTATTTCTTTACTACATTTCTCAACGAAGCTTAAATAATAAATATACTTTTAATTTTGATTTTTAAAATTTTTATAATAATATATTATTCTAAATGTTTTTATCTTAATTACATCAAGAAAGAACAATTTGGTGTATGAATAGAACAAAATAAATAAGTCAACAATTATGTATTAAAGGTAAAAAATTTGATCATCTTCACCATTGTTAAACTGATTAAAATGATGTGATAAGAAAAGATAGATCAAACTAGCTACTTAGATATTGCTTACTCCCTTTCAATCTCTCTCCTTTTTCCAACTTTTCTACTTCATCTTCACTGTTCTTCTTTTTAAATGCACAAATAAAACAAGAAACACAACAAGCAAAAGATAATATGATCAACAATTTTAATATCCAAAGTATAGTTTTTTTTTTTTTTTGTTATAAATTTTATTTTTTTTTTTTACAAAAGAAATAAAAACAATTAATTTTATACTGGATTTATTTGGTAAAACTAAAGTGAAGATATAATTTTTTACATATGGAAGCAGTTATCCTTTTTATATAGTAATGAAGCAGTTACAAATGTAAAATTATAAAAATTGTTCTCAAAATTGATTCTCTTTAACAATGTAATTGAAGAATTGTATAAATAGAAAAAAAGTAGAGCATACCATGAGGACCAAAATCTGCCCCTACCACGCCCGATGCCTCTTCCAATGCTCAAGACTTGCCAATGCTCAACACCACCATTGAGGCACATATATAATATGTCCACTAAGCAAAATTCTTGAAGATTTCTTTATTCAATCAAAAGTTTCAGCTATACAATAAATATGATCATAAAACCAAAATGAAGCATAAGTAGCCTATTTCTACTAAATTTCTCACCTAATTAGTTTCTTTAATTTCTACTCCATTAATATAATATTGATCTTTTTACATCGTTTTTGCACCACACCCTAACATGCATGATTGGCATGTGTTTAGTCTCTCCTCTTTGACACTCAAAAGTGAAACCAATTCATAGACTCCTTCTATTCTTTTAAATATTGTTAATTTCTGATTATTGAGAAGTGTGTTGGGACAAACCCTCTCAATTCTACCGCAGGCTCTCTGTCCTTAATTACAAAATAGCTTTTCAAAGCTTTTGACTCTCGAATTAAAAAAAATACAAAAGGAAATTTAATTTGAGTTAATACACAAAAAAATTAGAGTGTATTGCATTTTTGAAACATTTGTAAACAAATGATGTGCGTTCCTTTTGTATGTTTAGAGTCACCCACCTTTCTACAAAATAATTGAGGTGAGATACTAAATCCACCAATAAAAATTAAGTTTAAGTATATAATTGCTTTTATTTTTATTGTGTTTTGAGAAGTTATGTGGTATATAAAAAAAATAGCATAAGAGTCCGTAAAATTTTTAATAAACAAATAAATAAGTAATTATAAAATTAATGGTTTGAAATTGAAAAACACATTTAAAAATCAGTGAAAATAAACTTTTTTTTCTCAAAATGAGAGAAGAAATATATGTTTTAATTTACATTCAAAGCAACAAAATGTAACATAAAATTTATCTTGGAATGTGAAAAGTTATAATAAATAAATTATTTAAAAAATATTGCTAATTAATTTTATCCAATTAAATTTAATTTCAACATATGAAAACTTTGGTATTTTAGAAATTTTTATAATTTGACTTTTAATTTCATTAGCTCCAAATATTTTTGATATATTCATCTTAGAAAAATTTGAAAGATGGTAGACCTAAAGCATATGATAAGGATCACTAATTGTTGAATAGGAAATTTTGAGACCAATTACAAATTGCATATCATTTATTAAATTAATGGTGAAAAGTGTAAATAATTGAATTTGGAACTAATTAAAAAATTGATATGTGTCTCAAATTCAAATTGAAAACATAAATTGGTCAATTTTGATAATGCCACATGTTTTCATCATAACCGTTGGATCAAATTAATTATTTTGGTTCAATTAAATATTATTTACTTGGACTAAGTTCAATTGAGCCCAAAAATAAACTTAATTGAGCCCAAATGGTAAATATGATCCAAATCCATGTAGTTGAGCCCATGGATCTGGTCCATGGACCAACCAAGCTTAAGCCCATAACGCCCACCAGAGAACTTTATAAATAGAGAAATTCTCCTCATTTGTATGGGTTGGGAATTTTTGACTCTATAAGGTCTAGAGAATTCTTCCAAGAACTAGAAGACTCTATAACTCCTGAAGTCGACCACCCTCGAAGATTGAAGCTCCTTTGACTACAAGCTTTCTTCTAAGACTTCAACCTCAAGAACATCACGTGCTCCGCTTCATCCAAATCAAGCGTAAGCATCCAATTGAGAGAGAATAAGATGATCAAATTCTAGAGATCGAACCGCATCGCATCAAATCAACAAAATACAACACAAACTCAGGTTCAACTCCACGAATCAAATTTCTTTGAAAATCTCGTGCGAACAAATTGGCACGCTCAGTGGGACTCCCTAACTCTTGAAGTTAACCATCCTCGAAGATTGAAGCTTCTTTGAAGATACAAAATTTCTTCCAAGACTTCAACTTCAAGAACATCACGTGCTCTGCTTTCTCAAATCAAGCATAAGCATCCAATCGAGAGAGAATCAGAGGATCAAATTTTAGAGATCCAACCACTTCACATCAAATCAACAAAAATACAACATCAACTCAAGTTCAACTCCACGAAGCACATTTCTTTGGAAATCTCGTGCAAACAAATTGGCACGCGCAGTGGGACCATCTCTATCTCTCATCCCTCTCTCGTCATCTAAATCTACAAGCAAACAAATGGCATCAAAGAAAGTTGCATCCAAATCTTCAGTTGCAAGCAACACCTACACGGGACCTGTCACCCGTAGTCGTTCTAAAGGGATCGTCAAAGAGCAAGATCAAGGTTCCGCCATCACACAAAGCATCCTTAAGCAATTGATGGAATCTCTTAAAGCTAGGATTATCATAAAAAAAAAAAATTCTCTATATAATGATTCTGATTCTGCTTCTAGCAGGTCAAAGAAAGAAGCACACCCTGATGTGATGCCTGTTATGATGTCTAATGTAATGTCTGTCATGATGACTGATGTAATGGTCGAGGCTGCCATGGCAGAGATGGAGAGGAAAATTAATCTCCTGATTAAGGTTGTTGATGAACGAGACCACGAAACCACAACTTTAAAAGAGCAGATGCAGACTAGTGAAACTGTTGAATCGAGTCAAACTCCTGTTATTAAAGATGGTGACAAAGGGAAGAACGTGGTGCAAGAAAATCAACCACAACAACAATAAACTTTTGTGGCTTCTCTCTCAGTTCAACAATTACAAGATATGATCACAAACTCCATCAGAGCTTAGTATGGAGGCCCGTCTCAGACTTCTTTCATGTACTCTAAGTCGTACACCAAAAGAATTGACAACTTGAGAATGTCGTTTGGGTACCAGCCTCCAAAATTCCAGCAGTTTGATGGAAATGGCAATCCGAAACAGCACGTTGCTCACTTCATCGAAACATGCGAGAATACAAGATCAAGAGGAGATTAACTAGTCAGACAGTTTGTTCGAAGCTTGAAAGGAAATGATTTTGAATGTTATACTTATCTGGAGACAGAAAGCATTGACAGTTGGGAACAACTAGAAAAGGAGTTCGTCAACCGCTTCTACAGCACCAGGCGCACTGTAAGCATGATGGAGCTTACAAAGACGAAACAAAGAAAGGGAGTACCAGTCATCGACTACATCAATCGATGGAGAGCTCTAAGTCTTGACTATAAAGATCGGCTCACTGAACTATCGGCTGTAGAAATGTGCACCCAAGGCATGCACTGGGGACTCCTCTACATTTTGCAGGGAATAAAGTTTCGCACATTTGAAGAACTGGCAACTCGGGCTCATGATATGGAGTTGAGCATCGCCAGCAGAGGAACTAAAGATTTTCCTGTTCTTGAAGTAAAGAAAGACAAGAAAGAGATGAAAGGTGCTGAAAAGATAGTGAAGAGCACCGTAAAAGAATCCATAGTCATAAACACGACCCCACTAAAGTTCTCCAAAGGAAAGGAAGTGAGAGCTGAGAAGAAGGATGATGGAAGCAAAAGGCGACGTCTGACTTTAAAAGAAAGGTAGGAAAAAGTTTGTCCATTTCCTGATTCAGATGTCGCAGACATGCTAGAGTAACTACTAGAAAAGCAGCTGATCCAGCTGCCAGAATGTAAGCAACCTGAACAAGTAGGAAAGGTAGATGATTCCAATAACTGCAAGTATCATCGGGTCATCAGTCATTCAGTAGAGCAATGTTTCGTGCTGAATGAGCTAATTCTAAGGTTGGCTCGTGAGAAAAGGATCAAGCTAGATTTGGAGGAAGTAGCTCAAACAAACCATGCTGCAGTGACCATAATGTTATAGGCTCCTTCGTCGAGATTGATTTTTTAGCAAAGGAAAAACTTGGTCCAGTTCGGGACCTTTGAGCCTATAGTTGTCCAATTCTATCAAGAAGTCTCATATGAGGATCCTCAAGGAGGGAAAAGACCGATCGAAGAAGATAATGAAGGGTGGATAGTTGTGATCCACCAGAAGAAAAGACAGTCGACTCCGACCCAAAGAGAGTCTCGCTCTTACCGAAACTATAGAAGAGGAAATAAGACTAAAAGGAATAAAAAAAAAAAAAAAAAGAAGACTCAGAAGCTTAAGCTCGTACAGGAGGAAGACATGGATTTCTCTCGACCTCAGCGCTTAGTAATCTTGGCAGACTTCCTTCCAAAAAGCTTCCTTTGTGATCATCAGGATGAAGACCCAGAAGTTGTTACGTGTCATGCTATCAGCACAACGGAGGAAGAAATAATCCCTTCAAGATCACTAGAAGAGGAGGGAGTGTCAAAAAACCTTTTAAGGTTCAATGTGGAGGATCTATTATCACTTCCTCAAGAGACCAAAAACCATCCTTATTGATGCATTACTAAACTCAAGAGCATCAAGTTCGAGTATTCCGACTATGACATATGAGAGTGTTTCTTATTGTATGTCTATAGACTTCTCAGATGAGGATTTGTTGTTGGGATCTAAACTTCATAATAGACCCTTGTATGTTTCTGGATACGTTCGAGAGCAGAGAGCCGATCAAATTCTCATCGATAATGGATCAGCTGTCAACATAATGCCAAAGTCGATTATAAGGCAATTAGGCATCTTGATGGACGTGCTCTCAAATAGCAAGCTGGTAATTCAAGGTTTTAACCAGGGCAGCCAAAGAGCAATAGGCATGATACGATTAGAACTCACAATTGGCGACCTAAAGGCCAGTGCATTGTTTCATGTCATAGACTCAAGGACCACTTACAAGTTGTTACAAGGTCATCCTTGGATTCATGGAAACGGAGTAGTAACTTCAACACTGCATCAGTGCTTCAAATTTTATCATGACGGCGTAAAGAAGGTTGAAGGCGACTCTAATCCGTTCTCAGAGGTTGAGTCTCACTTCGCAGATGCAAAGTTTTATTGGAAGAATGATAATATCTTAGAAGCTTTGCCTGCAGAAACCCCTCTTATAAAAGGAGAAGATAATTCACAGCTGAAATTACTTGCAACCACAGAACTACATGAAAGTGCGGAAACCTTTAACTCTGGAAAGGGTGAAGCATACACTAGCAGCACAAACTGTATGATTTTGAAGGATGAAAAGGCTGCAAACCCACAAGTTTTGCACTATGTCGCTCTGTCGAAGCGCCAGAAAAGCGAATCACCATTCGTGGGGTCTCCAAAAGGTTTGAAGGTTGGTGACATTGAAATCTTGAAAGAAAGCTTCACTACACCATTAACTAAGATAACGAAGCAGAAGATAAAGATAAACCTGATGGAAGTAAACTTGTCCCAAAGGCAAACGAAAGACAAATTCCACCACAAGGCTTACAAATTGATGGCGAAAGCAGGTTATGACTTCACAGCTCATGCTGAGTTTAAAAGCTTGAAAATTCATGATCGACCTGAGCTCTCCTCAACTCAAAAGAAGCTTTTATAGGAATGACATGCTATACCCGTGTTGAGAAAAGGACTCGAATACAAGTTGCCAGAGCCGATCCATATAACTAGAAAGGGGAAGGAAAGAGAGGTTGACAGCAATCATATAACCATAGAGGAGGTTGACAGTACGAGCGAAAAGAAGGCGTTAATCAGAGAACCTCAACTTTTGATCGAATTAGACCACATGTTGCACGCCCCCTAGTATTTGAAAGACTAAGCATGACAGAGGGAAAAAGAGAAAGTCACCAGTAAGCACCGAGCCTTGAGTGACGTTCTGTCTTTCGAAGGCGAATTATGACTTCCATAAAGGAGAAAAGCACATGTAAAGCCTTGATAGCTACAAGACCATCAGCCTTTGAAAGGATGGGTGTGTCTAAAAAGAAAAATGTACAAATAACCCGTACTCCAATTTTTAATCGACTCGGGGATAGAGGCTCACATGTCATTATTGGTCTAACACATATACAAAGAATAAGGAACCAACATCTCGTGCATCAGTTTGACGTTGAATTAAGCATATAGACATTGAGAATTATTCTAGTAAGGAGTTTCCTTGTGAGACAAAAGGAGAGGGAGAAATTCATAGCAATGTTCCTTCCTGAATGAAAAGAAAAACCTTTGTTACTTTCAATACAAGTCAGGGTTCGTTGAAGGTAAAAAGACATAATGTTACACTAATGAATCCTGAAAAGGAAGAGTCAGAACAAGGGGAAGGTGAAACTTCATGTCATCACATCACCATTATTGAGGAATTAGAGACTAAAACTCATGAAGAAGATGCGAAAGATGCCCCACAGAGTTTAGAGGATGGTGGCCAATCTACTGTAGATGAGCTAAAAGAGGTGAACCTTGGTACAATTAAGGAACTACGCCCCACTTTCATTAGTGCATCCCTCTCTAATGAAGAGGAGGATAAATACATGAGTTTGCTCACCGAATACAGGGACATGTTTGCTTGGTCGTACAAGGAGATGCCAGGACTTGACCCAAAAGTAGCAGTCTATCATCTTGCAATTAAACCAGGGTATCGGCCAATTATTCCTCAAATCGAGGTGGAAGTCAACAAGTTGATTGAGGCAAGATTCATTCGCGAGGTCAAATATCCAGCGTGGATAGCAAACATTGTCCCTGTTAGAAAAAAGAACGGATAACTTCGTGTTTATGTAGACTTTCGCGACCTGGATAATGCATGCCCTAAAGATGATTTTCCTTTGCCCATCACAGAAATCATGGTTGATGCAACTCTGGGCACAAGGGGTTGTCATTTATGGATGGATCGTCTGCATATAATCAAATACGAATGGCCTTCTCAGATGAAGAAATGACAGCTTTCAGGACTCCAAAAGGAATATACTGTTACAAGGTGATGCCCTTTGGATTGAAAAATGTCAGTGCTACTTATCAACGCGCCATGCAGAAATTGTTTGATGATATGTTGCATAAGTATGTTGAATACTATGTTGATGACCTTGTGGTCAAATCAAAGAGACGACAAGACTATTTGAAAGATCTAAAAGTTGTGTTCAATCGCTTGCGAAAATATCAGCTGAGCATGAACCCTCTTAAGTGTGTTTTTGGTGTGACTTTAGGAAAGTTTCTTGGCTTCATTGTAAGGCACCGAGGGATTGAAATAGACCAGTCCAAGATTGATGCCATTCAGAAGATGCCAAGACCAAAAAGTTTGCATGACCTAAGAAGTCTCCAAGGACGATTGGCTTACATCCAAAGGTTCATCTCTAACCTGGTCAGTCGGTGTCAACCTTTTCAAAAGTTGATGAGAAAAGGAGAAAATTTTATGTGGGATGAGACTTGTCAAAATACTTTTTATAGCATAAAGAAATACTTGCTTACTCTCCCAGTGCTGGGAGCTCCAGTACCTGGTGTAACGGACATACTTGTCCAAGGTGTGTTTACCTATCGTCGTATGCTCCAAAATACTCCCAATTTATCTTGTCTTTATGTCTTGTGCATAGTTTAGTTAGTTGCTTTCAATTTCAAGTCAATATGCTTGAGTGTGACGTTTCGGTATTTTCATATGCAAGCCTACCAGAGCTGAAAATGTTAAAAATGTACTATAGGGGAGGCATACCTGTTGAATCCCCGCCCAAGCCTTGTCGCACTCTTTGCAATCTATGCTTTCTTATTGCAATTGACAGTCTTCAAAGCTTGTACCGTGTGTTAAGTTTGTCCGCGACTTGCGGATTTTGATCGACTGACTTTTTGAGAGGATCGAACAAGTGCCGCACAATCGCTCGTTCCGTGTCTTAAGAGTTGCGATTGTGACAAGTGGTATGAGAGCCTAATTGGCTAGCTGACAGTTTGAGAGGAAAAGATGTCGGTGGCGAGACTGTCTAACAAGAGCCATAATGAACGGCTCGTGGAAATCGAAGAGCAGATGCTTTACCTGGTGGAAATTCCTGATTCCATCCGGTTCTTCGAAAATTGGGTTGAGGATATTGCCAAGAAAGCCGATGGCATTGAAGCGGTGTCCGGTCGTCTTGATAGATTACCCATACAGGTGTTACTGACTAGAGTTCACACTCTGGAAGCTCGAATTGTGAGAACGGGAAACGTCACCTACGAGCGTGGAGACAGTTCGTCGGGCTCTGTTGTCCAAATGGAAGAACGTGTTATGGAGCTTGATAACTAGCAAAAGAATATGTTGGAGATGATAAAAGGCATGACAGAGGATTTTTGAGCTACCCTCGATGTCGTGAGAAATGAGATCGAAGAGGTAAACACGAGGGTGAACCTCACTATACGAGCATTAGCAAACCAGGCTTCGGCTGGAGGAGCCATTCCTGTTGGCAAAATCAAGATTCCTGAACCCAAGCCCTTCTGTGAGGCGAAGGATGCGAAGGCATTGGAAAACTTCATCTTTGATGTTGAGCAATATTTCAAGGCCACGAATACAGTTACGGAAGAGGCCAAGGTTACATTGGCAACCATGCATCTATCTGAAGATGCAAAGTTGTGGTAGAGATCTCGGTATATTGACATCCAAGAGGGGCGTTGCACAATCGACAAGTGGGACGCCCAAAAGGGAGAGCTTTGCTCGCAATTTTTCCCTGAGAACGTCCAAATTCTGGCTCGACGGAAGCTGCGTGAATTGAAGCACACAGGAAACATCCGGGACTATGTGAAACAATTTGCGGGAGTGATGTTGGATATACGCGATATGTCGGAGAAAGACAAAGTTTTCTGTTTTGTCAAAGGTTTGAAGTCGTGGGCTAGGACCAAGTTGTATGAGCAACGGGTTCGAGACATCACGTCGGCATACGTAGTGGTTGAACGGTTGTTCGACTTGTCTAGTGAATCTCAAGAAGCCAGACGACACCAAGCTTCCTCCTCTGGGGGAAACAGGAACAACCGCCCAAGTTCCCCTAAGTCTGTAGAGGGGTCAAACGACAAGGTGGAGATCGCAAACCCTCCCAAGCAAATACAGGAAACAACTGGGGGGGGCCAAACAATCAGAACACAACCGGTCGTTCCATCAGTTGTTTCATATGTAAAGGGCCCCACCTTGCCACAGAGTGCCCCAACTCGCCTTCAACGCTTTTCAAGCACCCTATCTTCAGACTCAGATGATAGATTGGGTCAGATCGAAGGAGAAGTGGGACCGGTAGAAGAAAGAGAGAATCCTAGAATGGGGGCCCTGAAGTTTCTGTCGTCGCTCCAAAAGAAAATGGGAGAGACCAGTGGGCAGGTAAAGAATGGTCTAATGTATGTAGACTGTTGGGTTAACCAGAAGTCGTCCAAGAGCACTATGGTGGATTCTGGTGCCACCCATAATTTCATAGTCGAAGCAGAAGCTAGACGGCTGAATCTTCTTTGGGAGAAAGATGCGGGAAAAATGAAGGCCGTGAATTCAGCTGCCTTACCTATCGTCGGACTGGTAAAACAAACGACAATAAGGTTGGGAGAATGGAGCGGCCTCATAGATTTGGTGTTCGTCAAGATGGATGACTTCGATGTAGTATTAGGTATGAAGTTTCTACTTGAACATCAAGTCATACCAATGCCACTAGCCAGATGTCTAGTGATTACTGGAGCAACGCCCATCGTTGTACAAACAGAGATTCGTCAGCCTGATGGGATAAAGATGATTTTAGCTATGCAGTTAAAGAAGGGCCTTGCTCGTGACGAGCCAACGTTTATGGCTATTCCACTGGAGTCATTGGAAAGCCCAAGAGAAACAATCCCCAAAGACATCCTGTGTGTCTTAGAAAAGTACAGAGATGTGATGCCAGACAGCTTGCCTAAGTCATTGCCTCCGCGAAGAATGATTGATCATGAGATTGAATTACTGGCAGGGGCCAAGCCGCCTGCGAAGAATGCTTATCGTATGGCTCCACCGGAGTTGGCTAAAGTTCGAAAGCAATTGGATGAACTACTGAACGCAGGATTTGTGGGACCTGCGAAACTCCGTATAGAGCCCCAGTCCTTTTCCAGAAGAAGAAGGATGGAAGTCTGCGGTTGTTCATCGACTACCCGCTCTGAACAAGATCACGGTCCGCAACAGATACCCGTTACCTATAATTAATGACTTGTTTGACCACCTACATGGAGCAAAGTATTTTTCGAAACTAGACCTGCGGTCAGGTTATTATCAAGTGAGAATTGTCGAGGGGGACGAGCCCAAAACAACATGCATCACAAGATATGGGGCGTTTGAGTTTTTTGTTATGCCATTTGGTCTTACCAATGCGCCTGCGACGTTCTGTACGCTAATGGACCAAGTCTTCCATGAATTGCTTGACAAGTTTGTCGTGGTCTATCTTGACGATATAGTGGTTTATAGCTCCACGTTGGAAGAACACAAGGACCACCTCCAAAGAGTTTTTCAGAAATTGAAGGAGAACCAGTTGTATGTCAAGAGGGAAAAGTGTTCCTTTGCTCAAGAGCGGATAAATTTTCTGGGTCATGTGATTGAGTATGGCCGAATCGGTATGGAAGAGGGGAAGATTGTTGCGATTCGTGATTGGGAGGTACCAAGGTCAGTCACTGACTTGCGCTCCTTTCTCGGGTTAGCTAATTATTATAGGCGGTTAGTGGAAGGATTTTTCAAAAGGGCAAGCCCACTGATTGACTTACTGAAGAAAGACAACAAATGGTCTTGGACACCCGAATGCCAAACCGCTTTCGACCAGTTGAAGCAAGCTATGATCAAAGGGCTAGTTCTTGAGATCACCAATGTGACCCAACCATTTGAAGTCGAGACTGATGAGTCTGACTACGCGTTGGGTGGTGTTCTTCTGCAGAATGGACACCCCATCGCTTATGAAAGTCTGAAGCTTAATGCTGCGGGGAGGAGGTACACAGTTTCTGAGAAAGAAATGCTTGTTGTGGTACATGTTTAAGGGCCTGGAGACAGTACTTATTGGGGTCAACTTTTGTTGTGAAGACAGACAACAGTGCTACTGGCCACTTCTTTACCCAGCCAAAGTTAACTTCAAAACAAGCAAGATGGCAGGAATTCCTAGCCGAGTTTGATTTTGAGTTTGAACATAAGAAGAGGGTGAGCAATCAGGCAGCCGATGCGCTTAGTCGAAGAGGTGAACATGTTGTTCAATGCATGTTAGCTCATCTCTACGCGAGTCAGATTGATGGTTCTATGCGCGATGTTTTGAGGGAATTCTTACAGAAAGATTCTGCTACTCGGAGTGTCATAAGTTTAGCTGAGGCGGGTAAGACAAGACAGTTTTGGGTCGAAAATGGCTTGTTAATGACAAAGGGGAGACGATTGTATGTCCCTAGAGGAGGGGACGTGAGGAAGAAATTACGACACGAGTGTCACGACACTCTGTGGGCCAGCCACCCCAGATGGCAGAGAACGTACGCCTGCTGAAGAAGGGTTACTTTTGGCTCAGTATGAGAGACGACGTCATGCAATAAACGAAGACATGTCTCCTCTGTCAACAAGACAAAGTCGAGAAGGCGAAGGTTGTTGGACTTCTCGAGCCTCTGCTAGTTCCAACAAGACCGTGGGAGAGTGTTTCTATAGACTTCATCACCCATCTTCCCAAAGTAGGTGATTATGAGACTATCTTAGTCATCATAGATCGGTTCTGGCAATATGCCACTTTCGTTCCCACTACGAAGCAGTGTTCGGCAGAATTGATAGCTTAATTGTTCTTTAAAAATATCGTGAAGTTGTGGGGTATACCGACAAGCATTGTGAGTGATCGAGACGATCAATTCATTGGCACCTTTTGGACAGAACTATTCACCTTCTTGGGGACCAGTCTGAATGTGTCCTCAAGTTACCATCCTTAGACAGACGGTTAGACCGAGCGGTTCAACTGTATGCTTGAAGAATACTTTAGTCATTTTGTTACTGCAAGGCAAAGTAATTGAGCTCAGTTGTTTGATGTAGCCCAGTTCTGTTTTAACGCTCAGACCAGCTCGTCAACTGGGAAGAGCCCTTTTGAATTGTTTGCGGAAGGCAGCCGATGTTGCCACACCTTGTTGATCACCCCTATTCGGGGAAGAACACTCAAGCTCACAACTTTACTAGGGAATGGAAGCAGACAACAGACATCGCTCCAGCATATCTGGAGAAGGCCTCGAAGCGAATAAAGAAGTGGGCAGACAAGAAGCGCTGCCCCTTTGAGTTTCGGGCAGGAGATCAGGTCCTCATTAAGTTACGACCAGGACAGATGTGGTTCCGAGGACGTAAAGACCAACGCCTCGTGAGAAAGTACGAGGGACCAGTAGAAGTGTTGAAGAAGGTAGGGAACACGTCTTATAAAGTAGGGTTGCCCACATGGATGAAAATCCACCCAGTAATCCATGTGAGTAACTTGAAGCCCTACCATCAAGACCCTGATAACATGCAACGTAATGTCATAGTCCGACCAACCTTCGACCTCAGTCAGAAAGAGAGTAAAGAAGTTGAAGAAATCCTGGCTGAGCGAGTGAGGAAGGGTCGAAGACCCACAAGAAGGATCCACGAGTACTTGGTAAAGTGGAAAAACCTTCCTGTGGAAGAAACCAGTTGGGAACGTGTCGAAGACCTAGAAGCCGAGGCGCAGAAGATCGAAGAGTTCAAGCTTCACCAGTCGATAGGGACGTCAACTGTTTAGGTGGGGGAGAATGTAACGGACATACTTGTCCAAGGTGTGTTTACCTATGGCCGTATGCTCCGAATACTCCCAATTTATCTTGTCTTTATGTCTTGTGCATAGTTTAGTTAGTTGCTTTCAATTTCAAGTCGATATGCTTGGGTGTGACGTTTCGGCATTTTCATATGCAAGCCTACCAGAGCTGAAAATGTTAAAAATGTACTATAGGGGAGGCATACCTGTTGAATCCCCGCCCAAGCCTTGTCGCACTCTTTGCAATCTATGCTTTCTTATTGCAATTGACAGTCTTCAAAGCTTGTTTTAACAACGATTTCAATGAATTTATTCCTCTCTCACGTTTTCTAAAATATTTTCCCAAAAACGTTAGGGGAGGCTGAATCGTGTGTTAAGTTTGTCCGCGACTTGCAAATTTTGATCGACTGACTTGTTGAGAGGATCGAACAAGTGCCGCACAATCGCTTGTATAGTGTCTTAAGAATTGCGATTGTGACAAGTTTGCAAGCCATTAATACTGTACATTGCTGCACAAGAAAGGTCCTTAGGAGCATTACTGGCACAAGAAGAGGAAGAGGGAAAGGAGCGTGCTCTCTACTATCTAAGCATAACATTAATTGGGGCTGAAGTTAACTATTCTCCCATCGAGACGACGTGCCTCTCACTTTTCTTTACCATTGATAAGTTGAGGCATTATATGAAGGCCTTCATGGTTCATCTAGTGGCAAAAGCAGATCCTATAAAGTATGTTCTGTCCAAGCCAATCATCCCTTGACGCTTAGCCAAATGGGCGGTTATACTCCAACAATATGACATTATCTATATTTCCCAAAAGGCGATAAAAGGACAAGCGCTAGCAGACTTTTTAGCAGACCACCCAATTGTTTCGGATTGGAAGTTATGTGAAGATCTGCTAGACGATGAGGTTTTCTTCACGAAAGTTATGGAACCTTGGACTATGTACTTCGATGGTGCAGCGCGAAGAAGTGGGTGCGGGGCAAGCATCATCCTCATTTCTCCTAAGAAGCATATGTTACCTTATCGCTTTGCACTCACTAAACTGTGTTCGAACAATGTGGCTGAATATTAGGATTTGATAATTGACCTTCAAATGACATTGAAAATTGGAGTATCATTCATAGAGATTTATGGTGATTCAAAGTTGATAATCAATCAACTCTCGCTCTAGTATGATGTGAAACATGAAGACTTGAAGCTATACTTCACTTATGCTTGACAATTGATGGGAAGGTTGGATAGTGTGATGCTAGAACATGTCCCTAGAGTAGAAAATAAAAGGGCGGACACATTGGCGAATTTAGCCACTGCCTTGATGATGCTAGATAATGTAACTTTGAACATACCACTCTGTCAATGATGGATTATGTCTTCAGTTATGTCTAAATGTCAGGAAGTGAACGTGACGACATTCCATTTGATTGATGAAGAAGATTGGCGTCAACCCATCATAGAATATCTTGAACATGGAAAGCTTCCAAAGGATTCCCGTCATAAAACTGAGGTACGAAGACAGCTCGCACATTTCATTTATTACAGGGAACCTTATATCGTCGTTCTTTTGAAGGGCTCTTCCTTCGATGCCTTGGAAAGGAAGAGTCGTTAAAAGCTCTAAAGGAAGTACATACAGGTGTTTGTGGAGCACATCAATCGTGACCAAAGCTTCAATTTCAACTAAGAAGAATGGGCTACTACTGGCCTAAGATGATCCAAGACTCAATAGACTATGCAAAGAAGTGTGAAGTTTGTCAATACCATGCAAACTTCATACACCAACCTCCAAAGCCTCTTCATCCAACGTGGCTTCTTGGTCATTCGTGGCTTGGAGACTCGATCTGGTTGGCCCCATTACACCAAAACCATCAACAGGACATTCTTATATCCTGACAGCAACAGACTACTTTTCAAGGTGGGTCGAGCCCATTCCCTTGAGAGAAGCTAAGAAGGAGAACCTGACAGACTTTATTCGAACACACATCATCTATCGGTATGGTATTCTGCATCTAATCGTGACGGATAATGGAAGACAATTCTCCAATAGCATGATAGACAAGTTATGTGAAAAATTCAAGTTCAAGCAATACAAGTCATTTATGTACAACGCAGCTGCGAATAGACTAGTAGAAGCATTCAACAAAACGTTGTGCAATCTTTTGAAGAAAATTGTCTCAAATTCAAAGAGGGATTGGCAAGAAATGATCGGTGAGGCGTTGTGGACTTATCGAATTACTCATCGCACTCCTACAGGGGTCACGCCATATTCGCTTGTTTACGGTGTGGAGGTTGTCCTTCCCTTCGAAAGGGAAATTTCGTCGCTAAGAATGGCGGTACAAGAGGGATTGACTACTGAAGATAATGTCAAGTTACGTCTTCAAGAGTTAGAAGCACTTGATGAAAGGCGATTAGAAGCTCAACAAGCGTTGGAATGTTACCAAGCGAGAATGTCTAAAGCTTTTGATAAGCACGTTAAACCTTGCTCCTTTTAGGTTGGTGATCTAGTACTTGCTGTAAGAAGACCGATCGTCACAATAAGGCATACATAAAATAAGTTCACACCCAAATGGGATGGACCCTACATTGTTAAAGAAGTTTATACAAATGGCACATACAAGATCGTTGATCAAGATGGATTACGAATTGGCCCAATCAACGGCAAATTTCTTAAGAAATTTTATGCTTAATTTTGTTTTGAAAAAAAAAAACTTGAACTACGTTATGACTTGATCCCTACATTATAATGGTATGTAGGCAGCTTAAAGGCTTTAAGTTCAATCCAGCAAAAAAAAAAACTTGAACTACGTCATGGCTTGATTCTTTTCTTTAAAGGATGTTCATCTCAACTAAGGAATCATAACAAATTGGGGGCAAATCCCTAAATTCAAGATGTTCATCCCTAGTATCGATGTTATGCAATAAATTGAATATGTACACAATTTGTTCAAAGACTATATACAAGTTGAGTGCATGTAAAAAAAAAAAGGAGTCGCAAAATAAAGCTCAGAGACTTCATTAATGATCCCCCATATTCAAGCTCGAAGGTTTCATTGATGATTCCTCATATTCAAGCTCAGAGGCTTCATCGATGATTCCTTATATTAAAGCTTGAAGGCTTCATCGATGCTGCAGCTCCACCTCTTCGAGAGGATGACAATGGTACAGCTCCGAGAGGACGAAGATCGTGCGCTCCAAGAGGACGACAATCGTGCAACTTCGAGAGGATGACGATCGTGCAGCTTCACCTTCTCTCAAAATGACGACGACGGTGTAGCACCGCTTCTGCCTCTCCAAGAAGATGCATACAATGCTAAAGCTTCAACCTCTGCTTCATCTTCAATGTGTTGCAACCAAGAAGATTTATCTTCATCTTCTGCCAGGAGTCGCAACCGAGAGGATTCATCTTCATCTTCTCCCAGGTGCTGTAACCGAAGAGGATTCATCTTCATCTTCTCCCATATACCGCAGCCGAGAAGATTCATCTTTATCTTTTCCCTGGTACCGCAACTGAGAGGATTCATCTTCATCTTCATCTTCTCCTAGGTGCTACAGCTGAGAGGATTCATCTTCATTTTCTCCAATGTGTCACAGTCGTGAATGATCTTCATCTTCCATGTTCTTCTTCTCCCATGTGCAGCAGCAGATAGGATTCGTCTTCACCTTCTCCCATGTGCCCCAACCAAGAAGAAAGAAGAAGAAGAAAGAAGAAGAAAAACAAAAAGAAAGAAGAAGAAGAAGAAAGAAGAAGAAAGAAGAAGGAGAAGAATTAAGAAGAAGAAGAAGAAAACAAAAAGAAAGAAGAGGAAGAAGAGGAAGAAGAAAGAAAAAGAAAAGAAAAAAAAAAGCTGAAAAGAATAACAAAAAAATAAAAGAAAGTAAAAAAAAAAACAACAACAAAAACAAACAAAAACAAAAACAAAAACATTAAAAAAACAAAAACAAAAACATTAAAAAAAAACAAGAACGAAGAGCTCAATCGCTGACGGCAAAGCAAAATCGAGATGCCTGATCGCTCTTACTAGGAAGGTGGATCTGACGGCAAAAGCCTGATCGTCCCCTAGAAGAAGTCGGATCACTGACGGCGAAGAAGCCTGATCGCTCCTATTAGAGAGGTGGATCTAACGGCAAAAGCTCGATCGTCTCTTAGAAGAAGTTGGATCGCTGGCGTCGAAGAAGCATGATCGCTCCTACTAGGGAGGTGGATCTGACGACAAAAGCCTGATCATCCCCTAGAAGAAGTCGGATCGCTGACAGAGAAGAAGCCCGATCGCTCCTACTAGGGAGGTGGATCTGACGGCAAAAGTCTGATCTTCCCCTAGAAGAAGTTGGATCGCTGACGGCGAAGAAGCCTGATCGCTCCTACTATGGAGGTGAATCTGACAGCAAAAGTCTGATCGTTCCGTAGAAGAAGTTGGATTGCTGACGGCGAAGAAGCTCAATCGCTCCTACTAGGGAGGTGGATCTGACGGTAAAAGCCCGATCGTCCCCTAGAAGAAGTTGGATCGATGACAACAAAGTCATCCATACAAACGTTTGCAAAAAAAAAAAGGGAAGAAAAAAGATGAAGAAGTTCTTACCTTTAGCTCCTGTAAAAAAACAAAAAAACAAAAACAAAAAAAAGATGAGGAAGAGAGAAATGGATAAAAAAGTTTTCAATATCTTTCTGTTGTTGGATAAGGAATAAATGGTCAAGGTGTGAGTCTATTTATAAGGCCAACAAATCCAATTCCTAAAAGGATTAGGAATGACATTTAATCATTTTTTTAAAAACAAACCCAATTCCTAAAAGGAATAGGAATGATTTTTTTAAATAAAGAAAAGATAATCCAATTATCTAATCTTATTTTAAAGTATTTCATTTTTGGGATAAATCTCGAATTTTTGTTGATTTGAGCCTACTTAAAATATTTAAATATTTCAACATTTTCAAAACAAAAAAAAAACTTATTATTCCCAATTTTAAAATTAAAATTTGGGTTCAAAATTCAAGTCAAATTAACTTGCATATATGACATTTTTTTATCTCAAATTTAAATCGGAGCCATAAATCCAACTTCATCTCAAGATTGAGGGTCTCATTTTATCTCAAATTAAAATTGGTCATTCCAAATTCTTGTGCATCCTCAAGAAAAATTAAGGTATGGTAGAAACCTTATCCTTATTTCAAATTAATTTTTTGGTTATGTTCCAAAATTTATTTAAAAAAGTCAAATTAAAATTTTTATCCTTAGATCAAATTAAATTGCGAATAAAACCTTGAACTTTTCTCAAATTAATTAAGGTTTGGTCATATTCCAACCCTTATTTCAAATTTACATGAAACTTATGTACTAAATTCATGGTTTGATTAATTTGATATGTTGAATTGAGCAGAAAAAAAAATTCTCGTATTTTGAATTCAAATTTATCTTTTTTTTTTTTCGAGATTCATTCAGCCCATATACGTGCATAAATCTTGAAAATGGGCATTTGTTGAATAGGAAATTTTGAGACCAATCACAAATTGCCACATCATTTATTAAATTAATGGTGAAAAGTGCAAATAATTGAATTTGGAACTAATTAAAAAATTGATATGTGTCCCAAATTCAAATTGAAAACATAAATTGGTCAATTATGATAATGCCACATGTTTTCATCATAACCGTTTGATCAAATTAATTACTTTGGTTCAATTAAATATTATTTACTTGTACTAAGTTCAATTAAGCTAAAAAATAAACTTAATTAAGCCCAAAGGGTAAAAATAACCCAAATCCAAGTGATTGAGCCCATAAATCTGGTCCATGGACCAACCAGGCTTAAGTCCATAAAGCCCACCAAAGAACTCTATAAATAGAGGATTTCTCCGGTTGGAAATTTTTGACTCCATAAGGTCTCTAGAATTCTCCCAAGAACTAGAAAACTCTCTAACTATAGAATTCTCCAAAGAACTAGAAGACTCTCTAATTCCTGAAGTCGATCGTCCTCGAAAATTGAAGTTTTCTTCTAAGACTCCAACTTCAAGAACATCACGTGCTCCGCTTCCTCCAAATCAAGCGTAAGCATCCAATCGAGAGAGAATCAGAGGATCAAATTTTAGAGATCGAACCACATCGCATCAAATGAACAAAATACAACATCAACTCAAGTTCAACTCCATGAATTAAATTTCTCTGGAAATCTCGTGCGAACACTAATCAACTAACCAAAATAAACAACAATATAATTAGGGAAATTTTTTAAAAATAGTAGATTTTACAAAATATTTACAACCTATAGCAAATTTTATCACTGATAGATATCGATATGCTATAGTGATAGAAGACTATCACTGATAGAATCTAAAATTTTGCTATAGCTTGTAAATATTTTAATTTATTTTGCTATTTTAAAAAATGCCCCATATGATTATTTATACACAAAATTTTAAAAATTTAGCATAATTTTGTTAATAATAACATTGAATTTTAATATTATACTTTTTAATTTACAATATATATTGATAATAAAAATAAGTTTATCTTCTTTTGTATAGTATATAAGGATTTATAGTAAATGAAAATATAGTTCGTTAATAAAGTAAAAAAATATTTGTTAAACAAAAAAGTATATTCCAGTAATATTATTAATTCTTACGGAAGTTAAATAATAAATATATTTATATGGACTAAAATTAGTTTTAAAAAATTTAGAAAAAAAAAAGAGATTTATGCATAAATTTAATATTTATTAAAATTTTAAATTTTTGGTTATTAAATTAATTAAAAAATATTAATAAATTGGTTATATTAAAATTATATTGCATGAGCTATAAGATATTAACGATTTTTAATAGTTATATATTAAAATAAATTCGAAATACCTTTTCAAATTAATCTACTAAATCATATTTTATTGAAATTATTAGAAGTATCTATTTTGATTTTTTTTAGAAAAAAAAAAAAGTAAAACACTTATACACATGCACGTGGTAAACACACTCGTCTTGAGTGTGTTAATAACATCCTAATATCCTAAAGCTAAGGAATCAAAGTGGAATTTAATTTCTAAAAAACATAATAAGAGATATAGAATTGGAGAATTGTAAGGGAATTTTTTTAACGTGCATAACCATACATAACGTCCATTTTCCGGTTCGTCTGAGTATCTATGTATTTTTTGCTTTATTGAAGTATACGTCTAGATTTCTCTGAACAAAGACGCATATTTATTTCAGTTTTTGGGTAACACATGCTGACCTAAATGATATTTTATATTTTACTAGACATTTTTGTAGCCAAGATTAAGAGATCATTAAGAAAAAGTAAAATGATCGTTTGTTTTAAACTAAACAGTCGTTTACACCTTATTGAAGGATATATCTTTTAGCTATTTATTGAAAGATAATTTAGATTTTTATTAAATGATCGTGTAGATATTTATAGAATGATCGTTTAGCTATTTATTGAATGATTGTTAAGTGATTATTGAGTGATCGTTAACTTTTTCTTGATCGTTTAACTTTTTTATTGAATAAACGTATGGCTTTTATTGATTGGTATCGTAGCTTTTTATTGAATGACCTATTAACATCATGTAAACCACTAACTGATGGTAGAATGTTGGTGTTGCTTTCACATATGTTTTCGTTGAAGATAGAGACAAAAATCCATTCTCATCACAATGGGTTCTTGAAGAAATAATTTTAAGGAATGGTTATGAATGGTATTTCCCATGACAAAAAGGTCAATCATGCGTAAATTTTAGGAATGGATTTTGTTTGGGAAATTGAAAAAACTAGCATATTTTGGTTTTGTATTTCAAAAGTAGCACATTTTAGAAAATTAGTAATTTACTTTTCTCGATCAATCTTGACCGAGATTCTTTCCAAATTTAAAAAACTTTTTGAAGAAAATTTATTGGTCTCTCTAGGCCGAGATTGTGCTGCTTTTATAAAAAAATTGAAACTAAAGGGATATATAAAATGACCAAAATACCCTTTGTATTTCGAACGGTACATATTCTCTGAAAACACTAAATTCCAAACATTTTGCTCATTTTGATCGAGAAGTGAACGATTTTGCTCCTACAATTTGAATGAATTTTTAGTGTGGTGTGCTTAAAGAACTTCTAATGAGATTGACAAAAAATCATTTATATATTGAAAACATGTAACTTAAATTATTTAGAAATTGAGGTTAACTCTTATTGAGCCAAATTTGCCACGAGAGTCCCCGAGTTGAAAAATAGAAGCATTTAGGTTAACTGTTTTTGGGCCATCGTGGCCTCGAGATACACCGAGCTGAAAAATAGAAGCAATTATGTCAATGATCTCAGACCAAAGTTGGCCCGAGATGACCCCGAGCTAAAGAACCTAAGCATTATGTAATATGATTTCAGGCTAAGGTTGCCCCGAGATATCCCCAGGTTTAAAAACAAAAGCTAAAATGGGAACTTAAAACTAAGAGCTAGACCCTTTTTAGTCTTTTTTTAGGAAAATATCTTAGCCATAAATTAAAAAAGATGACCAACATGGAACTCCTCTATCACTTTTTTTAGGGTTAGTCATTTCTTAGTCAATATTTTTTCCAGCAAGCTGAGTTCAACCTCATGGCTTCTTCATCCAATCACCGACCAAACGACATAGTTAAACAACCCAGTAAAATATTGCACAATCTCCATTTATTTAAAGTTGTTCTGGTTTATGCTCTTAAGGAACAAAAGTTTGTAAGAAAAAAATATTCTAATATCCAAAGTGTGAGATCTGTGTTTGGAATTGAAGAGTCAAAATTTTAGCTAAGTGTTGAATGAGCATTTTGAGAAGAAGCCTACGTTTTGAAGTTTGTGTTAGGATGACGCGAGACAAGAAGGTGTCAAGTGTTTAAGGACTACTAGGCGTTTTGAAAGTACCATGAGGAATGAAATCAGGCGAGAAGATGTCTAATTTGACTTGACAAGAGTTACGTCTTAAGTAGGAAGTTAAGAAAGATTAAGTGAAATATTAAGCTTACATGTGTAATACTTTAAGTAGGAGCTGGCAGTGTTTTAGAAGCTTTACGATGACTAATCCAACTTAAGGATTAATATAAATAGAGGAAGAAGGCATAATTAAGAGTTTTGCTTTGAGAATTTGTAAGAAAATCAAAGTGTTAAGCTGCCATCAAGGAATTACTACACATGAAAAAGAAGAAAAAGTGAAGCTTGGCGTTTTGTATTAAGGAGAACCAAGTTTTGTGAGTGATATCTCCAAAGTGTTTGTATATATTAAGCTTTCCTTTATGATTTGAGGTTTGTAAAGAATTATTTCAAAGCATTTGAAATGAAAGATTATGTTTTAAAAGTCATGTTCTGTGCTAAAATGAATGATAAAATTTGTTTTAAAGCATTAGTCTAATTCTATAAAAACACTAACTGTTATGTACACATAAGGTTATAGGCAACCATGTAGAAAAGGCATGCATGGTGAAATGAAGCTGACCAATGCATAAAAGATGTACATTATGTTAGGCAGCCTAAGTAACGAGGAGCGAACCAAGAAATTCTTGGATGTTGTTGATAAAAAGGCCATCACAGTAGTCTAAACATAAGGCTATGAGTTTTGGAGTGGGGAATGGGATTCACATTCTCAACGAAAGAAATGCAAGACTAACGTGTGTTTATGCGACATGATGTGTTTACGCGATTTGATATAAAATGATGATGTTTATGAAATGTATTTCCAAAGAGTTTCTTTTAAAACCTCACTAAGTCATTTGACTTATGTTTTAAAGTTCTTCCTTTCAGGTGATCATGCGTTAAGGCAAAGCTGGAAAAGGGTGAAATGTTGACTAGGCAAGGAAGCTTGTCGAGGCGTTTAGTTTAAGTTTACTATTTTATTTGTTTGAAAAGTGTTGTAAAACGTTTGGTTAAATGTTAATAAATTTAAGTTTTTGTTCTGTTATGGTTCTTAATTGTTTAGTAGGAAAGATCTCAAAGTAATGTTTTATCGCCTAAAGTGTAGTTCAAGTTTGAGTACTTAAGGTACTAGGCAATTAAGCAAAGTTTAAGAACTTAAGCTGAACTTTTTGGTGTTTAACCGTGTCAGGAATGCTCAAGTCATACCGCGTAACGCAAAGCGTTGAAGTGCTTGCGAGATGGGGTGTTACACAACGTCTCTTGTTTCATTGTTCGATTTCTTGTCTTTCCAATTTATCTATATAAACCAAAAAACTAAAAACATAAACTAAAAACTATCACCTAGACTGTGAAATCGTTCAAAGTAATTCACCTTGACATATTTGAGTTAGATGATGACTTCTTCAAATTTGGAAAAGCAAGAGGCAGGAAAATTCAAAATGAGAAAAGTGTCGGGGTTCTAGGGGTATTTTGATAATTTGATATATCCCTTTATTTTCAAAATTTTAATAAAAAACGCATTATCTCGATGACACACCCGAGAGAGAGAGATCAAAAAATTTTCTTCATTGATTTCTTTTAAAATTTGAGGAGAATATCGAGGTCAATCTCGACCGAAAAAAACAAAATTACTTGTTTTCCATACTTTTGAAATATAAAACAAAAAAAGGTGCTATAATTTTCCATTTTGTTTTGGTTATATGGTTATTTTATGAAAATTTCCATATATATATATATATAAAACCTGCATGAGTGACAAATGGTAAAGTTTTGAAGGCTACGGAAGCTTCCCATTCAGAAAGTTGGGAGATTGGTGAAAAAAGAGTATGGATGAAAATTGAAGAACCAACTTGAAGATTTCATCAGACAGTGTTGAATCTGCTCTAATCTGTTCCATTCTCCCTGATTTTGAATTTTTAGGTTAACCAAACCTTGGATCATCGATCGTTTGTTCTTAGTTGCAATCGATCATGGCGTCGTCTGGCAGCGGGTTGACATTCAAGCTGCACCCCCTTGTGATTGTAAACATTTCCGATCACTACACCAGGGTTAAGTCTCAGATGAATCCTCCGTCCTTGACCTGCTCAGCTGCATCTCCTTGCGCCCTAAGTAATGGCGCCGATGCACCCGATTCTGCCGACCCTTCAACTTCTCCTCCCGCACCTAGGGTTTTCGGTTGTGTTGTTGGAGTTCAAAGGGGCCGCACGGTTGAGATCTTCAACAGCTTCGAGCTTCTTTATGACCCCAAAACTCACTCACTCGACCGCACCTTCCTTGAGAAGAAGCAAGAACTCTGTTAGTAATTCCGGACATTTCTTTTCATTTCTCTTTCTCTTTTTTGATTCCTGTTTATTTTATTATTTATAACGATTGAATTGAGTTGCGCTCTTGTTTGGAGCAGATAAGAAAGTTTTTCCCCACTTCTACATTTTGGGTTGGTATTCTACTGGGAGTGATGCTTTGGAGTCTGACATGCATATCCACAAGGCTGTGAGTTATCATTTAAACTGCTATCTTGCCACACAGTTGTTTACAGGGTTTTTATATTCTCAAGTATACTGCGCTTGTTGAATTTTTAAACGGACTCTTTATCCCTAAAACATTTTCTTTGCACCTGAGAATTGGGATTGCTCATTTCCGGGAGTTCTGTAATTTTCAGATAGGTTACATTCTTTTTATATTGGAGTCTTTTCTTGCTTAATTAGGGTTTGGATTCCTTTCGAGGGGCAGGATATTTTTATGTTCTTGTGTTTTCATTCTTCTCGAACTAAGCTTTGGTTTCATTTTTTTTTGACCAAATGCTTACTTTAGATTTGAAAGATATCCAATTCTTTTGATGACAAGACAATGTTCATTAAGGAAAAAAAATGGAGGAGTACAAGGGATAGAAAAATTGTACTCACAAAAGGGACTATGATTAGATTGAAGTTTACACCTGGAGACAAAACTCTAACTTTTAGCCTTGAAACTCACACCTCCTTTCAGCCACAAGATGCTTTCTCCCTTGTAAAAACACAATGAGGCTTCAAGTCTTCATGTCTCGTGTAATGATAAGAAGAATATCAACCACGGCTTGAAAATATGATGAATGTATTTGTAGCATTTTCTATTAGTTTTCCTTACCAGGCATGCAGGTGTATTGGCGTTAGTTTGACTTCCAACAGCTTTTGCCTCGAACAATCTCCTTTTTCAACTGTGATCTCTATTTATCGAGAGGGTTTTAGAGAGTGACTGGCTTTGAATACTCGTTAAATGTAGATGGGATGGGAGGTCTATCTTGGAGAATAGATTTATCGTGTTGTTTGTTAAGAGTTGGATACAAAATTCAAGAACATTGTCACGAGTGAAGCCCAATGTTAACTCCAGCAAGTTATAGAACAAGGTCTCATCCCTTAAATAAAAGAAATTAGTATCATTTGCGTAATGGTCTTGTCATCAATTGTAGAAATTGGAGATGTATCTGGGAGATGGGTTGTTGTGTTGTATTCATTGTTGGAGGGTGGTGGAAGATTTGTGTGAGGCCCCCAATCATTCATACGCACCAAAGAAAGGGTAAATAGGAATAAGAAAAGAATGTTAGTTCATGAAATTAGAGAGCTGGGGACCATCTGTGTTGGGTTTATGGAAGGGGTTTGGAAAATTATTTTGGGTGTGAATATTTTGGAACTCTTGATGCTTATGGGAGAGAAGAGGCAGCTCTCAAATTCTGATGTTCTTCTTGTTGTATCTTTACTTCTTTGTTCTTAACTTGTGTTGTGTTCTTAAATCACTGGAGTGTGGAGACTATATTGTATCATCTGGATATTTCTTTCCAATCTAATATCAGCATCAGATCAGTTTGTCTCTGTTATTGTCCTTGTTGGGTATTTTTTCAGTGCAGGGAACTAAATACCTAACAATTTGGATAATTTATTATGGAATTATTGTTTAGCTAAGTTAGGGTCTGAAACTTTAGTATTTAAATAGCCTGTCAAAAAGCTTTTAATGATGTGATGGAGGAGTTCTTCCTCCATCTGTCGTTTGAGAGAATTTCTTATGGAAATTTCGGGGGGGGGGGGGGGGGGGGGCGCGTAGGGTAGTTCGGGGGGTGAGAAATAATGTGGTTTTTAGGGGGATTGAGCGAGTTCTTGGATGTTTGGACCCTTGTGGAATTCATGTTTCTCTTAATTATACGCAGTGATTTATTTTGCTTGATTGTAGCTCCTTTTTATCGAGTGCTCTCATTTGTGGGCTTGGGTTTTTTATATGCTCTTGTATTCTTTATTTTTTTTCTCAATGGAAGTTGGACTTCTATTTAAAAAAGAAAAAGGAGAGGAAAAATTATTCGAGGGAAAAGGAATTTTTAAAGTTTAGTAAGTCTAAAATTTTTATTCTTCAGTGCTATAGTCTCTTTGTGTCAGGGCAGAAGAATGCTTCATTCGTAGTCCTATCATACCCGCTCTGAAAAATCTACTGAACACTTGAACTCAATCCTTTTTATGAAATCCCCACTGTTCAGGAAAAAAAGGAAAAAAAAGCATTAATTATCTGGCTTACCTTTGTTTTGTCTTAACTAAACTCAGCATTTCTAATTTCCTATTGGGTAAAATGTCGTTCAAGTAACTCCCAATCTTCTCCAATTGCCGGGTGAAAATACAAACCAACAACAAATATTCTAGGGATGCATACAAGGAGCCAGAAGGTGAATTTGTTTTAGATTTCCTTAATGGTAGAGGAATCTATATTAACAAGGACTCTAGTTTGTGAAGGTCACTCAAAACTTTTGTAAATTGACCACTCAAATTTCTAACATTTAGTTAGTTTTATGTATTTTTATTTTGATTGGAACTCCCTATTTGTAGCCTTTCGTAATTAGTTAATGGTCCAAAAGTCCAGCAAACATTCAAGTGCCTTTAAAATCACAAGTTCATGGGTTGAGAGAACCATTGGTGATAGGTTTCACCCCTTGCTCGATGACTTATCCTTAAGGTTGTGCAAAAGGGATTTGCTACAGTTATATTTTATCCCTTTCTGCTGAGGGTTGGGTTTTGGGGGGGGGGGGGGGGGGGGGGACAGGTGTTGGGGGGGACCTGATGAAGGTAGTGTCATGCCACTCTATTAGCATTGATATTATTAGAAGTTTCTAGTTTACTGCTGATATTTTTCACGTCTTACTGTTTGGAAGTTTATTTATCTTCAAAGTTCCGAATATTTTCAGTTTTTATTTTTTATTTATCTGGCTATTATCAAGGAAAGCTCTTAAGGGATAAGACCAATCCTTGCCTAGTTCGAAGTCTCAAATACCTTTTATAATTATGCTTTTTTTACAAAAAATAAATAAAAAGTCAAGCTTGTTATCTAACTTTAGTTAAAACCAATTGAAGTATCTTTGTTAACTTCCAAGCCTACTTTGGGAGGGTAATAACTTGTTTTATGCATTTACCTTTCAATAATGGAATTCAGTTTCTTATGGGATCAAAAGGAAATATATCATTTGATAGATGTAATTTTTTGTTTGGGATGGGAAATTATAATACTATAATTGTACAATAGTTAATTTTGATGATCTTTCTTACTTTAACAGTTGATGGATATCAATGAAAGCCCCGTCTATGTTCTTCTCAATCCTTCAATTAACCATGCCCAAAAGGATCTCCCAGTTACGATTTACGAGAGTGGTAATATGTCTTGTTTCTTTTCTTCTTAGTTACTTGGTTTTTGTCTGCAGTTCATTTTCTTCCTTATTTGGGCTACCAATAATTTTCTGTGGTGATGCTATCCTTCATTTTTCATCACTACTCTAATAATGCCACTTCTTAGGTATAACATCCACGATTTCCTTAAGGGTGTATACCAGTGCGCATGGTTTAGTTTTCATTTACTCAGGGATTGTCAAATTATTAAGCCCTGGTTTTTACCCTTTTTTAATAATCTGTCACATTCTACTATCATGTTGGGAAGCACCAAGAAGTCAATTTCTTTTTTCTTAGATGGAAACAAGTTCAAGGACAAGAACAAAGCTATTGGTGTTGGAGTAAGCAAAAGAGATTGGAAACTGTTCCAAGCTTTGGAGAAATCTCATAGGCTGTTTGGGGTCTAATTATTTTTGTAGCTTCTAACGAGAGTCTTCCAATTTTTATGAGGCTTTGATGCCTTTCAACATTTATTTCAATGAAGTAGTTGGAAATAAATCGGGATTTTTTTAAGGATACCTCAATCATGCTAAGTTATTAAAAAGCCTTCCTTTTTTTTGATTGAAAGATGGTTATTACGTAGCAAGCTGGGAAAATTTTGGACTTGGGAAAGAACATTGGAATGTTAGTTTTCGTCGTTTGTTGACTGATGGGAAAACAATCTAGGCCATCTCTCTTCTCTCTTTGATAGGAGAGTTTGTCTCTTGGGAGAAAGAATGCTTTTTTTTTTTTTTGAAATGGAAACGGATATCTTTATTAATAGACAAAAGAGACAAGAGCTCAAGTACAAGAGGATTATACATGAGCTATCAAAAAATTGGGGATCAGCAGTTGCACTCGGACATCTTAACTAGTGTGACACCCCATAGCAACCTTATCATATCCAGAAGAACAAAAGCAAAAAGGAGAAAACAATCTTAATACTAACCTATGATACCAATCTTTACTAGGTCATGACTAATAGAGTTTAGTAGAAAGAAAAGTAACCATAAGAAAGAAAAGAGAGAGAAAAAACAGAATAAAATAAGAGCAACATAATTAGGTTGGAAAAATAAAAGCTCTCCAATTTAAGGTGAGATCTTCATCTTGTAGCTTCCAGAAAGATTTGAGACGGTGCACCAGGAGGAGGCATTTCTGTGTGATATATCAAAATGATCGAAACAGCCCAATGATTTATCATGAAAGACTTTTTGGTTCCCTTCAAACCAAATTTCTGACAAGATAGCTTTCATTGCATTTTCCCATAGTAGTGTAGCTTCTTTATTCAATGCTGAAGTTTCTTAATAAAACCGTCACATTTTCTCCAAAATCTGCTCCAAAGACCCAAGATAGATTAAACTCTTTAAACAGTTTTCCCCAACTGAGGATGGTGTTTCAGAAATAATAATTCATCGGGAACATGACTCACCAATCGATGCAATATGGGAACTAGTTTCAGTGATCAACGATCAATTTGCTGAATTCCACCGAGGACGAGGTGGTTTAGGGTTTAGAGGACGAGGTGGCTCTTTAGGAGGCAGGTAATGATAGGGCCTTGGTCACAAAAGTATATGTAAGGAAGCACACAAAGAAGGGAGGGGATAATATATAAGGGGTAATGTTAGTTTGTGTATGTGGGCCCAAAGGAATATTGTTTGTTGTCCTCTGGTGAGTCGTTATATAGGGAGTTTGCGTGGAGTAGGGTATTGAAAATGTTCATCATTGTAATTGTTGTTATTTGAGACCTTGGAGAGTAAGGGAGTTCTCAAATCTTCCCTTGAGCTGTTTTAATTGATAGGTTGAGGTCTATTGTAAACTTCCCAGAGGCATATTTTTTTCACTTAAGGCAATCGTGATTACCTTGAAGTACCTAAGAATTTAAGATTTGGAAAATCACGACCTTATCACTCATCTCTTTTACAAAAATGTCTTCTATGGCGCCAAATCCCGTGTAGCTAGAATCACACCAACACTCCACAATCTCAACGTTCTTTTTAAAGAAATGGTAAAGATGTTGGGAAATTTCTGTGCTGGGTTGAGGATCAGACCAATTATTCACTCTGACTCTAATCGCTTTCCCATCACCTACGACAAACTCAGTGAATTTAGAGAACTTCTCTTTATGCTTAAAAATGCTGTCCCAAATTCTGGACATTCTTCTGTTAGGCAAATTTGAACTCCAGTCATGGACATCGACACCATGGATAGCGTCAATTATGCGCCTCCCAAGTCCCAAGAGCATTTTTTTCATGTCCAAACCTTCAAAGCCATTCCATAAGGAGAGCAATATTCTTTTGACGAAGGGACCCAATCCCAAGGACACCCTAGATAGTAGGAAGAGAGGCCATATTCCAGTTAACAAGATGGGAGGTAGTGTTGCAGGTCCCATCGTCCCAAACAGAGTCTATAATGATCTCCAGCCAAATTTTGTTTGGAGCTTGCACAAGGGAGAAGAAATAGCATGGAAGGCGATTGAGGACTAATTGGGATAGAGTCAACCTACCGGCTGCCTCCTTTAGAGAGAGATACCCTTCTCCTTTTGTCCTCAAAAGTTTTCCAAACTTCCATAGCATCGTGTTTTCTTCCCATAGGAAAGCCCAAATACATGAATGCGAGTGTTTCCACCTTACACCCAATGTTTGTAGCAATAAGCTCGACTCCAGGTTGATTCAATGAGAGAAGTTTAAGAGATATTAAGAGATAACCTTGAACTCAAAAGAAAGAGGTTGACAACGGTCCACCAAGCCAAGAGGTTGCCATCCTCCCAAGAGCAGAGAAGAAGAGTGTCATCAGGATAATGGAGATAGGTTAATTCAGAGGTCATATTGCCAAAAGAGAGGCCTCTGATAATATTGGAATGTTGGTGATATGGAATTTGTTTTTTTCTGGCTATGTAAAATACTTAAGTTTTTGAAAGTTTCAGAATTTCTTATTCCAGTCAGTAAAGAAACGTATAAATGCAAGTGTACAAGAGTGAACAAAAAAGAAAATGGCGTAAAAGGAAAATATAACAAATATATAATAAAATATCTCTAATATTAGAACTATAACATACTATACTGCTACTAAAATAGAAAATATTTGCGAACTAAATCACGAGGTCTTTTTAGATGTCTGGCTTACTAATTTGTTGCACTAATCACTCAGGTCCACCCAATTTTACCTTTTTTTTTCATCTCATTCTCAATTTGTCACATGCATATAATAGCATGTGGCATGTCACAACGTTTTGCCCAGTCATATGACATTTACTATCTAAATTAATCTGATAAATAGATTTAAATAGATTTTGATCTAGAGGGGACATGTGAGATAATTCAGTGTACAAATTATTTAAGTTTGGACCTTAGAAAGGTACTTTAACCAAAATGACTTTGAAGGGTGTTTGTCATGGAGTGACCTAAGTGGACGGTAGTTTTTGTTTTTGGAACCTAAATGAAATTTACCTGTCTTCCTCTTAATGCGTTCATTAAACATGAATGGTAAAGTATTTCATCGAAACATACTTTTTACCATGATAACGCTCTTAAATTTGATAGTATGGGGTTCTATCTCAAAACCAATTGTCAATGAGAGGAGTAACTCATCTATCTTATATGGAGTATGAGTCTCCTTGGTTTTTGCAATGTGGGACTCTCAACTTCTCCAATATGCCCCCTCAAAATGGTGCCTCTTTCGGTTCACCTATCTTGGATCGAATACCCGTTTGGGTTTACTGGGCTCTGATACTGTATTAAATTTGATAGTATGGGGTTCCATCTCAAAACCAATTGGCAATGAGAGGAGTAACCCATCTATCTTATATGGAGTATGAATCTCCTTGGTTTTTCCAATGTGGGACTCTCAAGTTCTCCAATAAACGCCACAGTAAAATTCCACTACACAAAGATTGTTTGCATGGTGGTATTAACTCTTTCTTTTTGTTTGTGGTTTTTACAACTATATAGAGCTACATGTTATTGAAGGGATCCCCCAGCTAATTTTTGTTCGCTCAAGTTACACTATTGAGGTCTGTTCGCTCTGTCACTCCTTGAGTCTTTCAAACTTGTTGCGATTCTGGTTATTGAGTTTCTCACACATTTTTTTCTCATTTTACTTTTCAAAGACAGTAGAAGCTGAGCGAATTTCTGTTGATCATGTTGCACATTTGAAACCATCTGATGGAGGCTCTGCTGCTACTCAACGTGAGTGGTCCTATACCTCTATTTATTTCAATATGGGGTTTACCTTGTTAGTACTTATTGCGAGAAAGAAGAATATTATGCCTTGATATGTATATATGTTTATAATGAGAGAAATTTTGTCTTGAATGCAGTGGCTGCTCACCTTGCGGGAATTCACAGTGCCATCAAAATGCTGAATAGCAGGATCAGGATACTTCACAGTTATCTTCTGGCAATGCAAAATGGTACTTCAGTTCTTCACTATTCATCAAAGTGCTTATGATGAAATGGTTTAGAGTACACAAAGCAGGGTGGTTATTGGCTTTCTTTTAATCAGTTCTGGTCGGGCTCTGACTGCTGATCATTCATCAAGTTATAGCTGCTACATTTAGTTGTTTCTGATAGGCTTGTGAATTGTTCATGTGAACTTCTGGTTAAATTGCTCAATTTGAGACTGATTTTCTCTCTCTGTTATTCTTTGAATTAGGTGATATTCCCTTGGAGAATTCCTTACTAAGACAAGTGTCAAGTTTGATCAGAAGATTGCCGGTAACTGAGTCAGGAAAGTTTCAAGACGATTTCTTGATGGTGAGTGCACTTGCATGTCATTTTCCTTACCCAGTTTCTTCTGTAGTTCAAAAACTTAAATGTTTACACCGAAAATTTAGACACTTCGTTGATTTTATGATTAGTTTTTCTTACTTTCATAATGCCCCTCCTTTCAGGAATATAATGACACAATGTTGATTACGTATCTAGCAATGTCCACTAATTGCTCAAGGTATGGTTTTTCTCATCTCATTGTGTACTTTCTCGTTGTATTGTATAAAAATATTTTGGTAATTAAATTAGGTAATACGTATGCATATTTAGATGTGGAATACTATAAAAATTTATGGCAGAATGTTAAGATTCTTCAACCTGAAACTCAGGAAAATCCCAACAAAGGCCAGAAAACAGATATAGTGCTCTGATATGATATATTGAATATAAATTCTCAAGTGTCTCTCAACTAACAAACAGCCAAAATACCAACATAAAGGAAAATAACAACAAAAAAACGATAATGGAAATGGCAATGAACCCAGCTCCTTCGAGAAGGTGAGTCTCTTCTCCCAAAAGCTCTCAGCAGCCTTTCACTAAAATAAAACCTACTTTTGGTAATCCCCAAACATTCTTTTTTATACCAACATACCAGGTGGGTCCTGCAACCGTTTTCTATCTCACCAATAATCTCCCCAGAAGCTGTCTTCTGTGTAATACCAATCTTACCCTTACCCGCCTTGCCCTTGCACGTAGATGTGAATGATCGGGGGCCTAACAGATTAGAATCACTTACACACGCTGTAACATATGACTCAAAAATAGAATCAGTACTCGGACAATGCCAAGTGCTTGGTAAACTAAGTATGTTTCTAGAGCAGTTTATATGCACAAACCTATTTTGACCAAAGCTTATATGATATAAGATTTAGACCTTTTTTTTCTCATTCTAATTGTCAGTTCAAAGAAAATTAAATTTTCCCCATGGAGGTAGGATTTTGCACCAACAAAACAAAGAACAGCTCTGACAAGTCAAACAAAAAGCTCTCATCTCAAAATCATTCCCCCATCTTGACACATCACATCATGGTTTTATTAAGTGGATTTTTTTTGCTTAATTCCATTAATATATTTCTTCACATCTTTACTAAACTTGCCCATCGCTTGTTCCAAATATATAATTTTTTAAACGGAGATGAGCCTCTTTATTAATAATAATAACGAGACTAATGTTCTATGTACAAGATAATTATACAAAGAGCAAAAAGCAAAATGACAGGAAAATACAGCCTAAAACTGAAACAAAGGAAGTACCGAGGCAACCTAAAAATGATCACAAAAGATAAAACAACAAGCTATTCAAAGCAACCAAGATTCGAAACATCAGAAAAGAACTAGATACAAAGTAAAACTTAAATGCTCTCACAAACATCGCCTACTATAATCTGAAAAATACACACCAAAAGCTTGAAGATGAAAGGAAAGAGAACATCAAGAAGAGGCAATCAGCTACTTCAATCAAGCTATCTTGCCAATACAAATCTTTGCCCATAATTCTTTACTCTCCACTGGTAAGTATGACTGGGGATGTTCTTCTAGCGATCTGGGAGTGGAAAGGCAAGCCAATTCAAACAAAGTTCTACAAAGAAAAGGCTTCAAATTCCTTGCATAGGATGCACCAGCTGCAGCATTCCTGTTGTCTATATCGAAACAATCAAACCACCCCGTTTCTTTTGACATAAAATATCCTTTTATTATGCCCAAACCAAAGCTTCGCAAGCGAAGCTGTTGACAAAAAATTTCAAAAATAGTCTCGGCCCCTTCTTTACAAAGGGAGCCAAGATAAATAAGGGCCATGTTGCAGTGAATGATAAATCCACCAACCCACAGATAAATAAGGACCAAGCAGAACAAGAAAGGACCCAAAGTGCAGCAAAAGATCCGTTGGGTAAGAGAGCGCAAAAGATCCGTTGGGTAAGAGAGCAATCTTCGAATAACCTTGGGAAAACTGCTAAGAGTCAGCAAATCAAACCACCAATTGGACCAGAAAGTGAAACTCGAACCGTTGCCAAGCTTGAAGAGGGTCGAAGATTCCATCATCCTCCAAACTCATGAAATGCAAAGCGCCTTTAATACCAAATGAAGGGGCACAAGAGTCAAGCCAATGTTATCACAATCCTGAAAAATGGAAACCAAATGATCAGGAATTTTTTATGGCTTTAAAAGGGAAAGCAATACGAGCCCTGTGCAATACCATTTATGTCCACCTCAAATATCTTAGAATTTAGAAAAGAAAATATTACACTAGATTGCTTGTTGAGTGTACTTGAGCATTTCCGCAAATGCATGTCCAATTTTGATGTACACTTGACACTCTTAGAGTTGGTACTTCTACATCCCTAGATTCAAGCATTACGTAGTTAAAAGGCTCTTGATTTGAAGCATCAAGGACATCAAATTATTATTTACATTTGTATCTAATAATTTTGATATAATTCTATTGTTTTTCAATTTTTATTTTTTTATGATCTATATTTAAGTAGGCGTATTTTTGTAATTTTAATATGATTGATGATGTGACATTAGGGTTTCATTGACAGACTATCTAAAAACTTGCCACCAACTTGTTTTGGATACCTCGTGATGTTAGTTTTACCTTTTACACTTTTTCTTTCAAGTTGAATGAATGAGTTTTAGCTTTTAGCCCAGATGCTTTTGGATCCTAATTTGCAATTATGTCTTAGAGTTACATATCAAGAACATTCAAGTAGGATTGATCATCCTCTCTTGTTATGAAATACAAATACTTCATGTGAGACAAAAAATTAGTATCAGATATCGATACTTCTAAATACTTCTCTTTTGAATCCTATTACTTTGGATACATAGTGTTTTGAGTCTTGGGGCAAAAACGCTGTCAGATTGGAAATTAAAGCAATTTGTGTCTAACCCAATCCTTAAGGTTGAAATAAAATTGATTTGGGGTTTTAGTGCATATGAATTAGAGGTTTTCATCACATATGATATGAGTGTGCATGTAGGGTTAATCTCTTATAACGGAATTTGCTTTTACATATGGAAGTTTAACACTCCTGCTTTTATTAAGAAAAAGAAACATACGACTGTAAACAGATCTTCTAATGAAATCAAGAGTTGGCATTCTTTATTGGGCAATTTCAAGATATCTGGTTTGTAAATAAGTTAAGTTTACTTTATTTGGAGCTTTTGTGCTGCCAACATACCACACCAGCAATTATCAAATTTTCCGTTGATAGTAATTGAGAGAATTTCGAGCGTTTAGTTTGATGTGATCCTATTTTCTTTCCTTGTTCAAAACATAAATATTTGTTTATCCGTCAGACAATTTCCTCCTCTCACACAAAACCCACTATGTTTGCAGTGTAATGAATGAGCTAATTGAAAAATTCAACACTGCATATGACCGACATAGTCGACGAGGTGGCCGGACAGTTTTTATATGAAAATCCGTCGAAGAGACCAACTGTACAACAGAAAGTTCAGGTATTTTGATGAGAATGCTATGGAATTGAGTGGTTCTGGAAGGACTATATAGGATTTTTTTTCTTTTCCTTTTCTGTTTTGTTTTTTGCTCATAATTCCTATATATGGATCGTGTAGAAGTGAAAATGGTTTGAAGAGATGCCTGCATGAATCCCCACCCCCTTCCGCTACATAAGCATCTATTCCACCTATGAATAGCTTAGCAATAGAGGAGGATGCCGTAAGTAATTTGAGAGAAATCCAGGGGGAAACCCTTGTTTAAAAGGGTAGACCCACTTGAGTGGACTTTACTTACCCTTCTCATTTAATGATACTTTCATTCGGATTGAATGTGCGTTTAATTATTCTCTAAGTTTTTTTTTTTTTTTTTTCCAGTTTTGGTTCATTTTGGTCTATGCATTTTTAAAAAGTGATCATCTTGGTCTCTTCATTTCCATTTTATTTTATATCATGATGTCCATAAATTACACATCTCTAAATATATTTTCCATTACCTCTTTTGTATTCTATCTTTTTACATCATGTAAAATCTATAATCGTGGTCATTGGTACTTTAGAGAGATGTACGATTGAATATATAATACACTTTCTTTATTTTCTTCTTTTCTAGTTTGTCTTACATCATTAACATTCCTTGAGCTTTTTAATTTCACTACACTTTCCAAAATTCTATTGTTGGGATATGGTATGATATTTCAACAAGAACTCATAAAATAAAAGGGGAAGAACTAGAAAATAATCTTGCAAATGTTACAATTAGTTAACATGAACCACTCAACGTTTGTGTTAAAAAGTGGACGATTCAAAGATTTGACTTGGAGATCAAATATATGGTGGATTGGATTCATCTTAGCCTAAACATAAATTTTCACTTTGCTACCAAAAAGCCTCATCTCTAACTTCTCTTATCTATTTAAAAATTTAATTGTGGACTTGGTTACTACAAATCAGAGTTTATGTTTGTTATATATACGTTCACCTCGCTAAATAAAATGAAAAATATTTGCTAAACACATATTTTAGTCCTTAATATTAATTTCTTTTAATGCTGGTTCTATTGTTTATTATTTTTTATATAAAAAATTTAGTACAATTTTAGAATTATATCTTCCCATTAGTAAATATTAAAACCAGTTAATAATAAGCTTGCATGCTATAATAATCCATCCATGAGTTACCACAAATTTGAAAGAGTAATGATATTAACCATACCTGTGGGAGTACGTTGTAATTCATTCTCTTAATTTAGGAGCTGAGAGATAATTCGGCCTCTATTCTTTTAAATGAGTAAATATCATCCATCAACCTTATAATTGGAAAATACTAAAGTATTTTAAATTAAAATATATCTAGAGTATTTTCAAATAAACTAAAATGAATAAAGATATTTATAAAATATCACAGATTATAATTTGATTACTAACTGTATTATGATAGATGCAATTAGTAGTTTAACTTGGTCTATCATAATTATGATAGATGCAACTAGTAGTTTATTTTGGTCTATCATAGTTTATAACATATAGATTATGATATTTTACTATATTTATAAAATGGCAATGATTAGATGCATGTATCTCAATTTTTGTGTGGTGATGGAAGGGATAGATGTACAATTTTTTTTGTTTAAAATAATATTTTTTTATAAATAATGACAAAAACGATGGAGAGGTCCAGATATCCATCCAGACGGTGCCACATCTCATCCGTTTACTTTGTTACCTATTATGTTATATAGAAGTTATTGGTTCATTAGTTTTAGCCATCAATACGATGATTCTTTATTTTATGTCTTTGGTTTAATTCTTTGCAACATCTAATTTTTTTTTCAACTTACTGTTTTTTTTTTCTTTTTTTTCGTTTTCCTTTTTTTTCTAAACTAAATTGTCTTTTGTTTTATTTTAATATATAACTTATATAATTTTAAGTTTCACCTCTATGTTTTTAAATATTTAACAGTAATTTTTTTAATAATTTAAATTTTTTAAATTGATCGTGGAGTACTTAATCTTTTTTGTTTATATTTGTAAAGCATTAAAAACACGTAGCTTAGACACCTCACACTGAAGGGGATGACGTAAGATGAGGCATATTCACATTGATAACAAAAATTATTGGACCAATAACTTCTTTTAACAATATCTATAAATCTTATATGGAAATCGTGGACTAGGTTCATGATTTTACACCTGTAGCAGCCTATAGTAAACTCGAGTGGGACGTGGTGCCATGTGGGTAAAAATCGTAGACCTTGTCCACGGTTTACACATCTGTTTTTGACAATATTTTTTCTTACGTTATTTTAAGAATAAATTTGTTCATCACCCTGTTTTTGTCCTTTCTTTTGATGTATCTCTAAAGTAGGCGCAATTGAGGAGCAACGAAAGTATTTCTCACCGTTGGTTCTTTTTAATTTTGAGAACACACTCACGTACTAATTTATTTCCTTCAAGGAAAACTGTTATTACTATTTAATTCATGTCAATAAAAATTAACTTTGTAACACAAAAATAGAAAATTTGTACGGATGACCCTAATTCCCAGTCCAAAATGGAAAGTGATCCACCATTAAAAAATAATGCCAATTGACTCTCCTATGACGTCATAAGCACACAAGATTACGAAATTGCACTCATGTTATATGCCTCCTACCCTTGTATAACCTAACAGCGAAAGGACTTTCAAACTTATTGGCTTTGTTTTCTCTCGTCTTGGCATTCAACATTCAAACGCTCTTGCTATGTTTGAAATCATCAATCACTTTGCAAATTTCCCTTCACTTGTGTTCTACGAGTTTGAAATAAACGTGATGATCGATAATATCCTCCCACTATATTAAAAGTAAACGTGATGATCGTCTTGGCATTCAACATTCAAACGCTCTTGCTATGTTTGAAATCATCAATCACTTTGCAAATTTCCCTTCACTTGTGTTCTACGAGTTTGAAATAAACGTGATGATCGATAATATCCTCCCGCTATATTAAAAGTAATTAACTGAGAGAATAATTAAAGAAATAGAAAGAACAAATAACACAGAAGACTTTGTTAACCAAACGAATACCACCTACGTCTGGGAAGCTTCTCCGCTCAGATAAGAAATACTATTAAGATTCAAATGAGTAATCAACAACACTCTTAAGTTGTAACATAAACTTAATAAAAGTCAGACTCCTCCGAATTTGTGTTTGAATCTACTTGAAGATCAACTATTTCAGTCTTCTTTCATATTTCTTATCAACAGGTGCAACGTAAATACCACTTGCAGAACTTCATTAATCCATCTTCATAAAGAAGGCAATTCGACTATCTTTCCAAATAATAATTCTTCAAGAGAGAACTTCTCCAAAATCAATTTTTCGTTTATGCGCACACCGAACTAAGCCAATAGCTTAGCTATTTAAAGATCAAGATAATATATCTCTTTTAACTTCTTTATGCAAAGATATAGATAAAGATTCCTATTATGAAGAAAAATCTTTTATCTTTAAATAATATCTATATCGTTAAGTAATATCCTTTATTTAAATAACCACATTAATAATAATAAAAAGAAATTTATTATTTCTTTTTGACAAAAATATCCAACAAAGTTGACTCTGATATGTAAGTAGAGTTGACTATGGTTCCTTAAGTTTAAGTTTATTTTAACTTGGAGCTTATCTATGATGTTATTATGTTGTGGATTATACTGTTTTAGTAAAGTTTGATATAAAGTTTAGTTGTATTAATGCAAGTGACATTTCAAACTTCAATTACAATTCGCCTTTTATTTTTACCTTGGCTTTTTTTGAAAAGTTCATCTGTATGCTTATTATGAAGGTGAAATCTATTTGGCATATACTTAATAATTAAGGTTCATTTTTTAGCAAATTTGCAGGCATTCGAAGAATTCGTGGACCATGAGATTAAGTTGATTTGTGCGTTAGTTTGATTAGATTAGGTGACCCATACATGTATTACATTTTATTAATTGGATTCTTGTAAAACCTTTACCGACAATGTAATTTATATTTTTATTGTCAATATAAAGATCTTTATTAACATATGTGGGTAACGTTGAATCTAGAATTTTATTTTTCTTATAGTAGAAAAATATCGAAATAAGTAAATATATGACAACAAAATATGTGTTGTGAATTTAAGTAAAGATGCTCAAGAAGTGTCGATATATAAGCATTTATTACACAAGGACAATGTTGTGAGTACATTTCTAGACAAGAATTATGTGTACCGAAAAGATAAAACATGACACTAAATACATGTCATCAATAACGAAAAAGTGACATAAATAAACAAATTACCACATGAACAATGACATTTTTACATCCAGTTATAGATAACAGTGACACATTTAGAGCGTCAATATAAATGTACTAATGACAAATATTGGTGTCATCTTCGCAAACTTAATGACATTTTTTCCGAAGTGTCATTAAAGAGCCTATCTTGATAGGGGCTCCAACAACGCAAAATATTTTTCGTGAAAACTCGTTACAACACAAATTTTGCGTCATTAAATCCCAAGATAGGCTCTGTAATTGGATTACCCATGGATATTTTTCGTGATAGGCTCTGCAAAAAATCATTAGATAGTAGTGCTACATTTTGGATTTTTTGCATGTCAATATTGGTTCTGTAATTGGATTACCCATGGATGGAGTTTTGTTTGTTTGTTTTTTTTTTTCTTTTTCGGGTTTCAGTGTGTTATGTAACATTGAGGTTGAAGACGACTAGCAAGAGAGGTAAGAGTTCAGCGAATGTGAGCATGAGTGTAGAGCAAGATAGTCAAGAAATATATTACCAGAACAGGTGAGACAACTATGAGCTATGAGCCTGGTCGAGACAGTTAGGTAGAATGAGATTAGTGAGACAAATGGTGAGGGCAAGACTAACGAGACAAACGAGACTGATTCAAACGAGATGCAAAATAGATTGTTGATTTTTTTTTTCTATCCCAAAAATAGAGAATCTTTATTTATGTCATGCAGGAGTGATTTAAGATGTTAACACATTTCAGAACATTTCAGAATACTTCAAATTGGAGATTGCAAGAATCAAATCAACAAGGAAATTAAGCTAAAAAATAGAGAAAAGTGACCCGACCAATGAATCTCTCCCCAACATAATAGATGTCGAAATCTAAGTTGTTGAAGAGGTAGAAGAAGAAAGTACTCACGGATAAACTTATTTGAATAAACTCAAAAACCTAATTCAAGTTGGTTGCAAAGCAATGTGGGAGATGCCTGTTTGGAATTGAAAAAATGTAGGTATTCTAGCAAAATTGTCGGCAAGGCTGAGATGATTGAACTGATAAACCCAACGAACAAAGGAAAAGAAGATGATGAAGCAATGCGTGGCTTGGTTATGATGGCAATTGATTTCTTGAACAACATAATTCTTGGATTAAATCGTGATTTTGTTAAAAAAAAAAATTTCGTTTCAAAAGACAAATCTTGGCTCGACTTGTAAAATTTGGATGTTGTTGATATTAGTTTTTCAGAGTTGTTTCCATTCAAGTGGTTTACTTTTTTATTTTTACCTTCATTTCATTTTAAAACTCGAGGATGAGGTTTTTTAGAGATAGAATGATGTAGTTGGAACTTTTCTTGTGTCTAAACTCTTAATATCAAGAAACTTTTTAAGAAAGAACCTTAAGGTCACGCTAGAACAACTTGGGTCAACCTCCTCTTTGCGGTAAACTTTGAGTCTATGTCCATTCACTTTGAAACTTTTCTTGTGTCTAAACTATTGATATCAACTGCACCAAAATGAGAGATATTAGTTATAATAAAAGGACCTACCCATTTGGATTTGACTTACCGGACATTAGCTTGATCTTAGAGTTTTTAAGGAGAACCTTTCGTCCAACCTTAAGGTTCTTTCTTAGAATCTTACTATCATGGAAACATTTAGTTTTCTTTTTGTAAATTTTAAAGTTCTTATAAGCATCTAACTTTAACTCTTCAAGCTCTTGAAGATCCAACAATTTTTGTTCACCGACTTTTGAAAAAATTTCTCCACACACAAAAAAAAAAAAAAAAATCCAAATATTACAACCTTTGAAAATCATTATTGACTTTCCAATTTCATCTCTCTCTTGATTTCATCATCTATTGGGTCTCACAACCCGATTCTCAGTCTGAAAGATAGTAGGTGACTACTAATGGTGGTCCGTTTGAGTTCGAGCAAAAATTCAAGCATCAATCAGAGCTTCTAGTGTAAGTCCTCAAAACTTTAATTTCTATTTAATATAAGGTTATTTTTATGCATGTTAATCTTAGCAATTAGGGTAATTTTCTAGATCCAATTTTTGTTATGATGCATGTCTAAATTCTATCAAGATTTCACATTCAAAATTGATTGTAATAAACATTTCATTTCTTTTTTAGATAGTAAACCAGTTCTTTGACACTTTGCACATGATTTACCATAAGCATAAGCATCGATAAAAAGTAATTCCAATATAACCCACTTTCTAAAAAAATTATAGTGGTTCTTTTTAGACTAAGGTGTCCTTCACATGCTAATTCATAACAAAAAGACAAGATAGATTCATGTTCATGTTCATGTTCGAGAACACACCTCTTAATTATTTTGTCAAAACAAAATTTCTACAAGCAAGGAGGTAATTCCCAAAAGTAATACTTAGAATCACTACACAATTTTGATTTTTGAGCAAAAGTAAATTGGAAAGAAGCTCACTCATTACCAAGTAATTAATAATGTCAGCTTACCACGATGGTGGATCATTAACTTGGAACAAGTGCTCGTTCGGGCAATTTTCTCTCAAATGAATTGCCTCTTCTTGCACAATCCTACTAAGATGATCGGCTACAGAACTATAGGCTCCTTTTTTTATCTTCAATTGTTAGGTCGAACTCTTGTAAAAGAAGAACCCAGCTCACAAGCCTTGGTTTAGACTCCTTCTTTGACATCAAGTACCTAATAGCTCTATGATCCATACAGAAAGTTATTTGTGGGCCTAACACGTAGCTTCTAAAGTTATCTAAAGAAAAAATGATTTTAAGATTTTTTTTCCCGTTGTTGTGTAGTTGACATGGGTTGGGTTGAGGGTTCTCGATGCATAATAAATGATGTACTCTTTTTTATTCACCCTTGTCCAAGGATCGCTCCAACTACTAGATTACTTGCATCACATGTCATTTTGAATGGAAGGTCCCATCGTGGAGGTTGGAGGATTGTACGTCAAAGGCTTGTCGACATTTTTCATCTACAGAAGAAGGAGCATCTTTTTGCGGTTAGAGGGAATGCAATTTTTGAAAAATCCTTTATAAAACGTTGATAGAATCCCGTACTACCTAGAAAGAACCTAACATCTCTAATGCATGTAGGATAAGGTAAATTGTAGATCACATCTATCTTTGCTTTGTCTACCTCGATACCATTTTGCAGAAACAAAATGATCTAAAACTATGTTGTGACTAGCCATAAAATGACACTTTTCACACTTGAGAACTAAAACTTCATTCCTAGGATGCATTATGCCGAGAAAGCCTAAAACTTGATAATCTGAGAAAGCCTAAATTTTTTGATAATTTTACTAATAAAAAAAAGCGAGTTGAGATTTTGGAATATTTGAAAACTTATTAATCTCAAATATTTATTCAAAATTTCCAAATCTTAATTAACTTTTTTTATCCTTAAAATTTGAAAATGTAAATTTATGTGAATTTTTTAATTTTAAAAATAGCTAGTTTTTTTCTATAATCTTTTTCAATTTTATACCGAATCTTAACTAATTTTCTTCAAATCTAATTTTTTTTTATACAATATTTCAAATCATTTATTCTAACATTTATGTATTCCATAATTATGTTTGACAAGATTATCGTAGAAATCTTATTTACAACAACAATTTTATATAAAATTTGACAATATTATAATAAAAAATTTGACGAGAGTTAGGTAAAAGATTTAGTTGATCTTTGTTCATCATGGATAAAATTTTTTACAGAGAAAGTCCAAAATTATCATTTTTTAGGCTTTTTCGGTATAATTTTTCTCGAGATTAACCGAGATTATCAAGTTTTTAGGCTTTTTCAGTACAATTTTGTTCGGGATGAACCAAGATCCATAGTTTTTTTTAAAAAGATAAAAAGAATTAGTAAGGTTTGGAGTAAGATTTTGGAAAGATTTGAATTTTTTTTTTTTGAAAAGATAAAAAAATTAAATAAAATTTAGGAATATTTGAAAATGGTAGAATCTCAATCTAATGTATATCGAGATGTACTAAAAAAACCTAAAACAATCGATAAATTAACTTTTTTTAATATTTTAGGAAAATCTCAGTAACTGATTTCATCTGAAATGGACCAAGAAAAACAACTGTGTTATACTTTTGCCAATTTCCTATGGTTGGGCGTTGCAATGCTTGTCTTAAGCGTCTTCAACGCCTTGACATTCTTAAAGGGGATACAACGTTGCTGCATGGTCGAAATTAAGAGCTCTCATGTTTGAGGCACCGTGTGGTACGACACTACAGGCAGTGCCGACAAGACAGAAATTACCATTTTGCCATCGATATGCTTTTGGCCTATTTTCGTTCATTTTAGCTAGGAATTAAGTCGTTTTTGTTTCGTTCGACTCCTTGACTTCTCTAGATCAATATTTTCTACACAATAAGAGAATTGATGTATACATACGACTATCTACAAAATATTAACCTAGAAAACTTTATGGCATTAACAAACACCTTCAATAAAACTCCATCCAACAAAAAACCGTTGAAAAGAACCTCGTCGACAAATTATTCAGGGTTGAAATAAAGCTCAATTTCGAAGAAAACACTATTATTTGTTTGTTTATAGTTCAGGGTATTATTAAATTTCATTTCAGAAAAATTGTCAAATCGTACCGACTTTGACATATAATTCCATCAAATATTCAAATTGCAAGGAAGAATGATACAAAATATAGTGAGAGCAACAAATTATAACGTGAGGGCAAAGTCCATATGTAACGATCCAGACTTTTCAGACCTTGTCTAATCTAAGTCATTACTTTAACACAAAACAGTTTGTTGACAAAAGACATAGCAACTTTAGTTGAAACCATAAGAAATCGAAGACAAACTTTAATCGGGCTCTATTTAAAAATATAAAATTTCAAAGTGCTGTTTACAAAAATAACTGTTTATAAACTGAGTTAAATAAAAAATATTTTTAAACCCCCAGCGGAAGCAGTTTAAAAGATAGTTCTCTATGGCAATCACGATTCCTTCTTGTCCCTCGTCGGTCTGCCCCTCGAGTTACCTCTGCCTAAAAAGTTAAACATAAAAAGGGTGAGTATTAACATACCGAGTAAGAGACCCACTACTGGTCCCGTTAGGGAAAAAATAAATTATTAGCTTCCTATGGAGTACCCTGCACAGTCACAGTCTTGTGATCCCGTAGGATGCACATAATCAGTCTAACGTCCAAGGGACGCATACATCAGTCTAGTGTTCTGCAGAAACACATATCAGTCTAGTGCTCCCGAATGATGCACATATCAGTTCAGTGCTCCCGAAGGATGCACATATCAGTCTAGTGCTTCCGAAGGATGCACAAAAGGGTGGTAATCCCGTAGGGCACCCGCAAGATAACTACCCTCTAGGAAACCAATAATTTACCCATCAGTCCCTTTTATACATCTTAACAATCATTTACAATCCAGTTAAACGTCCTTATCACGTAAACTCTTCACTTAACCTCAAACAACCATTTTATTCCAATTTAACCTAAGGTCAGTCAAAACATGTCAGTATATCAGTCAACGAACTAAATACGCATAACATTCTCCTCGGTCTACAAGGGGTATGACTAATTAGTCCCCTCCGTCATAAGCACGCAACCACGACAGTGTATCCTACACTCAGTCTAGACAACCATCCATCAGTTCCAACCTTCCCCCTATATAAAATACATCTACTATTTTTAGTCATTCAACAACCATATGTGAATATTTTCATAGGCAGTCAGTCACCACATACACTTGACACCAAAACCACATAAACTCATACATAAACATATATTTTCTCGTCGAAACACAATCTTGTAGCAATACCAAAATAATCCCACATATGTGTTGTTCCATTGTTTTCTCCACACATCAATCACCTAACAAAAAATAAAAAAAAATATCATTATCTAACTCTAACAATAAAATAGTAAAGAACTAAATAAATACCTAATTCACAAAGTAAATAAAATTTCTTACATAGTTTGACTTTATCCATTGGCCATGCTATAGTAGTGCCCACAACATCGTCAATAGCAGTAATGTCAGAAGTAGGCCTCCATAAGAAGGAATTTGGTATTTTCACTATATCAACCCACACACGAACTGCTTTGGGGCCAAGAGGTACATGGTGGACAAGAATTGATGGATCATTGGAGGACCATCTACCTTCAGCAATGACTTCTCCTAAACCAATCTAATCTAGTAGCAAACATTTGTGGGGAGTTTTGGTAGCAACACTCTTTTTCAGCAATAATATGATTAGAAAAATCTCAATCAGTAATTATTTTCAAGTAATAAAGGAACAAAAAAGTTACAAATGAATTTACCAGTGGGGAATTTATGATTGGAGTAGGAGTAGGAATATCATTCGAATTTTGTTAAGTTGTTTTTTCCTATATAAACAACAATGTCAAAATATGTTATAAAACATAGTTTAAGAAACTTTAAGAGGATGACAAATTTACCTTGTCCTTTAGTAAGGAAGTTACCACACCTTTCAGCACATCTACATCAGAAGTTAGGTTGTTACATTTTCTTTCAAGAGATTCGATGGTTTTATCGTTTAGAATTGATGTAGCCACCTTCGATCGAGTCACACCAAATCCTAATCCTCTTACATAACCTTGATCTGGACCGAGAACTCTACTAATTGCATCTTCAATTAAACTACCCGAAGAAGACGCTCCCACACGATTTTGTTCAATACGCTCCTAACAAAAAATCATAGAGTAACTATTCAAAAGTCGGGGCGGGGAGGCATGAGACAGTCACAACAAGTCAATTAGTGGAAGGAATTAATCCAATGGCCTAACTAATACTTTGTCAATACTTAGTAAACAAAACATGGAACATAAAAAAGATCATTGGGGGTGGGGGCAGAGAAGGCATCAAAGAAAGTCAGAACATTTAAAAACTACTTAATTCTCAAAGGGCAAAAACCAAACAATAGACCGAAACATATGGCGTAAAGCATAGTTCATGAAATAAGCCATCTAGATGAAGAAATCAATACTCAAATGACAATAATTCAACTACAAATTAATACTCACAGTAAAGAACGCATAGGACATAAAAAAGATCATTGGGGGGGAGGGGGGGATGGATGAAGAAGGCATTAGAGAAAGTCACAAATGGGAGCAACTATAAAAAAAATGGCAGTTCAATACTCAAATGGCAGTAACTATAAAAACATGGAACATTCACAACAAGTCATTTAGTTGAAGGCAATAATCCAATGGTCTAACCAATACTTTGTCAATACTTAGTGAACAAAACATGGAACATAAAAAAGATCATTGGAGGTGGGGGCAGAAGGCATCAGAAAAAGTCACAACATTTAAAAACTACTTCAACTAAACTTCACTACTCAAAGGGCAATAACTTAACAAGAGATTGAAACAAGTGGCGTCTAAGCATAGTTCATTAAACAATCCAACTACAAATTAATACTCAACAGTCATTGTGGGGGGGGGGGGGGAAGGCATTAGAGAAAGTCACAACATTTAAAAAATACTTAATTCTCAAAGGGCAACAACCAAACAATAGATCCAAACAAGTGGCGTAAAGCATAGTTCATCAAATAAGCCATCTAGTTGAAGAAATCAATACTCAAATGGCAATAATCCAACTACAAATTAATACTCAATAATAAACAAGGCATTGGAAAATGGCAGCAACTCAATGCTCATATGGTAGCTACTATAAAAAATGGCAGTTCAATACTCATATGGCAGCTACTATATTCAATACTCAAATGGGAGAAACTATAAAAAATAAAAACATAAATAAAAAATAGAAAAGATAAACCAACCAGAGTGTCGGCCACTTGCGAGTTGATAGGCTTTCCATTTTTCTTTACATGTGCCTTTGTCCAAACATCTACCTGGGTAATTGAAGTTGAAGAAGAAGAGTTTTTCTACATTGAAACACAATAGTTAGTTATCTACTAGCTATACGTGCTAAATATAATAATGTCATTAATTACATAAAATTATACCAAATCTTCTGCTAGTCGATCATAGCCTCTACTACTTCAAGTGTGAAGAAGTTGCTTTTTTTTTTCATATCCTTAAACTTCTTGCTTTTTGCCTAAAATTCATACTCAACGAGATATCAATAAAGGTTAAGACTAAACATGTGCCTATTATGCTCTTACATACATTTTTCTCAACATGCATGACGTCTAAGTTGTGGTGTAATATAAGTTCCTACATTAACGTAAAAGTAGATCAGTGCATTACCTAATGTAAAATGGAAGACTAGCCAATTAAACAACATTAGTGACAAAATGTACGTACCTTCCAATATGGTAAGTCAAACAAAATTATATTGATAGTTTTTTCCACATTCCTTTCAACTCTTTTTGTCTCTTTCGTTTTTTCTTATCAACTTTTCCAAAGCAATTTTGAAAAGCTTTAAGTCGGGCATCAATTGCATTCCCATTTGCAATCCTAGGAACTTGTTGGTCTTCAACTTTTCCATCAAACCATGACTTCTTTCTTTTATACGAATGAGATGAATGCAAAAACATCTATGACACATATACACTAATTTCTTACTATGGTACAACCACTGAGAATGTGTGTGCTTCCCACAAATTGGACATGCCGTCTTGCCCTATGTTGTACACCCAACAAAATTTCCACAAGTGGGAAAGTCATTGATCGTTAGGGGTGAAATCAGGTTGGGTTGGGTTGAGTTGAGAGACATTCTCAACCCAACCCATATTTGCGGATTATTTGGGTTGGCAACCCGAATAACCCGAATTTAGTTTCCAACCCAACCTGTAAAATATGGGTTGGATTGGGTTGGGTTGTCAGATGGTATATATATATTTTTTTTTTTCGTTTCTAGTTACATTTAAATCAGGTTGTATAGATTTGTTACATTTAAATTTCAAACATACATAATTCAAAATTTCATACAATAAATTCAAGCTAAGCATTCATAAATTCAAAGTTACAAACACAAATAAATTCAAAGTTCTTAAAATACATAAATCCAAAAATTACCCATAAATATTCATGAAGTTCATTTTTAATAATAAACGAATAATAAATTTCAAGATACAACACAATCTAAACCTAGAAGAATAAGAAATTTAATTGTTTTTTTATTAAATATATTATCATCATCATTATTATTATTATTATTATTTATATATATATTATATTAATTCGAGTTGGGTTGGGTTGAACCGAATTTCTCAACCCTCCAACCTGAGACCCAACTCAACCCAACCCGAAAAAATCAAATTTTTTTAACTAAACCCAACCCATATTTTAATCTAACCCAACCCAACCCTTATAATATGGGTTGGGTAGTCCGAGTTATTCGGGTTCAACCCGGGTTCTTACACCCTTATTGATTGTCCACATAAGCACAACTCTCAAATTGAAGTTTGATTTGCTAACTACATCGTAAACTTCCACTTCATCACTTAACAATTTCAAGTCATCAATGAATGGTTGCAAAAAAATGTCAATGTCATTGCCAGGCTGTTTAGGACCAGGAATCAGTAAAGTTAGCATTATATTTTCTTTTGACATGCATAACCAAGGAGGTAGGTTGTATGTCACAAGCATGACTGGCTAACAACTGTACCTACTACTAAGGTTAGAGAATGGGTTGAAACCATATGTTGCAAGACTTCTCAAGTTTCGTGAATCATTCGAAAAGTTTGGCCACTTCTCATCAATTGAGTCCCATGAAACACAATCGACTGAATGACGCATCTTCCCATCACTACTTTTATGGTTCATATGCCATGTTAGTAATTCAGCTACGTCATGCATTTGGAACATTTGTTTCAGTCTTGGAATCAATGGAAAGTATCTTAACACTTTTGTTGGAACACCCCATTTCATTCTTTTGGTGCGCTTATCTACCTTCCATAGAGAATGTCCACAAATTGGACATGTCTCTAAATCTTTATTCTCTTTCGTGAACAAGCAACAATCATTTTCACAAGCATGAATCTTTTCCTATCCTAAATCAAATACTTTTAAGAACTTCTTTACTTCATAAGTAGATTTTGGGATAACATTGTCAGGAGGTAGCATATCGTGCAACAACTTTAAAAGGCTTTTGAAACTTTTATAGGTCCAATCATTAGTAGCCTTTATCTTATATAAAGATACCACACCTGACATTCTTGTATATTTTGTACAATGAGGATACAAAGAAGTGTTTGCATCTACAACCTTTTGATTAACATCACTATTTACTAATGACATTCTTGTAAATAGTATATGAACATTTGGTTATGAAAGAAGTACTACAAAAAGGTTGACCATCAAACATACACTCTACCGGTACTTCTTCACCATGATGGTACCAAAATCTATAAGTAGGATCCATACCTTTCATAACCAAATGTTCATATACAACATCAAAGGTTTGATGATTCATGTTCTCACATGTCTGGCATGGACACAGAATTTTGTCTACTCCACCCGACATGTTCTTTACGTGTTTCACAAAGTTCCATGCTCCCCTAAGATATTCATTGGTTGCTCTATTGAAAAAAAAATCCAAGTTTGCAATTAATATAATTAACTATATTAATCTATTTTAGTTTCATAAAATATTGAGATTCCCTTACTTGTTCAAATGAACCCAATCTTTTTGAAACATTATATTTTCAAATTATTGCTACAAGAATGTGAAATGTAATTGAGAACCAACTCTACCCAAAGTGAAATCGAGAATACTAGTATACGAAGGTAACATCAACAAAGTACAATTATGAGAAGTATATTTCAGTATTAGTCATGAGTCCATACCATATACAAAGCACATTTTATTAATACACTAGGAGAAAAAAATGGCAATTATAACATATTATAATAACTTAACATAATTCAAGCAATGTGAAAGAGAGAATAAACCAAGTACAATTCAAGCTTGAAGAAGGAAAATTAGGATAATACACTTTAACTAGAAAAAATATCAAATTGTAATATTTTCTCTTTACAAAAAAGAAAATAAAACACATCTTAAAAATGGGCCTAGAACAAGAGCATTGAGGCTCAAATTGTTGGAAGAAATTGGAAACTAAAAGTAAAGGATGTAAATTCCATTAAAAAACTAAAATTCTGCTTATTTAGTTTAAACTAACTAAAATTCTATACTGCCTTTTTTTCCCTTTCCTTTCTCTTCTTTTTTCTTTTCTTTTCTATTAAATAATTCAAAATTCTGATTGGTTATAAATTTTCAAATGATACAAGATTACCATTAATGCCCCTTATAATAAGGTTCACAGAGAAAATTAGAAACCAATTAAACATAGTTTTCAATGACTCAATACCATGCATAAAATGTTCAAACAGAAAACATAAGCAATGAAATACTGTAAGGAAAAAGAGGGAGGGGGTGTCTAGAAACAAAGTACCAACCACTCTTAGTTGAGTTGTTCTCTACAAAAGAAAATCTAACAAAAGGTTTAACAATATATCTAACTTGTGCACACAAAAATTGCAAAAACTAGAGGAACAAGATTACACCATATGACTACAAAAATCAACCTCTACAGTATTCTAAGACTACAAGACTAGTTGTAGCATTATCAAAACTGAAGTTGAGTTCATTGCTTTAGTAAAGGTAGTGAAAGAAGGCCTATGAGTAAAGGATTTACTGAATGATTTTAGGATTAAACATACAAAAATCAGAATATATTGTGATAATCATATCACAATTTACTATCTAAAAGTCATCAGTTTCATAACAAAACCAAGCACATAGACGTTACATATCATTTCATCAAAGAAGAAATAGAGAACGGAGAAATCAAAGTTTTGAAGATACATACCTTAGATAATAAATAATACCTCTGATATGTTGACTAAGTCGGCTACACAACAATAAGTTTGTCTGCTGCCTTGCTGTAATTGTCTTCCAGTTACCTAAAAATGTGTAGAAGAATAAATCATATTGGAGGTTCACTTATTGCTTACAAAGGTGGAGATTGAACAGAAGGTTTGATATGAAAGAAAAAAACAAACAAACCTATTTCAGTTGTAACCAACAGGTCACAATTGTTTTCAATCCTTTTTATATTTCAACCTATAAAAAAAGAATTTAGAAGAGAGTTTGAGTTTGATTTATATTTCAACCTAAGATATATACTTTCTATTCGGGAATTTCATCTATATATAGTAAAAAATTCAACAAATTTCTAATGGAAAAAAATTGATTTGTGTGCCTTAAATTTTCAGCTTTTGCCTTAATATTGATTTTTTAAAATAGATAAAATTGTTCTCATTAACATTCAGATTCCAAAGTAAATACACTTCCATAAGCTACACGATTCACAGTGTAGATCCACATCATAGTCTCAATCTTTGAACACTCCCACTTGTAAATCTCACTAAACATAACTAAGAAAACACCAAAGAAGCCAGAACTTCACAACGTAAACTTAAGAAATAAACTACAAACATCATAGCATAAAGCATAAACTACTACATTGCATATACTTCTTTATAGATTGGTATGTCTACAAGCAATCAATACAATCATTGAAGACCTACTTATGCTCCTTCCCATACGAAAATGCATATGTACATAACGTACCACCAGATCAAAATATTAGAGCAAACATAAGAAAGTAACACAAAAGCCCATCATAAGTAGAACTTAAGATTGAAAGCACTATATTTGGAGGAGCAATCATGGATCAGAAACCAAGAAACTAACCTTGAACGTATGTCATACCCCAATTGCAAAAAAATTCTTAAACCCAAACTTCAATGTCACCAATCCAGTCTGATCAATGGTAAGAGATTCAATTTTCCAAAGAATCACCAAGGGTCACCTGCAAACACAAGTCAAAGATCCATCACATCAAATTACAATAAGACACAACCCCACGATCCCATTCAACAAAGTACAAGCAAAATTGAATCTCTTACAAACATAAAATGAAAAGGCACAGATCACATAATTTTTAATAACATCCAACCGTAACATTTCTAATAACAAGCTATAAAAAATAGAAAAACTTGTCATGGGAGTTTCATTCTTCATGTTTTTTTAATGAAAAAAGTGGAACATAGTAGTGATTCTCACATATGAAAGTTAAATGCCTTTGGACGTTATTTAGTTAGGGATGTGACAACACTTGCTTGTTGTTGTACTATCATACACTAACATTCAATTTAGACTAGTACACAAGGAAGCATAATTGTTTAGTACCTTAAAACAATGTCTCAAAACCCACTGTTATCACGCAAATTCTGAATGAACTTAAAGAAGTTAGATTCATTCTTTATTCAATGCAAAAAGAAATCCATTAATAGTATTTCGTACACAATGCCATCTAACTAAAACCTTAAACAAGCATGAATCATATTTATTATAAAAATTTGAAACAATTCAGATTCATTTGATAAAGCAACTTAAAAATAATTAAAGAAAACTATACTTTTTATTCCTTAGTTTTAACTATTTCTATTTGGTCCTTGTTTTTTCAATTTCTACAATTTAAACCCAATTTTTTTGTTTACAATTGAAAGACATGAATGTCAAGAGTTTATAAACTTTAAGAAATATTAAAAAAAAAAAAAAAGAATAATCTTTAGTTTTACAAACAATGGTAGACCAATTAGAGAGGAGAAGAAGCAGAGAAGGGTGAGATCATAAGTACGAATCAATGGTGATTTTTCTTCATATGAAAATGCTAATCTAATGTCAAAGCTTACTGTAGAACACATTTAGGAACTTCTTACAAGATATGATATCAGAAAAGGAGTTAACTAACTGTCCAGCCAAGCTACTAGGTTCATCAATAAGTGTTTGGATAAAGGTGTTCACAACTCTACATTCTTGCTCAGTTGATCTCAAGCTAAACCATGTTAGAAGTTTCAATCTAAATCCTTGTTTAATGTAACCTTCACATTCTAGCACGGTTTTCCAATATGCAATAGTGTTCTTTATAACCAATATGTAGTGTTTTCCACAAACGTATCTGTAACACCCCAGATTTTAAGGTATCCTATTTTAATCAATTGCCTTATTATTTAGAGATTTTATTTTTGTTGGGTGTTGTTGTATTTTAGATTTGAGGGAAAAGAAAAAAAAAAGGAAGTTCATAACTAAAGTAGTAACAACAACAACAACAACAACAACAACAACAATAATTATTATTATAATAATAATAATTATTATTATTATTATTAAAAAAAATTTCCTTCTCCCTTCAGGCGTGCAAGAACCCACGCGTGCCCCCATCGTCTTCTCCTTTTTTCTTCATGTGCCCTATCCCAGCCGCCACTGCCTTCCGTTTTCCTTCTCCTTCTTCTTTCGCCTGTAGCCGCCACCGCACCCAAAAAGATCGTCGTCCATTTCGATTCGAGAAGCCGCCATGAGACGTTCCGGTCTGCGAAGCCATCGCTCGATTCTTCCGCGTGTAACACCTTTGATGTCCGCACCACCATGCTTCATTTCAGGTGACGAGGAACGTCATCGATTGACCCATCATCTCGTCGGCATAGTTACTCAATTGAAGAGGCTGTCGACCAGACCCGAGCCACCGCGCAGCTCCTCACCTTCCAGCCGCGGATTGGAAGCCGACCCATGCCTAAATCTGTTGCACAATCTCTTTTGCTCTAGTCTTGTGCGCCGCTGCCTCTACGTTGTTGTAAGTTCATTTGGTAAGGATGAAATTGATGGGTTATAAGGTTTTGCATTGTAAATATATTGAGATGTGATGTTTGTTTAATTGGTCGAATTGATGTTATTCTTGAAGGCCATATTGGTGAGTTGGTGTTAGGATCCTTGGGTTTCGCAGTAAGCTTCGTTGGAGTTCGATTCTCCACTTCTTGGGTAAGTTGTCAAATTCACGTTTGGGGTGGATTGGATGGATAAAGTTAATTGGAAATTTATTGGCTCTCTGTTTGTTTATGTCTAGATTACACTGTTGATTTTATGTTTGTTTATGTTTAGGATTTGATTATTGGATTTAGTTTGATTGAGGTATTTGCATAAAAATTGAGGTAAGGGGTTTCTACTACTGGACTCTCATTAAGATTGAAATGTGTATTGACTGTACGGATTCCTCTGAACTGAGTATGATTGACTGGTGCATATATATATAAAGTAGTTATGATGATAAATGTATACTTTGGTTGACTAACTTACATTTAGGTGTTGACATGATGACAATTGTTGAAGTATGGTTGTTGAGTATGTGAATGTGAACATGTTGACTGTCGTTTAGATTGGGTGAATGGTAGATAAAGTATGGGCAGTATACTTGTGAATTTGAGAAGAGTGTTATGTATACGTACCTTGATTTTTCTGATGAGTGGATATACTACCAATTGATATTATGATGGATTGGGTAGATTGACTGTAACGGTGTCAAACTAGAATGCTTTCATGATGGGACTGTTAGACTGTATTAGGGATGGATTGATAAGATGTTTAGAACGGACTGAGGGAAAAATTGTTAGCTTTTTCTATTGGGTAGTGTGACTTGCAGGTGTCCCACGGGATCACCACCTGTTGTGCATCCTTCGGGAGCACTAGACTAATATGTGTTTTCTGCAAAGCACTAGACTGATATGTGCGTCCTTCGGGGCGTTAGACTGATTATATGTATCCTACGGGATCACAAGAGTGTTAAAGTGCAGGGTACCCCCAATAGGAAGTTAACAATTTTATTTTTCCCCTAACGGGACCAGTAGTGAGTCTCTTACTGAGTATGTTAATACTCAACCTTTTATGTTTAACTTTTCAGACAAAGGTAACACGAGGGGCAGACCGACGAGGGACAAGAAGGAGCTGTGATTTGCCATAGGGGAAAAGTCTTTCAAACTGCTTCCGCTTTAATGTTTTGTTTTTCCTTAGTAATTGAGACAGAATTGAGTTTCCTTCTTGTTACTTTGACAACTGTTATTTGTTTCATTTTTTTTATAAACGATAGTTTTAAAATTTTAAATTCATTTGAAATAGGGCCCGAATAAATATTCTTTGATGTTGTTGAAATTTTATTTGAATTATCAAGTCTTATATTTAAAGTATGAGTCTTGTATTAAAGTAATGATTTCAATTTAGTCAGAAAAGTTGGGTCGTTACAATATCAAACAATCAAAAGACAAAATCATCATCAACTGAACGGTTTACTACAAAGATCAAAGAACAAAAGACAAATAACCTACTAATATTATCCATCACAAACATCAAACAACCATACACAGAAACAAGATAGATGACTTAAAGAATAAATAAATTAGGCCATTGGAACTTATGTTAGTATGATTATTTATCCATCAAACTAAGAGATATACTTTCTATTCGGGAATTTCATCCATATATGGTCAAAATTTCAACAGATTTCTAATGGAAAACGATTGATTTATGCACCTTAAATTTTAAGCTTTTGTTTTAATTTTTGCTTTTTAAAATAGATAAGATTGTTCTCGTTAACATCCAAATTTCAAAGTAAAAACATTTCCATAAGCTATACACAGATTCATAGTGTAGATCCACATCATTGTCTCAATCTTTGAACACTCACACCTGTAAATCTCACTAAACATAACTAAGAAAACACCTTAGAAGCCAAAATTTCACAGCATAAACTTAAGAAATAAACTACAAACAACAGATCTGATCGCAAGTTCAAACTAAACGCCAAAAACTAAATGCACTTAGCAACGTTTAGATGCCAAAAACTTCTCATCACTACAAGAAATAGGGTTTTCCCCGGTGCAGTCCCACATCGGCCTAAACCCTAAACAACGTCGGTGAAGGTTACCCCAACGTCAAAGTCGAAGTCGACAGGTACGTCGAGGAAAGCACATCGGGGATACTTTCCCCGATGTAGATCACGTCGACGATGGAGAAATGTTCGCCGGCTCAAGTTGTCTACTTGTCGAGAAAGGCTTTCCACGATGTCATGTCGTCGTGGAAAGCCTCCTCCAACATGACAAACGTGTGTCGGGGAAGGCTTTAAATATCATTATTTTTTTTAAATTAATTTATTTTTTATTTTATTTTATTTCTTTTGTCTTTATGTAATTATCGTTCGAGTTAATTTACCTAAACCCTGAAGTGACAAAATTTGTAGTAAATTATGAAAATGAAAATATTTTAATTAATTACAAACAATATACACGAAATATGTTTAATACAAAAATAATAACATAATTCAAAAAATTACATTAACAAAAAAAAAAAAAAAAAAAAGAAGCTAATGCTCTAGTGGTCTAGTTAGGGACGTCAAACCTACAAATGACATAAAAGTAGAGTTAGAATATCACATTTGCAAAATTAAACAAATTAAATATTGAAAAGTACGTACTCCAAGTGATCACAATCATCTCTGTGCCCGACTCATCTCCTTGATCATCTTCTTCATCTCCTCCATTTGTCGTGCATGGTCCGCCATTTGTCGATCTCGCTCCTCCTGCCTCAGGCATTGTTCTACAATCATGCGATTAGCATGTTCAAGACTCGCCTTTAGTTCGCTAACATTTTCCATTTGTGCCTGGTTGTCATACATATTAGAGGAAGAAGATGAAGCGAAACTCATCCTAGACTTGGGTTTTGGGCCCCAACCAAGACCTTTTAAGTAGCCTGATCGTCTACCCAAAACTGTCTCGCATATCTCGTTTTCAGTTAGTGGTTGAGAACCCTCTGGCACTACAAGAAATAAGAGTTTTCCCGACGTAGAAATAAGTCGTCGAAAACCCTTATTACGTCGGGGAAGGTTACTGCGATGTCGGTAGACACGTCGGGGAAAGCACGTCAGGGATACTTTTCCCGACGTAGCTCACGTCAGCGACGGGGAAAATTTCCCCAACTCATGTTGCAGCACATCACAAAAGCCTTCCGCGACATGTGCGTTGCAGAAGGCTTTAAATATATATATTTTAATGAACTATTTTATTTATATATGAAAAGAAACCCATTAAATTCTTCCACTATTTATGTCCTTGTCATATATGGTTGATGTTGCTGATAAATTAGTCTATTTCCAAGTGATTAATCGTTTTTGGAGAATGAAATTGGATAGAAAAATGGACGAAGATGAGCGATTTAGAGAAGGGAAAGAGAGAAAGTACAAGGAATGAGAGAGGGAGATGAGCGATTTGGAGAAGGAAAACATGGATAAAGTAGAGGGAAGGAGAGAGAGAGTGTGTGAGGAATAGTAACAGAGGAGAAAGAGGGGGACAAGGACACTTCTGGCGACGGCAACGGTGACGACGAGGACGGACGGACAGCAGCACAAATCTCTTCCTCTCCCTCTCTCTCGACCGATTTTCTCTTCCTTTCATTTTGCAATCGGTTCTGTGTTGAAGGGAGAAGGACCCTTTCCCTGACGTCGAGTAACCCCAACGTCGCAGAAAGGTTAAATAATGAATTAATTATTTAAACATTCCCCGACGTGTACCTGCCACACGTCGCGAAAAGGTGACCATTGTCACTTCAATACGTACACTTAAATTTGCAACTTTTTGCGACGTCTGGTTCTTGTGTATCCTGGAAAGTAAAGATATTAAATTCAATTTTAAACTATTCGCGAAGTCTGATTCTTGTGCGTCGCGGAAAGTGAAGATATTAAATTTAATTTCAAACTTTTCGCGACGTCTGATTCTTGTGCGTCGCGGAAAGTGAAGATATTAAATTTAATTTTAAACTTTCCGCTACGTCTTATTGTTGTGCGTTGCGGAAAGTGAACGCATTAAATTTAATTTTTTGACTTTTCGCGACATCTTGTTTCTGTGCGTCATGGAAAGTTACTTTCCGCGACGTACCATTATGTGCGTCGCGGAAAGTGAAGGCATTAAATTTAATTTTAATTTTCATTTTAAACTTTTCACGATGTTTTGGTTCTTGTGCGTTGCGGAAAGTGAACGCATTAAATTTAATTTTAGACTTTCCGCGACGTAAATTTCATGCGTCGGCAAAAGGTGATCAACGACGACGCACCTTTCGTCGACGTGGTTTTTGGCGTCGCAATTGTTCCGATTTCTTGTAGTGTGGGACGAACTGAGACTGAAGTTCCACCATTTGATTCTGCACAATGGAAGCTTGTAAGTTTGGAAATGATCAAACTTAAAAACAGAATTGAAAGTACAACAAAACATAAAATTTTCTTAAACTTACAAAAGTGTTCTCTATTGCTGATGAAACGAACTGACCAATACTACCAGCGTGCAATTCTCTGAATAACTCGACACGGTTCATCAAACAATCGTATCGTTTAGTGAGCTCTATTTGTCTTTGAAGTTACTACTTTGTGCCGCTCTTATGGTTGTAAGGTTGTTGCGCCTTAACAACCTTGCACATATTTGGTTGCTTCTACGTTCCATAAATGACGATGATCAAAACGTTATATTTTCAAAAAAAATTAATAAATAAATATTAATTGATTTCAACGTAAAACTATATAAATCACCTGAAATTGTCGAGTGATGTAGTGGTCATAGTGAAAGTGTCAATCTTCCATCTGATTGACCAATCTCGGGGGTGGGTTTACCCGTGTTTGTTCAGGGTCGCTACACTTCTTAAAATGTCGATGGTTACTTGTCCTGAATTCCTTCCACACGGTGAGCATTTGATGCTCAACAAATCGATTAAGTGCTCGATCGTTTAGATCGAACACGAAAATTTGCTACAAAAGAAATAGGTTTCAAGTCAGAATATCTTTTATAGGTAGTTGAAACATATATAAGTGTTTATGTATTTATAGACTTACCGCTAGGCGGCCCTTGACGATCTCGATGCACTCTCGTGGTACATCTGCGCACTTCAGGGCCTAAATAGGAAACATGCCTCGCATCAACACACCAATCGTGCAACTAAAATGAGGAGCGTGTGTGAGACAGGTTTGTCCCTTCCAGGGGGGATTGAAATGGGGATTCTCTCATTCCGTTATACATACCGCTCAATATCTATGTTTCGAGAATGTTGTCGTACTCTCCTCGTAGTAGGAGTAGGAGCCGCTTGAGAGGGATCTACAGAAAATGTTCATTATTCGATACAATAAGCATAACTAAAGATAGTTGAGAGGGATTATACTGAAAATGAAGTTAGACATAATTTATGTAGACATAAAAATCAACAAACGTTAAACAAATGTGAGTATCGCAACGTAATTAATGTATAGAAAATGACTAAATGTGTATATGTAAAAAAAATATTGTTATTCATCATCGCTCCACCCGCTTTGATGTGATGATGATTGTTCGTCATCTTCATCGTTTATGAAGTTGTACTCGACATGACGTACATTGGCCTTAACCTAAAATACAACTTAAAAAAAAAAAAAAGAAAAAAAAACCATTCGATATTTGATTCTTGCTCTCCCACCTGCCAACCCTTCTCCTTCAACATGTCTACAACATCAACCATGAGGCAACGACAATGGTGAACATCTGCAATATCAGCAATGGTGAGGCAATTTTCCATTTTATGCATTTTAATTAATTTATGCTTTGTTCACTTTCTTCTTGTTGTTTTCACTATCTCCAATGACCTCAATTTCAAACCCATTTTCCATTTCCACCTTTTTCAAGGTCTTTCTCATTCTCCATCTCCGGTGACTTCCATTTCAAACTTCTACATAAAAAAATCCTACCATTTTCACCTACCTTTTCCCCTACCTCCTCATTCCCTTTCTACCTAAAATTTGGTGAATGAAGATGATGTTTATTATATAGTTTGGAAGTTATGTTGATTGGTTGTGGTGGTATTGTTCGGTTATACAATAATTTATTGTGGACACCATGTGTTTGTTAAAAGTCCTGAAAAAAGCTATTGTTGGACATTTGCAAAAATTTTATTTTTGGTTACAGTGATTTAGGCTTGGTCATCACTAAAGTCTTGGCGGGCTATCCATGTGATTATGGAGCTATGATGTTGCTCTTTATTTGTGTGAAATTTTTATATTTTGCCTGCCAATGAATGTTGGTTTTATGTTAAATGGGATGACTTACAAAATTTATTGTTTGTTGATTATAACAATTTGTCTGATTTCTATATGTTGGCCATTCATGCTTTTGCCTTTTGAGATGAGAAAAATATGTCTGGGATGAAAATCAAGCTTTCTTGTGCTACTTGTACTTAAAACTAGTAATAATTTACGTGAACTGGCAACACCACAATATATCGGAATGGAAAATATTGTGTTTGATCATATTTACTACTCTAGAACCATGTGATACGGGAAATGAGAGACTGGCTCCCATTTAGTCACGATGCCATTTAGAAAATTGGCTTTTGTTTGATTATTACACTAATCAAATACTGAAATTGAGAAGACCAACTTATTTGGAACACTTTTGGACTACAGGCATGCTATTATCACTTTTAGGTACTAATGTTTATCTCTCATACTTCTCGCACACATCTCGCACATTCCAAACTTTCACTATGATTTTGAAATCAAAGTTTGCCTCTCTTATCTATTCCTTTTTGTTTTAGGCTTTCGTTACGACATTGACACCAACTAACACACCCATGTACAAGATTAAGTCGTCCCATCATTTTCAAGCTCTAGTAAATTGTTTGTCTCATTTGGAAAACACAACATGTAATATTAAGGCCAAATTCAAACCGGATCAGTTAGCCTTATTTAGGAAAACAAGGTTCAGCCACTTTTTGGATATAAATAGCGTCTTCAATGGGTCACTCATCTATTACTTATTGTTAAGGGAGGTGGGAGATGAAATAAAAGATCGTATAAGTTTCTTGTTAGTACGTGTTGTTTGTACTTTTGGTAGGAGGGAGTTTAACATTGTAACCAGTCTATGAGGTCCCAAAAAAGAGTATTGAATAATAGCTTGTTGGAGAAGTTCTTCAAAGACAAAGAGTCCATTTATATAAGCGAGTTAGAGGACACATTTTTGTGAATAGGTTCATGTCCAGCTTTCAATTTTCTATAGAATACAGGTTCCAATTTATGTTTCTATGGACCACAAGTTCTAATTTATGTATAGATTCTACATTAATTTTGGGCTGTAATTTTTGAAATTTGGTACTTTTTTTATAGTAGATTAGTAACTAACTCTTACCACAGATTCTGCATTAATTTGGTATGTAGTCAATTTGAAAACTGCACTTTTTTTACAGCATAATTTTTTAACTGCATATTTTTTTTGCAAATTGTTTTTATAGCAGAATTTAGGAAATCATAATTTTTTTCATAACATAAATTATAAAGCCACAGTCCAGTTTAGATAGGTCACCCTAAATAGTTATATTATAAACACATAAAATATACTTTACAATTTTTATTTAATTCTTCAACTACACTTGACTTTGGTGACTACAGACCAGAAAAAAAAAACAAGAATAAAAAATTTGAAAACAAAATGAAGGGCCAAAGGGACCCATAAATCTAATCCTTGTATACTAGACTTCTTAGTGTGTGCAATTGTATTGGTACACGTCAATCTATTGTGGCCTATTTCTTTACATTTACCACACTTATGCAATTTGGGAGCTTCACTGACACTTAGAATCCTCTTTTTCTTCGACCGACCAACTCTTTTCACTACTTTCAGAGGTAAGCCAGCCATATGCACAGTCTTCATTTGTCTTCCAACCTGACTGATTCCCAACTAGGTAGACGGCCTCAGAATATGCTGCCAACAAACATTCATCAGTGTAATAATTAGCACATAAACTATAAACATTTATATTAGCACAGAAGTTATTATAACCTCTTTTATTATAATAATGCGGTCAAAATAAAGAAGAAGTATGTCAAAACGCGTAGTTTATATTGAAACTGCATAAATACTTAGAGATGGATTTTACATAACCTTTCATGCATGTTTCACCATGCTTACAATGTCTTAACGCATGATTAATAAGAAAGAAGAAATGAGTGAATCATAGAGGATCTCGCACCAGCACTAGGAGTACCGGTTGACAAATAACCCTATTAGGCAAGAAGACCAAAGTACTGATGGAAACGGTAGACATGCGCAGCGGAATTAGGATCAAATTTTACTCTAATTACAACTAAACACTTTAGTGGTAAACATGCATCACAACCCTAATAGGGTTAATAGAAAAACTCACATTTGATGCTTTTCTATTATCGCAATCTTCTCACGTGCTCTTCACGATCTCCTCACGAAATCAAAAACGGGACTACCACTAGTGTTGACCCGCTAATCTCCGGACTTAGAACTGAGTTGTGGGACTCGAACGGTAGAGAAAATAGAGAGAGAGATGGATTTAGGAGGAAGAATTTGTGGAGAGAACTTTTGGAGAGTAAAAGGAAAATTGGTTTGATTTTGCAATTCCAAATTACAAAATCAATTTTTTAACAATAAAACAACCAACACTTTTTATTTCCAATCCATTCCTTTTATAAGCAAACTACATGCAAAATTTGCATGTAGTGAGCTTCCACTCTTCACACTTGGCATATTACCAAGTAGGTGTCTCACATGCATGAAGCCATTTGTTATTTACATGCAATATTCTTCCAAGGGTAAAATGGTAATTTGATATTTAAAAAGTCAAAAGTCAACATTTTGACTTTTTACAATTTTATCCGTCTTGACTAATTTCAATCTCCCGAGTATGAATCCGTATTCATTGTTTCAAAATTCAAATCATATTTGAATATAAAATCGGTCAAAGTTTGATTTTTCAAAATCAAAAGTTAACATTTTGACTTTTTACATCTTTGACCTTTTTCATCAATTCCGAGCTTCCAAATATGATTCCATATTGATATTTAAATCATATTTAAACATGAAGCTCTACTTAAGTTATAACCGATGACTATATCAAATATATTTATCGATTTCTCTCTCTTTACCTATTTTGAACAATTCAAATTATTTCATCATAATGTTCTAAGTTGATTCCTTATGAGCTAGCGGGGGAACCTAATGGACCTATAGATCATGGGCTCCAACGATCCAAGATTAATTGGCTAAACTCTTTAGACCGAGTTAATCAACCTTCGTTAACTAACGGGTCATTCCACTAGAGTCCCGTAGTTACACTCCCCTCACTATAGATATATTTGTGTCCATGTGATATGGCCATGATAAGTAATTTAATCCTTCACAAGTTGTTCATAATCTCGACTGGGTCAAAGTACCGTTTTACCCCCGAGATTATATCTTTTCTCCTTAAGTCCCACTGATCCACTATTGAACAATTGGTTTAAGGTCCAACCTTTAAACCAAATCCCTCTCGGGCCAATGAGAGGGTGGGGCTCCTTGTTCAAGACCCGGATTCAGTCCTTAAGGGAACAACCTATCTACTAAACCTAGAGTGGGTAGGAGTGAATTCCGTCTTGCACCCTATGTCCCTAGCTATCCACCCGATCTTACCCCTGAAATGGAAGGCTTATTGGGCCAGCGCCATTGAGCTGCCCTCACCTATACAGATCTAAGGATAATTTCGTGTGAACAGAAGTTCATAGTTAGCTCAAGATTAAGATTAAGTTACATTGGATATCTATAAACGAAATAATCAGTTTTACAAAGTTAACGATGTTATAACTTAAAAGCGACTATCTCATGGTTCCAGTCTTATGAAAACTCTTTACACAGAATGCTCCCACTTCATGTCTCTACATGAAAGATTTAAGATCACATCGTTTGTACTAACTACAAAGTGGGCTGCATCAATAGTATCTCCCGAATAAGGCGCCCAACCGTATTCGTATACTCTAGACTATTTAGGCTATTTACTCGAACTTGATCCACGTTTATGTCTCTACATAAAGTTCAAGCTTACACAACAATAACCTTGGGACCTTAGTTTATTGGCTTTAAAATTATAGTATTAATAACGACTTATTGAATAGAATATGATTACAAACTACGAGTTTTAGGACATAAATTCCAACAAGTACAACAAACGAAAGTGGTTCACTAAAAGACAAGAATTAGAGTTGGAGATGATGTGACTTGCAATAGACACCTTTCGGTGGTCGACGCTAACATGCTCAAAAGAATAGAAATTTTTCGCTGAAAGTTGTCTATAAAAGAATGACATTTCCACCATAACAGATGAGGCATGTATGGATCAAGAGGTCATACGTCTAAATAGATCGGCCAAGAGGTCTGAGTCAGCCAAAACCTAGAGAGAGAGGCAAAAAGCAATAGCCTCTCTGTCGTCTGTAACATCGAGGTCGTTTGTTCGATTTCATATTTTCGCAGAAATCTTCTATTTTTCCGATTTTTTATTTTCTTTTGTTTTAATTAATTAAATTAATATAATCAATTATATTAATTTGATTGATATTTAGGGGTGCCAAATTCGATCTATTTTGCTATTTAATCTATTATTATGTTTGATTAAATTAATTATGTGCATAATGTATGTCATATAATTTAAAATCTCACCTTAGGATTATAATTATCATGCATCATTCTTAAATATAAACGTTATATTTTAGTTGCATGATTTTCTAAGCATGTTCATGCATTTTTATATATTATAAATGTTATAATATTTAGTATTAATGCATGATTTTGAATTTCATGAGTTCTTTAAAGAATTTTGATATTTTAAATATATGAAATTGGATAAGGATGACGCATGACATTACTTAGTTAAATATAATTTGTTATATTTAAATTAATGTCTCATGGATGCTTGGTTGATTTATATGATTTTTCTTTAATATAAATGTTATATTAATTAAGATGAAAATCAAATTTGCATTGAGCATATTACATCCATAGATTAATATAATTGTTATATTAATATAATATTATGCATGTTGTATGGTTTATTTTTAAAAATTTGTTTTAATTAATTAAACCATAGTTTACATATTATAGGACTAATTAAGTAATTTTATAATAGTTATAAAATTTGATAATTAGAAACCGTCAACCTATAATAAAGAGTTGCATGCAAACATAGGATTTTAGGATTAATTTGTTTTAATTTTAAATTGTTTAAAATTAAATAGACCTAAGATCACATTAATTCTAATAGGATTAGAATTATATATTTTTTTTGTTTAATGAAACTAAATAGGACAAATAGCATAAGGTTATAAGGGAACTTCACCAGTAAAGTTCTGTCTAAGGCTGGAGGTACTTAAGTTGATGGTTTACAGAACACCTCCTCCTTGGGAACTGAGCCGGAATCGGTGTTGAATTAATCTTATTCCTTTTAGCATAAGATGTCACTAGGTAAATTAAATGGTTTAATACACCTAGAAACCCTAAGAGTGAATAGGATTAAAGGTTATAAGGGAACTCCACTAGTAAAGTTCTGTCTAAGGCTGGGGGTACTTAAGTTGATGGTTTACGAAACACCTCCTACATGGGAACTGACCCGGAACCGGCGTGGAATTAACCTTATTCCTATTAATAATGAGATGTCACTAGGTAAAATTAAATAGTTTAATACACCTAGAAACTTTATAGTAAAGTTTTATTATAAGAGTTATAATAAGAATAGACTTAGATAGATTCATTTAGCCGGAATTTAGCTAAGTACAACAAACCCTAAATTAATAGAACATTTTAGTGGGAGAAAAATACATATGATATATCAATTTTTAGCTCTCACGCCCTTAAGAGTTCACACGAGAGATTCATACTCGACTTTGTGTCGCCCTGGGAGCGGCCTCCCTTCGAAGAGTGTTTGTATGGGTCAATAACAAGGTGAATAGGGAAAATGTTCATAGTAAGTGGGAGAAGGACGCGTGTCAACGTATCCTACGGTCTCCTCCATTAGGTTGCACCGTGAGATTTCTATGATTCGACTGCATGTTATTTTAGTGTGACCATCCCTTTGGAGGGCCTGATTGTATGAGTCGGAACAACGCAAACTCCAGAAATGGATAGGGTTTCGTAAGTTAATTTTCAACAGTTGCCTTTCCTTTCGGTAGCCTGTTGAAGCGTACCTCTGGGATCTGAAAATGGTAGGGTCATACTTACGGGATGAATTAAGTTAGTTAATGAATCCTTGACCGAACAATGATAGCTAAGAACTATAGGAATATGAGTTATTCTAGTATTAGTTATTAGCTGAGATTGTCTCAATTCAGAAGAGGAGTAGTTGATCACCCTTCGGTGGCGTTGCTCTAAACTTATGAAGTATCGTTGCAAAAACTAAATCATTTGTTTGATTAGGGTTCTTTGATTGCTTTTTTATTGAATTAATTGGATTATTTTAATGGATTAAGACAAAAATAACTAATACGGCCAATTGATTGTTTCAGCATGTCTTCTTCAATTATTCAACTACTTAAAAATGAAAAATTAACCTATAAAATTTATGCGACGTGGAAGTCAAACCTGAATAAGATTCTGGTTAATAATGATCTATGCTTCGTCTTAATGGAGGAATGTCCTCCTTCCCCTGCTCGAAATGCATCTCAGAATGTCAGAGATGCAGATAACCGTTGGACAAAGGCGAATAACAAGGCCCGCTTCTATCTCTTGTCCAATATGTTTGACATACTAAGCAAGAAACACGAGACCATGGTCATTGCACATTAGATCATGGACTCCCTCCAAGAGATGTTTAAGAAGAATAAATAAAAAAAATGAAGGTAAATATGATTTACTTGTCTTAGAAACATGTTTACTAGTCATGTTTGCTCTTCTTTAAAGGAAACTAGTTTCTTTAAGCAACTCAAGGAGAGTGAGATGACTCTCAAAGTTAGAACGGAAGATGTCATTTCAGCTTGTGTAGAGGGAGATGTTAAGTTGTCTTTCATAAATAGATTCTTGTTTTTGGAAAACTTGAACATAGTTCCTAAGATTAAGAGGAACTTAATTTCTATTTCTTTGCTTATTGAACAATTGTACTCGGTTGTTTTTTTTTTAAATGAAGCGTTCATTTTAAAGAATAGTGTACATATTTGCTCGGCTAACCTTAAAAACAACTTGTATGTATTAAGACCTAATGAAGCAAAAGCGTTTTTAAATCATAAGATGTTTAAAACTGCTAATACTCAAAAATAAAAGGCAAAGAATTTCTCCAAATAACAATACCTTTCTTTGGCATTTAAGATTAGGTGACATTAATCTCGATAAGATCGAGAGATTGGTAAAGAATGAACTTCTAAATGAGTTAGAAGATGATTCGTCACCTCCATGTGAATCTTAATAAAAATTTAAAAAAAAATTAAAAAAAGGACTAAAAGACCTTTTACTGGAAAATGTTATAGAGCCAAAGAGCCCATAGAACTTTTACATTCAGACCTCTGTGGTCCGATGAATGTAAAAGCTAAAGGAGGTTTTGAATATTTCATTTTGTTTAGATGATTATTCAAGGTATGGTTATTTATACTTAATGGAACATAAGTCTGAAGCTCTTGAAAAGTTCGAGGAGTATAAGGCTGAAATTGAAAACCTATTAAGTAAAAAGATTAAAATACTTCGATATGATCGAGGTAGAGAGTGCATGGACTTGAGATTCTAGGACTATATGATAAAACATGAAATCTAATCCCAACTCTCAGCACATTACACACCTCAACAAAATGGTGTATCAAAAGGAGAAATAGAACCTTGTTAGACATGGTTCAATGATGAGCTATGCTCAATTGCCTAACTCGTTTTGGGGTATGCAGTAGAGACTACAATTCATATCTGATTTGTTGATTACCCTAAAGAAACGAGAGGTGGTCTATTCTTCGATTCAAAAGAAAACAGTGTTTGTATCGACAAATGCTACTTTCTTGGAGGAATACCACATGAGAGATCATTAACCACAAAGCAAATTAGTATTAAATGAAGCTACTAATGAATCAACAAGGGTTGTTGATGAAGCGGGTTCCTCATCAAGAGTTGATGAAACCAACACATCATGTGTCAGTCTCATCCTTCTCAATCGTTGAGAATGCCTCGACGTAGTGGGAGGGTTGTATCACAACCTAACCGTTACTTGGGTTTAACTAAAACTCAAGTTGTCATACGAGATAATGGCGTTGAGGATTCATTGTCCTATAAACAGGCAATGAATGATGTAGACAAGGACCAATGGGTCAAAGCCATGAACCTTGAAATGAAGTCTATGTACTTCAATTCAGTATGGGAGCTTGTAGATCTACCTGATGGGGTAAAACCTATAAGGTGCAAATGGATCTATAAGAGAAAGAGAGATTCAGCTAGAAAGGTACAGACCTTAAAAGCTAGACTTGTAGCCAAAGGGTATACCCAAAGGGAAGAGGTTGACTATGAGGAAATTTTTCCCCTGTTGCTATGTTAAAGTCTGTAAAGATTCTCTTGTCTATAGCCATTTTTTATGATGATGAATATGACAAATGGATGTTAAGACTGCTTTTCTGAATGGCACTCTTGAAGAGAGTATCTTTATGTCTCAGTCGAGGGGTTCATAATCCAAGGTCAGGAGCAAAAAGTTTGCAAGCTGAATCGATCCATTTATGGGTTGAAACAAGCATCTAGATCTTGGAACATTAGATTTGATACGTCGATCAAATCTTACGATTTTGACCAAAACGTTGATGAACCTTGTGCCTACAAGAAAATCAACAAAAGTAAAGTAGCTTTCTTAGTACTTGATGTGGACGATATCCTTCTCATTAGGAATGATATAGGATACCTAACTAACGTTAAAACTTGGCTAGCAGCCCAATTCCAAATGAAAGATTTGGGAGAGGCACAATATGTTCTAAGGATCCAAATCATAAAGGATCATTAGAACAAAACACTAGCACTGTCTCATGCAACCTATATCGACAAAATGTTGGTTCGATATTCGATGCAAAACTCTAAGAAGGGTTTATAACCTTTCAGGCATGGAGTTCACTTGTCTAAGGAACAGTGTCTTAAGACACCTCAAGAAGTTGAGGAAATGAGACATATTCCCTATGCCTCAACTGTGGGCAGTTTAATGAATTTTATGCTCTGCACTAGGCCGGACATTTGTTATACAGTGGGAATAGTCAGTAGATATCAGTCCAACCCAGGGTTAGACCACTGAACGATGGTTAAAATTATTCTCAAGTATCTTAGGAGAACGAGAGACTACATGCTTGTGTATGGAGCTAAGGATTTGATCCTTACGGGATACACTGACTCTGATTTCCAAACCGATAAGGATTCTAGGAAATCCATGTCGGGATCGGTGTTCACCCTAAACGGAGGAGCTGTGGTATGACGTAGCATCGAGTATGGATGCATTACAGACTCAATATGGAGGCTGAGTACGTCGTTGAAGGGATAAAAACCCTATGGTAGCGGAAGAATTTAAAGAACTCTTACTCAAATTAATTTGAAAATCTTAAAATACCATTGGCAAAATTTTAGAATCAAAATACTAAATATAAAACTAAGCATGCTTTTAAATTAAAAGATACAGAGAACTTATTTTCGATGACGTCTCTGAATCTACAAATCACCGAATTGGAGACACCACCCGTCGGAGACCTTCCCATCCTCTGAGATGAGATTGGTTTGTGGGAACCAATTGGGATGGGAAAATGTGTAAAAATATTTGATAGAAAACCTTTTCTTTTTACAGAGAGAAAAAACATTGGCTTTTTTCTTGATCAATTTGGTTAAAGAAAATTGTTTTCTTCTAGATATTTATAACTCTATTTCCTTCTTGGAATAGAAAAATGACTAAGAGAGAATCATGAGATTCTATTATCAAATATACTAATTAATTAACAATTAATCAATTAGTTAATAATATTTAATTAATATTTCATTCAAATCTTATTTGAATAAATATCTCTCCAATATCTTATAGATTTATATTAATATAATTAATTAAATCATATTTAATTAATATTTCATTTAAATCTTATTTGAATGAATATGTTTCCAATATCTTATATATTTATATTAAAACAATTAATTAAATCACATTTTATTAATATTTCATTCAAATCTTATTTGAATGAATATCTCTGCAATATTTTATAAATTTAATTAAATCAAATTTAATTACATAAAACTAAACTATTAATTAATTATCTAATTAATTAATAGCTAAATTAAATATCTTATATTAAATTTGAATCATATTCAAATATAAGTTTCTCTCATAATTAATAATTTTAATATGAATCAAATTCACATTAAATTAATATTTGAACTCATTCAAATATTTTATCTCTCATAAATTAATTTTGAATCATATCTAAAATTAAATTCATATAATAAAGTTTCACAAACTTTATATTATAATGTATCACTATACATTAAACTAATTCTCAAAGTAATTTTGAACATTTGAAATTACAACCAATATAAATAAATCTCATTGCCCTTTACGAGCTACGAAGAGAACCTAATGGACCTACAGATCGGAAGCTACAACGATCTGAGATTAATTGACTAAACTCATTAACCACATTAATCAATATTCGTTAACTATGTGTACACTCCACTAAAGACTCACAACTGAACTCTTTTCACTGTAGATATATTTTTGTGTCCACGGATATAGACCAATAACAATAAGTTAGTCCTTCACCAGTGTTCGTAACACCAGCTGGGTCAATTTACCGTTTTACCCCTGGGTTACCTCTAATCCTTAAATACATGCTCCTCCAATGAACAACCTGTTTATGGTCCTACCAATAAACAGAAACCCCTCTCGTGCCATGGAGAGGGTAGGACCCTTTGTTCAAGACCTGGAGACACCATTTAAGGGAACACTCATCTACTTACTCTAAAGTAGGGAAGGAGTGAATTCCATCTTGTGTAATTATGTTCCCAACTCCCCAATCGGTCTTGTCCCCAAAATGATAAGCTTATTGAGTTGGCGATCTGGCCACTCTCACCCGTACAAATCAAAGGACAATCCCTCGCGAACTGGAGTTCATAACACACTCATGATTAAGACTAAGTTACCTAGGTCATCCTAATGAAATAGAAACCTAACTAGTTAACGAAGTTACATCTAGTGGTTACTATTTCGCGGTCCGGTCTTATGCAAACTCATTGCATAGGATACCCTCACTCGCATGTCAACTACACAAACTCGTTGGATCATTGCGTTTGTATCAAATACAAAGTGAGTCGTATCAATAGTGTTACCAAGATAAGGTACCCAACTTTATCCCTATACTATAGACCCTTTAAGCTGATCTTGAACATTGATCCTTCTATGTCTTTACATACTATTCAAGACTCATTAAACAACTTAGGATGTTAGTTTATTGGTTTGGGTTATTAAGACAAAACTAATAATTTAATCAATAACAATTATTACAATAACAACACTTTATTAATAACGGTCAATGGATTATATTTACAATCTACGAGTTTTAGGACATAAATCCTAACAGTCGTTGCTTGTGAAGCAGCAAAAGAAGCAGTTTGGCTCAGGAAGTTCCTGCATGATTTGAAAGTTGTTCCAAACATGAAATGCACATCACTTTATATTGAGATAAAAGTGGGGCATATTGCTGATCTATTTACAAAGACTCTCATGGCTAAAGTGTTCAGGGTCTTCTAGAAAGTTTAGGTCTACGAGATATGTACATTAGGTAATCTAGGGTAAGTGCGAGATGTGTAATGAGTATGAGGATGCCCTAGTTTATTGTATTTGTATATATACGTTTTATGAAGTATACTTGTACATTTTACTATCTCCAATGTCAGAGGATTACTTTATTATGTATATCCCAAAGGGACTAGAGTTGTAGTCCAAGTGGGAGTTTGTTGGGATTTATGTCCTAAAACTCATAGATTGTAAATATAATCCATTGACCATTATTAATAAAGTGTTGTTATTGTAATAATTGTTATTGATTAAATTATTAGTTTTGTCTTAATAACCCAAATTCAATAAACTAACATCTTAAGCTGTTTAATGAGGCTTGAACAGTATGTAGAGACATACAGGGATCAATGTTCAAGATCAGCTTAAAGGGTTTATAGTATAGGGATAAGACTGGGTACCTTATCCTGGTAACACTATTGATACGACTCATGTTGTATTCGATATAAACGCAATGATCCAACGCGTTCGTGTAGTTGACATGCGAGTGAGGGTATCCTATGCAATGAGTTTGCATAAGACCGGACCGCGAAATAGTAACCACTAGATGTAACTCCGTTAACTAAGAAACTTCAAGGCTTCCTCACAGACTTCTTCTCCACGAAACACTTGGTTCTTCTTGCGAAAACTACTCCAAATGCCTAGTCTAACACTTAGTCAAAACTTTTCACTTCTTAACTTACGTGAAGACTCTTTCTCTTGAGAGCGTTTAGACTTACAGATCATATCGCAAAATCTTCTTTTCTCAAAATTTTCTCGCGAATTAACTTTTAAATCGCAAAATTTATACTTTACCATAAAAGATTTTATCGCTTAATTATTTCCCCGGATTTATTCAAATGACAACTTCTTAACGCGATGTCTTATTTCAAAACACATACTCTATTCTAAAACGCAACATTTCAAAACTCTTAACCAGATTTTAAATTCTTATACTCAAATTAGAAACGGGTCCTACACATATCCATAATATTACCAAGATAAGGTACCTAGCCTTATCCCTATACTATAGACCCTTTAAGCTGATCACGAACACTGATCCCTGTATGTCTCGACATATAGTTCAAGACTCATCAAACAACTTAGGATGTTAGTTTATTGGTTCTGAATTATTAAGATAAAACTAATAATATAATCAATAACATTTATTGAAATAATAATAATAATATTTTATTAATTAATAACGGTCAATGAATTATATTTACTATCTACGAGTTTTAGGACATAAATCCTAACACACATAACTCAGACTCAGAAAGGATCTATTATGAAATCATTTACGAAACACTTAGTTTACAAATCACTCATGCATGAGTGTTTAGTTTAAGAAAGTCACTCATGCATGAGTGTTTACTTTTCAAAGGTCACTCACGTAAATGTATGATCCTCTTCTTCCCTGAATGCTTCTTCTCGGCTAAAACTCCCTCAGCAGCAACTCACAACTCCTTGCACTCTCTCGACAAAACCTCCAAATAACAACACAACTTAGGGCCTTCACCCCTATTTATACTAATCCTATGAATCAATTACTTTCTTTACCCATTAGTTCTGAATTACAACTTTACACTTGTCGCCTTACCACCTTGTCGCACCATGTAGCCAAAGTCAAACCCGTCATATAAGCCAACGATCAACTCACGATTAGAAATTTTCTCGATACGCAAACCTTATCTTCTCAAAAAGCTAAACTCTTCTTCACCTTCTCCTTCTCAAAAAACTAAACTCTCTTTCTTGTCTTCTCTTTCTCATGACAGACTACAACTATCCACTTCTTTTCTGACTCCTCATCCCATTACTTCACCAGATCACCTAATTCTTCTTGCGATAGAACTCTTCGCCTTGACAACTCTTCCTCCATGGCCTTCTCTCAAGTGTGACTGTCCTCCTTCCCTTTGAATTTTATCTTTAGAATGATCAATCTTTTTATTCAATCTCACTCCTCAGCGCCTCTCTTCTTCAACAAGACTCTCTACAGGGCTCCATTTTTCGGATCTGGGCCTTACATATTTAATGTTATATTAAACTAATTTTTAGACTATCTTATTTGTTTAACATGATTTGTATATTAATTATATTCTATGTCATACATCTTTTAGCATTTTAAAAAGTTGTGTATGTTATACAATAGAAAGACAATAATATAACTGTAACAAATAAGTTTTTGTTATACCTTTACAACGATCAAATACTATTTTTTATGGTAGATGGATTGAAACTTTCCAATATCGCGATTATCGCGTTGTTGAGCTGTATGTTCCATTTGCATCTTCGTTTCAACAATTTGTTGAATGTATTCAAGGTAAACTTTTTCTGTCCTCCAATCTATATGTGCCTCATTTGACAGTTTACTTGGATGACTGCAACAGTTTGAACCTCATTTGTTACCGTTTACTAAAATTATTAAGTTGGGTTGTTAACTCTGTATCAGCTAGTGCTGTAGAAGTACAACATATATGAATATGAACTACCTAGTACCCAGAGTATTTAATGATTCTACGCAGTAAATTAAATAGCAAATACAATGTATTTTGTATTCACATTTTTCATTTTTTGAATGGTAAATTTTACTTAAATTCTTTAAATTTTAAGTATGCTTAAACTTTTACTTTTGTTAATACACTAAGTTTTTCCTTCTATCCTGTGTGTTAGAAGTTTATTTTTGAATTACAAAAAATACAAACTATAGATTTAATTCTATTAGAATTGTAAAGCAATTAAGATGGTTTACTTTTTAAATGATAAAGATTTTTTTTGTTGAATGACTAGGTATTTTTGTGTGTTTGTAAAAGCATATTTTTTCTAGAAAAAAATAAATTTATGTTATTGGATTTCTAATTTAAAAAGATGAAAAAAATTATTTTATAAAATTAAAAGATTATTTATTATTCAATTGAATTTGTTGGAATTTGAAATTTTTTCTATTTTTTAAAATTGAGATTTTTTTAATTAAATCACAATTTATTATCTATTTATTAATAATTTATATCAGGAAATTATATATTATTTATTAATAATTTAATTTGTTGTTCAATTGAAGTTGTTGAGATTTGGAATTTGTTATTTATTAAAACTTGAGATTTTCTTTATTTGTTGTTATGATATTTTTGTTTTTTAATAATTTGAATTTTTTATTAAAAATATTTTTTTGGCATCTAAATTTTTTCTAGGCATGTTGATATCTTTGGGGGGAGAAATTTGATAGATACTATCACAATCAATATCACAATCAATTCATGGTGGTGAATGACTTTGACTGTTTGCATAAATCTATCAAGGTAAACTTTTTTCGTCCTCCAATCTATCAGCTCTACATGTCACAATCGGCAAGGTTTGGGAATGTTATCAAGGTAATTGGCCATGCGTTATTAACCATCAATTTAACTAATAAGAAATAAGAACGAAAGAAGAAGAAGCAATTCAAACTTTGTTTCTGAAAGCTTGAGGCCTTTCTTTCAATTGAGAGAATTTTTTTAGAACGATTGTTGCTTTTTAGAGGGTTATAGCGTATGACGCTTTATGTCAATGGAGATGAAGAAGATGAACGAGTTTGGAAAAAAAAATGGGGATTTAATGGGTTTTAATTGTTTTGTAGGCTAAAATTAAGGAGGAGAGCTAAAATGACATTTTCAGTTTTGGGGTATTTTGGGTTTTGGAGCATTTAAGACACTTTTGGAGCATTCTTTTTACTATTTTTCTATATTAACAATTTAAATGAATTTTTGTTATTTGTCTTGCCTAAAATTGTATATCATATTACAAGATTGACCCAAATTTTCCAAATTTTTCTAGAAATGTCCTAATTTAACTAATATTTTACACAAATATAGGACCCAAATGACCAATTGACCAATTTACCCATTTTTATTTTTAATAATATATTAAAAAATAGAAAAAGGAAAAAAGAAAGGGCCTGTTTGGTAACGTTCTTGTTTCCTGTTTTCTGTTTTCATTTTTCAAGAAACGGGAGTGTTTGGTAACGTTCCTTGTTTCTCATTCTAAAAAAAAATAGAAACGTTTCTCATTTTATAAGGAATTATTGGGAACAAAAAAAGTAGTTTCTCCCGTTCCTGTTTCTCAATTATTTTTATTGGTTTCTTTTTTCTTTTTCTCAATTGTTTCGATTGGTTTCCTTTTTCTTTTTCTCAATTGTTTCGATTGGTTTCATTTTTCTTTTTCTCAATTGTTTCCATTGGTTTCCTTTTCTTTTTTCTCAATTCTTTTTATTGATTTCCTTTTCTTTTTTCTCAATTCTTTTTATTGGTTTCCTTTTCCTTCTTTTCAATTCTTTTTCTATTTCATTTTCCTTTTTCATTTTCTTCTTGTGATTTCCTTTATCTTCCTCTTATTTCCATCTTCTTCCCCAAATAACCAGTCTTCACGTGGTTTCCTTTTTCTTCGTCTTATCTCCATTGTCTTTTCCAAATAACCATCATTTTCCTCTTCCTCTCATGATCTTCGTTGTCTTTCTCTTCGCCTCTCATCGTCTTCCTCTTCGCCCCTCATCGTCTTCCCTCTACACGTCGTCTTCCTCTTCGCTCGATCTGGGTTTTCCTCTTCCTCTTTACGTGAATTATTTTTTCGCTGTGGGTTTTCGCTGAATTTGCGGATTTTTGTCAGATCTGTGTTTTAGCTTTGAGTTTTTGTCTTCCTCTTTTTCGTGGGTTTCAGTCCTCCTCTTCGTCGTGGGTTTTCGTCTTTCTCTCGTCGGCTCTGTTCTTCAGATCTCAATCTTTATCTTGTTCTCCATAAAATTACAAGAAGACCTTCCTATCTAGGTTTGATAATTTTTTTTATGTTTAATGAAGGACATATATTTTTGTTTGGTGTTTAATTGAATTAAATGTGAATAAAATAAAATAAAAATTTCAAAGAAAATCAGGAAACAAGAAATTGTTATCAAACACATTTTCTATTTCTGTTTCTATTTTTCAAGAAACAAGAAATAGAAATAATTACCGAACACATTTCTGTTCTTTTTTAAAAAAAAGAAGGAACGAGAAACCGAGAACAGGGAACAAAGAATAGGAAACAGGAAACGAGAACGTTACCAAACGGGCCCAAAGTGGACCATGATTAATATTTGCATTTATAGATATCCTATGTAAATATGGTAGGTGATAACAACGAAATTTATAAATTTTGGCGCTGCGCGAGGACTTCGTCTTTTCATATTTCAATTTTCATCGTCTCTTCCATCAATTTCGGGTTTAGGATTCCATCAACTTCGTTAATAACGTTATTATCAATAACGTTCTTCAATTTTGTTCTTCAGTTTTGTTCGAAATTTCGTTTTATAGGAAACTTTCGGTTAGTTGGCTTCCTCAATTATTTTCGTTTTTCTTTTCTTCAAATTTTCTTTTCTTCAAAGTTTTTATGATGTTTTCAACTTTAATTTGTGTATTTCTAAATCAGTTATAATGTCTAAATGTTTCTATTAATTTTCACCTACGGTACTACTATAATTTCATCATTTTACTAACGACATATATTACATATATATCATAAAAGTGTCTCAAGATACTCATCATAAAAGTGTCTCAAGATACTCATCATAAAATTGCCTCATCCATGTTCTTGTACACAATTTATCATAAACTATTAGTTCCTCAATACAATATTACTCTTGAATCATAACATTGTTTATGATCATTAATGTTTGTATTTCATGCTACTGTAAGAAATTTACATCTTTAATATACACCATATTATTACAAATATATGTTGAACATTATCATTTATGTCTGTAATGTACACCTTATTCCAAATATACATATAAGAAGTATAGTGAACATTTTATCCTTATTCAACCAATATCTCATTAAAAACCCATGAATAATGAACACTATAGTATAATATATTGTATCCTATTAAAAATACATGCATATAACGTTTCAGTGTTTCCAGAAAACTAGCAACATAGCAATTAATCATAACTAAATATACCTGTAATCACTATTGTTTCAAACACAATTTATTATTTATTACATATAATATGTATATTTGAAATAAAATACATAAGCCAATTTAACAAATTGCTAGCATAACATTTCATTCATAAAATATACAATGTATTGTTTCATATATACTATTCATAAACCAATTTAACATTCAATCATTTTTTTTCATACAATTCCATTCTTTCATCAAAGTTCATACATTGCAAACATATTTAATTTTCCTCAACATTACATATACCAAAGAACAACTAATGTTTTAGTGGCATTTATTACATATGCTCATCATAATTTTTTCTCATTCATGTTTCTGTAAACATAAACATCTTTGATACATAATTACTATTATTTCAAACATAACATATTATTTACTATGTATAAGATATGAATATTTAAATAAAATACATAAACAAAGAACCTTTCATTCATAAAATATACACCGTATTATTCAATATATAGTATAATTAAGTGAAATATATGAAAAATAATACAAAACGAAAGAAAGAATAGACGGAGAGAGAGATTGAAAAGTGAGAAAGAGATCGAGAAGGAAGAATTTTTGAACAAAATCACAAAATGAAAAATAATTAAGGGATAATTTTTATTATAATATTATCCAAAGAGAATTAATCACTCACCATATTTACATAGGATATCTATAAATACAAATCTTAATCATAGTCCACTTTCTTTTTTCCTTTTTCTATTTTTTAATATACTATTAATATTAAAAATGATTAAATTGGTCATTTTGGTCCTATATTTATATAAAATATTAGTCAAATGAGAACATTTGTGAAAAAATTTAAGAAATTTGGATCAATTATGTAATATAATATAGAATTTTAGTCTGTCTAAATCTTTCTTTATCTAAACTAAACTTGTAAATTTGCTATTTTCTGATCAGCCCTATGAACATTGAGTCGACCTGAGTCCAAACTTCAAACAATTTCTTAGGTCCTCTTGAACTTGGGCATTAACTTTTGAAGGCTAGGCGGGAGCCTGGCCAAGTCGCAATAGAACTCATCCAATCGTCATCAAAATTCCGTTTTCACTCTTTTGCTCAGGCGCGCAAAATTTCGAAGAAAATTCCTCTCCCGCTAAATCATCTCTCTCTTCTCGATTTCGAATTTCCTCTCAATTATATGCGTTCCTCTCGGTTCCCGAGTTCATTTTCACGTCAAAGTTTGATGTGCATCTGATGTATACTATAGATTAACATCTTATGTTGCCGTTTCATAACTCATTTTTTTGCCTCTGATTGCTTTGCTGCTTTTTTTACTGCTTTCTGGGGTTTTCAATTTATTATGGCGTACTATGAACCTCCCTCATTCTCTCTCGGCCTTGATTTGGATTTCGATTTGAACCCCCAAATTCCTTTACGGGATGAACCCTCTTCTGACTCTTCGGTGGGTGTCAATATTTCGTCCAAACAGGACGATGGTGGGGTTGTGGATTGCATTGGAGAAATTGGGCATGATTCGCCTAGAAGATTTAAGCGGCTCAAACGTGGGCCAGCTCGTTGTTCTTCGGTATCCAAGAAAAGGGAATCATCACCTTTGTTATCTGTAGTCGATGATGACATTGAACAGTTTTCATCCCAAGAAGATTGTGTTACAGGTAATAGCTGTTTCACGTTTTTTATTAATGGGAAGTTAGAAAGAATATTGTCAGAAACAAAGCTCTAAAATTATATAGATGATGTCCAGAGTTTAGCAAAGCTTCGATTCAAGTGTTAGACGCAGGGCACTGGGTAATGGTACTTGATTCATAGTATAGGAAATTTTGGATAGTTGTAGATGCCTCCATGCGAACTTATTATGCATACACTATTTTCTTTAAGTTTACAGAATCTTTTATATAGTATGTTTATTCTGAGCTGTTTTTTATTAAAAGAAACAAAACTAATGTGTTTATATTGAACATCATATTAGTACCTAAGATTTATTATTTTAAATATAATGCACATACAGGCTTGCCTTGTGATCTAATGAAGTGGTGTAAGATGATTATTATCTGAACTTGAGCCCAAGTTAGCTTGAACACTCACGAATGTTTGTGTATATATTTCTTAGAAGATAATGTGTATTGTTTTGTTTGTTTGCAAATTGTTGCAGAGTTGCTTTAGAAGGAGGTAAAGAAATCAAAACATACTATATTGTATGGTTTTATCTTCTTAAAAGACATGTCTTCTTACTTTTCTCCTAAAAGAAACGAAATATTGTAATTGTTCCACGAGATTAGTTGAGTCATGCTTAAGTCGGCTTGGATACAACAATACAAAAGAAGTATTATTTCCACTAAGATCCAATGAAGCATCACTAATAACTAACCACGTGTTTATGGTACTGCTCTCTTGGCTAGTTATTATGTATTACATCCTTTTGATCTAAGAAACTAATCAACTGTAAGAGGCAAGAGCTTTGTTATATATGCATGATTGTCAATTGTCACCAGTGATTTCAAACTGAGCACTGTTTATAAATTATAACTACAATTCTTGGTTAAGTATAGATGTAATTTTATGATGATTGTGACATAGTTGACTGAATGAACACTTACAGAGTTGTCAAAATAAGACATATCAGATCGACTCTTCGATCGTAAATAATTGACTTGTATGATTAAAGGGCTAGCTGTTTACTCTTTATTTGAAGTGGCTAACCGAGGGTTTTACTTTCTGCAATTAACACATTGTTGACATGTACCTCAGTTTCAAGAGACCATCATCCATTGTCACTCTTCCAATCTGTCTGCAGTAGTTCAAAGGCAAGGGAAGACAAACAGACTGTAGACGCCCCAACTTCTGTTGGTTTGGAAAAGCAAAATAAGTCATTGTTTTCTAATTTAACCATCAGTCCTCTTCGAATGTTCCAGTTACTTGAATCTGATTCAGATAAACCTTCTAGCTGTGATAATCAAAGTAGAAAAGGGCCTGAAGTTGTTTCATCTTTAAACAAGCAAAAGTCTACAGTTAGTCTCTCTGCAACTGTGGATGAGAAAAAGAAAAGTCTGACAGCGAATATTACTCAAAAAGAGGATCTATGGAAAGATTTTTGTCAAACGAAAAGTTTTCATTTGCCAACACCAGCCTTTGATGAAGTCTGCAAAGAATTTTCACAGTTGAAGCAGGATGTTAAAGCAGCTACCGGATTAGGAAGTAGTGCCCATATAAGCTGCATGGATAATCGCACCACCAATAGTAGCTGCTCAAGCGAAATGATGGATAAGCTCGGCTGTCCTGCTCATGACTATTTTTTCCATGAAGATCCAAGGATTCAAAAGTTGGTTCACAATCGCTTACCAAACTTTTTGCCATTGGGAGTTGATGGCAACAGAGGATCGGTGATTGATTATATGTTAGCAACTCTTATTCCTTGTTTTCAATCATTCCTTTTCATTTAGACAAAATTGGCAACTTTTCTTTCTGTCCTAACTTTTATATGTTTTCTTGCTGCACTGGCAGGAGACAGTTTAGCAATAGAGAGGCCTCAACTAGCCGACCTTCACAGGTCACCGGGAAGGAAAGTTCAAAAAGATCGACAAGTATGTCAAAAAGATCTAAGAATATCCCTTCCAAATGTTGGGCCAATGAGAAAGCTGTTACACCATTAAGCAGTAAAAGAGCACCCGAATGGGCTGCAACTCAAGAAAAGAAAATTGGTAACAGCTCTAGAAATGTAAAAAGTAAACAAGGGGCGCCAAACTGCGAACTCTTGGAGGATTCTGTAAACTGGATTGATCCAAAGAGCTCTTTTAATCTTCCTAGAGACGCTGGGAAAAGAAGGGTTCATGCAGGTGGGCAATCAGCTGGTCACTGGTATACATCCCCAGAAGGGAAGAAGGTATGGCAGCAATATGTTCTGAAGAGTGAATCAATGTCAAAATTTCTCGATTTTTCATGACAATAAGCTAATAGAATCAATATACTTTGTTTTGTGCATTCATGTTAGTCACATACTGTAGAGATAATTGCACAAACAACCATTTATTATTTTCTTTTTCTTTTACCTGGCTTTCTTTGATTTATATTGATGGTTATATTATGTCAATGGTGGTGGAGGTGTCCAATATTATTGTTTTGGTAATGGCATCTTTTCAATATCTTCAGTCATCAATCATTTATATATTTCAGCTGCAGAAATGCAGAAATTAATTCCAAAGTGGAATTCATTGACTTTCTAAGCGTTTATGAATACATTTTTTTTTCCACTTATAAACACTTGGAAAGTCAATTCAAACATGCTCTACCAAAAGATAATATTTGTCCTTTTATTTAGTATCTTATTTTTTTTATTATTCCATTATCATTTATTGACAATATAACTTGAAAAATGGTTCTTATTGCCAGATTACTTATTGCATCCTTTGCCTCGATTGCTGGGGCCATTTTTAATAAGCTATTACCTCTTTCCAGGTATACGTCACTAAAAGTGGGGAAGAGTTGACCGGCCGGGCGGCATATAGATTTTACAAAAAGGTAAATCCAGATCCTATTCTTCTCTGGCTATGGCTTTTTTTTATGCTATTTTATGGTTTTATTACACATTCAACGCTTTTATTGTGGCCCATAGGACACTGGAGGCTTTAAGAAGTCAAAAAAGAAAGCAGCCAAGAACAGGAAATGATAAAAGGATACTGTGCATGGCTACCAAAACCGCACAAAAGGATCTTAACCCGGGTGATTGATGACCTCCATGACTTATCAAGTGCTAAGGTGTTTATACGCCTTTTAAAGTCATTTCAATTAGAAAATTTTCATCATTGGAAGTACTGTTGGTTGTTCCCTTAACATCATTTTTCATAGTATACATGTAAAAACTCTGTCCAATCTTAGACCAACTAATCTGCCAGAGAACATTCAAGATTGTTTTCTTGATTCTTTCACATTATGCATCTGAATGTTTGAGTGTAAATCTTACTAAACCAAACTGTTGAATTTAGGCTTTAATTTTGAACGATCGTCCTGCTAAACAATTTTCACTGCCCCATTATACTCATGTCAAAAGGTCCGACGAGGATGAATGAGGAAAAAAAAGGAGCTAGTTTGTTTTTTAACGAATTGGGGCTGAGACATACATTTTAAATCTAGTCTTCAACATTGTTTTATAAATCTTTCTTGAATCTTTGTATCAAAGGTTTGTCTTTCTGCACTAGATGAAGTGGAAGCGGTAGAGAATAATTGTGGTACTGGTTTTAATAAATAGAAAAATTATTTTAAAAAAGTGTTTATATTTGTTTGTTTAGCATATGAGCAAATTACATAATTATGAGTGGAAAAGCAGAATGTGAGTTTCTTTTATGCCTGAAAATGTGGCCGTTTACTGCTCTCAACCTTTCATATAATAACATTATTTTAATAAATAATTACAAAAAGTGGGTGGGACTAAAAATATTGGTAAAAGAGGATGAAATAATTACAATAGATAACAAAATTGTGAATGGGGTCTATATAGATGACTCTTGAATGAGATATTTTGGACCAATCATAAATTGTCATTTTTTTTCAAATTAATGACGAAGTTTTGAATAGTTTAATTTAAAACTAATTAAGTTGACATCCATCTTAAATTGAAATTGAAGACATAAATTGGGTAATTGGTGTAGAACATCCTCCTTTCTTGATGTTTCTTTAAGTTCTTTAGCTAATTCTTGAGTATCTTGAATAACCATTCCTGTAGTTTAGGATTAGTTATTCGTTGGTTAAAACTTGTGTATCTTGAGTTACTAATCTTGTATCTTGAGTTAGTTATAAATAAACTAACTCAACTCCAAGTTAGTTCTACAATAACTAACTCCTAACAACTCTTGTAAACTTCCAGCCTATAAAAAGGTTCTCCTCATTAATAAATGATCATCAAAGTATTATTCATAAAAATTCCTTAGCTTTGCAATTACTGCATCAATTGGTATCAGAGCGTGATCCTAGCTCACCCTTCCCTCAAAAACTTGGATCTTACCACTCATATCCATGGACGCGGAAGCCTCCTTCGACCAACGCTTGCAGTTGGTAGAACAAGCTGTTGAAGAACTTCGAAAAGGGCAGTCGGATATACAGTAATCATTAGTAGAATTAACCCGAGTTCATGTCCAACCTTTAGAAGAAGCAATTCAACCCACAAGAAACCCAATTGTAGCAAACCAAGAAAGACAAGAAAGACCAAGAAACCCAGCTGTAAACCAAGAACAACTAAGAGATCAACCTATTCACATCCACAATAATCGGTTGTATGGAAACCACTTACCTGGACATTTCTTAGATGATTCTGACTCTTCCGATGAAGACAGCTTGCTGAACATTCATCAAGAACCTCAACAAAGGCTTGGACTTCGACCATACTTTCAAGAAGATCAAGAAATACGTATGAAAGTGGATCTCCCTACCTTCAATGGTCGAATGGACGTGGAGAAGTTTCTTGATTGGATCAAGAACGTAGAAAATTTTTTCGACTATGCCAATACACCCGAACACAAGAAGGTCCGATTAGTTGCTCTCAAACTTCAAGTTGGCGCAAGCGCTTGGTGGGATCAGTTACAAAATAATAGACGATTATTCGGTAAAAAATCAATAAGAAGTTGGCCAAAAATGTTACGTCTAATGAAGAAAAGATTCCTACCAATCAACTGTCAACAACTACTTTACAATCAGTATCAACAATGTCATCAGCTCACAAACCATCATGGATTATACAGAAGAATTCTATAGACTTGGTGCTCGAAATAATCTTCCCGAAACAGAACACCAACAAATTTTCAGGTTTATTCATGGTCTACGAGATGAGATTAAAGATATTGTAAACTTACATCCTTTAACTTTTCTTTCAGATGCCATCTCCTTAGCTTCCAAGATTGAGGACAGTGAAGAGATCAAGAAAACAAAGATTTCTCAAAGAAAGAACAATTGGGACAAACAACAAGAGCTAACCTAACTAATTCATTTAGAAACTTTCAACAAGGAAATTCCTCCACAACTTCACAGCCTGCCAAGAAAGATGAAAACTCACCAAAGTAGATCTTACGGATGAAGGAGATCAACTATCTTGTGTCATTCAGAGAATTCTTTTCACCCTTACGGCTGGACAAATATCTCAAAGAAATTTCCTCTTTTGACCTCCTTGATCAATTAGGTAAAGCTTCCATCTTTTCCAAAGTAGGTCTTAAGAGTGGCTACCACCAAATTAGAATTAAACCAGGGGATGAGTGGAAAACAGCCTTTAAAACCAATGAAGGATTGTTTGAATGGTTAGTTATGCCCTTTGGTCTTTCTAATGCCCCTAGCACCTTTATGAGATTGATGAACCAAATCCTACAACCTTTTTTGAATCAATTCATTGTGGTATACTTTGATGACATACTCATCTATAGCTCATCTAGGGAAGATCACCTAAAATACATTCAGCTACTTTTTACAGCCTTACAAGAAAATGAATTGCAAATTAACCTTAAAAAATGTGAATTTTTGTGCTATAGTATTCATTTTCTTGGATTTATCATAAGCTGTGATGGTATTACTGTTGATCCTAAAAAGATTGACTCTATTAGTTCTTGGCCACAACCAAAAACTCCAAAAGATATTCAATGCTTTTTAGGTTTAGCCTCTTTTTATAGAAGGTTCATCAAGAATTTCAGCACCATAGCAGCACCTTTGACAAACTATTTGAAGAAAGGCAGTTTCCAATGGGGACAAGTAGAAGAAGACAGCTTCTGTAAATTAAAATTAGTCTTAGCTGGCTGTTTTAAAACTACCAAACTTTGATAAACCATTTGAAGTCACTGTTGATGTTTCGGGTTTAGGTATAGGAGTTGTCCTTAGTCAAGAAGGTCACCCTTTAGAGTATTTTAGTGAAAAATTAAATACTTCTAGACAAAATTGGAGTACCTATGAATAGGAACTATATGCCCTCGTGCGTGCTCTAAAACAATGGGAACATTACCTACTTGCTAATACTTTTATCTTGCTCACTGACCACTTTTCTCTTAAATTTCTGAACTCCCAAAAAAAAAATAGTAGAATGCATGCCCGATGGCTACAATTCTTGCAAAGATTTGATTTTGTGATTAAACATACTTCGGGTAAGTTTAATAAGGTTTTTGATGCTCTCAGCCGAAAAGGTATACTTCTCACCACCCTTCAATCTCAAATAATTGCCTTTGATCACCTTCCTACACTGTACCCTACTGACATTGATTTTAGAAGTATTTGGGAAAATTGCTCTAACCATAAACCTTGTAAAGATTACCACATTGTTAATAGTTTTCTCTTCAAAGGTGATGTTTTGTGTGTCCCTCATACATCTTTAAGAGAAGCAATAATTAAAGAAACACACTCTAGTGGATTAGTAGGACATTTTGGCCGAGACAAAACTTTGGCTGCAATTAGCTCTAAATTCTTTTGGCCATAACTCAATAGGTTCGTGCACTCCTTTACCTATTCCTTCTACTATTTGGGAGGATTTAGCTATGGATTTTGTTTTAGGATTGCCAAGAACCCAAAGGGGCCATGATTCTGTTTTTGTAGTTGTAAATCGCTTTAGCAAAATGGCTCATTTTATTCCTTGCAAAAAAACTTCTGATGCTTTGAATATAGCTAACTTGTTTTTCCGAGAAATTGTTAGATTGCATGGAATTCCTAAAACTATAGTTTCAGATAGAGATGTAAAATTCTTGAGTCATTTTTGGAGAACACTATGGAAGAAATTCAACACCAACCTCCTGTTTAGTACCGCCAGCCACCCACAAACTAACAGCCAAACAGAGGTGACCAACCGAACTCTTGGCAACCTCATTCGGTGCCTGAGTGGGGACAAGCCTAAACAGTGGGACCTAGCTTTATCTCAAGCAGAATTCGCCTTCAACCACATGGCAAATCGCTCGACAGGGAAGTCCCCATTTAAGGTTGTATATACTAGTCTCCCTCGGGTAACTTTTGATTTAGCTAATCTACCTTCTGTTGTTGATGTCAGTATGGAGGCTGAAGCAATGGCTGAACGTATTTCCAAGCTACACTAAGAAGTCAAGAGTCATCCAGAGCTTGCTAATGACTCCTACAAAACAGCCGCCATCTTTCACAAACGCTTTAAAGAATATCAAGTAGGTGACCTAGTTATGGTGTACCTTCGAAAGTCAAGACTACCTGCTAGTCATCATTCCAAAATGACCAACAAGCGCTTGGGTCCATTTCAAATATTGGAAAGACTCGAACCCAATGCTTACCGAGTAGACCTCCTAACAAACAGGAGAATCAGACCATCTTTCAATGTTGCCGACTTGTCACCTTACTATGCACTAGATTCCTTCTCTTTAGCTCCCTAATCTTCACTCGAGGTCGAGTTTTATCCTAGAGGAGGGGTTTGATGTAGAACATCCTCCTTTCTTGATGTTTCTTTAAGTTCTTTAGCTAATTCTTGAGTATCTTGAATTACCATTCTTGTAGTTTAGGATTAGTTATTCATTAGTTAAAACTTGTGTATCTTGAGTTACTAATCTTGTATCTTGAGTAACTCAACTCCAAGTTAGTTCTACAATAACTAACTCCTAACAACTCTTGTAAACTTTTAGCCTACAAAAAGGCTTCTCCTCTCATTAATAAATCATCATCAAAAGTATTATTCATAAAAATTCCTTAGCTTTGCAATTACTGCATCAGTAATTATGATAACATTGTGTTTTCATTGTGATCGTTGGGTTAAATAAAGTTAATTAGTCCAATTTGATATTATTGTTTAGGTTAAAAGGCTAATTGAGTCCAAAATAAGCACAATTTAGCCCAAATACTAAATAACACCAAAACCCAATTGGTTATGTTAAAAGTCGGTTCATGGACATATCAAGCCCAAACTCAGGTGAGAACTCTATAAATAGATGAGTTATCTTCATTTGTAGGGTTAATTTTTTTTTTACTTTATAGAGCCTATAGAGAATTCTTCCAACGATAAAAAGACTTCATAACTCCTAAGGCTGAAGTATATCCACATTCAACCGAGAGTGAATTAGAGGATCAAGTATTAGAGATTGAACCACATCACATCAAATCAACATAAGTTCAACTCCACAAAGCATTTTCTTCCGAAAACCTTATGCAAACAAATTGACACACCTAATCGGACCTCTCTACCTCTAATCTCTCCTTCGTCATCAAATCAATAATCCAACCAATTGCCCTTAAAAAGGTTGCATCCAAAGTAACTTCTGCAAAGTGATGAATATACAGGATTTGTTACCCGTAGTCGTTTAAAGGAGATAATCCAGAAGCAGGGTCAAGTTTTTGTCATCGCGCAAAGCATCCTCAAACAATTGATGGAATCTCTTACAGTTGAGATTTTCATAAAAGAAAATTCCTTGTATGATAACTCTGATTCTGTCTCTAGCAAGTTAAGAAGGTAATCACACCCTATGTGATATCAGTCATGATGGTTGATGTAACAGTCGAGGCTACCATAGTAGAGATGGAGCTAAAAATTAATCTCTTGATAAAAATTGTCAAGAGTGAGACCACATAATTTCAACTTTGAGAGGGCAAATGTAGACTTGTGAAACCGCTAAGTCAAGTCAAACTCCTAATGTCAAAGCCCGTGTCAAAGGAAAGAATGTGGTGCATGAAAATCAACCACAATAACGATTAACTTATATTGCTTCCTTCTCAGTTCATAAGCTATATGATATGATTGTGAACTCCATTATAGCTCAACATGGAGGCTTATCTTAAACTTCCTTCATGTACTCTAAGCCATGCACCAAAAGAATTGACAACTTGAGAATGCCTTTTGGGTATTAGCCTCCAATGTTCCAGCAGTTCGATAGAAAAGGGCAACCCAAAGTAACACATCGTCCATTTTGTTGAAACATACAAGAACACAAGATCAAGAGGAGACCATCTGGTTAGGCAGTTCGTTCGAAGCTTGAATGGAAATACTTTCGAGTGGTACACTAACTTAGAGCTCAAAGGATTGATAGCTGGGAATAACTAGGGTTCTTTAACCATTTTTATTGCACCGTAAGCATGAACGAGCTTACGAATACAAAGCAACAAAAAGAAGAACTTGTCATCAACTACATCAACTAATGAGAGCTTTGAGTCTTGACTACAAAGATTGACTCACTTAATTGTCTGTTGTAGAGATGGTGACTCGTGCTCATGATAGAGAGTTGAGCATCGGCAACAAAGGAACTAAGGATTTCTTGATTTTTGAAGTGACAAAGAAAAAAAAGAGGCGAACAACGTCGAAAAGATGGTCAAGAGTGTCGTGAAGGAATTTATGGTCATTAACACGACCCTACTGAAGTTTTTCAAAAGGAAGGAAGTGAGAGCTAAAAAGAAAGATGATGGAGGTGAGAGAAGTCGCTTAACTTTGAAAGAAAGGCAAGAAAAAGTTTACCCATTTTCTGATTCAAATATTGCAAACATTTTACAACAACTATTAGTGAAACAACTTATCCAATTGTCGGATCAACTAGGAAAGGTAGATGATCAAAACTACTGCATGTATCATCGATGATGGGATTTATGTCCTAAAACTAGTAGATTATAAACATAGTTCATTGACCTTTATTAATAAAATGTTATTATTAAAATACATGTTATTCAACTTAAAGGGTCTATAGTATAGGGATAAGGCTGGGTACCTTATCCTGGTAACACTATGGATACGGCTCATTTTGTATTTGATACAAACACAATAATCCAACGCGTTCATGTAGGTGGCATGTGAGTGAGGATATCTTATGCAATGAGTTTGCATAAGATTGGACCACAAAATAGTAACCACTAGATGTAACTCCGTTAACTAGTTAAGTTTATATTTCAATAGGATGACCTGAGTAACTTAGTCTTAATCCTGAGTGTATTATGAACTCTTGTTCATGAGGGATTGTCCTATGATTTGTACAGGTGAAAGTGGCCAGATTGCCGACTCAATATGCTTATCATTTTGGAGACAAGACCGAGTGGGGAGCTGGAAACATAATTACATAAGATGAAATTCACTTCTTCCCTTCTTTAAGGTAAGTAGATGAGTGTTCCCTTAAATGATGTCTCCGAGACTTGAACAAAGGATCCTACCCTCTTTATGGCACAAGAGGGGTTTATGTTTATTGGTTGGACCATAAACAAGTTGTTCATTAGATGAGCACTGGTATTTAAGGACTAGAGGTAACCTGGGGGTAAAACGGTAATTTAATCTAGTTGGTGTTACGAACACTTGTGAAGGACTAACTTACTATTATTAGTCTATATCAATGGACACATAAATATATCTATGGTGAGAATAGTTCAGCTGTGAGTCTTTAGTGGAGTGTACACACAGTTAACGAATATTGATTAATGTGGTTAATCAGTTTAGCCAATTAATCTCATATCGTTGTCGTTTCTAATAGTAGGCCTATTAGGTTCCCTTCCTAGTTCGTAAAGAGTAATGAGATTTATTTATATCAGTTCTAATTTGAAATGTTCAAATTTACTTTGGAAATTAGTATAATGTATGGTGATACAATTATAATATAAAGTTTATATATTTTAATCAAACTTTATTATATAAATTTAATTTTGGATATGATTCAAAATTAATTTATGAGAGATAAAATATTTGAACGAGTTCAAATATTACTTTAATGTGAACTGGATTCACATTAAAATTATTGGTTATGAGAGAAATTTATATTTGAATATGATTCAAATTTAATTTAAATTACATATAAAATATTTAACTTAGCTATTAATTAATTGGAGAATTAATTAATAGTTTAGTTTGATTTGATTTAATTAAATTAATTTAAAAATGTAAGATATTGGAGACATACTAAGCAAGAAACACGAGACAATGGTCACTGCATGTTAGATCATGGACTCCCTCCAAGAGATGTTTAAGAAGAATAAAAAATAAGGTAAATATGATTTCCTTATCTTAGAAACATGTTAAGTGAAAAATGACCAAAATGCATGGATACTTGATTCAGGAGCCACTAGCCATGTTTGCTCTTCTTTACAGGAAACTAGTTTCTAAGCAGCTCGAAGAGGGTGAGATGACACTCAAGATTGGAATGGGAGATGTCATTTCAGCTAGTGCAGTGGGAGATGTTAAGTTGTCTTTCAAAAATAGATTCATGTTTTTAGAAAACTTGTACATAGTTCCTAAGTTTAAAAGGAATCTTATATCTATTTCTTGTCTTATTGAACAATCATATAATGTAACCTTTTCTTTGAATGAAGCCTTCATTTCTAAGAATGGTGTACATATTTGTTCAGCTAAGCTTGAAGACAACTTGTATGTATTCAGACCTAACGAAGCGAAAACAATTTTAAATCATGAGATGTTTAAAACTGCTAATACTCAAAATAAAAGGCAAAGACTTTCTCCTAATAAGAATACCTATCTTTGACATTTAAGATTAGATCACATTAATCTCTATAGAACCAGGAGATTGAAAAAGAATGGACTTCTAAATGAGTTAGAAGATGATTCATTGCCTCCATGTGAATCTTGTCTTGAAGGAAAGATGACTAAAAGACCTTTTATTGGAAAAGGTTATAAAGCCAAAGAACTCTTCGAATTTATACATTCAAACCTCTGTGGTCCGATGAATGTAAAAGCTAGAGGAGGTTTTGAATACTTCATCTCTTTTATAGATGATTATTCAAGGTATGGTTATTTATACTTAATGAGGCATAAGTCTAAAGCTCTTGAAAAGTTCAAAGAGTATAAGGCTGAAGTTGAAAATCTATTAAGTAAAAATATTAAAATACTTTGATATGATCGAGGTGGAGAGTACATGGATTTGAGATTTCAGAACTATATGATAGAACATGGAATCCAATCCCAACTTTGAGCACCTGGTACACCTCAACAAAATGGTGTATCAGAAAGGAGAAATAAAACCTTGTTAGACATGGTTCGTTCAATGATAAGCTATGCTCAATTGCCTAGCTCATTTTAAGGATGTTCAGTAGAGACTACAGTTCATATCTGATTTGTTGGTTATCCTAAAGAAATGAGAGGTGGTCTATTCTTCGATCCACAAGAAAACAGAGTGTTTGTATCGACAAATGCTACTTTCTTGGAAGAAGACCACATGAGAGATCATAAACCACATGGGAGTGAGGGTATCTTATACAATGAGTTTCCATAAAATCAGACCATGAAATAGTAACAACTAGATGTAACTCCGTTAACTAGTTAGGTTTCTATTTCTTTAGGATGACCTAGGTAACTTAGTCTTAATCCTTAGTGTATTATGAACTCCTGTTCGCAAGGGATTGTCCTTTGATTTGTACGGGTGAGAGTGGCCAGATTTTTTACTCAATATGCTTATCATTTTATGAACAAGACCTAGTGGGGAGCTGGAAACATAATCACACAAGATGGAATTCACTCCTTTCTAACATTCGGGTAGATAGATGAGTGTTCCCTTAAATGGTGTCTCCAAGACTTTAACATATGGCTCTACCCTCTTCATGGCACGAGAAGGATTTCTATTTATTGGTTGGACCATAAATAAGTTGTTCATTAGAGGAGCACTGGTATTTAAGGACTAGAGGTAACCTAGGGGTAAAATGGTAATTTGACCTAGTTGGTGTTACAAACACTCGTGAAGAACTAACTTACTGTTATTGGTCTATATCCGTGGATAGAGAAATATATCTACAATGAGAAGAGTTCAGCTGTGAGTCTTTAGTGGAGTGTACACACAGTTAACAAATATTGATTAATGTGGTTAATGAGTTTAGCTAATTAATTTCATATCGTTGTAGTTTCTAATCTGTAGGTCTATTATGCCCCCTTCCTAACTTGTAAAAGGTAATGAGATTTATTTATATTGGTTGTAATTTTATATGATCAAATTTACTTTGGGAATTAGTATAATGCATTATACATCATAATATAAAGTTTATATTTTAACCAAACTTTATTATATAAATTTAATTTTGGATATGATTCAAAATTAATTTATGAGAGATAAAATATTTGAATGAGTTTAAATATTAATTTAATGTAAATTGAATTAATATTAAAATTATTGGTTAGGAGAGAAATTTATATTTGAATATGATTCAAATATTAAGTTAAATATAAGATATTTAATTTAGCTATTAATTAATTCTATTAATTGGAGAATTAATTATTAGTTTTGTTTAATTAAATTAATTTAAAACTTTAAGATATTGGAGAGATATTAATTAAATATGATTTAAATGAAGTATGATTTAATTAATTATTAACTGATTAATTAATTAGTTGATTTGAGATTTTTATTAATTTATTATTTTTTAAATTAATAGAGTCTCATGATTCTCTCATACTCCCTCAAGGAAAGGGAGTTATAAATATGCAAAAGAAAAACATTTTTTCTGCATCAATTAAGCCAATGCTTTTCTCTCAGCAAAAATAGTTTCTCTCTGGATTTTTTCTCATCCCAATTGGTTCCCATAAACTAATCTCATTCCAGAGGATAGGAAGGTCTCCAACGGGTGGTGTTCCTTTTGAAGTTTGAGTAGATTCATAGGCGTCGAACTAAATAAGTTTTTCTTTCTCTAATCTATAATTAGAAAGCATGTGCTAAGCTTTTAAGTTATAATAAGAAAATTAGTTTATGTATTATTTTGCCAATGTATTGGTATTTTGGGATTCCTAAATTAAATTGAGAAATGGTTCTGTAAAATCTTCCACTGCCTAGAGCTTTTATCCCTTCAGATAGATGGGGACATAGGGTGCAAGATAGAATTCACTCCTACCCGCTTTATATAGAGTTAGTAGATATGTTGTTCCTTTAAGGACTGAATCCTGGTATTGAACAAGGGGCCACACCCTCTCATTGGCTCGAGAGGAATTCGGTTTATAAGTTAGACTTAAAACTAATTGTTCAATAGTGGATCAGTGGAACCTAAGGAGAAAGATGTAGTCTCGGAGGTAAAACAATACTTTGATCCAGCCGAGTTTACGAACAACCTGTGAAGGATTAACTTACTTATAATGGTTATATCACATAGACACAAATATATTTGTAGTGAAGGGAATGCAACTACGAAACTTTAGTGGAATAACTCGTTAGTTAATGAATGTTGATTAGCTTGGTCTAAAGAGTTTAGCCAGTTAATCTCGGATCGTTGGAGCTCATGATCTATTGGTTCATTAGGTTCCCCCGCTAGCTCGTTAGGAATCAACTTAGAACATTATGATGGAATAATTCGAATTGTTAGAATTAGGTAAATAGAGAGAAATCGACGAATATATTTGATATAGCTACCGGTTATAAGTTAAAGCTAGAGTTTTATATTTAAATGTGATTTAAATATTGAAAATATGAATATTGATTCATATTCGGAAGCTCGAAGTTGATGGAAATGGTTAAATTTATAAAAAAAGTCAAAGTGTTGACTTTTGACTTTGAAAAGTCAAATTTTGACCGACTTTATATTCAAATGTGATTTTAATTTTGAAAAAATGAATGCAGATTCATGCTCGGGAGGTCAAAATTAGTTAGGACGAACAAAATGGCAAAAAGTCAAAATGTTGACTTTTGGCATGAAAAATTCAAAGTTTGACTATGATTTAAATATCAAATTACCATATTGCTCATTGTTTGTGATTTGCAAATGACTTCATGCATATGAGACACCTAGTTGGTGGTATGATAAGTGTTAAGATTGAAAAGCTCTCTACATGCAATTTTGCATGTAGTTTACTTATAAAAAAGGGTATATTACAAATGTGTAAGTTCTTCTTGGACTATTGGAAAATTTAGTTTTTGCAATTTGGAATTGCAAAATAAAACTAAAAACTCTTTTTGTCTCAAGAATCTCAACAAAAAGTTCTTCCTCCTAATTCCATCAATGTCTCTATTTTCTCCAATGTCCGGGTCTCATAACTCGGTTCTGAGTTCGAAGAATAAAGGATCAACACTAGTGGTAGTCCCGACTTCAAAGATCGTGAGGAGATTACGATGATAAAAAAGCTTCAAAGGTGAGCTTTTCTATTGACCCTATCTTTGTATCAATTAGGGTTTTTATGCATGTTAATTACTAAAATGTTTAGTTGCAATTAGAGTAAAATCTGATCTTTATTCTGTTGTGCATGTTTCCATTTTCCATCATCAAGTTCAAATGCTTTGAACTCTGAGATGTGCAAGAGTGCTTCTTGTTGTATGTTCATAAAGGCTTATCAGATGAGGATTTGTTGTTGGGATCAAAACTTCACAGTAGGTCATTGTATGTTTTAGGATATGTTCAGAATAAAGGGTTGATCAAACTCTCATTGATAAATAGATCAACTGTCAATATAATGTCGAAGTCTACTATAAAGTAGTTAGGCATCTTGATCGACGAACTCTCCAATAGAAAGTTAGTAATTCATGGCTTCAACCATGTCAGCTAAAGAGCGATAGACATGATATGCTTAGAACTCATTATTGGCGACCTAAAGGTCAGTGCATTATTCCATGTCATAAACTCGAGGACTACTTACAAGTTGTTACTAGGTCATCCTTGGATTCATGGAAATGGGGTAGTAACCTGGACATTGCATCAATGCTTTAAGTTTTATCGAGACGATGTAAAGAAAGTTGGAGCCGACTTTAACCCGTTCTCAGAAGTTGAGTCTCACTTTGCAGATGCGAAGTTTTATTTGAAAAGTGATAATGTCTCGGAAGCTATTCTTGCAAAAATTCTCTAATATAAAGAGGGGGGATGATCTAAAGTTGAAATCATAGGCGAACACAAGGAAGGAACCATGAGAAGAAGCAGGTACTTCTAACTCTGAAATGGATGTGACATCCTTTAATTCAACAAAGATTACGATCTTAAAGGATGAAAAAGCTTTGAACTCTTCGGTCTTGCCGTATTTTCCTCAGTTAAGTCAGAAGAAGGGTGCATCACCATTTGGGGAATGCCCTAAGGGAGTAAGAGTTTGCTATATTTAAATTTTAAAGGAAACCTATGCTACGCTCTTACTAAGATAACAAAGCAGGAAATAAAATTAGACCCGATGGAAGAAAATTTGCCAAAAGACAGATGAAAGACAAGTTCAACCCAAAGCCAACACGAAGTTCAAGGGTGTGAAAATCTTGAGCAACATGAGCTTTCCTCAACCCAGAAGAAGCTTTAATAGCATGCTATACCCGTGTACAAAAAAGGACTTAGATAGAAGTTGTCAGAGTTGGTTCATATAACTAGGAAGGGAAGGAAAGAGTGGTCAAAAGCAATCATATAACCGCTAAGGAGTTCGATAATACAAAAGAAAAAGGAAACAATAATAATAAAAAAAAAACCTTAACATTTGACTGTAGTAAATTGCCCGTCACGTGCGCTTTAGTCTTCGAAGGACTAAGCATGGCAGAGGTAGAAAGGAAGAGTCATCGGCCAATATTTGGCCTTGATCAACGCTCAGTCTTTCAAAGGTTAACTATGCCTTCCAAAGGAAAGGAAAACGTTGGTCATGCTTAAACGTCTATAAAATCGTCAGTCTTTAAAAGGCTAGACATGACCAAAAAGAAAAATGAACAAGCATGGAGGCTTACATGCTAAGACCGGTTCAACTGTAGCCACCAAGAAGATGGAACTAACATCCCATGCATCAGTTTGGTGTCACATTTAACACGAAGATGTTGAAAGTTGTCCTAGTAAGGAGTTTCCTTGTGAGACAAAAGGAGAAGAAGAAATGTAGTATTGTTCCTTCTTAAATGAAAGGAAAAACCTTTGTTACTCTCAATATAAGCTAAGACTCAGTGAAGATGAAAATATTTGACATTATACCAACTAATTATGAAAATAAAGGCTTAGAATAGGAGGAAGGTGAAACCTCATGTCATCACATCACCATCATTAAAGAGTCCGAGAATAAAACTTCTAAAGAAGATGTTAGAGAATGTGCGCTAGAGTCTTAAGGATGGTGGCCATTCTACAGTAGATGAGCTTACATAGGTGAATCTCAGTAGAATAGAGGAACCACATCCAATTTCATTAGGGATTCTCTTTCTAGGGAAGAAGAGGGTGAATACATGAGCTTGCTCACCAAGTATAGGGACATCTTTTCTTAGTCGTACAAGGAGATATCGAAACGTGATCCAAAAATACCAATCCATCATATTGCAATCGAACAAGGTCTCTACTGATTAAGAAAGCACAACGATGCTTTCAATTAGAGCTTATTCCCTAAATTGAGGTTGAAGTCAATAAGTTGATTGAATCATGATTGATTCGAGAGGTCAAATATCCAAAATGGATAGCAAATAGGGGTGTAAGAATAACCTGAGTAATCCAACAACCCGGACTACCCAACCCATATTATATAAGTTGGGTTGGGTTAAATTAAAATGTGGGTTGGGTTGGGTTGAAATTTTTTATTTTTTTGGGTTGGGTCTTGGGTTGGAGGGTTGAAAAATTCGGGTAACCCAACCCAACTAGAATTATATAATATATATATATATATATTATTTATTTATTTAATAAAAGTTAAACAATGTTATGAGTTCCAAGAGTTTTTTTTTTTTTTTTGGCTTAACTTGATGCGAAATGTATTCGATTTATGCTTGATGATTTCCATTTACAAACATTACAATTTAGAAACGAAATAATAATAATAATACAAATCCGACAACCCAACCCATATTTTTTTGGATGGGTTGGAAACTTAATTTGAGTTATTCGGGTTGACAACCCAACCAACCCGAAAATACGGATTAAGTTGAGAATGTCTTCCAACCCAACCCTTTTACACCCCTAATAGCAAACATTGTCCCTATCATAAAAGAACTTCATGCTTGAAATTCTTCCTTTTCTTTCTCTTTATCTAAACTTGGTTCTCCTTGCGTTGGTTGATGCATTGTGTGCAATACCAACCCTTCTGTAATGAATTTTTTCTCCACAACTATAACAAATTTTGTATTTTTTTTATATCTTTCCCAATGCTTCTTTCCACATATTGAGTATTGCGGTCTTTGATCACTACTTAATTTGATAGAGATCCTTGCTATAGCTTGGTTTCAATCTCTAATTATTTGTGTTTCCTTTCACCACACTCTTTCCTTTACCTTTTTCATTATGCGTTGAACTGTTAGTCTTACTCACATCTTCTTTTTTTCCTAATTCCAAGCTCTTTTCAACTCGTAAGTCCGCTTCTATTAATTCTAAAAATTTACTCCATGTGACACAAGTTGTCACTAGTGTCTGAATTTCATTTCTTAAGCGTGCTGGTTGTAAACCTTGAACTACAACATTCCTAAGTCTTCCAATGAAACAAGTGGATGAGTTGGATTTGAGATTAGTTGAAAATAGTTGAAATAGTGTTTCAAAGAAGGATTAAAAAGAAGTTTATTAAATTGTGGTAGTGACCTAAGTATCACCGTTGGTGCGACATTATAAAGGTGTCATGGTTGTTGGAAGAAGAAAAGTTTTGAAAAATTGGCCAAGTTTCAAGAAGGCAACAAAAAGAGGCTTGAAAACCTCTAAAGTGTGGTGTCTAAGCATTTTAAGGTTAGAATAGAGGGCAAAGGTTGTTTAAATAACCTTTAAGGACAATGCTATACGACCAAGCAACGCATGCTATGAGTTTAGATGTGCTTTGCGGGCAAGATAAGGGCTAAGTCAGCTGAGCCACGTGGTTTGACACATGAAACTTGTGGCAAAGTTTGGTTGTGTGCATGCAAGCAAGGTAAGTCTCTAGGAATTTTGGGCAAGAGGTGGCATAGAATCCAGATGTCATGACATGGAGACACTTAGATCTTAGCAAGTAGAAGGTGTGAAGAGGCAACCATGCAAGCTGAAGGTGGCATTTCAAAGTCATGCAAAGGTCTCCATAAATAGGCTATTTTCAAACGAACATAGCTTCCATTTTACTAGTGCGTTTTCTCTTAAACCAGTCCCAAAAGCTTCCATTTTGAGTCTAGTTTTTTTTATATAGGGTTATCAGTTTAAGAAGGTGCAAGGAAGGTATCCAACTGATTGAGGAAAGAGCAAAATTTCATTTTCAAAGAGAATCTGAACAATGTTGAGTGTTTTGAAGCTACAGAATTCAATACTTGGAATTTTTAACTGAAATTTGGAGGTAAGGTAGTTAATAAATTTCTAAACAACTTTATAGAAGGGAGTTTTCTTCTTGGAGTTATGGAGTTTTAGTTACTAACCACTAAAGTTGTGATTAGATTTTGGACACAAATCAAGCCATTTGGGCAAGTTTGAGTGTGGTTGGACCATCAAGACGTAAGAGGTTATGTTGTATGCAAAAAAAAAGTTTAGAAAGGTTGGAAGTTTGGTGAGCATAGGCTAGGGCCATACAAACAACCATGCGCACACGACACATCCAGAATTCAACCAATCATGGGCGTGCGAGGCAGCGACGTAGCATGGCAAGCAGTCAAGAGGCGCGCGACATGCACATGCACACAAGATTAGCATGCGGTAAGGCCCCAGAGCCCTGCACGTGCGTGCCAAGCCTATGTGCTAGTCGTGCCAAAATGTTATTTTTAGGGCATTTTTTATATTTTTGCAATTTTTTAGCAAAGTTTGAATATTTTCTAGACTCAAGGGATTAATTGGATTTAATTATCATTCTTTCAGGTCAAGAGAAAATTGGGCAAATTCATAGGCAGAGGACTTAGCACCTATCTGTGAGTGACAAAATGAATTTCAAATAGAGATTTCTATATGTATTTGCTAGCCAAAAGTTTTTAGCATGTGAGGTATTTAAAACTATTTGATATGCATGTATTTATTGAGATGTATTTTTGGGCTAGCAAGAGGAATTAGAAATGAATTCTAAATTTATGAGCTTGTAAATGTTTTAAAAGCATGAGTTATGGTTTGAGATTTGCTAAGTGCAAGAGATTCTTTAACATGTTTAGTTATTGTTAGAAAAGTTTGTGATTTTAAGCATATTTTAGTCTATACCAAGTTATTTATGTAGCCCTATGGAGTAAGACATTATGCACAGAGGAATTTTGAGGTAGGGACACCTTACCTTTGAGGATTTAAGATGGCTAGGCCTATCTCTAAGGATGAGTTGGGAATGCCCATCTTTGAGCTTGGTTCTATAGTATTGATCTTACTCTATTATTGTGGCTGAACGAATTTGATATTGATTTAGCTCTGCCATCTCTTGAAGATTTGATTCTTGGGTTATAGACGGGGAAAAATAGTGTTTGAGGAACTGTTTTAAAATGTTTGTTGAATTGAATTATTAAGATATTTGTTGAGTTTATGGCTTAAATGTTTTATAGAACATTTGTTTTAAAACCTAGTCACTCACTGGGCTTTTCAGCTCACCCTTTTTAATTGTTTTCCCATTTTTCAGGTAGAGTTGTGTTTCTGGAGCTTGATACGCTGTTGTCACTCTGCTAGAAGGTCCTGTCTTTTCTTCGATATGTTGTTCAGTCATTTTGTACTTGTACATATAGCCTTGTGAATATGCCTAGGTTATAATTAGCATTGTGTTTATGAGTAGAGAGAGCATGTTTTTGTAACTAAGAGTAACTATGGTATGTGTAAGAATATCTTAATGTTTGTTATAATATGGGATGCACTTGAGTTGTTTTAATACTTCTTTTTGTAGAGTTTTGTTATTTTGCTTTCGCAAGTTATTCAAGTAAAAGTATTAGAGGTTAGGATCAACATGTATTGTTAAGTAAAAAACAATATACGTTGGCTTCACATAGTCTCTTGGACCTAGAGAGGAGGTGGTTTGGGAGAAGGTGTGACAATCGTTTAGTATCAGAGTCAGGTTAGTTCCTTGGGGTAAACTTGAGGATAGAGTTAGTTCATCAAGAACTGGAGAGAAAAGTTAGTTTCATTTACTAGAGTTAATTGAAGTCAAGTATGCATCGTCTTAGGGTTTACAAACTGAGTTCGAGGATGAGCAGTGCTTTAGATTTGTCCAAAAGTTTATGCGAACAATGGGATCAACACTTGGTGATCCTGAGAAAAAGTATGGCATTGAGTGACTCAAGAGTTTAAAAGTTACAGTGTTTGAGGGTTCTATGGATCCAGTAGATACTAAGTTATTGTTGATGATGTTTGATAAGTGTTTCAAGGTCATGAGTTGTTCTGTAGAGCGAAAAGTTCAATTGGCCACATTTCTACTTTAGAAAGAAGCAGAGAGTTGGTGGAGATCAATCCAGGTTAGGCATAATGATACAGGTGCCCTTGATTAGGAAGCTTTCAAGAGCATTTTCGAGGATAAGTACTATCCTAGTACTTGTTTTGAGTTAAAAATAGATGAGTTTTTTAGATTGGAGCAAAGGTCCCTCTCATTGGCTGAATATGAGAGAAAGTTCATCGAACTATCTAGATACGCTAAGGTGTTAGTGGCATCTGAAAGTAACAGATGCAAAAGATTTGAGAGAGGGTTAAGACAAGAAATTCATGCCCTCGTTACTTCAACAGCAAAACAGATCGTTTTATCTTAGTTTAAAAGACTACGTTATGGGTGGTGTAGAGTTTCTTGAAAGCTAAACCAACGATGGAAATGAGTCAAAGGGCTTCACTAGCTAGTAACTTCAAAGGACGAAATTTCAATAAGGAGGTAGTAGTTGTGAGACCCCGATCACCTTCTAAGCTACGTAATAAGACTGTATTCGGTAACTTGTGAAGACTGTATGCATTAAATTCTAATCATTGTTGCATTTCGAATAACTCGTTGAGGAGGTTTCTATGCGTTTTGGTAAATTGGTGGCTAGTGATTCCTTAACAAAGAAGTTTTTGACATCATTCTTACGTTTGAAGGGCGGTGCCTAGTAAGTCAGCATTCTGACTCAACCGCCGGCTGATGGTCAGAATTTGGACGGTGAAAGCTACGTGGCAGTACGAGATTTGTTGAACCTCACCGCCATACATAAGTAATCATGTTAGTATAGAAGTGTACACAGAAGAACTGTATAAATAGGGGAGTTTCAGACAAATTTTAGAGCTTAATCTGAACTTTGAGCTAAGTAAGAGCTAGAGGAACTGTAAGGCGTTAATTAAAAAGGTTTCCTCATATTAGTCTCCCGTTTAAGGTCTAATGAGAAGTTGGCCGAGTACTTAGGCCAAAAGGAAACCTTATCTCGATTGTGAGTGGTTTAAAATGTTTTGAAAACCAAAAAATGAATTTCAACTCATATTTGAACTCTTTGAGTAATGATGTTTGTTTAATATTGTCATTCGATTTATAAATGGGTATGCTTTGAAATGAATTATGACTTATGCTTTGTGAAATGTTTTGGTACCCTATGCGATGAACAACTCATACTTGCTTTTTGATCCGGTATGAGGAACTCATACTTGCTTTGTGATATGGTAGAAGAAACTTCACGCTTGCTTTGTGGTGTAAGATTATCCTATACTTGCTTTATGATATGGTATGAGAAAAATACTATATACATGTATGGTAAGTGGTTATACATGTTGATGTGTTGAGGTTACTTTGCACAGCCATAATTCAACGATGAGAATGTATGGATGACATCTCAATTGAGGTGATGAGTACATTTGTGATACGTTGTGAAATTGCGCGATATGATTTATGTTGAAATGATTTACGAGAGGAAAAGATGAATTTTCAAAGAGAATCTTTGTGAACTAAGCATTGTCGATTTCAAATATTTGAAATGGTTTTCGGATTTAAAATGCATATTCTTGTCAATCACATTGTGCTTGCAAAATGAATTTCAAGTTTATGATTTATGTGTTGTGTTTGCAAAAACCTACTATTTAAATGAAACGTGTTAAAGAATATTTCAAATGTTTAATCTAATCCCCACTCACTAGACATTTTGTCTAATCTTTCAAATGTTATGTTTTCTCCCACATGTAGCGAAGAACATCCAGTGTTTGACTTGTTCTCTTAATTGTCTGTTGTGCCACAGTTGCATTACATCTTCTTGTTAGTGACACCCATTAGTCTTATCGCATAACATGTAGATTAGTTGGGCGAAAGGGGAATATTTTGTGACTAAGTTATTTGTACTTAAACTAGTTTGTATTCGTATATTGCTTAACATTGGATTTTTGTGTACTTTATTACATAGTAATGAAGTACTTTCTTACTTAAGATTTCCAGTTTAAATGACTGATGTATTTATGGGGTAGCCATTTGAATATGATGTATGCTTTATATGGAATCAGTCCACACGTTATAAACATTAAGCACTATAGCATTAAGTCAGAATCTAAACGTTTCATAGAATGAAGTCTTTTGCTAAAATTAACTAAGTCTATGGCACATGTTAAATAAGTGATATCTGTGGTAGAATTTCACTTACTAGGCATCCAACGCATTATTGCATGGTGAGATATGTGGTTGGTGTATAAGTGGTCACACCTTCACTTGATTGCACAAGGAGGTCTCAGAAGGGGTGTCGCACCTTTAAACGTTTATACCTATCCTTTTCATTGGCCACAATAGTCATTGCATACTTGACTAACTTCATGAACCTTTTCTCGTACTCGCCACATTATGTGAGAGAGAAAAAATACAAATAATTAAAAGAATTTTGAAAAATATAACTAAAAAGACTAAGAAATCGAGAGAAAAGTAAATATGGATACCTTTTTTTTTATATAGTACAAATTAGATGAGTGAATTTAAACTATGAACCTTTTGGTCTCGAACATACACTGGTGTTAGTTGAGTTAATTTCTTACCGGCATAGATAAAAAAAATTAAGTTATTTTTATGTGTACTATTTAATTTTTCTGATGACACGAAAAGTTAAATTTTAAATTAAAACTATGATATTTTTGCTTGTATTTTTATTTTATTTAAATACAAAGTGAAGATAAAAGATTTGAATTGATATTCATTTACAATAGTTACATTTGAGCTAAATTTTGATTGGCCACATATATTTTTATTACTAGAAATAATAGAGACCGAAATAAAAATGACAAGCTATCATTGGAAAAAAAAGAAGGAAAGAATACGGTCCACTTATTTTTTATAACCCTAATTCTCATTCTCAGAGCCTCCAATTTTTATTTTACTTTCCACATTATCTTCTTCCTTTTGGGTGTACGCAACTCAATCGCCATTTGAAACTCTTCTGCAGGCAACTCGTCGACTCCTTCAGGCTTCAACGTTGTTCTCTCTTCAATCTGTATTAATCCTTCACATTCTGTTAAACTCTCTCCATTTCGGACTCGGAGTCCCTCATCCTCGCCGTCGCCGATTCCTGCTATCTCCAACGCTGGCATCTCTCTGCTCTTCTCATAATTGTCGGTTCTTCAACTCTATCTTCCTCATTATATTTTCAGATTTTTTTTTTCTGTTATCAAAATGATCTTAGGGTACATCAAATAAATTATTGCAGTGAAAGGTCTATCGCTCACCTGACTCTTGCCGCCGACAGAACTAATTAGTTCGTCATGGCGGACGTGATGTTGATGAAGGAGATTGAGGATACGGCTGGTCGGCTTGGGATAGATCTCTCCCAAGTTGATTTTGACGCCATTCGTCTACCTCCTGGGGAGAATTTCGGAATTATTAGGTCCTTCCTTTAATACTTTTATGAAATGATTTTGTATCTTAATCCATCCCTAGGGCTTTGAAACGTTTTTCTTTGATTAGAATTTTGATGGGTTTATCAGTTTTTTTTTCCTGTTTTTTCCATTTCGTGGCTCACATTTCTTATTTATCTGTCAATTATGTATAGTGATGACGAAGAGGTTCTACAAGAGGAGAGTCTAGAGTTCGATTCTGGGTTCGGAAACATTATAGTTGTTGACAATCTTCCCGTTGTTCCTCCGGTGAAGTTTGAGAAGCTCGAAGGTGTTGTTCGTAAAATTTTTGGACAGATTGGAGTAATTAAGGATGATGGTTTGTGGATGCCTGTAGACCCTACTACAACAAAAACTTTAGGTTACTGCTTTATCGAGTATGGCACTCCACAGGTACTTTCTCTGCTAATTTTGATGCGAAACTTTATATATTGATCACATGTAAATGCGTGCTAAATGTACTTGTTTAAGATTAGATGAAAGTTTCTTATCTTTGCCACTTTTGGTTCTTGCTCGCATTTGATGAAGTCCAATAGAGTGATAGTTAATTGCAACTAAAAAGATTTTAATCAAGTATGTGTGAAATAATGCACTATTTTTATTGACTTCTTCAGCATCTCAAATATGCTGTATAAAACACTTACACGAAGATGCAAAACAAATGGAAAGATTGAGATGCTAACAGCAACGGCTAGTTGACTGACTGAATATTGAAAGTTACAAAGTGCAGATAATTACAAAAGGAAAAGGCATATGAATATATGAGATTAAATATGTAAAGAATTGCCAACGGTTAAGAGGGGAATTGTGATTGAAGAATATTCTGTCAAGGCTCAATCTTTTGTGCTGTCAATCATGGAATGAGATCCTCACCAAGGGAAAATCGTGTCTTAATTAGGGTCAATTGACTTAAGTTGAATTGGAGGGAAATAAAGGGTGAGTGATGGTAACTACCTAACTTGAGGTATGAGTCCATATGCTTTTCTTCTTTAGGCTCCCTTTCGTCTATTATGTCATTTGGGTTAGCAGATCTTGAGTGAACTTGATTTCCCTTCTTTTCCTTTTCTTTTACTGCAACCTCATCTTACTTCTTTCTAGCTGGTCCTGAAACCCAATTCCTTTGGATGCTGCTGGCTGTTGCTTTCAATTTTTAAACTCTTCACAGTGCATCCATTGGAATGGTGCAGTGTACACCTCTCTTATACCACAAGCCACAACCCTATTTCTCATTTAGAGGTGGAATGCCTGAATACTATAGATGGAGATTGGAGATTGATGTTCATGAATTGATGCGCTCATTTGACCTAACTTGTTATGTCCATTTTTCTAATGTATCGATTGTTTCAGTATTATTTTGACATATCATTAGTGCCTAGTGGTAATAATACCTTGTTAAAATGTTCTTGAAATATTTCTTTTTGTAGTGAAAGAAAGTGTACATTAAATGGACATAACAAGTTAGGTCAAATGAGGGCATCTATTTTGGATTATCACTAGACATGCATTTCATCCAGGATTATGTTTACCTTCATGTTATTCTCTTCCTAGCAATTTGCATGCAATGCATATTTTACGCACAACAGTTTGTTACTATAGTTTTTTATTTATTTGTTGTGTTTTTTATATAATCTTAATCAATTCTATTGTGCGAAATACTGTAGTTCTGATCCATGAATTGAGCGTCTCATTTAATTTCAGTGATATTGTAGGAAGCTGAGCTTGCTAAAGAGAAGACAGATGGGTACAAGCTGGATAGAGCACATATTTTCACTGTTAACATGTTTGAGGAATTTAGTAGACTTGTAAAAGTCCCAGATGAGTGGGCCCCTCCTGAAATTAACCCATATACTCCTGGGGTAAACTATCTGCAACGTTATTTGATTTTGCATCTTTTCTGCTTCCTGTGATATGTTTTCCTGAGGAAAGGTGGGGGTTTATGGAACAATGTGAAGGTTATTTGGGAGCTTTGGTTAACTCAACACTTATTTATATGTGGGAGAAAAGAACCATGCAAGGTTATGGATCAAATTTTGCTCTCATGGAAGCATGACACTATTTACTTTTGAACATTTCAGGAAAATCTTCAACAGTGGCTTACCGATGAAAAAGCACGAGATCAGTTTGTTATTCGTTCTGGTTCTGACACTGAGGTATTTTGGAATGATGCTAGGCATTTGAAGCCCGAGCCTGTCTACAAGCGTCCAGTGAGTATCCTATAGCCTGTCTTGAGTGTTAACCAAATTTTTTGAATTAAAGTTTCTACTCTCTTTTGGTTGTGGATTGTTTGGTTGGTGTTGGTATTTTATATAGTATTAATGGCAATTGGGTATCTTTGCTCTTGGGATCTTAACCCCAGCTTAATCAAGTATTTTCTGTTACAGTACTGGACCGAGAGTTTTGTGCAGTGGTCCTCATTGGGGACTTACCTAGCGACAATTCACCGACAGGGTGCTGCTGTTTGGGGAGGAGCAGGTACCTTTAACCGTCTGATGCGTTTTGCCCATCAACAGGTTTGTTATTGTTTTTCTCTCCAGTCCTTCTGCACAGTGCTCGCAACGCCCAAAATGCCTTAATCTTTTAATATATAAATGTAGGTTAAGTTAATCGATTTCTCTCCTGGCGAGAAATATTTGGTGACTTACAGCAGTCATGAGCCCAACAATCCCCGTGACGCAAATGTGAGCATTTTTTTCCCTATTAGTAATTTATATATCAATTGAAGGGTGTTTACAACTGTCCATCATTAGTGATTCTATGTTCTTTCAGAGGATTGTGATCAATATTTTTGATGTAAGAACTGGAAAAGTCATGAGAGATTTTAAGGGAAGTCCTGATGATTTTGTCACTGGAGGAACTGGTGGTGTTGCTGGGGTATCTTGGCCTGTGTTTAGGTACTTATGTCTGCTATGGATATGTCTTCCTGTCTCAGTTCTTTTCTGGCTTGTCAAGGTGGTCCGAATGTTATTTTTCTTGCTGATGATAAAAATGTAATTGTTGTTTTTGCAGGTGGGATGGTGGAAAAGATGATAAATACTTTGCCAGGATTGGGAAGAATGTGATTTCAGTCTATGAAACAGAGACTTTCTCCCTTGTTGACAAAAAGTCTTTGAAGGTTGAAAATATTATGGATTTCTGCTGGTCACCTACAGATCCCATTATTGCACTGTTTGTTCCTGAGCTAGGTGGTGGGAACCAACCAGCTAGGGTGAGTACGCTACTGTTTGTGCAACTATTTTTTTGTTGTTCAAATTTAAAATTTTTCATTGGGCTTCTTTTGTTTCTTAGGTGAGTCTTGTCCAGATCCCCAACAAGGAGGAGTTGAGACAAAAAAATCTTTTTAGTGTTAGCGATTGCAAAATGTACTGGCAAAGCAATGGGGATTATCTTGCTGTCAAGGTTGATAGATATACAAAGACGAAGAAAAGCACATACTCAGGGTTTGAGCTTTTCCGCATAAAAGAGCGGGATATTCCCATTGAAGTGTTGGAGCTTGAGAATAAGAATGACAAGATCATTGCGTTTGCCTGGGAGCCAAGGGGTCACAGGTTTGCAGTTATTCATGGTGATAACCCAAGGCCGGATATTAGCTTTTACTCTATGCGAAGCACACACAACAGTGGCCGAGTGTCAAAACTTACAACTCTCAAAGGCAAGCAGGCCAATGCTCTTTTCTGGTCGCCTGCTGGACGTTTTATTATTCTTGCTGGCTTGAAAGGTTTCAATGGACAGTTGGAATTCTACAATGTCGATGAGCTGGAGACGATGGCAACTGCGGAGCATTTCATGGCTACTGATATTGAATGGGATCCTACTGGAAGGTAAGTTAGATGGCATCCTAATTTGCACATTTTTCTTACATTTGATCAGAATGAACCTTGTGGTTATGGCAGCTGAGTTGGTTTTGTTGTTAACATCTGTGTGCAGGTATGTTACTACTGCTGTAACTTCGGTTCATGAGATGGAAAATGGTTTCAACATTTGGTCCTTTAATGGAAAACTCCTCTATCGAATCTTGAAGGACCATTTCTTTCAGGTAACTTATCCATTATATTCTGCAAATCACATGTTTAATTTTAATCATTCGTGAATGTGTATGCTGGCAAAAGCTTGGTTTCATTTCTCGATAACAACAATCTCTTTGGATTCTCGTTGAATTCCTTGATTCTAAAATGGCTTGTGTCAGTTTGCATGGCGCCCGAGGCCACCATCCTTCTTGAGTCCCGAGCAAGAGGAAGAGATAGCTAAGAATTTGAAGAAGTACACTAAGAAGTACGAAGCTGAAGATCAGGATGTATCTATGCTACTGAGTGAGCAAGATCGTGAGAAACGGAGAATGTTGAAGGACGATTGGGACAAGTGGTTGAATGAATGGAAGAGATTGCATGAAGAAGAGAAGTTGTTGCGGCAGAAGCTGCGGGATGGTGAAGCCAGTGATGAAGAAGAGGAATACGAAGCCAAAGAGGTTGAAGTTGAAGAGATTCTGGATGTATCGGAGGAAGTTTTGTCCTTTGATTTTGAGCAGTAACGAGGTCCTTAACTAACAACCTCATTTCATTGGATGATGATGATATATTAGGTAGGTGGTCTCTCTGTCAGTGCTTCCTCCCGCTGTAGACCTTCCCAATTTTCCTCTCATCACCCGAATGCAACTTGGGAAATTTTCTTTTTTCCTTAAAAATGATTAAATTTTGCATCTAGGCATCACTATATTATCTCAATAACGTCAGATCAGTTATACAATGTATTTTTGTTGACCTTTAAGCTCTCTTTGCTTGGGATGTGATGGTGGGTGATCTTATTCTAAGATGTGTATGTTTGGCTCCAAGTTGGGTGGACTTTTTACCCACCCATTGTCTTGTTCACCTATAATCAAATAGGGTAGTAATGAATCCATTTCTAACTTGTTATTTGCATCGACGACTCTCAATTACTCTCCTATACTGAGCTGATACTTGAATAATTCATGCTCATTTTCACCTTCTGTACTAAACTTGATAGAAACATTGAGACATTTCAACTTCTACTCACATTTTATTTATGATGTGCTTTAATTACTTATTTTGAATTAAAATCTTAAAAAAGTTATAGGAAGCACGTGTTGTCAACGTACGGGGTTGATTGGAGACAATTTTAATTGAACTCATTGTTAAGCTTTTCAAGAATATAACTTTTGAAATTCATTTATCATAGAAAATTATAATAAAGTCTAATTTAATTTGCTCAAAAAAGTTTGGAGATTTCAAATATAGTTATAATTCATATAATGTTTTTCCAAAAAAATTGTAATGGTAGGTGTAAATGGATTTACGTACAAAAATTCATAATTTAAATTGATGTGATTATTGGTATACAATTTTAATTAATACCCTTCGAGTTTTAGTAACAAATTGTTATTTTTTCTAATTTTTATTTTCTTTTTTAGTATATATTATTATTTTATTTTGCTTAATTCAAATAATTGGCAAAACAAAAGCACATATGAATTTTTTTATATATTATATAAGACCATGGATAGAACATGTCTGCATGAAAAATTGTAATTTTCTTTCAAAAATATAAAAAAATTTATGCCAAAATGTACTTTGGGTCTTTGAAAAGACATTATTACATATTTATAATTAAAGTTTCAATTAAAAGTTAATAATAATAATTATTATTATTTTGTTGTTCTAAAATTATTATACTTTATATAATATATATATTAGAGAAAACATTTTGAAAAAAAAGAGTTTTTGACGTGTTGGAGTTCTTTCTTCTTTTCAAGAAAAAACCTAGTTTTCCTTGTCGATGAGAAAAAACTTTTTCTTTTGATTCCATACCTACTTCCGTGAGTGCATGCTTGTTGGAAGTTGTGTTAACCTTGGGGAGCAACCGGTATATGCGACTTAGTATTGAGGTTGCGCCAAATTTTGCTTTTAAGGCAGTGATTTGACACGACACAACAATGATCAACATTTGATTCCAACAATTATTTGAAAGCAAAATTATTTTCAAATGTTGATTAAATTTGTGATCTCCGGCTTGTTTCTGATAAGATGATGTCCGTCGTCTATTTTTAGATAAGAATTATCTGTGAAGAAATTTCCAAATTTAACAATTGTAAAATTGGGAAATGTGAAGGAAAAAAAAAAAGAAAAGAAAAACGAAACCCTAAGAATGATCGAGAGTACCTCAATGATCGTTTTCGGTGATGGCGCGAGTTTGCTGGAACTGGTGGATAAGGTTACTTGTAGTGACATTAACGACCAAAAGTCCGTCGTAGTTGCTATTGCTGTTGAAGTTCCATCGAAGCATTATATGTTGTGGTTGTTGATCTGCACTACAAGAAAATGAGGATCTTTCGACACACAAAAGCGTTGGGAGATATACTAAAATGCATCGGAAAATGATTTTTTGTTGGAATTGGAGTCGAAGAAAATGAATAGAGAGGATCTCTCGACGCACAACATGAATCTCCCGACACTACATGTATTTGTGCGTCAGGAGATCCTCTATTTTTTTTTAAATACATTATTAAATGGAAGGTATATATAACTTAATATACATGTGAATTCATTTCCTACAACCATTTTGATATTACTGTCATAAATAATATTCATAAAAAGTTCATCACATAGCTGAAGGTGAAAGAAAAAGAAATTACAAGCACCTAATAGGAAGAAAAATCATTAACCAGGAATGACCCTATAAAAAATACTTCACTAGAAATTTTAACATTGGATAACTCTCAAGACAACAACCACACAAAAGTGTATATTACTCACTATATCGACCCGAAGATTTTTACCAATCCATTCAACAATTGCAGCAAATTGTTTTCGATCACCAAGCAAAGTCAGTACTGTATCCAAAAAATTAATCTGTGACGACAAAATGGACGAACAACATAGCATGCATCATGATCCCAATACAATAACTCTCGATCACTTAACTTATTATTTGGATCTATAACATAAAACAAAAGAAATTAGCTTACCAAAGTCAAGGCATAATCACCAAGTGAATCTTCTCCTTCACACGATAGAGGTCTTAATTCATCGAGGGGAAAAAACATGCATCATGTATCCATTGAAAGCATGATAAAACATCTTACAGAGTTACATAGCAATTATATCTTTGTTTAAAACAATCAGAAAATAGATGAATTGTAGAGAAATGGGGACAGTTCATAAGCAAATGAAACTCAAATAGACAATACTTTCAAGTTATCCATAATAACATAAAAACACTAATTCCAAATTTCATACCCTTATCCTCCTTTAATGAAGACAGTACAAAACGAGAGAAAAACTATGGCTTTAGAACTATATTCGATGCATTCAACGATAATTTGATGAATAAAAAATTAAGAACATTCAACACAAAAATCAATACCCTCATCTGTGGAACTACATCTGATGCATCACTACGTTGTACAGGAATTCTTCTGTAACACCCTAAAAATTAAAGTAATTTTAATTTTTTTATTGAAATTATTTAGGTGTTAGTTTAGATGTTTGTTGAAGATTATTTGTTTGATTTTATGGAGATTAGGATTAATTAAATATTTGTGAAAAGAATATTTAATTAATCATTGAAATTGAAAATTTATGTTTGTTTTTGGAAGAGAAAAAGGAAAAGTGGGATATTAGGAAAAATAAATAATAATAATGATATTATTATTATTCTTATTACTATTATAAAGTGGCTTCGGTTTATGTGTGAGTTCATCTTCTTCCTCCTTCATTCAAACCCTAGCGCTGCCCCTCCACTGTCCCTTTGTTGACGACCGCCGTTCCTCACCATTGTCCTGTTCAGACGAAGCTCCATCCGCCTGGCACCACCGTTTCACGTGCTGCTGTCACGATCCAGCCAAGCAACCCTTCTGAGCCGAGTCGTCTCTCTCTCTGTTCGTGCGTGAAGTTCTCCGTCGCATGCCGCTTTGTTCTTCGATCACCTCCAACGAAGCGACGCCACTTTCCATCTCTGTCTCAGTCGAAGCCATCCTTGTCATCAACTGGTCCATTTTCATTGAAGCCTAACGAGATTCTTGGACCAAACCGATCTGCTCCATACCGAGCCAAGCTTAGCAGCGCGCAACACATTTGCAAGCCGAGCCATCCATTCCTGCTGCGTTCAAGTCGATCCTTGTCACGACCCGTTCCCTTGCAGTGAGCCAAATTGAGCCAATATTCTCATTTTGTTTTTTTTTTTTTGTTGTTTTTTTTATTGTTTTTTGGTATGCCCATCAAATAACAATTTCTTTGGTATAAGTAACTTAATTTTGGGTTAAGTTTAATATTCTTAAGTTGGATTTTTGTTCTTTGAAGGTTGGCTAAATTCTTGGAGTAATTATTTGTGAAACTCTACCTCAAGGGTTGAATTGATTTCACCCTATTTCTTGGTAAGTTGGAAGCCTAAGTATAATATTGTTTAATGTTGGTTATCAAACTATTAATTTAAATCTTATTTATGTTAATGATTTGTCTATTTGAAAGCTTTGAACGAAATAATTTTTGTTAAGCTAATTTCGAGGTAAGAGATTCTACATTAGACCTGCGACAATAAATTGAAGAGCTTGCATGTATGTTTTCCTTATTATGCATTAATGTAGCCAGAATGCATAATGTGACTGCTGTTAGGGATGATTGATATAGATGGCTACATAGATGACTGTTATGAATGACTGAGATATGTTATAACCGAGATATGTTATGAATGAGACATGCTATGATTTAGATATGTTATGATTGAGATATATATGACTGAGATAGCCATGCTACATGTATAGGCTATGGTGTTATGTTAGCTTTGTTTGTTAGAGTCGTATCCATATGGGTGTCCCTCGAGATCACCACTTGTTTATGCTTGAGTGGCTAACTTTTATGAGTGATTCGACGGGGTCACTTTCAACCCAATTCTCTTAGGAGTTCATTCGGGTCGTCGAAGACCAGTTTCTCTTACGTGTTCCTTCGGGATCACCGAAGACCAGATGTGTTCTTTTGGGATCACTAGATAACGTGCATTAGGGAGCACAATAGTTATGAGGTACCTCCTTACAGAACCATAACAGGAAGTTAACAGATACCTAGCAGGACTAGTTGTGGGTCCCTTACTGAGTATAGGTTTATACTCACTCTTTCTATGTTTAATTTTTCAAGCAAAGCTAGAGGTAGAGGTAAGTTGGCGAATGACAAGAAGTGACCGTGGTTCGCCATAGAGAAAAGTTTATGATTGCTTTCGACAGTATTTGATTTTAGAACTCATGAGTACTTGTACGATATTTTCTTTTTATTTTAAATAGGGCCTAAACTAGTATTTTGCTTATTATTTTTTCTCTACATACTTTATTTATAATTTATAAATGAATATTTGCAGTTTTTCCTTTAAAATTTAGTATCTTCTTTTATTTTAAATAAAAAGGTATTTATTGTTTTAATGGTAATAACCTTAGCTTAATATAAAGAGTTGGGTCGTTACACCTTCTTATGGAAATATATTCTATATAAGTTTCTTTCCTACACAAATCAATCAATGAGAATGTTCATGTTAGTATTAAGCATTTGGAACAAAGAAGAATTTCTTTACAATTTCCTTATTTGATGTGACATAATTGGGGAATCCATTATTACAATGTGTTTTCTTCATAATAATATATGATGCAAAAATTATTGAGGACCAAATAGCAGAAACAACACCTTCGGCAAACAAAAGCAATGGATTCCCCCATTCCAATAACTAGCAATGTAACCCATTTCAATAAGAAGAGTAGTGAGGAAGAAGAATATTGACACAAGCCACCCATATATAGTTTGTAATCAAAAGCTTAGGGATGAAAACTCACGCTATAGTTCACAGAATCGAAAGTTTCACTAGAAGAACTCGACGTTGGCGAACATTGCTGGTTTAGAAGTTGCCGAACTGAACGAAGCGGTGGTGTGACCAGAGATTTGGAAGTGAAGGCCACCGAAGCGGGGTGAAAGAGAAGGAAATGAAAATTAAGACAAAGACAAAAAGGGATTTTAAAGGGGTAATAAGTGTCGGGAATTCTCCCAAACTATCGACGCATTGTTGGTAGCATCAGCAGTTCCACCATAACTCACGATGCATCAAGAGAGCATCAAGAGTTGTTGAGCATCTCCCGACGACAAGTCTTATGGGCGTTAGGAGTTGTTGAGTATTTCTCGACGCTCTCTTGATGCATCGAGAGATGCCATAAATCCCGATGCTTTATTTTATGCGTCGGGTGATGCCCTACCTCTCGATGCCATTTCTAGCGACAGTATGAAGCTGTGTTGTTAGAAGATATAATTTCTTGTAGTGTCAAGCAAAATTGAACGTCGGTTGATGGTTTCTCTATTCGTGAGGGACAGTAGAAATGGTAGAAGGCGGCGAACTCAGGGTGGCGTGGTTACCAATCCACAACGAGCCAATTTCACAACGTCCTCCCTTGTTATTTCTTGACCAAATTTAAGCTTTCACCTTCCCCATCTCAATAATCCCTTCCATAATCACAAAATTCAAATTCAAGGTTTTTAATGCTGGAGCAGATGTAGAAGGGGAAATGTTGGAAAAACCATTAACCAGACTTCAAATTCTTCATCACTAAGCTTTGGCCTCTCATTAATGATGATCATTGCAACCACAAGATTTTCCACTCTAAAATGTTTATTAATGGTGTTCCTATTTTTTATGTTTCTAATACCACCACGGACTGGAAACGAATTGCTGCCCCAATATCTATATCAGGACAGAAGTTCCTAACAAGGCTAGGGAGCATTATACTGAGTTATCACAAATCTTTTCTGGACTTGGATGCGACCATTAATATGGAAAGTGAATCGTTGGAATTGCTTAAGGTGCGTGTGATTCAAGTGAAGAAACTAGTGATTCGTGATTTCAAGAAAAGTGATCCTGTAATGACCCAACTATTTATACTAAGCCAAGGTCATTATTTTAAAGTTAAATAACAATTTTGACAATTTCTTGAAAGAGGAAAACTAAATTTTCATTAAAAATACCATGAAAACATGTTGCGCAACTAGTTCTACAATTTTAAAGATATTAAAAACAAATAGATAAAAATCTTTAAGTTCAAAACTTTGAAAACAACCAATGAAAAGTAGAAGCAAAATTGTGTCTCTATATGACATGTCATGGATCCTTCCTGTCTCTCGCCAGCATTCCTCTATCTTTACCTTTGCCTGGAATATTAAACATAGAAAAGGATGAGTATAAACATATAGTTAGTAAGGGACTCACTACTAGTCCCGCTAGGTGTCTGTTAACTTCCCATTAGGCTTCCGTAAAGAAGTATCCCATAACTATTGTGCTCCCGAACGCACACTATCTAGTGAATCTGTAGGAACACATAAGAGAAACTAATCTTCGGTGAATCCGAAGGAACATCTAAGAGAAACTGGTCTACAATGACCCGAAGGAACATCTAAGAGAAATTGATCTTTGGCGACCTAAAGGAATGCTTAAGAGAAACCAGTCTTGGACAATATGAAGGAACGACTACGAGAAACTGGTCTTCGACGACTCAAAGGAACGCCTAAGAGAAACGAGCTGTAAGTGATCCCGTTGGACCACTCATAAAACAAATACTGGTGGTCCCGTCAAACTCACACAGTCATAAAAGGTGGTGATCCTGAGGAACAACCATACGGGTACGACCCTAAAAACAAAGTTAATTGAACACCACAGCCCTGAAGGAACAAAATCCCTTGGTAGCAGAAGATTTTACAGAACCATTCTTCAATTTAATTTGGAAATCCCAAAATACCAATACATCGGCAAAAAAAAATTAAGAAACTAATTTTTTTTATTAAGCATCCTTTAATAAAGTATAAATTAGAGTGAAAAAAACTTACGTAGTTTGATGTCATTGAATCTACTAAATCTCCAAATTTAAGGACACCACCCATCAGATACCTTCCTATCCTCTAGGATGAGATTGGTTTGTGGAAACCAATTGGGATGAAAAAAGTTTTAGAGAGAACTATTTTTGCAGAGAGCAAAAACATTGACTTTTTCTTAATTCAGAAAAACTATTTTTCTTTAGCATATTTCTAACTCCCTTTCCTTGAGGAAGTAGGAGAGAATCATGAGATGTTAATAATTTAAAAATTATTAAATTAATAGAAATTTCAAATCAACCAATTAATTAATTAAGCAGTTAGTAATTAATTAAATCATATTTTATTAATATTTCATTTAAATCACATTTAATGAATATCTATTCAATATCTTATAGTTTTAAATTAATTTAATTAAATTAAATTTAAATAAATAAAATTAAACTAAACTATTAATTAATTCTCCAATTAATTAATAGCTAAATTAAATATCTTATATTTAAGTTAATATTTGAATTATATTAAACATAAATTTCTCTCATAACCAATAATTTTAATATGAATTCAATTTACATTAAATTAATATTTGAACTCATTCAAATATTTTGCTTCTCATAAATTAATCTTGAATCATATCTAAAATTAAATTTATATAATAAAGTTTGATTAAAATGTAAACTTTATATTATAATGTATCACCTTAAATTATACTAATTTCTAAAGTATATGAACCTTTCAAATTACAACCAATATAAATAAATCTCATTACCTTTTATGGACTAGGAATGAGACCTAATGGACCTACAAATCAGAAGCTACAACGATATAAGATTAATTGGTTAAACTCATTAACCACATCAATAAATATTCCGTTAACTGTGTGTACACTTCACTAAAGACTCACAACTGAAATCTTCTCACTGTAGATATATTTCTGTGTCCACGGATATAGACCAATAACAGTAAGTTAGTCCTTCACGAGTGTTCGTAACAGCAGGTGGGTCAAATTATCGTCTTACCACTGGGTTGCCTCTAGTTCTTAAATACCAGTGCTCCTCTAATGAACAACCTGTTAATGGTCGAACCAATAAATAGAAACCCTTTGCATGCCATAGAGAGAGTAGGGCCCTTTGTTCAAGTCCCGGAGACACCATTTAAGGGAACACTGATTTACTTACCCTAAAATCGAAAATGAGTGAATTCAATCTTATGTCATGTTTCGAGCTCCTCACTCGATATTGTCCCTAAAATGATAAGCATATTGAGTCGGCAATCTGGCCACTCTCACTCGTACAAATTAAAGGACAATCCTTCGATAATAGGAGTTCATAATACACTTAGGATTAAAACTAAGTTACTTAGGTTATCCTAATGAAATAGAAACCTAACTAGTTAATGAAGTTACATCTAGTGGTTACTATTTTGTGGTCCGGTCTTATGCAAATCATTGCATAGGATACCTCCACTCGTACGTCACCTACACGAATGCGTTCAATCATTGCATTGTATCAAATACAAAGTGACCCGTATCCATAGTGTTACTAGGATAAGGTATCTAACCTTATCCCTATACTATAGACTTTTTAAGCTGATCTTGAACATTGATCCTTGTATGTCTTTACATACTGTTCAAGATCATCAAATAAAAGCATGAGTTTAATTGAATGTTTTTAAAGAGAAAATCATGGTACTCTATATACCGAGTTCTCGATGGTCAATGTGCACAATCAGGGTATAGGGCTATGCTGACACCACTTAGCCGCTGCCATCGAGTTCAAACAAGAATAGTATGATCAAGCTCTACTATCTTGACAGAGTTCAGGTAGGAATAGTATGACCAAAGGTGCTCTGCTATACTAACCGAGTATTTAATCGAGGTTTAGCAGGATAGTATGAGAGAAGGCGCTCTGCTATCTTGTTTATGTTTTTCAGGGTATAGAGTATACAGAGCTAAATGAGTAGTTAAATGTTAGAAAATGTTTAGTTTAAAGAGGCTTCTTAAAGATTTTACGTCATGTTTATGAAATGTTTAAAGTATGGTTTTTTAAAAGTTTGTTTTATAAAATCATCACTTACTGGGCTTTTTAGCTCACCCTTTCAAAATGTTTTTTCACTTTCCAGGTAGAGGTCGTGGTCCGAGAACTTGACCGTTGTTTTCAGACTGCAGTGCGAAACTTGTTGATAGTTAGTTTTTAAGGGTCAGTTTTAATCTTATCATGTACATGGTTTTGCTTAAGTTTAAGCTGTTTAATTTTTGTTTGGTCTGTAAGTAAAGTTTGTAATCAATAACATTTAGCCTTGACTACCGATTTAATGTTTAAAATGTGTTTCAAGTTTGTTTGTCGTAGTTTCCTCTGCATAAATTTTATTTTGTCTAAGTTGTTTTAGTTGTTAAGAGTTATAGTTATTAAGGTCAACTGATGTTATTCAGAGAGGTAATGACATTGGTTGGCTTCACGCCGCGTCTCGGGTCGAGTGAGCAAGTGCTCGAGGTGGGGTGTGACACATTTAATAATTTCTTTCTTGACTACCTTTTTCATTGGGAGGTTTAATCTTCTCTGAAACTGAATGGTGCCTACCTGACCTTCTTCCAGCCTGATTTCATGCATGCAATAGGATAGACTTATGCCTCGAATGTCTGCTAGGGTCCATCCTATTGCCTTTCTGTCTCATTTTAACATACTCAATAACGCCCTTTTTTCTACAACATTCAATTGGACGGAGATGATGACTGGCAAAGTGTGATTCTCCTTAAAATATGCATACCGCATGCGGCTGAGTAGATGCTTAAGCTCTAGTTCTGATGGTTCTTTAGTTGATGGCCTTCTTGTCTTCTTGCCTTTATTTTGTAGGTCCAAAGGCTTGAACTTCCTTTTGTCCAACACAGAGTTTACTTCCTAAAGGAACTCTAATTCATCTTCAAGGCATTCTTTGGTGCTAAACAACTCATGGTAGGTCCCTTCCTCACAATAGTCCCATCCAAGGACTTCTATTGCGCTACAATTTTTAGCATCAGTGGGAAGTTTCATCGTGTTCAAAACATTAAATTTAATTTCTTCATTATTTAAACACATGGTCAGTTCCCCTTGGTGGATGTTTATGAGGGTGCGACAAGTTAACAGGAATGGCCACCTCAAAATGATTGGAACCTGTTGATCAGCTTCATAATCCAAAATTACAAAGTCTGTGGGGAATAATAATTTATCCACCTTTACCAAAATATCTTCAATTTTCCCCTCTAGCTTGGTGATAGATCTGTTCGTGAATTGGAGCCTCATTTGCATTGGTTGTACCTCCCCTATTTCTGATTTCTTGAAAATAGAGACAGGCATCAGATTGGTGCTTGCCCTAAGATCACATAGCGCATGACCAAAATCCATCTCGCCTATTGAGCAGGGAACTGTGAAACTTCCAGGATCTGTCATCTTTGAAAGTACCCCCTTCTTAAAGACGTCGCTTATTGCCTACGTTAGAGCCACTGTTTCAAGATCGTTAATTTTCCTCTTCTTTGCCAAGATGTCCTTTAGGAACTTGACGTAGACTGACATTTGTTCTAACACATCAACAAACTGAATGTTGATATGTAATTGCTTCAAAACACCTAAAAACTTGGAAAATTGTTGTTATGTCACCTTCCTTCTTAAGGTGACAAGGAAAAAGAGGAGGATGTAAAGGAGTGGAGCTTGTCTCTTGGTCAAGCGCTTAGCTGCATTGCTCTTGTTGCCTCTTGCGCTCCTCTTCCTTGTTTGGCATGTTTATATTTTTCAAGGAAGAACCATTGTTAGTCAAAGAGAAGTTTAAGGCATAAGAATTATTACGTGAGCTTCCGATCTTGGCAGTAGAGGTTGAAGTAGAATTTCTACTTCAAGTTCCTTCTGCTTCTAACTATGCAACTTGGCATTATTCTTTTCCTAAACTCCCTCCTTGGTTTGGTGTTTTGGTATTGCTAGGGAGGGATCCTTTTGATCTTTTGGAGATATCACTGGCGAGTTACCCCAATTGAAATTCAAGATTCTTAATGGATGATGCTTGACCTTGCAGAAGGGCATCATTTCTCTACATATACTCGCAAAAAAGGGCTTTCAGTTGGTTATGATTGCCATGCTGGTTATGACGCTGAGATAGCTATGGTGGTCTTTTGAGATATGGTCTTTGGTGATAGCTAGATGCTTCACCCTTGTAATTCAAGTGACCACCTTATCGCTGTTGAACATTTTGCTCCTGACCCCCCACTAAAGTTAGGGTGATCTCTCCATCCTGTGTTTTATGTATTGGAATAGGGATCAATTCTTACATATGCAACTATTACCTTGTTCAGAGGGCATACGTCAACACTATGAGGCCCGCCACATCCTACACATCTAACCTCAGCCAATTGTTGTACTGCCTACAATGAACTTCTTGCAGCATGACTTGCGATAATGCCATTGATTGGAGGAGTTTGTTCATCTCAGTAACTTGTCCCTGTATGGCCATCATTGCTTTCTTGTCTACTCCATCTTCTATCCTCCCTCTATTTCTTCTACTTCCCTTGCTCTCGCTTCACAATCCAAAGCCATCATCTCTCCATTCCTAATAATCAACGGTCATTGCATCCAACGTTGTTTTTGTCTGATTGTAGGATGATCTAAGCATCCTCTTGTAAACACAGTGTCGACAAATTGCTGTGTATGGGCTTATCCCAAAATAAAATTGTTCCATCAGAACACACCCAGGTATACTGTGTTTTGGGCATCCTTTAATCATTCTTTTGAATCACTTCTTTGTATCTATTAGATTCTCTTGTCTCTCTGTTCCAAGGTCATCAGGTGTTGCCTTCTTCTTGCATTCTCAATGGGAGGGAAGAACTTTTTCATAAATTTTTCAATCAAGTTGTCCCATGTAGTAGCTTCCCTTAGTTCAAGGAGTTAGCCCATTGTTTAGCTTCGTCGCATAATGTAAGTGAGAATAACGCTAAACACAGTTCATCTCGGTATATACCCGACATATTAAATGACACACAGATAGAATAGAAGTTTCTTATATGCTCGTGAGGATCATCGCATGGATGTCCTCCAAATTGCTCGACGTTTTGGATCATTTGCAACATTACTGGTTTGATTTTGAATTGTGCGTTTTCTCCAAATTTTGGATATGCAATACGAAAATTGAAATTATAAAGGTTCGATGATGCATATGATCTGATGGGGTGATCTAGATCATGGGCAAGACAAGTGGGATTTTGTCCTGGGGCTTGTTGGTTGGCACGGTTATTGTTTTGGTTGTCCATTTTTGCTTGGTGTTTGTTGCCTCTACCTTTCCCTTTATCTTCAATTTCTTCGAAATGTTTGCTCAATTTCAGGGTCAAGCTGGAATTCAGGTTGTTCACCTTCACCTATAAACTTGTTCGCGGGCTTTTTGGCTAAAGTATGCGATTCAGCTGAAATTGAAATTCTGCGTAATTTACCAAACAATTTAATTAAAATAAAAAAAACTTTAAAATTCCCCACCAACGGCGCCAAAAACTTGGCTTCCTTATTTTCTTTCATGCAATAGATTCTCATAAATGTCACATTCACAGATTAACATGTAATGCTCTGAATTTTATGACTAAAAGGCGGTGAAATAGAGTTATGCAATAAAAAGTGCATTTCTATTCATTGGTTGCTAACATAATAATTAAACAATGCCGCACAAGTTTTCCTCTCCATCTCCCAAATGTAAGTGATGGGAGGTTTTCTGATAAGTTCAGGGTCAAACTCAGGGAATTTAAGCTCCTATTTTACCTAATTGCTCACTAACTTATGTGGTATACACTGTACAGTAAATCATATGAACAATATACTAATTATCCTAACTATTTACACTACTGTGCTTGGCGGTGCAAGGTGAACATGGTGTTATGGCGTGATGGAATATGAACTCAGTATAGACATGGCAAGGAAGGAAGATTGAACTGCTAAGTACAATGACTGATGATTCATTGCCTCAAGGAGATACAAACATCTCTTGACTAAGTTTTAAAACGAGCAACTTCTCAGTACAATGTCATGCTTTCTCACCTTTCAAGACACAAATACACAGGTCAAGCGATGCATATATATAATAATATTGAATGTAGTAACAACAACTAATCCTCAATTAAGACGTACACCTTTTAATGCGTTAGCCACACACATGAACCTTTCGGTAATGTATGTAGAGGATGAGGTTGGCAACAAGAATGCACTGCTGCACTCTTCTTGCCATTTGCTTAGTTAAGTATGGTTATTACGTGGTGATTACAATCTCTACTTTTGCCCTTCTCTCGAATGAACAAAGTTAAGATACTCACATTTAACTAAACAAAACTCTTACAACATTCATTATAAATTTCTTAGCATTGAATACATCATTCGTTACTACTGAACTACTCAACTACATATGCGTAGGTAAAGAAAATGCATTGCTTTCATAAATAACACTTTAGGCCTTTCAACCATGAATTTCTCCTTACAAAACTATACAATATAAGAAGTAGAAAATGGAAATACAACAGATGAGTTATGTCGGAGAGTTTGATCTCTTATACTCTTTTGTCTTTGATTTCTTCCTATAGGTGAGGGGAACAGCGGAAGGGTGAATCTCTCTCTCTTTTATTTTAAGCTCTCACCAAAAACTCAAGGTAAGGGAGAAGAATGGATGATACTAAGAGCTTGCTCTCCAGCCAATTTGTGCATATTTTTTTTGGGAGTGAGAGGCTCTATTTATATACAGGGAGTGATGTTGACAAGTCAGCGTGCGCCATTAAGATTTATAAAAAGTTACGACTGTAGTCTGACCTATTTGTCCTTTTCTAACTTTTCCACCAACCTCTTTTGTTTGATAGCGGCTTGATTGCCTGGAAACTACTTTCTCGCCCACAAGAGGTTGACTGGGTCTCCTTGCATTTAACGTGTAATTCGTCGAGCTTCACTCTTCTTCGCCTAGAATCCTACGATAAGAACATTAAAACATAGTAAAAAACTGATGAAGTTCTTTTGCGTTAGGCTTTTCACAGAGTAATCAAATTAACTTCTTTTCTCTCTATTTTATTTTCTTTTCATGTGGTAAGACTTCATTATTTTACTGAGAATTGTACAATAACTTGTATTTCTACAAGTTATCACTAGGCGTTATGACAAGTGAGTTAGAAGAATATAAAAAAAATCATAACTACCTATTTGCACCAAGAGACTCATGCACAGAGGAATAATTTATGGCAAATTAGAGGATGGAGCAAACTAACTTGTGTTAAGAAAGGAGGTGAAGGAAGATCTAAGTGAAGGGATATAAGCCTTAGGATTGCGAAAGAATTTAAAGAACCTTTACTCCAACTAATTTGAGAATCTTAAAATACCAATACATTGGCAAAATTTTAGAATCGAAAGTCTAAATAAACACTAATCATACTTTTAAATTAAAAGATACAGTGAACTTACTTTCGATGACGTCTCTGAATCTACAAATCACCGAATTGGGGACACCACCCATCGGAGACCTTCCTATCCTCTAAGATGAGATTGGTTTGTGGGAACCAATTGGGATGGAAAAAAGGTTTAGAGAATCTCTTTTCTTTTTGCAGAGAGAAAAAGCCTTGGCTTTATTCTTGATAAATTTTTGGTTTTAGTTGAAGAAAACTGTGTTCTTCTAGATATTTATAACTCTCTTTCCTTCTTGAAATAGGAAAAGGAGTGGGAGAGAATCATGAGATTCTATTATCAAATCTACTAATTAATTAACAATTAATCAATTAATATTTGAACTCATTCAAATATTTTATCTCTCATAAATTAATTTTGAATCATATCCAAAATTAAATTTATATAATAAAGTTTGATAGACTTTATATTATAATGTATCACTATACATTAAACTAATTCCCAAAGTAAATATGAACATTTCAAATTACAACCAATATAAATAAATCTTATTACCCTTTACAAGCTAGGAAGGGAACCTAATGGACCTACAAATCAGAAGCTACAATGATATGAGATTAATTGGCTAAACTCATTAACCACCTTAATCAATATTTGTTAATTGTGCGTAAACTCCACTAAAGACTCACAGTTGAACCCTTCTCACTGTAGATACATTTCTTTGTCCACGGATATAGACCAATAACAGCAAGTTAGTCCTTCACGAGTGTTCGTAACACTAGTTGGGTCAATTTATTGTTTTACCCCTGGGTTACCTTTAATCCTTAAATACCAGTGCTCCTCTAATGAACAACCTGTTTATGATCCTACCAATAAACATAAACCCCTCTCGTGCCATAGAGAGCGTAGGGCCCTTTGTTCAAGACTTGGAGACACCATTTAAGAGAACACTCATCTACTTACCCTAAAGTAGGGATTGAGTGAATTCCATCTTGTGTAATTATGTTCCCAGCTCCCCACTTGGTCTTGTCTCCAAAATGATAAGTTTATTGAGTTGGCGATCTGGCCACTCTCACCCGTACAAATCAAAGGACAATCCCTCGCAAGCAGGAGTTCATAATACTCTTAGGATTAAGACTAAGTTACCCCGGTCATTCTAGTGAAATACAAACCTAACTAGTTAACGGAGTTACATCTAGTGGTTACTATTTCGCGGTCTGGTCTTATGCAAACTCATTGCATAGCATACCATCACTTGCATGTCAACTACACAAACGCGTTGGATCATTGCGTTTGTATCAAATACAAAGTGAGCCGTATCAATAGCGTTACCAGAATAAGATACCCAGCCTTATCCCTATACTATAAACCTTTTAAACTGATCTTGAACATTGATCCTTGTATGTCTCTACATACTGTTCAAGACTCATTAAACAGCTTAGTTTGTTAGTTTATTGGATTTGGGTTACTAAGACAAAACTAATAATTTAATCAATAACAATTATTACAATAATAACACTTTATTAATAATGATCAATGAATTATATTTACAATCTACGAGTTTTAGAACATAAATCCCAACACTAAGGATATCAGACAAATAATTTATACGACCATCTGAATGCGATATAACTAGCTAGACTAGTTTTTTATTAAGGCGTGCTCCTTACAGAGTCATTGAACACCATACTTGGTCTCTTGTCAGGATCCAAATGACTAAGCATTGTTAAGCAAGGTATATCTAGAAGTATTTACTTATCTCACTTATAGAGCTTTGCGTTTATGGATGACAACCTCTCGACATCTATTGTCCACACTTGTTCACCTTTCAGGATATAAATGATGGAAGTTATCTCGCCAAGGTTGAGAAAACTATTCCTTGCACGTGTTAGCCACGTCCTTGCTTCTTACCCTCTCAGGCAGTTGGCGACATACACTGGCTAAGCGACATATCTTATATAATATTAATTTTATATTATATCATATATAATATAACCAATGGTTTAGATCTTCTCATATGATCTATAGTTCTAATATGAATCAAATCCATATTAATTTTTAATCTATAGTTTATTTATGAATCTTATTCATATTATTATTATTGGAATCATGTCCAAATATTAACTTCTCTCATAAAAACTTTATATTATAATGTATCAAATACATTATATTAATTGTATCATATACAATTTATTCCCTTTAATCAATTTGAACGATTCAAATTAAACCAAAATAAATTTGATTCTCATTTATCTTTATTGAGCTAACAAGGGGACCTTATGGACCTACAGATTAAAGCTCCAATGATGTGAGATTAATTAATTAAACTCTTTAATTAAATTAATCATTATTCATTAACTATCAGTCATTTCACTAAAAACCAATAGTTTCACTCTTCTTACTGTAGATATATTTTTGTGTTCATTAGATATAACCAATCAACAGTGCAATGACCCTTCACAAATTGCTCAAAAGTACAGCTAGGCCAAAAATTACCGTTTTGCCCCTGTAGTTACATCTAACTCCTTAAGTACCACTAATCCCTCTAATGAACAATAGTTATAGTCCCACTATAACTAAACTCCTCTCGGCCCAAGAGAGGGTGTGGCGCCACATTGTTCAAGCCCTGGAATCAGCCCTTAAGAGAGCAATTTCTGTACTTACTCTATCTATAGAGAAGGAGTGAATTCCTTCTTGTGTAATTGTGTTACCAACTCCCTAATCAAACGAATCCCCAAAATGGTAGGTATATTGAGTCGGCGATATAGGCCACTCTCACCCATGCAAATCAAAGGACTGCCTTTATAGGCAAGAGTTCACAACTCACTCAGGATTCAGGTCAAGTCGCCTATGGTCATCTTGGTGAAATGTAGTCTCAACTAGTAATGGTGTTAATAAGAGAGACTATTCATTTCATGGTCTCATCTTATACAAACTCTTTGTATAGAATATCTCTGCTTCAATGTCTCGACATGAATGATTAGGATCAAATCATTTGTAGCACTTTAGAACAATTGTAACAACTACAAAGCATGCCGTATTCGTAGTGTCATCAGGATAAGGTATCCAGTCTTATCCATCTACTACAGACCATTTAGGTTATCATTTAAACATGATCCACTTGTATGTCTCCACATACATGTTTAGGTTACATAAGATAACCTTGGATGTTAGTTTATTGGTTTTGTGGGTTAATGCAACTAAATGTCAAATAAAATAACGCACTTTCTTTTATTAGATAAATAAAATGTTTGTTTAATATATACAATTGCAAACTACAAGACCACAAGATTTAGGGCATCAATCCCAACAGATATTCTACAGTTTATGTAAGCTTTAGGAGTTGTGGTTGTATAAACCTTTGTTGGTTATGTTCTGGTTAAGGTGTCTCCATGCTTACTCATGAAATCAGTTAATTTTGGGCTACACATCATGTATGTATATGATTAGTATAGGATCCGCTGTGTTATGTTGCATGTACAATAGTTTTTATACTAGATTAGCAAGTTTATCAGTTTAAAGATTTCAGCAAGGTCGACAGATACAAATAGAGAAAAGCATTGTCTGTCGGCTTTATGCCGTCTTTCGGTCTGTGCTAGTAGGTAGTCCGGGAGGGGGTGTGACAAACCATGTCTAACAAGGTTCGATTTTTTCTTTCTCATACACTGTTCGTTGAGGCATACTAGGTGCAGTGAGTTGTAACTGGATTCCATGTTCTATCAAATAGTTCTGAAATTATAAGTCCACATACTCTCTTCCTCGATCTGATCGAAGTGTCTTTATAGTTTTACCTAATTGATTCTCAACTTCACTCTTACATTCTTTGAACTTTTCAAGCGAATCAGACTTGTGATGTATTACATAAACTTGACCAAATCTTGAATAATCATCAACGAAACTGATGAAACATTCATACCCACCCCGAGCTTTGACATTCATTGGTCCACATAGGTTCGAATTTACGAGCTCTAAGGGTACTTTTGCTTTGAAACCTTTTCCAGTAAAAGATCTCTTGATCATTTTTCCTTGAAGAGAAGATTAACATAGAGGTAGAGCGTTATCTTCTAACTTATTTAGAAGTCCACTCTTAACTAATCTCTCAATTCTATTGAGATTTATGTCACCAAGTCTTAAGTGCCATAAATAGGCGTTAGAAGAAACTTTTTGTCTTTTATACTGGTCTCAGCGGTTCTAAACATCTCAATATTTAATACAAATTTGGCTTTAGTTGGCCTTAATTTATATAAGTTGTTTTCAAGTATAACATAACAAATTTGAATACCTTGATTGAAACTGAATGCTTCATTGACTTCAAAATATATTATATGCTTTTGTTCTAAAATACAAGAGATAGATATTAAGTTCCTTTCCACTTGAGGAACATACAAAACCTCTTTAAGTATAATATATCTATCATAAAAAAAACAACTTCAAATCTCCCACTTCTTGAGCCTAAACCACCTCACCAGTTGCAACTTTAAGGGTAATCTCGCCTTCTGCTAGCCTTTTTCAGGAACTAGTTTCCTAAAATGAGAAGCAAATATGATTAGTGGCTCCTGAATTTAGTATGGAGGTTGAAATATCATTTTCTACTAAGCACGTTTCAACAATTAGTAAATCATATTTACTTTGTGTTTCCTTCTTAGCTTTCTGCTCTGCAAGATACTTTGGACAGTTCCTTAACCAATGTCCAGTTTCATTGCATTGGTAACATTTACCTTTTACATTTTTTTTCATTGCTCAGATTGGGAGTCTTTTCTTGAGGACATTCCTCAATTAAGATAATTTTTCCATCATCTACTAAGATTGAATTGTGTGTCGAACAAAAGTCTTTGTTAAGAATTTTGGAAGCTAAACGATTTTTCATTGAGCTATTCATGCTGAAAAGATAAACATATTCATTTAGAAACTACAAACACTAAACAAGCCAATCGAGTTTAGCAAATAATAATAATGTACCCATCATTATAAAGTTTTGCAACGATATTTCAAAGGTTAGAATAACCCCCACCGAAGGGTAGTTGATTATTCCACCTTTGAACCAAGACAATATTGACCAAATGCTAACTCCCGAATATCTCATATTACAATAGCACTTTAGTTATCGCTACTTCGGTCAAGAATCTACTAACTCCTTAGTAATTCTTGTATGTGTCACCCGCCATTTTTGAACCTCAGAGATAAGAATATGAATCCATATTCGTATTTTTAAACCATAAATCATATTTAAACATATATTCATCGATTTCTCTCTCTTTACCTAATTCGAACAATTTAAATTGTTCCATCATAATATTCAAGTCATAACGTAGTTCGATTTTTTTTTTTTTTTTTTTTGCCATTCACCTTTTAGGCTCTTGTGGGCTAGGAGCACCATGCATTTTAGGCTCTTGCGATAAGGAGCTTCGCATATTTAGCAGCTCGTATTTCCATGAAGGATTTGTTCACCTTCTTTATTTGTAGAATTGGTGAATATAATAACTCTTGGCTTCACTGTCAAGGAACCGTCTGTATTTATATCAACAGACAACTTCCTCTTCATGCATGATGGGACACAACTATGAATCTCATCGTTCTTGTTTTCTTCATGAAAGGGTTTTACCTTCAAAGTTTCCATCTCTCTTTCCTGTTGATCGCTTGACATCTTTAGACTATCAAAAGCATATGTTGAAGGTCGATCTTTTTTCGATGTGAAGATACTTAGCCTTTTGAAAGCTAAAGTTTGAGTGAAAGTAGACGTTGGACATTGGTTTTCTTCTTCTTTCGTGGCCATACTTAATCTTTGAAATACTGTGTTAAGATCGTTAACATCTAAAGCCCTTCTTAGTACTGAAATGTTCAAAACTGCGGTGACTCAAAACAAAAGACTTAAAATTTCTCCAAAAGAAAATGCTCATCTTTAGCACCTAAGATTAGGGCACATAAATCTCAATAGGATTGAAAGATAAGTAAAGAATGGACTTCTAAGTGAGTTAGAAGAAAATTCTTTACCTGTATGTGAGTCATGCCTTTAAGGTATGATGACCAAAAGACCTTTTACCCGAAAAGATCATAAGGCCAAAGAACCCTTGGAACTTGTACATTCAGATCTATGCGGTCCTATGAATGTTAAAGCTAAAGGAGGGTTTGAATATTTCATCACTTTTACTGATGATTATTCGAGATATGGGTATGTTTATTTAATGCAACATAAGTCTGAAGCACTTGAAAAGTTCAAGGAATACAAGGCTGAAGTTGAAAATGCATTAAGCAAAACTATTAAAACATTTCGATATGATCGAGGTGGAGAGTATATGGATTTGAAATTCCAAGACTATTTGATGGAATGTGGAATTGTATCCCAACTCTCAGCACCTGGTACACCTCAATAGAATGGTGTATCAGAAAGGAGAAATCGAACCTTGTTGGACATGGTTCGGTCTATGATGAGTTACTCTCACTTACCTAATTCGTTTTGGGGTTATGTAATGCAAACTACAGTCTATATTTTGAATTGTGTTGCATCTACAAGTGTTTCTGAAAGACCTTCAAATTATGCAATGGTCGTAAAGGTAGTTTACGTCATTTCAGAATATGGGATTGTCCAGCACATGTTCTTGAGACTAATCCTAAGAAATTGGAATCTCGTTCAAAATTATGTTTATTTGTAGGCTACCCCAAAGGAACTAGAGGTGGTTACTTTTATGATCCTAAAGATAATAAAGTGTTTGTATCGATAAACACTACATTTTTAGAAGAGGACCACATAAGGGAGCACAAACCGCATAGTAAGATAGTATTAAATGAACTTTCTAATGAAACTACTGAACCTTCAACAACAGTTGTTGAAGAGCCTAGTGCATTAACAAGAGTTGTTCATGTCGGTTCATCCACTAGGACACATCAACCTCAATCGTTGAGGGAACCTAGATGAAGTGATAGAGTTACAAACTTACCTGTTCGTTATATGAGTTTAACTGAAACCTTAAATGTCATATCTTATGGCAAAATTTAGGATCCATTGACTTTTAAGAACGCAATGGAGGATATGGATAAAGATGAATGGATAAAAGCTATGAATCTTGAATTGGAGTCTATGTACTTCAATTCAGTATGGGATCTTGTAGATCAACCTGAAGAGGTAAAACCTATAGGTTGCAAATGGATCTACAAGAGAAAAAGGGGTGCAGATGGTCAGGTGCAAACTTTTAAAGCTAGACTAGTGGCAAAAGGTTATACCCAAGTTGAGGGAGTTGACTATGAGGAGACTTTCTCACCTGTTGCCATGTTAAAGTCTATTCGAATACTTTTATCCATTGCTGCATATTATGACTACGAGATTTGGCAAATGGACGTTAAGACTGCTTTTTTGAATGGCAATCTTGAGGAGACCATCTATATGCAACAACCAGAAGGGTTCATAACTCCAGGTCAAGAGAAAAAAGTTTGAAAGCTTAATCATTCCATTTATGGATTGAAACAAGCTTCTCGATCTTGGAACATACGATTTGATATCACAATAAAATCTTATGGCTTTAATCAAATCGTTGATGAACCTTGTGTCTACAAGAGAATCATCAACAATTCAGTAGCTTTCTTAGTTATGTACGTAGATGATATCCTACTCATTGGGAATGATATAGGTGTACTAACTGATATCAAACAATGGCTGACGGCCCAATTTCAAATGAAAGATTTAGGAGAGGCACTATTTGTTCTGAGCATTCAGATCTTTAGAGATCGAGAGAACAAAACGCTAGCTTTGTCTCAAGCATCGTATATTGACAAGATAGTTGTTAAATATTCAATGCAAAACTCCAAGAGAGGCTTACTACCTTTCAGGCATGGAGTTACTTTGTCTAAGGAATAATGTCCTAAGACACCTCAAGAGGTTGAGGAAATGAGACATATCCCCTATGCATTAGCTGTTCGCAGCTTGATGTATGCGATATTGTGTACTAGACCTGACATCTGTTATGCGGTGGGGATAGTCAGTAGATATCAATCAAATCAAGAATTAGCTCACTGGACTGTTGTTAAAACTATCCTCAAGTATCTTAGGAGAACGAGGGACTACATGCTTGTGTATGGTTCTAAGGATTTGATCCTTACAGGATACACAGATTTTGACTTTCAAATTGATAGAGATTCTAGGAAATCTACTTCAGGTTTAGTGTTCACTCTTAATGGAGGAGCTGTAGTTTGGAGAAGGATCAAGCAAGGATGTATTGCTGACTCCACCATGGAGGCAGAGTATGTCGCAGCTTGTTAAGCTGCCAAAGAGGCTGTATGGCTTAGGAAATTCTTGACTGATTTGGAAATTGTTCCAAACATGTCAAAGCCAATTACACTTTACTGTGATAACAGTGGGGCTGTGGCTAATTCTAGGGAGCCCAGAAGCCACAAGCGTGGAAAGCATATTGAACGCAAGTATCACTTGATTCGAGAGATACTGCATCGAGGGGACGTGATCATCACACATATAGCTTCGGCGCAGAACGTTGCTGATCCGTTTACAAAGTCTCTCACGGCTAAGGTGTTTGAGGATCACCTAGAGAGTCTGGGTCTACATGACATGCCACACTTAATCTAGGGCAAGTGGGAGATTTACTGGGTGCGTATTGTATGCCCTAGTTTCTTGTTTTGTGTACTATTATAGTGATTTAACTTTTATGTTGTACACCCCACTAGCTTTAGAACAAGTGGGAGATTGTTGGGATTGATGCCCTAAATCTTGTGGTCTTGTAGTTTGTAATTGTATATATTATACAAACATTTTATTTATCTAATAAAATAAAGTGTGTTATTTTATTTGACATTTAGTTGCATTAACCCACAAAACCAATAAACTAACATCCAAGGTTATCTTATGAAACCTAAACATGTATGTGGAGACATACAAGTGGATCATGTTTAAATGATAACTAAATGGTCTATAGTAGAAGGATAAGGCAAGACACCTTATCCTGGTGACACTACGAATACGGTCTGCTTTGTAGTTGTTACAATTGTTCTAAAGTGCTACAAATGATTTGATTCTAATCATTCATGTCGAGACATTAGAGCAGGGGTATTCTATACAAAGAGTTTGTATAAGATGGGACCATGAAATGAATAGTTTATCTTATTAACACCGTTACTAGTTGAGACTACATTTCACCAAGATGACCATAGGTGACTTGACCTGAATCCTGAGTAAGTTGTGAACTCCTGCCTATGAAGGTAGTCCTTTGATTTGCATGGGTGAGAGTGTCCTATATCGCCGACTCAATAGGCCTACCATTTTGGGTATTCGTTTGATTAGGGAGCTGGGAAAACAACTACACAAGAAGGATCTCACTCCTTCTCTATAGATAGAGTAAGTAGAGAAATTGCTCTCTTAAGGGCTGATTCCAGGGCTTGAACAATGTGGCGCCACATCCTCTCTTGGCCCGAGAGGAGTTTAGTTATAGTGGGACTACAACTATTGTTCATTAGAGGGATTGGTGGTACTTAAGGAGTTAGATGTAACTACAGGGGCAAAACGGTAATTTTTGGCCTAGCTGTACTTATGAGATATTTGTGAAGGGTCATTGCACTATTGATTGATTATATCTAATAGACACAAAAATATATCTACAGTAAGAAGAGTGCAACTATTGGTCTTTAGTGGAATGACTGATAGTTAATGAATAGTGATTAGTGTAATTAAAGAGTTTAATTAATTAATCTCACATCATTGGAGCTTTAATTTGTAGGTCCATAAGGTTCACTTGTTAGCTCAATAAAGATAAATGAGAATTAAATTTATTTTGGTTTAATTTAAATCGTTCAAATTGATTAAAGGGATTAAATTGTATATGAGACAATTAATATAATGTATTTGATACATTATAATATAAAGTTTTTATGAGAGAAGTTAATATTTGAATATGATTCAAATAATAATAATATGAGTAAGATTCATAAATAAACTATAGATTAAAAATTAATATGGATTCGATTCATATTAAAACTATAGATCATATGAGAAGATCTAAACCATTGGTTATATTATATATGATATAATATAAAATTAATATTATATAAGATATAATATAATATAAAATTAATATTATATAAGATATAATATAATTTGAATTTATATTAGATTTATATTAATATTAATTTAAATAAAAGAATAACTCCGTAGGGAGTTATTCTACGTGTTGGAGAGGGAGGAAGTTATTTTGATAACTTTTCCCTCCATCTCTCTTCATATCTTTTGGTTAAGATATAGAAGGGATGTATGCAATCTTTTCAAAAAGGGATTTTTGACGATCTATTGCTTCCAAGAAGAAAAAATCTCTCTGCAAATATTTTTTGCTTTAAACAAAACAAAAACACAGAAGCCCTACAAACTCTCTGTTGTTTTTTTTATCTTGAGGATAACAAGGATGTCTTTGTGGTGTTCTCCTCGTGATGTTCTTTGGGAGGTTCGAGAATTCTTGGGAGGTTCTACAAAGGTTAGTTTTCTTTTCTTCTTTTCCTCCATAGAAGCATGTTTAGGTGTTTTCTGTGTGTTTCAAGTTGAATTTCTTTTGCACGGCGTTCACACACTTCTGCTATGGGAATTCCATTTCTTTAGATGGTTCAACATACGAGAGAAAACTTCCATCACCATCACAAATAAAAAAGGAGATAAAGGATCACCTTGTCTTAAACCTTTCCTCCCATGAAAAAAAACCCTCCAAAGATCCATTAATCATAATGGACAACATCGGGATGTAAATCAAGCTCTAGTCCAACTCACAAAGCTCAAGGGAGTTCCAATAGCCATCAACAAACCAAAAAGAAAGTCCCAGTTAACATAATCATAGGCTTTTTGAAGATCAACCTTCATAGTACACCGAGGCTTTCCAGAGTTGTTATGATAACCCCCAACAAACTCCTGATATAGAAGAATATTATCAATAATACTCCTCCCTAGGATAAAAGCAGACTGATTACCATTGACAAAAGAGGGAAACCACTCTTAGTGTCTATCAACCAAAATTTTTGAGATACATTTGTAAATAACATTACAACAAGAAATAGGCCTGAAATCCTCCATACGATTAACCCCACTTCTTTTAGGAATAATGTGACGACCCAGACTTTAACGACCTTGTCTAAGTCGTTGATTTAACACAAAATCGTTTGTTGACGAAAGACATAGTAAACTTTAGTTGAAACCATAAGAATCCGAGGAAAAGCTTTAATCGGGCCCTATTTCAAAATATGAAATTTGAAAATACTGTTTACAAAAAATTTAGCTATTTGTAAAATTAGTTCAACAAAACGTTTATAAAACCGTCAGCTGAAGCAGTTTAAAGGACAGTCTTCTATGGCAAATCACGATTCCTTCTTGTCCCTCGTCGGTCTGCCCCTCGTGTTACCTTTGCCTGAAAAGTTAAACATAAAAAGGGTGAGTATTAATATACTCAGTAAGAGACCCACTACTGGTCCCGCTAGGGGAATATAAATTATTAATTTCCTATGGGGTACCCTGCACAGTCACTGTCTTGTGATCCCGTAGGATACACATAATCAGTCTAGTGTTCTGCAGAAACACATATCAGTCTAGTGCTCCCGAAGGATGCACATATCAGTCTAGTGCTCCCGAAGGATGCACATATCGGTCTAGTGCTCCCGAAGGATGCACAAAAAGGGTGGTGATCCCGTAGGACATCTGCAAGGTAACTACCCACTAGGAACCAATAATTTACCCCTCAGTCCATTCAATACATCTTAACCGTTATTCGTAGCTCAGTTAATATTCTCATCACAATCTCTTCATTTAACCCCAAACGGCCATCTTACTCTAAGTTAGTCCAAGGCCAGTCAGAAACACGTCAATACATCAGTCCACAACCAAAATAATCATAACATTCACCTCAGTCTACAACGGCGCAACCATGATATCCCTTCCGTTCACAACAACACTACCATAGTTGTATACCCTACGTTTGTTCTACACAACAATCTATCCGTTCCAGCCACACTTTATTTAAGTAAAGTCTACGAGATTCAGTCATTCCCACATACTTACATTTGTACATATACATAACCAGACAGTCATAACATGCATTCAACCACAAGTCCACATCCAAACATATACATCATAGCTGTCCTCCCTACGCAGTTAAGATACCAGTTCGATCTATACAGTCAATACATCCAAATAATTTTCATTGAGTCCAGTAGAAAGTCCCTTACCTCAAAGTAACTCAATTTCTCGAACAACTATATCCGACGACAGACACCTAATTATAAAGATATGAAACTCAATTACTTTCACGATATTTTCTCCCATTTAATTTTCTCAATGAAACTTTTAAACTTACC
>CM046883.1:11429751-11449326 GCA_025688845.1 Cucumis hystrix
GCATACGGCCATAGGTAAACATACCTTGGACAAGTATGTCCGTTACATTCTCCCCCACCTAAACAGTTGACGTCCCTGTCGACTGGTGAAGCTTGAACTCCTCGATCTTCTGCGCTTCGGCTTCTATGTCTTCAGCACGTTCCCAACTGGTTTCCTCCATAGGAAGGTTCTTCCACTTTACCAAGTACTCGTGGATCCTTCTTGCGGGTCTTCGGCCTGTCCTCACTCGCTCTGCCATAATTTCTTCAACTTCTTTATCCTCTTTCTGATTGAGGTCGATGGTTGGTCGGACTATGACATTACGTTGCATGTCATCAAGATCTTGATGGTAGAGCTTCAAGTTACTCACATGAACTACTGGGTGAATTTTCATCCATGCGGGCAACGCAACTCTGTAAGACGTGTTCCCTACCTTTTTCAGCACTTCTACAGGTCCCTCGTATTTTCTCACGAGGCGTTGGTCTTTGCGTCCACGGAATCGCATCTGTTCCGGTCGTAACTTAATGAGGACCCGATCTCCCGCCCGAAACTCTAGAGGGCGGCGCTTCTTGTCTGCCCACTTCTTCATCCGCTTTGAGGCCTTCTCCAGATAGGCTCGAGCGATGTCTGTGGACTGCTTCCATTCCTTAGTGAAGTTGTGAGCTTGAGGGTTCTTCCCCGCGTAGGGATGATCAATAAGGTGTGGCAACACCGGCTGCCTTCCGCAAACAATTTCGAAAGGGCTCTTCCCAGTTGATGAGCTCGTCTGAGCATTGAAACAGAATTGGGCCACATCCAGCAACTGCGCCCAATTCTTTTGCCTTGCAGTTACAAAATGGCGCAGGTATTCTTCAAGTAAACAGTTGAACCGCTCGGTCTGACCGTCTGTCTGAGGGTGGTAACTTGAGGATACATTCAGACTTGTCCCCAAGAAGGTGAATAACTCCGTCCAAAAGGTGCCAATGAACCGACCATCTCGATCACTCACAATACTGGTTGGTACACCCCACAGCTTCACGACATGTTTAAAGAACAATTGAGCAGTCAACTCTGCCGAACACTGCTTCGTAGTGGGAACAAAAGTGGCATATTTCGAGAACCGATCTATGATGACTAAGATAGTCTCATAGTCGCCTACTTTGGGGAGATGGGTGATAAAGTCGATAGAAACACTCTCCCACGGTCTCGTTGGAACTGGCAGGGGTTCGAGAAGTCCAGCAACCTTTGCCTTCTCGACTTTGTCTTGTTGACAGACGAGGCATGTCTTCGTGTATTGCATAACACCGTCTCTCATACTGGGCCAAAAGTAACCCTTCTTCAGCAAGGTGTACGTTCTCTGCCATCCGGGGTGGCCGGCCCACAGAGTGTCGTGACACTCGTGTAGTAATTTCTTCCTCAGGTCGCCCCCTCTAGGGACATACAGCCGTCTTCCCTTTGTCACCAATAGGCCATCTTCGACCCAAAACTGTCTTGTCTTACCTGCCTCGGCTAAACTCATGACACTTCGAGCAGCAGAATCTTTCTGTAAGAATTCCCTCAACACATCGCGCATAGGACCATCGATCTTACTCGCGTAGAGATGAGCCAACATGCCTTGAATGGTGTGTTCACTTTTTCGACTAAGCGCATCGGCCGCCTGGTTGTTCACTCCCTTCTTATGCTCAAACTCAAAGTCAAACTCGGCTAGGAATTCCTGCCATCTTGCTTGTTTTGAGGTCAACTTTGGTTGGGTAAAGAAGTGGCAAGTAGCACTGTTGTCAGTCTTCACAACAAAGGTTGACCCCAATAAATACTGCCTCCAGGCTCTTAAACAATGTACCACAGCGAGCATTTCTTTCTCCGATGCGGTGTACCTCCTCTCGGCCACATTAAGCTTTCGACTCTCATAGGCGATGGGGTGTCCGTTCTGTAGGAGAACACCACCCAACGCGTAGTCAGACGCATCGGTCTCAACTTCGAACGGTTGAGTCACATCGACGATCCCCAAAACTGGCCCTTTGATCATCGCTTGCTTCAACTCGTCGAAAGCGGCTTGGCATTCAGGTGTCCAAGCCCATTTGTTGTCTTTCTTCAGCAAGTCAGTTAGCGGACTTGCTCTTTTGGAGAATCCTTCCACGAATCGCCTATAATAATTGGCTAATCCGAGGAAGGAGCGCAAGTCAGTGACTGACCTTGGTACTTCCCAATCACGGATTGCTACAATCTTCCCCTCCTCCATACTGATTCGGCCACACTCAATCACATGGCCCAGAAAATTTATCCGCTCTTGTGGAAAGGAACACTTTTCCCTCTTGACATACAGTTGGTTCTCCTTCAATTTCTGAAAAAATCTTTGGAGGTGGTCCCTATGTTCTTCCATCGTGGAGCTATAAACCACTATATCGTCAAGATAGACCACGACAAACTTGTCAAGATATTCGTGGAAGACCTGGTTCATTAGTGTGCAGAATGTCGCCGGCGCATTGGTAAGACCAAATGGCATGACAAGGAACTCAAACGCGCCATATCTGGTGATGCAGGTCGTTTTGGGCTCGTCTCCCTCGGCAATTCTCACTTGATAATAGCCTGACCGCAGGTCTAGTTTTGAGAAATATTTTGCCCCATGCAGGCGGTCAAATAAGTCCGTGATTATAGGTAGCGGGTATCTATTGCGGACCGTGATCTTGTTCAGAGCGCGGTAGTCAATGCACAACTGCAGACTTCCATCCTTCTTCTTCTGGAAAAGGACTGGGGCTCCATATGGAGCTTTCGCAGGTCTCACAAATCCTGCGCTCAGTAGTTCATCTAATTGTTTTCGAAGTTCAGCCAACTCTGGTGGCGCCATACGATAAGCATTCTTCGCAGGCGGTTTTGCCCCTGGCAATAACTCAATCTCGTGATCGATCATTCTTCGTGGAGGCAGCGACTTAGGCAGGTTGTCCGGCATCACATCCTTGTATTTCTCTAAGACACGCATGATGTCTCTGGGGATGGTTTCCCTTGGGCTTTCCATTGATTCCAGTGGAATAGCCATAAATGTCGGCTCGTCACGGGCAAGACCCTTCTTTAACTGCATAGCCAAAATCATCTTTGTCCCATCGGGCTGACGAATCTCTGTTTGTACAACGGTGGGCGCTGTTCCGGTAATCACTAGACATCTGGCTAGTGGCATTGGTATGACTTGATGTTCAAGTAGAAATTCCATACCTAATACTACATCAAAGTCATCCATCTTGGCGACCACCAAATCTATGAGGCCACTCCATTCTCCCAACTTTATTGTCGTTCGTTTTACCAACCCGACAATGGGTAAGGCAGCTGAGTTCACGGCCTTCATTTTTCCTACGTCTTTCTCCCAACGGAGATTCAGCCGTCTGGCTTCTGCTTCAGCTATGAAATTATGGGTGGCACCAGAATCCACCATAGTGCTCTTTGGAGACTTTTGGTTAATCCAACAGTCTACATACATTAGACCATTCTTGGTCTGCCCACTGGTCTCTCCCATCTTCTTCTGGAGCGACGACAGAAACTTCAGAGCTCCCATCAGGGGATTCTCGCCCTCTTCTACTGGCCCAACTTCTCCTTCAGTCTGACTCAATTTATCATCCGAGTCTGAAGCTAGGGCAGCTTGGAAAGCATTGAAGGCGACTCGATTGGGGCACTCTCTGGCGAGATGGGGCCCTTTACATATGAAACAACTGATGGAACGACTGGTTGTGTTCTGATTGTTTGGCCCCCGCCAGTTGTTTCCTGTATTTGCTTGAGACGACCTACGGTCCCCACCTTGTCGTTTGTCCCCCCCTGCAGACTTAGGGGAACTTGGGCGGTTGTTTCGGTTTCCCCCAGAGGAGGAAGCTTGTTGTCGTCTTGCATCTTGAGAATCACTGGATAGGTCGAACAACCGTTCAGCCACTGCGTATGCCATCGTGAGGTCTTGGACTCGTTGCTCATACAACTTGGTCTTAGCCCACGGCTTCAACCCTTCGACAAAACAGAAAACTTTGTCTTTCTCCGATATATCGCGTATATCCAACATCACTCCAGCAAATTGTTTCACATAGTCCCTAATGTTTCCTGTGTGTTTCAATTCACGCAGCTTCCGTCGAGCCAGAATTTCGACGTTCTCAGGGAAAAATTGTGAACGAAGCTCTCCCTTCAGGACATCCCACGTGTCAATGGTACAACGCCCCTCTTGGATGTCTATGTACCGGGATCTCCACCACAACTTCGCATCTTCAGATAGATGCATGGTTGCCAATGTCACCTTGGCCTCTTCGGTAATAGTGTTCGTGGCCTTAAAATATTGTTCAACATCAAAGATGAAGTTTTCCAATGCCTTTGCGTCCCTTACCCCACAGAAGGGCTTGGGTTCAGGAACCTTGACTCTGCCAACAGGAATGACTCCTCCAGCTGGAGCCTGGTTTGCTAATGCTCGCATAGTAAGGTTCACCCTCGTGTTTACCTCTGCGAGTTCGTTCCGAACGACATCGAGTGTTGCTAAAAAATCCTCCGTCATTCCGTTTATCATCTCCATCATGTTCTTTTGCGAGTTATCGAGCTCTATAACTCGTTCTTCCATCTGGGCGACAGAGCCCGATGAACTGTCACCACGCTCGTAGGTGGTGTTTCCCGTTCTCATAATTCGGGATTCCAGAGTGTCAACTCTAGTTAGTAGCTCTTGTATGGGTAGTCCGTCGAGACGACCGGACATCGCTTCAATGCCATCAGTTTTCTTGGCAATATCTTCAATCCGCTTTTCAAGAAATCGAATGGAATCAGGGACTTCCACCAGGTAGAGCATCTGCTCTTCGATTTCCACAAGCCGTTCATTATGGGGTCTGTTAGACGGTTTCGCCATCGACATCTTGTTGTCTCAAACTCTCAGCTAGCCAATTAGGCTCTGATACCACTTGTCACAATCGCAACTCTTTGGACACAATATGAGCGATTGTGCGGCACTTGTTCGATTCTCTCAACAAGTCAGCCAATCAAAATCCGCAAGCCGCGGACAACTTTAACACACGACGTAGCCTCCACTCACGTTTTTTGGGAAAATGTTTTAGAAAACGTGAGAAAGGTTTGAATTCATTGAAATCGTTGTTAAAACAAGCATTGAAGACTGTCAATTGCAATAAAAAAGCGTAAGATTGCAAAGAGTGCGACAAGGCTTGGGCGGGGATTCAACAGGTGTGTCTCCCCTATAGTACATTTTGACATTTTTAGCTCTGGCAAGCTTGCATATGAAAATGCCGAAACGTCACACCCAAGCATATCGACTTGAAATTGAAAGCAACTAGCTAAACTATGTACAAGACATAAAGACAAGATAAATTGGGAGTATTCGGAGCATACGGCCATAGGTAAACACACCTTGGACAAGTATGTCCGTTACACTGGGCGGCGTGAGGTTGAATGGAAAAGAAAGAGGAGGGAGGCCGGCGGCGGCTAGGGCTGGGAGAAGGAGAAGAAGAAAAAGAGAAAAAGATGAGGGGGGGCACGCGAAGAAGAAGAAGGAGGGGAATTTTTTGTTTTTGTTTTATTAATAATAATAATAATAATAAAATAACTATTATTATATTATAATTATTATAAAAAAAAGAAAACTTCTCTTCACCAAATGATTAAATTAAAACCCCCAAAATTTCTTAAAGTCCTAATAAAATTTAAAAGAGTAGATTGAGAGGATTACCTCAAAATTTTGGGGTGTTACATTCTTCCCTCCTTAAGAAACTTTCGTCCTCGAAAGTTCTAATTCTGGAATAACTCTGGGTAACGAGATCTCATATCATCTTCTCGCTCCCAGGTTGCCTCTTCAACTCGGTGATATCTCCACAACACCTTCACTAATGAATTCCTCTATTACGAAGCATCTTCACCTCTCTAGCCATAATCTCAACTGGTTGCTCCACATAGCTCAGATTCTCATCAATCTCAAGGGGTTCATAGTCCACTACGTGAGATGGATCTGCCACGTACTTCCTCAACATCGAAACATGGAAAACATTATGAACTGCAGAGAGAGATGGTGGCAATGCCAAACGATATGCTACAACACCAATTCTCTTTAAAATCTCAAACGGTTCAACAAAACGAGAACTTAACTTTCCCTTCTTTTCAAAATGCATAACACCCTTCATAGGTGCTACCTTCAAAAACACCTTATCTCCCACATCAAACTCCAGGTCTTTCCGTCTCACATCAGCATAGCTTTTCTGTCTACTCTGTGTTGTCCGCATACGTGCTCTAATCTTCTGAATAGCCTCATTAGTAGACTGAACAAACTCAGGACCCATCAATCGCTGTTCACCAACCTCATTCCAATAAACAGGAGTTCTACAACATTTACCATACAAAGCTTCAAACGGTGCCATGCCGATGGTAGCCTGAAAACTGTTATTATAAGCAAACTCCATCAAATGCAAGTGAGAGTCCCAACTACCTAGAAACTCTAGAACACAGGCTCGTAGCATATCCTCTAAAACTTGGTTCAAACGTTCAGTTTGACCATCAGTCTGTGGATGAAAAGCCGTACTGAAATCTAACCTCGTGCCCATGGCAGTCTGAAATCCCTTCCAAAACTTGGAAGTAAAACGTGTATCCCTGTCAGAAACAATAGACACAGGCACTCCATGCAGTCTCACAATCTCAGTTAAATATAATTGTGCCCACTTACTAGCAGTATAAGTGGATTTACCTAGAACAAAATGTGCCGACTTCGTAAGTCTGTCTACAACAACCCAAATCACTATGTACCCCTTCAGGGTTCTAGGCAATCCTGTAATAAAGTCCATAGACACATTCTCCCACTTCCACTCTGGCACACTCAAAGGTTGTAACAAACCTGCTGGTTTCTGTCTAGGTGCCTTAACCTGCTGACACATTAAACACTTACTAACAAACTCGGCCACTTCCCTCTTCATATTACGCCACCAATACACTCGCTTCAAATCCTGATACATTTTCGTACTACCAAAGCAAGTCTGTCGTAACTGCAGTGTCTGTTGGCACACACAGACGTCTCTCAAACAACAGTCCACCATCGGAGGATATGGAGAACTCATCAGTCTGTCCTGTTCCTACGAGGCGACGTCTCTCCTCCAAATAAGGATCACTACTCTGAGCATCAATAATCTTCTGTCTCAGAGTTGGTTGCACTTTTAACTGAGCTAAACTGGAGGCAATTGCCCCCACAGATACTACAATCTCAACTCTCTCAAGGTCTTGATGTATCGGTACCTAACTAGTAATAAGCGCTGCTGAATGTGATACTTTCCTACTAAGAGCATCAGCTACCACATTCGCTTTACCTGGATGATATAATATCTCACAGTCATAATCTTTTACTAACTCAAGCCACCTTCGTTGTCTCATATTTAACTCCTTCTGGGTGAAGAAGTATTTCAGGCTCTTATGGTCAGTAAAGATTTGTATCTTTTCACCGTACAAATAATGTCTCCAGATTTTCAGTGCAAACACTACTGCTGCCAACTCTAAATCATGTGTAGGGTAGTTCTGCTCATGACTCTTCAACTGACGAGAGGCATAAGCAACCACCTTACCTTGCTGCATCAAAACACAACCCAATCCTTTCTTAGAAGCATCACTGTAAATCACAAAACTCCCAGATCCATCTGGTACTGTGAGGACCGGTGCAGTAACTAACCTCTGCTTAAGGTTCTGAAAACTATCCTCACAAGCTGGGCTCCAAACAAAAGAAGTCCCCTTCCTGGTCAACTGGGTCAAGGGAGTAGCTATACGAGAAAAATCTGCCACGGACCTCCAGTAATAACCTGCTAAGCCCAGAAAACTACGAACCTCACTGACGGTAGAGGGTCGAGGCCAACTAGTAACAGCCTCAATTTTTCCTGGATCCACAGAAACTCCCTCACTAGAAACCACGTGACCAAGGAAAGCCACCTGCTTCAACCAGAATTCACACTTTGAGAACTTAGCATAAAGTTTATTCGCTCGAAGAGTCTCTAAGACCTTATGCAAATGTCCCTCATGTTCAGCCTCGGTCTTGGAATAAACTAAAATGTCATCAATGAAGACTATTACAAAAGTGTCTAAGAAGTCCTTAAACACTCTGTTCATCAGATCCATAAATACAGCAGGTGCCTTTGTCAATCCAAAAGACATTACAATGAATTCATAATGTCCATACCTCGAACAAAAAGCAGTCTTAGGAATATCACCGTCTTTAATCCTCAACTGATGGTAACCCGAGCGTAAATCAATCTTAGAGAATACAGTGGCTCCTTGCAACTGATCAAACAAATCATCAATTCTGGGCAGTGGATACCTATTCTTGACTGTCACCTTATTAAGTTCTCTGTAATCTATACAAAGACGCATCGATCCATCCTTCTTCTTCACAAACAGTACGGGTGCACCCCAAGGCGATACGCTAGGTCGAATAAAACCTTTGTCAAGCAATTCCCGTAACTGTACCTTCAATTTTTTCAATTCAGCAGGAGCCATCCGGTAAGGGGCTCTAGAGATGGGAGCGGTACCCGACTCCAACTCAATAGCGAAATCAATCTCCCTGTGAGGCGGAAGTCCTGGAAGCTCTTCTGGAAATACATCAGGATATTCTCTTACTACCGGTTCTGAGGTCAAAGAAATCTCAACTTCCCTAGTATCCACCACATTGGCCAAGATACTCCAGGTACCCTGGTTGAGTAACTACTGGCCTTCATAGCCGAAATTACTTTAGGTATGACCACGGTCCCTACCCTTTTAAACTTAAAAATAGGCTCGGTAGGAGGACTAAACACTACCTCCTTACGAGAACAATCAATACTGGCATGATTGGCAGCCAACCAATCCATGCCTAAAATTACGTCGAAATCATGCATATCCAATACTAACAAGGTTACATCCAACACACGACCAACTAACTCAATTTGGCATGCTTTAATCTTTTCCTTCGACAACATAATTTCCCCAGATGGTGTAGACACGGATAAAACATAATCTAGGGGCTCCACTTCTAAACATGCATGGGTTACAAATATCGAAGATATAAAAGAGTGAGAGGAACCAGAGTCAAACAAAGTTAAGGCAAAATGCCCCAACACTGGTAGCGTACCTGTAACAACTGTGCCAGCCCTTTCAGCCTCGGATCTGTTAGTAACAAAAACTTTGCCCTGTTGTGGTGCTCTCGCTCCCTGACTGCTCTGCCCAAACTCAGTAGACTTCAAAAGACAACGATCAGCTGTATGCCCCTCTTGCCTACACTTGAAGCAAATCCTTGTCCCAAATATACAGCGACCCAGATGGCGCTTCCCACAAGTGTTGCACAACGGTTTCTCTCTGGCAGTTTCTCCTGCCCCAAAGGGACTCTGTTGGAAACGGCAAAAATTACCACCTTACCTCATGTTCCTCTGAGGAACTTCGACGAACTTTTGCTCCGCCTTTCTCTTCTGACTAAATGAGGTTCCCTTGTCAACACCCTTTGGCTGATCCTCATCCTTTCCAATACTCACATCCACTGCCAGACGCAGTGCTTCAGCCTGAGTGGAGGGCTTTAGTGCTCGCACAAAGCCTCTGATGTCATCCCTTAACCCTCTAACAAACCTCTCAGCTCTGGCCTGTTCATTACCAACAAGCTCAGGGGTGAAGCGTGACAGCATGTCGAACTCCTGATTGTACTTCTCAACTGTCATGTGTCCTTGCTTCAATTCCAAGAATTCCTGGCTTTTAGCATCTCTAAGGTTAGCCGAGAAAAATTTGGTATAGAAGTAATCTCTAAACTGGTCCCACGTGATCTGGTCCAACTTTTCACCCAACATACGCAGTGTGGACCTCCACCAGATAATACCTCTATCCTTAAGAAGAAAGACAGCACACTGAACCTTGTGCTCTTATGGGCATCTCATATAACTAAAAATGGTCTCCACAGAAGACAACCACAACTCCGCCTTGGTAGGATCCTCCAGTGATCCATCAAAAGTCTGAGGGTCATATTTTCCTAAAGTCCCTCAAGTGTTTCGCCTCTGCAGAAAGCTGATTTGGTAACATCTGTGGCGACTGTACTATCGGTCCCTATGCGGGAGGGTCTACAGACGCAGGTGGAGCTACTGGTACAGGGGGAACGGTTCTGAGCCATAGCAGCAGCAATAAGCTCTGCGATTCTCTGCTCTAGGTGAGCAGACAAGGCTGCCAAATCCGTTTGAGTAACAGATGCAGCAGGGATACGCTGGTCAGCTTGGCCCACGGCAGGCTGACTACGCCCTGCGCCTCTACCTCGACCTCTAAAACCACTCCTACGTGCACCTCTCCTTGGCGGCATGGTTTCCTAACATCCACCAAAATTTTCCTTTTAGTCTTAAACATCAAAACACCTCAGACAGTCTAGTTTAACTTAGGCAAGGTCATGTTATTAATACCGTACTTATTAAACATAAAAGCATACCTGACGAGTGACGAAGGATCTTGTTAGCCATAGGGACACAAAAACATGGACTTAAATCATAAGTCAGTCTACAGAACCTAAAACTTAGGCTCTGATACCAACTGTGACGACCCAGACTTTAACGACCTTGTCTAAGTAGTTGCTTTAACACAAAACCGTTTGTTAACGAAAGACATAGTAAACTTTAGTTGAAACCATAAGAATCCGAGGAAAAGCTTTAATCGAGCCCTATTTCAAAATATGAAATTTGAAAATACTGTTTACAAAAAATTTAGCTATTTGTAAAATTAGTTCAACAAAACGTTTATAAAACCGTTAGCGGAAGCAGTTTAAAGGATAGTCTTCTATGGCAAATCACGATTCCTTCTTGTCCCTCGTTAGTCTGCCCCTCGTGTTACCTTTGCCTGAAAAGTTAAACAAAAAAGGGTGAGTATTAATATACTCAGTAAAAGACCCACTACTGGTACCGCTAGGGGAATATAAATTATTAATTTCCTATGGGGTACCCTGCACAGTCACAGTCTTGTGATCCCGTAAGATACACATAATCAGTCTAGTGTTCTGCAGAAACACATATCAGTTTATTGCTCCCGAAGGATGCACATATTAGTCTAGTGCTCCCGAAGGATGCACAAAAAGGGTGGTGATCCCGTAAGCCATCTGCAAGGTAACTACCCACTAGGAACCAATAATTTACCCTTCAGTCCATTCAATACATCTTAACCGTTATTCGTAGCTCAGTTAATATTCTCATCACAATGTCTTCATTTAACCCCAAACGGCCATCTTACTCTAAGTTAGTCCAAGGCCAGTCAGAAACACGTCAATACATCAGTCCACAACCAAAATAATCATAACATTCACCTCAGTCTACAACGGCGCAACCATGATATCCCTTCCATTCACAACAACACACCATAGTTGTATATCCTACGTTTGTTTTACACAACAATCTATCCGTTCCAGCCACACTTTATTTAAGTAAAGTCTACGGGATTCAGTCATTCCCAAATACTTACATTTGTACATATACATAACCAGACAGTCATAACATGCATTCAACCACAAGTCCACATTCAAACATATACATCATAGTCGTCCTCCCTACGCAGTTAAGATACAATAGTTCGATCTATACAGTCAATACATCCAAATAATTTTCATTGAGTCCAGTAGAAAGTCCCTTACCTCAAAGTAACTCAATTTCTCGAACAACTATATCCGACGACAGACACCTAATTATAAAGATATGAAACTCAATTACTTTCACGATATTTTCTCCCATTTAATTTTCTCAATGAAACTTTTAAACTTACCCAAGTATTAGCGAATCGAACTCCAACAAATCTACAATTTTGTTGTGTATCCAAAGAACTCAAGCGCTACTTTCAACACCTTCAAGGATCAATTAACAATTCAATTAATTATCCAACGCTACAACCCAAGGGAACTACAATGTAAAATTACAACACTCACCAATACAACTTTCCGGCAAGAATCCCAACGGTTCACAGTAAGATGAGGGCGACAACTTCGAATAATTGGAATTGGAGTATGAAGATTGGAGCAGAAATAATAGCTAACGATAGTAAGCAGCTCGGACGATCGTAAAGGTGGGGCTGCACTGCTTAGGTTTCGTCGGACGGTCGGAACAGAGGAGCGGAGGTTGCGCGGCTCGGATCTTTCGTCTTCAGCTCGGGATCGGCTGGGTTTTTGGCTAGCGAACGAAGGCCGGTCGGACGGAGAAGTGCGGCGGCGGACGGAGATGCAAGAAGACAGATCTTAGGGGGGGTTTTCGGCTGGTTTCGGCCTAAATCCTTCGCAGACGGACGGCGGCGTCGTGACTAGGCTGGGCGGCGGGCGCGATGCGGCTGGGCGGCGTGAGGTTGAATGGAAAAGAAAGAGGAGGGAGGCCAGCGACGGCTAGGGCTGGGAGAAGAAGAAGATGAAAAAGAGAAAAAGATGAGGGGGGGCACGCGAAGAAGAAGAAGGGGGGAATTTTTTTTTATTTTTATTAATAATAATAATAATAATAATAATAATAATAATAATAATAATAATAATAATAATAATAAAATAACTATTATTATATTATAATTATTATAAAAAAAAAAAAAGAAAACTTCTCTTCACCAAATGATTAAATTAAAACCCCCAAAATTTCTTAAAGTCTTAATAAAATTTAAAAGAGTAGATTGAGAGGATTACCTCAAAATTTCGGAGTGTTATAAATAAGAGTAATGACAATTGTATACACTCCATGCGGGAGATAACAGGTCTCAAAGAAATGTAAAACGCCATCACAGAAATCCTCCCCAACCACAGACCAGGTACCTTTGAAGAAACCCACGGAAAACCCATCAGGGTCAGGAGCCTAACCACTATCCATAGAAAATAAGACTCTATTAACCTCCTCCTGCTCTATTGGCGCTTGAAGAGCCTGACAACACTTCTCAGACCATCTAAACTAAACAATATCATCAATCCAAGGAGACAGCTCTCTATTGCCAATATTCTGAGAACCCAAACTGTTGCGAAAATAATTAACTGCCACCTGAGCCACCCCTTTATGGGTAGTCAATCGAGTACCTTCCGAATCAACCACAGAACGCATAGAATTACTGCTCAAACAAGAACGCAAAGATCGATGGAAAAAGGCAGTGTTCTGATCACCTAACTTCAGCCACCAGATCCTGGACTTCTGACGCATAGAGGCTTCCTCCAGTCTAACAACTTTCCAATAAGCCTCAGTGGCAAAGATTGCTTGATTACTCAGAACATCAGACATAGGATTTTGCTCAACCTCTCTCTGAGCTTTGTCCATGTAATCTTTAGCAATACGAACCGCCTCACTAAGGCTCCGAATGTGCTTACCAAAATGACTTCAGAGAACAGGCTTGAGATTACGTAAATTTCTCACAAAACTCATGATCGGAGAAACCCTTGCATATCTAACCCAAACCGATGAGACAACATCCATAAAAGAAGCTTCCTCAACCCAGTGGTTGAAGAATCGAAAAGAAACCACCCGCTGTCTCTGCTGATTGCTAGGGTATACTAGAATAGGTGAATGATCAGAAATACCCTAGGGAAGGACATTAACTCTCATATTAGGCCAAGCACTAAGACCTTCATCATTAACTAGAATATAATCGAGCCTTCTCATCAAACTAGACCCTTGGACCATACTAGTCCAGCTGAACCAGTTACCCTGTACCGATGCTTGAACTAGGTCAGCCTCACTAATAGCCACGTTGACCTCCTCCATATCCCCAGTAACAGAAGACCCACCAAAAGCTTCTGCATGAAGCCTAATGGTATTAAAATCACCCATGACAATACCCGACCCCATCCAACCAAAAGAGATATCAACCATACGCGCCACAACAAACGTCTCTCAACATTATTATTAGAGGCATAAACACAAAGTACCTCAACACAATCCCCAGAGAGCAGATTTGTTAACGACCTAAAGACAAACTGATCTGCCATCTCGCGAGGAGTAAAAACAAAGCGGTTATGCTTCCACATAACCCACATACGGCCAATCCCACTGCTACTATAGTTACTTATGAAACCCCACGAATCTCTGAACCTTCTAGAGATAGAACCAAAATTTTCTTCCCGAACTCTAGTTTCCAGAGTACAACAGAAACCCACAGAAGACACGACCAGGAAATCAAGCGCCGCTCTACACTTTACAGGGCTATTAAGACCTCGCACATTCCAGGAACACCAACTAATCATGGCAATTAATAGGATCTTTTGCTCCCGTAGGATACCATCTGAGAGCATACCCTTAACAACCATAGCGGTATCATCCACCTATAAGGGTGGGGGTTAGCCATCCACTATAGATATGGACCACTTGTCTCCTTTACCCAACACCATAAGGCTGCCAAAAGAGTTAGGCATAGTCACCTCCACACTTTTGCCCTTATCTTGAACAGAAACTAATTCCCTTTTCTTCTTAGTGACAAGAGTAAAATCATTCCGATTTCCTACCACCTTTTTCTTAAAGGGCCTTTTCAAAGTGTTATTAATCTCACCTTCCTCCAACTGTTTCAAGGACTCCAACACTACATTTACATAAGCCACACTTGTCAGTTCCTCCTCTTTATGAGGAACCACCTTGCTCACATCCTCCTCTCTAAGGACTTTGTTTTTTACAATCTTAGGATAGGTACCACTAGAGTGTCTAAAAGACCGGCACAGGTTACACTTTCGATGCTTCCACTTGTAATTTATAGTAACAATGAAATCCTCTTCCCTAAGGTTAACTATAATTTCAGCAGGCATAGGACAGTCCACATTTATTTCAACACATACTCGAGCATATGACAGTTTTCATCTTTCCTTAGTAGCAAGATCTAAAGATTGAGGTTTGCCTATACCACTAGCAACAACAGCCAATCTAGCATCTATCCATAACTCCATTGGGATCCTACCTAATTTAATCCATACAGGAACATAATCAAAGACAAAGGAATCAGGGACAATACCTGGAGTCCATTTACGGAGGAGCATAGGTTTGCGCCTAAGATGCCACGGTCCACGGGATAGGATCTATTCAACAGATTTTGGGCATTTAAATTGGAAGCAGATGAGACCATTATCCATAATTTTGATTGTTGGCATTTCAATTCTACCCCAAATTTTCTCTATAAGCCAATATATGACAGCATAAGGCAATTTTGCATCAATTAATTGCCCTACTAGGGAGTTTTCCCACACTCGAACTCCTTGATCAATAACCTCTTCGGGAGGGGTAACTACTATTTTATCCCTCACGGAGGTAGGAGGCGTATAAATCAGTGAATTTCCACTTGTCGATCCAAATAAGGAAGCCTATGAAGATTTAGGACAATTATTAGTAGACTCCAAGTTGGTTTTATTGCTATCACCACTATTGGAATTAAGTTTAGGAGAGCCATTAGCCATTTTATTTTCGAGAATCCCTTCACCATGGTTACTCCTCGGCATTGCACTACCTTTGAATTCTGGAGAGATTTGTTAGGTTCACCGGCGTCTTTCCTATTTACCATTAAGGGATCCGACCCATCATTCACATTAATTCCAGTCGACCCATCTTTTAAATTTATTTCAGCCAGCCCATCAACAATTAACGACCCATTTACAAAATGGCCTGAATCACGGTTACACTAACTTGTTTATCTGATGCACGGTTCACCTCAACTGGTTTGCCCCCATGGCCATTCAACTTAGGTCGGTTCTTCATTATAATTTTTAGGTCACCGCTGGCCGCAACCACCCTTCGTTCGTTGACTGCCATGTTGTTCATGCATTAAAGGTTCGTCAACTCCTGTTTCTTCACTGCCACTGCATCGCTGGAGATAGGCTTCATCATTCCAGTCATCAATGGTCATCCATTATTGTAAATATTCACCGGTGTTGAACGAATATATAAGATCACTTCTCGACCATCATAACAAGCACTGACCTGCCGTCGACATCCAAAACAGTCCCCAATCAATCCACCCTTTAACCGAAAACTAATAGGATTATGCCGGAAAGATTTCAAAGAGATACAAAATCAAGAATTTAATCCAATAAACGGATTCAAACTTCAAACCCACGATAAACAAGACGCAAATTCGATGTTCTGTGCGAGATCAGATGGCAAGATTAATAAAGAAATCCAATAAGTAAATAGCGCCACACGAAGGAACCTCAATCGGTCTTAATTTGATCAGAAAACCTCTGAATGCAGACCAAAACCTTCATCAGCCGAACGGGAGAATTACAAGATTTGGGAGACGCGCGTGTACGTCACACGCCCGAGAATTCCTTCTTTTTGTAAACTAGATATTTTTATCACTGTTCAGCTTTTGTGGGCAAAAAACTTTAATAGTACTCAAAATGAGACCACCCAATAGTTAGATGTGAATTTTCGAGACATTTGACATTGTTCTAAGTTGGGTAATTTCTTTCTAGGCAATAGCGTTAGCATTTTTTTCAACGTTTTGGGACGAAACTATAAAACTATAAAACTGAGTCGGGGCATCACTACCCAGCTTTTGTGGGCAAAAAACATTAATATTACTCAAAATGAGACCACCCAGTAGTTAAATTTGAATTTTCGAGACCTTTAACATTGTTCTAAGTTGGGTAGTTTCTTTCTAGGCTATAGAATTGACCATGTTTTCAATGTTTTGAGACGAAACTAAAAAACTGAGTCTGGGGCATCACTGTTCAGCTTTTGTGGGTTAAAAACTTTAATTTTACTCAAAATAAGACCACCCAGTAGTTAAATGTGAATTTTCGAGACCTTTGACATTATTCTAAGTTGGGTAGTTACTTTTTAGGCTATAACATTGGTCATTTTTTCAACGTTTTGGGACGAAACTCAAAAAACTGAGTATGGGCCATCATTGTTAAGCTTTTGTGGGAAAACACTTTAATATTACTCAAAATGAGACCACCCAGTAGTTAGATGTGAATTTTCGAAACCTTTGACATTGTTCTAATTTGGGTTGTTTCTTTTAATGCTATATTGTCCCTTTTTTCAACGTTTTAGAACGAAACTAAAAAACTGAGTCTAGGGCATCATTGTTCATCGTCTGTAGGGGAAAAACTTTAATATTACTCAAAAGGAGACAACACAGTAGTTAGATGTGAATTTTTGAGACCTTTGATATTGTTCTAAGTTGGTTCGTTTCTTTCTATGCTATAACATTGGCCCTTTTTTCAAAGTTTTGGAACAAAACAAAAATACTAAGTCTAGGGCATCACTATTCATCCTTTGTAGGGGAAAAACTTTAATATTACTCAAAAGGAGACCACACCGTAGTTAGATGTGAATTTTCGAGACCTTTGACATTGTTCTAAGGTTGTTCGTTTCTATGTTATAGCATTGGCCCTATTTTCAACGTTTTTTCTAAGTTTTCAAAAACGACCAAACAATGGTTAGAGCGTAGGTCGTAACTCACAACCTACCAAAATTTTAAAAGCTGTAAACATGGCACTTCCTGACCCAACATGTCAACCAAGCGTGTAAGTGCAACAAACTTAGTTTCAAACAAACCTAAAAAGTGCTTAAAACGATCTAACAATGCTTAGGTGTAAGTTTGTAACCCATAACCTACTAAAACTTTCAACAAGAATTAAAAAAGTAATTCATGACCCAAAGTGGCAACCAAGTGTGCAAGTGCAACAAACTTAGTCTCAAGCGAACCCAAGAGGTGTTAGAAACGTGTTTACGCACCACTTGAACTTTCACAATGACCTAGCAAAGATTGAGTGTACAATCGCAACTCATAACCTACCGAAAAGTCAAAAAAAATGGGAAAAGGGTACTTAATGACCCAAATTCGCAACCACGTGTGTAAGTGCAGCAACAGACCTAAAAAGTGTTCAAAACATGTTTAAGCATTGCTTGAACTCTCAGAACGACATAATGTTGCTTAACTATAAGTTCGTAGCTCATAACCTACCAAAAAGTTTGGAAAGTGTGAGAAGAGCAATTCAAGACCAAAAAGTGCTAGAAAGTACATAAGTGCAGCACACTCACTCCCGAACCAAACCAACCAAAGAAGTGTTGAAACCACGTCCAAATATCATTTAAACTTCGAAAGTGACCTAACTAGGCTTAGGGGTACGTTCGTAACCCATAACCTCCCCGAAAGGTTAAGAAGAGAAGAAAAGTGTGTAAGTGAACCAAACTTTTTCTCGAACAAACCTTAAAAGTGTTCAAAACGTGTGTAAGTATCATTTAAACTTTCAAAACGACCTAACAATGCTCAAGCGTACGTTCGTAACTCGTAACCTACCAAAAATTTCAACAAGAGTTATAAAAGCACCTCGAGACCCAAGATGGCCACCAAGTGTGTAAATTTAACAAACTTATTTTCAAAGCATCCCAAAAGGTTTTGAAAACGTGTCCTATAATCACTTGAGCTTTCAAAAGACCTAACCCTGCTTAAGGTCATAACTTATGGCCTTCCAAAGAGTTCAAGAAGTGCGAAAAGGGCACTACCAAGTCCTATACTGCCAACCAAGTGCGTACACAAGCGTCGTTTCAAAATAAACCAAAAAACCATTCAAAGCGCGTCTAAGTTTTCAACGGTTAGAGCGTAGGTCGTAACTCACAACCTACCAAAATTTTAAAACTTGTAAACATGGCACTTCCTGACCCAACATGTCAACCAAGCGTGTAAGTGCAACAACCTTAGTTTCAAACAAACCTAAAAAGTGCTGAAAACGACCTAACAATGCTTAGGTGTATGTTTGTAACCTACCAAAAATTTCAACATGAATTAAAAAAGTAATTCATGACCCAAAGTGGCAACCAAGTGTACAAGTGCAACAAACTTAGTCTCAAGCGAACCAAAAGGTGTTCGAAACGTGTTTGGGCACCACTTGAACATTCACAACGACCTAGCAAAGCTTGAGTGTACGTTCGCAACACATAACCTACCGAAAAGTAAAAAACAGTAGGAAAAGGGTATTTCATGACCCAAATTTGCAACCACGTGTGTAAGTGCAGAAACAGACCTAAAAAGTGTTCAAAACATGTTTAAGCATCGCTTGAACTCTCAGAACGTCGGAACGTTGCTTAACTATAAGTTCGTAGCTCATAACCTACCAAAACGTTTGGAAAGTGTGAGAAGAGCAGTTTAAGACCAAAAAGGGCTAGAAAGTACGTAAGTGCAGCACACTCAGGCCCAAACCAACCCAAGAAGTGTTGAAACCATGTCCAAGTATCATTTGAACTTCGAAAGTGACCTAACTCTTCTTAGGGGACGTTCGTAACCCATAACCTCCCCAAAAGGTTAAGAAGAGAAGAAAAGTGTGTAAGTGAACCAAACTTTTTCTCGAACAAAACCTTAAAAGTGTTCAAAACGTGTGTGAGTATCGTTTGAACTTTCAAAACGACCTAACGATGCTCAAGCATACGTTCGTAACTCGTAACCTACCTAAACTTTCAACCAGAGTTATAAAAGCATCTCGAAACCCAAGATGGCAACAAACTAGGTACTTGCAACAAACTTGTTTTCTAACAATCCCAAAAAGTTTTGAAAGCGTGTCCTAGAATCACTTGAGCTTTCAAAATGACCTAACTATGCTTAAGGTCGTAACTTAAGAACGGTGTCGGAGGCCTCGAAAGTTCACATCTAATTACTGGGTGGGTCCGATTTTGAGCGATATCGAAGTTTCTTGCCCACAAAAGCCGAACGGTG
>CM046883.1:11449336-11774642 GCA_025688845.1 Cucumis hystrix
TTGAGCGATATCGAAGTTTCTTGCCCACAAAAGCCGAACGGTGATGCTCTAGACTCAGTTTTTTGGTTCTATCCCAAAACACCGAAAAATGGGCCAATGGCCTAGAAAAGAACGACCCAACTTAGAACGGTGTCGGAGGCCTCGAATGTCCACATCTAACTACTGGGTGGGTCCGAATTTGAGCGATATCGAAGTTTCTTGTCCACAAAAGCCGAACGGTAATTGTTAATGGAATATTAGGCGTTGAGATTTGGCAAATTAATTACGTGCATTTTTGCATGTAATTAGGTTATAAATATGGGTGTTTTCAAATTGTTTAAAAACTTTTGCCATTTTCTAGTAATTTTAGAAACTACCTTTTTATTACACTCCAAAATCTCAACGAAAGAAATTTCTACCTTCCAATTTCCTTTTATCTCCTTTATTTTCTACACCAATTGGGTCCCACAACCCGATTCTTTGTCCAGAGAATAGTTGGTGACTACTAGTGGTGGTCTCGGTTTGAACTGGTAAGGAGATTTCGAATATTTTCAAAAGCTTTAAAGGTAATATTCCCTAAAACCCTAAATTGATTAGTTTAGAGTTACATGTTAATTAGGGGCAATTAGGGTAGAATTTCGAATCTATTTCCGTTGTGCATGTTTTAGTTCTATCATGACTAAGTTAGTGGAAAAATCCAACATTTTGTTGGATAATCCCACTAACACTTAGTGGGATATGTGGCTACATGAGATGTAGACACCTAGCCCACTAAGTTCCACTAATTGTTAATGGAATATTAGGTGTTGAGATTTGGTAAATTAATTACATGCATTTTTGCATGTAATTAGGTTATAAATAAGGGTGTTTTCAAATGGTTTAAAAACATTTGCCATTTTCTAGTAATTTTAGAAATTACCTTTTTATTACATTCCAAAATCTCAACCAAAGAAATTTCTACCTTCGAATTTCCTTTTATCTCCTTTATTTTCTATACCAATTGGGTCCCACAACCCGATTCTTTGTCCAGAGAATAGTTGGTGACTACTAGTGGTGGTCTCGATTTGAACTAGTAAGGAGATTTCGAAAATTTTCAAAAGCTTCAAAGGTAATATTCTCTAAAACCCTAAATTGATTAGTTTAGGGTTACATGTTAATTAGGGGCAATTAGGGTAGAATTTCGATTCTATTTCCGCCGTGCATGTTTTAGTTCTATCAATCTGGGGCATCACTGTTCAGCTTTTGTGTAAAAAAACTTTAATATTACTAAAAAGGAGACCACGCAGTAGTTAGATGTGAATTTTTTAGACCTTTGACATTATTCTAAGTTTGTCGTTTCTTTCTTGGCTATAGCATTGGTAGTTTTTTCAACGTTTTGAGACGAAACTAAAAAACTAAGTATGGGGCATCACTCTTGCGCTTTTTTTGGGAAAAAACTTTAATATTACTCAAAATTAGACCACCCAATAGTTAGATGTGAATTTTTGAGACCATTGACATTGTTACATGTTGGGTCGTTTCTTACTATGTTATAGCTTTGGCCATTTTTTCAACGTTTTGGGACGAAACTAAAAAACTAAGTATGGGGCATCACTGTTCTACCTTTGTGGGGGAAAAACTTTAATATTACTCAAAATGATACCACCAAGTATTTAGATGTGAATTTTCGAGACCTTTGACATTGTTCTAAGTTGGGTCGTTTCGTACGAGGTTATAGCATTTGCTCTTTTTTCAACATTTTGGGATGAAACTAACAAACTGAGTCCGGGGCATCACTGTTCAGCTTTTTTCTTTCTTGAAAAGGTAATGATATTATTATACAACAACAAAGTGAACCTCACAGCCTGAGGTCAAGGCACGAGAGCGAATAACGTTCACAAAGACATGATAAAAGTTTAAAAGACCAAAGAAAGGCACCAACCAGATCAAAACATTAAGAGGGAAAAACGAAAAAAAGCAACTAAATAAGATCATGAGCATTCTCAGACCAAGAAGCCACACAAGCACAGATACAAGAATGAATGAGCAAAAATAGAACCATAGGCTCAAGAGCCTGACCTCCATGAAGACGATGATTATGCTCCTTCCAGATAAAGTAAATCGTAGCACACTAGAGAACACGCCGCAACTTTTTCCTTACCCCCTTTCCAATACCCCGATGACAAATCCAAGACAACTCAACCACCCAATACCCAATCCTATGAGAAGAAGACATAATCTGAAGGACCCTAAACCAAATTTCATACCAAAAGGACATGAAAAGAACAAATGATCACGAGACTCACAACTCCCTCCACAAATAATACAAGACAAAGGGATAGTCAACCAAGCACAAAAGAAATGCTTGGGAATATTCCCCCCACCTCACAAAAATCTCGACCAACAAACCCTAACACTACGAGGACGAATAGTATCCCACGCACTAGAAATCAAAAAACCATCATGATTACCAGGAATCCAAACCCACCTATCCTCAACACTAGGACAAGGACTAACACGCTGAACCCTATCCCAAATATCAATCAAATCCATAGAAATGTGTGGCCACCTCCATTCCCCATCCAAACCAGTGAAATCAGCAAGCTTAGCATCCTGCCGACTTGCCACATCATATATCACCCTCTCACTAAACTGCTGAAAAATAGAACCACCCTGCAACAACGAATCCATCCACACTCTGCAACTCCTACTGTCACCCACCTCCATCCTAACATGCTCTTTCAAGTAATTTCGCTTACGTAAGATAACACTATGGCACCAAGACCGACCAACGCCAGCATCGATCTCCCACAACGGTCTCCCCTTAAGGATATAAGCCTCCACCCAAGCAACACACAGAGAACTCGACTTAACCAGCATCAACCATAAAATCTTCATCGTACTTGCAATATTCCAAGAAGACCCATCACAGATAGCAAGACCCTCCTCATCAAAAGGAAGACACACCTCAACCCAAGCCACCTTTACACCACCTCTACCTCCTCCTTACCTCTCCAAAGATAATACCTTATGATTTTATCAACTTCACTGTGAACATTCGCAGGTAGCACAGACACACTAGCCCAATAAACCTAAAGACTACGAAGCACAGAACGAACAAGATGAAGTCTAACATCAAATGATAAAACTCTTGCAGACCAAGAACGAATCCGACTGGTAATCCGCTAAATTAGAGGAGCACAATCAGAAGTCCGTAACCTCCCAGAAAGTAAAGGAAGCCTAAGATAACGAACAGGGAGATGCCCAAGGATAAAACTCATAGTTACAGCTAAATAAGAAGCTTCCTCACTATTAACACCCACAACAAAAATAGAACTTTTCGAAGATTAGTAAAAAGCCCTGATAACTCACCAAACAACTGAAGAGTCTCGTTAACGAAACTCAGAGAGGACTCATCAGCTGCACAAAAAATTATAAGATAATCTGCAAAAGTTAGATGAGGTAATCTAACCTTCTCACAAAACTGGTGAAACTGGAAATTTTGAGGAGGACAATTCAACATACGAGAGAGAACCTCCATCACCATCACAAGTAAAAAAGGAGATAAAGGATCACCGTATCTTAAACCTTTCCTCCCATGAAAAAAACCTGCCAAAGATCCATTAATCATAATGGAGAACATCAGAGATGTAACACAAGCTCTAATCCAACTCACAAAGCTCAAGGAAGTGCCAATAGCAATCAACAAACAAAAAAGAAATTCCCAGTTAACATAATCATAGGTTTTTTGAAGATCAACCTACATAGTACACCGAGGATTTTCAGAGTTGTTATGATAACCCCTAACAAGCTCCTGACATAGAAGAATATTATCAATAATACTCCTCCCTAGGATACAAGCAGACTGATTACCACTGATAAAAGAAGGAAGCCACTCACGAAGTCTATCAGCCAAAATTTTTAAGATACATTTGTAAATAACATTACAAAAAGAAATAGGTCTGAAATCCGCCATACGATCAGGCCCGCTTCTTCTAGGGATAAGAGTAATGGTAGTTGTTTTCACTTCGTGCAGGAGATAACAAATCTCAAAGAAATGTAAAACAGCATAAAAAAAATCCTCCCCAACTACAGACCAGGCACCTTTGAAGAAACACACTGAAAACCCATCAGGGTTAGGAGCCTTACCACCATCCATGGAAAATAAGACTCTTCTAACCTCCTCCCGCCCTATAGGCGCTCGAAGAGCCTGACAACACTCCTCAAACCATCTAAACTGATCAACATCATCAATTCAAGGAGATAGCTCTCTGTAGCCAATATTTTGAGAACTTAAACTGTTGTGAAAATAATTAACTGCCACCTGAGCCAGCCCTTGATGGGTAGTCAATCGAGTACCTTTCGAATCAACCACAGAACGCATAGAATTACTGCTCAAACAAGAACGCAAAGATCGATGGAAGAAGGCAGTGTTCTGATCACCTAACTTCAGCCACTGGATCCTAGCCTTCTGATGCATAGAGGCTTCCTCCAGTCTAACAGCTTTCCAATAAGCCTTAGTGGCAAAACTTGCTTGATTACTCAGAATATCAGACATAGGATTTTGCTTAACCTCTCCCTGAGCTCTGTCCATGGAATCTTTAGCATCATAACGGCCTCACTAAGGCTCCGAATGTGCTTACCAAAATGACTTCAGAGAACAGGCTTGAGATTTCATAAATTTCTCACAAAACTCATAATCAGAGAAACCCTTGTATCTCTAACCCAAACCGATGAGACAACATCCATAAAAGAAGCTTCCTCAACCCAATGGTTAAAGATTCGAAAAGAAACCACCCGCTGTCTCTGCTGATTGCTGAGGTATACTAGAATAGGAGAGGGATCAGAGATACCCCAGGGAAGGACATTTACTCTCATATTAGGCCAAGCACCAAGACCTTCATCATTAACTAGAATACGATCGAGCCTTTTCATCAAACCAGATCCATGGACCTTACTAGTTGAGGTGAACCAGTTACCATGTACCGATGGTTTAACTAGGTCAGCCTTGCGAATAGCCATGTTGAACTCCTCTTTATTCCCAGTAATAGGAGACCCACCAAAAGCTTAAACATGAAGCCTAATGGTATTAAAATCACCCATGACAATACCCGACCCCCTTCAACCAGAAGAGATGTCACCCATACTCTGCCACAACAAACGTCTCTCAACAATATTATTTGAGGCATAAACACATAGTACCTATACACAATCCCCTAAGAGCAAATCTATTAACAACTTAGAGACAAACTGGTCTGCCACCTCGCTAGGAGTAAAAACGAATCTGTTACACTTCCACATTACCTACATATGGCCAATCCCACTGCTACTGTAATTACTTATGAAACCCCACAAATCTTCGAACCTTCTAGAGATAGAACCAAAATTTTCTTCCCAAACTCTAGTTTCCAAAATACAACAGAAACCCACCATAGACACAGCCAGAAAATCAAGCACCGGTTTACACTTTACAGGGCTATTAAGACCCCGCACATTCTAGGAACATTAACTAATCATGAGAATTAATAGAAGCTTTTGCTTTAATAGGATTACCATCAGAGGGCATACCCTTAAGAACCAAAGCGGTATCATCCACCTGTTGGGGTGGGGGAAAGCCATCCACTATAGATAAGGCCCACTTGTCTCCTTCACCCAACTCCATAAGGCTGCCAAAAGAGTTAGGCATAGTCACCTCCACACTTTCGCCCTTATCTTGTACAAAAACCAACTCCCTTTTCTTCCTAGTGACAAGAGTAAAATCATTTCGATTTTCTACTACCTTTTCCTTAATAGGCCTTATGGGGTTGCTATTAATCTCATCTTCTTCCAACTGTTTAAAGAACTCCAACACTACATCTCCATAAGCCACACTTGTCAGTTCCTCCCCTTTATTAGGAACCACCTTGCTCACATCTTCCTCTCTAAGGACTTTGTTTTCTACAATCTTAGGACAGGTATCATTACAGTGTCCAAAAGACCGACACAGGTTACACTTTCGAGGCTTCCACTCATAATTTACAGTCACAATGAAATCCTCTCCCCTAAGGTTTACTGTTATTTCAGCAAGCATAGGGCAGTCTACATTTAGTTCAACACATACTCGAGCATATGACAGCCTTCGTCTTTCCTTGGTAGCAAGATTTTAGGATATGGGTTTGCCTATAGCACTAGCAACAACAGCCAATCCGGCATCTGTCCATAACTCTATTGGGACCCTACCTAATTTAATCCATACAGGAACATAATAAAAAAACAAAAAATTCAGGGACAATACTTGGGGTCCATTTGCGGAGGAGCATGGGTTTTCCCCCAAGATGCCACGGTCCACGGGAAAGGATCCATTCAACCAATTTTGGGTGTCTAAATTAGAAGCAGATGAGACTATTCTCCAGAATTGTGATCGTTAGCATTTCAATTCTACCTCAAATTTTCTCTATAAGTCGATATATGACTACATAACGCAATTTTGCATCAATTAATTTCCCTACTAGGGAATTTTCCCACACTCGAACTCCTTGACCAATAACCTCTTCGGTAGGGATAACCACAATTTTATCCCCTACGGAGGTAGGAGGCGTATAGATCATAGAATTTCCACTTGTCGATCCAAATAAGGAAGCCCATGAAGATTTAGGACAATTATTCCCTTCACCATGATTTCTTCTCTGCATTACACCACCATTTGAATTCTGAACTTCACCGACTTCTTTTCCATTTTTTGTATCCAACCCATCAACTCCAGCCGGCCCATCATTCAATTTAGTCGGTCCATAATCAATTAAAGGCCCATCAACGAATTGCCCATTTGTTACATAACCTGAATCACGAATCTCACTTATGCCTGATGCGCGGTTCATTTCAACCGGTTCTTTTCCACAGTCAATCAAAGTAGACCAGTTCTTCCTTATAATTTTTAGGTCACCGCTCGTTGCCGCCACCTACGTTCGTTGACTGCCATGTCGTGCACACGTTAATGGCTAGTCCGCCTGTTTCTTCATTGTCGATGCATCACTGAAGGTATGCTTCATCGTTCCAGTCATCATAGGTCATCCATTGTTGAATGACTTCACCGGTGTTGAATGCTTAAATCAGAATACCTCTCTACCACCAAAAAATATTGTCTTACCGTTGAAATCTGAACAATGCCCAATCAATCCTCCCTTTGACCAGAAAACTAATAGAATTATGCTGGAGAGATTTCAGAGAGATACAAAATCAAGGATTAAATCCAATAATCGGATTCAAACTTCAAATCCACAATAATCAAGAAGCAAATTCAAAGTGTTGTGCGAGATCTAATGGCAAGATTAAAATCAATCCAATAAGTAAAATCATAAAGGACTCTCAATCGGACTTTACTTGATCAGAAAAACTGTGACAAGAGACCAAAAACCTTCACCAGCCGAACGGGAGAATTAGAAGATTTGGGAGACGCGTGTGTACTACACGCGTTCGAGAATTCCACCCACTGTTCAACATTTATGGGGGAAAAACTTGAATATTATTCAAAATGAGGACGAAACTATAAAAGTTGAGTATGGGGCATCACTGTTAAGCATTTGGGGGCAAAAAACTTTAAAATTACTCAAAAAGAGACCACGCAGTAGTTAGATGTGAATTTTCAAGACCTTTGACATTGTTTTAAATTGGGTAATTTCTTTCTAGGCTATAGCGTTGGGCCTTTATTCAACCTGTTGGGACAAAACTAAAAAACTGAGTCTGAGGCATCACTGTTCAGCCTTTGTGGGAAAAAACATTAATTTTACTCAAAATGATACTACCCAGTAGTTAAATGTGAGACATTTGACATTGTTCTAGGTTGGGTAGTTTCTTTCTAGGCTATAGCATTGGCCCTTTTTTCAATGTGTTGGGATGAAACTAAAAAACTGAGTTTGGGACATCACTATTCAACCTTTGTGGGGGAAAAACGTTAATATTAGTCAAAATGAGACTACCTAGTAGTTAGATGTGGATTTTTGAGACCTTTGACATAGTTCTAGGTTGGCTAGTTTCTTTCTAGGCTATAACATTGACCCTTTTTTCAACGTGTTGGGACGAAGCTAGAAAACATAGTGTGGGTCATGATTGTTTTGCCTTTGTGTGCAAAAACCTTTAATATTACTCAAAATTAGACAACCCATTAGTTAGATGTGAATTTTGGAGACCTTTGTAATTGTTTGAAGTTGAGTCATTTCTTTCTAGGCTATAGCATTGGCCATTTTTTCAACGTTTTGAGACGAGACTAAATAACTGAGTCTGGTGCATCACAATTCAGCCTTTGTGGGGGAAAAACTTTAATATTACTGAAAATGACACCACCCAGTAGTTAGATATGAATTTCGAGACCTTTGACATTGTTCCAAGTTAGGTCGTTCCTTTCTAAGCTATAGCACAGGCTCTTTTTTCAACGTTATGGGACGAAACTAAAAAATTGAGTTTGGGGCATCATTGTTCAGGTTTTGTGGGCAAAAAACTTCAATATTACTCAATATGAGACCACCCAGTAATTACATGTGAATTTTTGAGATCTTTGACATTGTTCTAAGTTGGGTAGTTTCTTTCTAGGCTATATCATTGGCCCTTTTTTCAACGTTTTGGGACGAAACTCTAAAAGTTGAGTATGGGACATCACTGTTCACCCTTTGTTGGCAAAAAACTTTAATATAACATAAAATGAGACCACGCAGTAGTTAGATGTGAATTTTTCAGACCTTTGACATTTTTCTATGTTGGGTCGTTTCTTTCTAAGCTATAGTATTGATCCTTTTTTCACAGTTTACAGACGAAGCTAAAAAAATGAGTCTGGGGCATCACACTTCTGCCTTTATGGGCAAAAAGGTGTAAAATTACTTAAAATGAGACCACCCAGTAGTTCGATTTGAAATTTCAAGACCTTGGACATTGTTCTAGGTTAGGTCGTTTCTTTCTAGGCTATAGCATTGGCCCTTTTTTTTAACGTTTTGGGAAGAAACTAAAAAATTGAGTCTGGGCCATCACTGTTTAGGCTTTGTGGGCAAAAAACTTTAATATTACTCAGAATGAGACCACCCAGTAGTTAGATGTGAATTTTTGAGACCTTTGACATTCTTCTAAGTTGGGTAGTTTCTTTCAAGGCTATAGCATCGACCCTTATTTCAACGTTTTGGGACGAAACGAAAAAACAGTGTCTGGAGCATCACCGTTCGGCTTTTGTGGCCAAAAAACTTTAATATTACTCAAAATGAGACCACCAAGTAATTAGATGTGAATTTTCGAGACCTTTGACATTGTTCTAAGTTTGGTAGTTTCTTTCTAGGCTATAGCATTGGCCCTTTTTTCAACAATTTGGGACGAAACTAAAAAACTGTATATGGGCCATCATTGTTTAGCTTTTGTGGGCAAGAAACTTTAATATTACTCAAAATAAGACCACACATTTGTTATATGTGAATTTTCAAGACCTTTGACATTGTTATAAGTTGGGTAGTTTCTTTCTTGCCTATAGAGTTCGCCCTTCTTTTAACGTTTTGGGTTAAAACTAAAAAAATGAGTATGTGGCATCACTGTTCAGTTTTAGTGGGCAAAATATTTTTATATTACTCAAACTGAGACCCCCTCGTAGTTATATGTGAATTTTCAATACCTTCGACATTGTTTTAAGTTGGTTAGTTTCTTTTTAGGCTAGAGCATTCGCCCTTTTTCCAACGTTTTAAGACGAAACTAAAAAACCAAGTTTGGGGCATCACTGTTCAGCTTTTGTGAGACAAAAACGTTAATATTATACAAAATGAGACCACCCAGTAGTTAGATGTGAATTTATAAGACCTTTGACATTCTTTAAGTGGGGTAGTTTCTTTATCGGCTATAATATTGGCCATTTTTTCAACGTTTTGGAACGAAACTAAAAAAACTTCATATGGGGCATCACTGTTCAATTTCTGTGGGCAAAAAACTTTAATATTACTCAAAATGAGACCACCAAGTAGTTAGATACGAATTTTCGAGACCTTTGACATTGTTCTAAGTTGGGTAGTTTCTTTATAGGCTTTAACATTGGCCCTTTTTTTAACGTTTTGGGACGAAACAAGAAAACTCTGTCTGGGGCATCACTGTTTATCTTTTATGGGCAAACACATTTAATATTACTCAAAATGAAACCACCCAGTCGTTAGATGTAAATTTTTGAGACCTTTGTCATTGTTCAAAGTAAGGTAGTTTCTTTTTAGACTACATTGGCTCTTTTTTCAACGTTTTGGGACGAAACTAGAAAACAGAGTCTGGGGCATCACTGTTTAGATTTTGTGGGCAAAAAAATTTATTATTACTCAAAATGAGACCACCCAGTAGTTAGATGTGAATTTTCGAGACCATTCACATTGTTCTAATTTGGTCATTTTTTAACGTTTTGGGAGGAAACTATAAAATTGAGTATGGGGTATCATTGTTAAGTTTTTTGGGTAAAAAACTTTAATATTACTTTAAATGAGACCACCGAGCAGTTAGATGTGAATTTTCTAGACCCTTGACATTCTTCAATGTTGCGTAGTTTCTTTCTAGGCTATAGCATTCGCCTTTTTTTCAACGTTTTGGGACGAAGCTAAAAAATCGAGTGTGTGGCATCACTGTTCACCTTTTGTGAAGAAAAAACTTTAATATTACTAAAAATGAGACCACCCAGTAGTTAGATTTGAATTTTCGAGACCTTTGACATTGTTCTAAGTTGGATTGTTTCTTTCTAGGCTATAGCATTGACCATTTTTTTAACATTTTTGGACAAAACTAAAACATTGAGTCTGGGGCATCACTGTTCAGCATTTGTGGGCAAAAAACATTAATATTACTCAAAATGTGACCACCCTAGTTAGATGTGATTTTTGAGACCTTTGACATTGTTTTATGTTTGGTAATTTCCTTTATAGGCTAGCATTGGCTCTTTTTTTAACGTTTTGGGACGAAACTAAAAAATTGAGCCTAGGGCATCACTGTTCAGCTTTGGTTGGTAAATAAATTTAATATTACTTAAAATCAGACCACCCAGTTGTTGGATGTGAATTTTCGAGACCTTTAACATTGTTCTAAGTTCGATAGTTTCTTTCTAGGCTATATCATTCGCCATTTTTTCAATGTCTTGGGAGGAAACTGAAAAACTGAGTCTGAGGCATCACTGTTCAGCTTTTGTAGGCAAAAAAACTTTAATATTACTCAAAATGAGACCACCCAGCAGTTATATATGAATTTTCGACACCTTTGACATTGTTGTAAGTTTGGTAGTTCTTTCTAGGCTATAGCATTCACCATTTTTTCAACGTTTTAGGACGAAACGAAAAAACTGAGTCTGTGGCATCACTATTCAGTTTTTTTTTTTTGGAAAAGGTAATGATATTATTATACAACAACAAAGTGGAGCTCACAGCCTAAGGCTAAGGCACGAGAGCTGATAACGCTCACACAGTCATGACAAAAGTTTAAAAGACCAATGAAAGGCACCAGCCAGATCAAAAGATTAAGAAGAAAAACAACACAAAACAAAACAAAATCAAACCAGAGAAATAACAACCCCACAGCCCGGGGACAAGCAAAGAAAGGAAAAACAAAAGAAAGCAACTAAATAAGATCATGAGCATTCTCACACCAAGAAGCACCACGAGGATGAATACAAGAACGAATGAGAAGAAACAGAACCATCTGCTCTCGAGCCTGACCTCCATGAAGACGATGATTACGATCCTTCTAGATAAAGTAAATCGTGGCACACCAGAGAACATGCCACAACTTTTTCCTCACACCCTTCCCAATACCCTGATGACAAATTCAAGACAACTCAACCCCCTAATACCCAATTCTATGAGAATAAGACATAATCTGAAGGACCCTAGTCCAAATTTCACACCCAAAAGAACATGAAAAGAACAAATGATCACGAGACTCACAACTCCCCTCACAAAGAATGCAAGACAAAGGGATCGATCTATCCGACCGACTTAAGTAGTTTTCATAAAAGAAAAAGTGTAGATTATCCTGATGAGGGAAAAGGGATAAAGTTTTGAATGTTGATCCTCCAGCTATCGAATAAGAAGAGAAAATTGAACGCCAAGAAGGGAGAAGTCAAGGCTAAGTATTTTGTGTGAGTGACACCTTTTATAAAAGCTATTATTTAAGCATAGTTTCTAGTACTCCGACAATAGCTTGTGAGTGAAAAAATTATTAACATATTTATTGTGAATAACGTTACAGTGTTTTGTTTTACGAGCATTGTTCAAAAGAAATGAATGTAGTTTTATTACCCTTCTTTGAAGGATCAAGTATGTTTTATGAATCCTATTTCTGCGAATGTTAAGATCCATCTAAAAGTAAGATGAAAGGGGTAAATGTTTCTACAAACCTGAGTATTCTTTGAAATATGGTAAAAATTGTTTTATAAGTTATGGTAAACGATTTCGAATATGATTTCTAAACCACTAGTTGATCTTTGTTTTGAAACGTAGTGTTTATACATGATGCATGTTGAGTATTCTTTCTCTGTGTTGATGATTACAAAATGCATTATTGACTGTATTGATCTGTGCTATGAGTAAGCGTGATATTATGTTGTATGGTTGGGGCTTCATCTATCGCGCGATGCTGGACTGAATCCCAGGTAACTCGAGTGATACTGGTAAGAGTGAATCTCATGTCAGCGAGGGGAGATCCCAAGTTGGGGCGACTAGTGAGAAAGATGTGGTGAGACATTGCTGGATATCCCAGATAACTCATGTGATATTGGTGAGAGCGAATCCCAAGTCAGCGAGGGAGATTCCTAGCTCTCAAAATTTGCTTGTTGTGAAATGATTCCCGCGTATGGCATTGTAGCGCTCACTGTGAGAAAGATGCTGATGAGACGCTAGTGGAGTGTAACTCCCAAGTCTAAAAATTTGAATGTGGCAAGAGGTTGTTGGATATCCTAGGTAACTCGCATGATATTGGCGAGAGCGAATCCTACACTACAAGAAATAACATATACGATAGCTAACGAAAAAGGCTATAATAGACTTTTTATAGCTTTTATCGAAAGTCCCATGTTATTAAAAGTCTGGAACTTTTTATAGCGTTTTGTCGAAGCTATAACGAGTGCTATCGTAGAGTATGAAGATATAGCTTATATACGTTGCTATAAAAATATTTGATAGTGTTTTTCCTTAGAGCTATAATAAGTTTATATAGCTTAAATAATGTGCTATCTTTGACATATAATAGCTTTTTTTCGACTCTATAATATAGTATTTATATTTGTAATATTAAGCTATAATATTAAGCTATAATATAGTATTTGCAGCTGTAATATTAAGCTATAATATAGTACTTACAGCTGTAATATTAAGCTATAATGATGCTAATTAATTGTTTTCAATTATTATAATAATTATAATAACCTTTTGATAGCATTTCATTTTTAGCTATATAAATCTTTCTATAAGTTTAACTTATGGCTACGAAAGAGGTAATTTTTTCTCAAAAATAATTTTTCAATTAATTAGCTTTTGATATATTTTAGTTCAAGGACTCAAATTTAGTTAAATCTACACACATAATACTTCATAGTACAATGAATACTAATAACTTACATGCATAATATATTAAATTTGCAAAATAAAGTATTGAATAATTTACTTAATTAAAGTTGCTGTCTAAAATGATACACGAAGGTAAATAAAGTATTTTGTAAATGTACCAACAACACAAATTAACCCTCAAAATACAAACAAAATTCAATATAAGTGTTCACAATTATATTATAGGTATGAGCTAACTGCCATTGTTGGTTCTTTAGTCCTTTGGTTAAGACACCATTTCATTCACCTACATAAATTTATAAAAACATATATCAATGTACGATTATGTAGATACTAATAATAGTGAATATTAATTAAACAAGTAGAGAAAATCTTTAACAAATGTAGACAAGAAATATTAGAAATAGATAATATACCAATAGTTACTATATCAGATGGCCATGCAACAGTACTTCCCAAATCTTCTTCAATACATGTCATTTCTGATGTTGGCCTCCATAAATATGCATTCGGTTTCTTTGCTACATCAACCCATACTCTAACTGCATGCAAACCAATAGGAACATGATGAACCAAGGCAGGGATCATTAGAAGACCATCTTCCTTTTGCAACAATCTCTCCTGAGCCATACCAATCTAATAACTTGCACTTAATTTGAGTGTTGTTATTGATACTCTGTCAAAAGATAAATATGAGATACTAGAATAAGAAAATAATGACATCAAAAACAATTCTCATCCTATTACAAATAAATTTACCGATGGAGAAGACATTGGACAAGTTGGAGGAATATTTATTCGCTTAAGCACACTTGCAGTAGCATTTGAACATTATTCTTCCATTATACTTTAAATTTTGTTTTTGAAAATTAATTTTTTTCATCAGTGTGATCTGTATAGTAGCATAATTTCAATTACATCCACTAAAAATTTTTAAAGCGTCAAAATTGCACCCATTAGACTTGCATATCAAACAATGAAAGTCCATCTTTCAAACTTATATGAATAATTTAAGGGTCTAAACTTTCAGTACAAAAAAAAGAAAAGATCATATAAAAATAAAAGAATGTTGAACGTGAAGGGATAAAAGCCCTATGGCAGCGGAAGAATTTAAAGAATCGTTACTCAAATTAATTTGGGAATCTTAAAATACCAGTACATTGGCAAAATTTTAGAATCAAAATTCTAAATAAAAAACCAAGTATGCTTTAAATTAAAAGATGCAGAGAACTTACTTTCGATGACGTCTTTGAATATACAAATCACCGAATTGGGGACACCACCCGTCGGAGACGTTCCTATCCTCTGGGATGAGATTGGTTCGTGGGAACCAATTGGGATGGGAAAATGTTTAGAGATATTTGAGAGAAACTCTTTTTCTTTTTGCAGAGAGAAAAATTTCTTGGCTTTTTTCTTAATGAATTTTGTTAAAGAAAATTGTTTTCTTCTAGATATTTATAACTCTCTTTCCTTCTTGGAATAGGAAAAGGAGTAGGAGAGAATCATGAGATTCTATTATCAAATCTACTAATTAATTAACCATTAATCAATTAGTTAATAATTAATTAAATCATATTTAATTAATTTTCCATTCAAATCTTATTTGAATAAATATCTCTCCAATATCTTATAGATTTATATTAATATAATTAATTAAATCATATTTAATTAATATTTCATTCAAATCTTATTTGAATGAATATGTGTGCAATATTATTTGATAAATTTAATTAAATCAAATTTAATTTAATAAAACTAAACTGTTAATTAATTCTCCAATTAATTAATAGCTAAATTAAATATCTTATATTTAAATTAAATTAAATATGAATCATATTCAAATATAAGTTTCTCTCATAACCAATAATTTTAATAATGAATCCAATTCACATTAAATTAAAATTTGAACTTATTCAAATGTTTTATCTCTCGTAAATTAATTTTAAATCATATCCAAAATTAAATTTATATAATAAATTAAATATGAATCATATTCAAATATAAGTTTCTCTCATAACCAATAATTTTAATAATGAATCCAATTCACATTAAATTAATATTTGAACTTATTCAAATGTTTTATCTCTCGTAAATTAATTTTAAATCATATCCAAAATTAAATTTATATAATAAAGTTTCGCAAACTTTGTATTATAATGTATCACTATACATTAAACTAATTCCCAATGTATTTTTCAACTTTTCAAATTACAACCAATATAAATAAATCTCATTACCCTTTACGAGCTAGGAAGGGACCTAATGGACCTACAGATTAGAAGCTTCAACGATCTGAGATTAATTGACTAAACTCATTAACCACATTAATCAATATTCGTTAACTATGTGTACACTCCACTAAAAACTCACAAATGAACTCTTCTCACTGTAGATATATTTCTGTGTCCACGGATATAGACCAATAACAATAAGTTAGTCCTTCACAAGTGTTCGTAACACCAGCTAAGCCAATTTACCGTTTTACCCCTGGGTTACCTCTAATCCTTAAATACCAGTGCTCCTCCAATGAACAACCTGTTTATGGTCCTACAAATAAACAGAAACCCCTCTCGTGCCATAGAGAGGGTAGGGCCTTTTGTTCAAGACATGGAGACACCATTTCAGGAAACACTCATCTACTTACCCTAAAGTAGGGAAGGATTGAATTCCATCTTGTGTAATTCTGTTCCCAGCTCCCCACTCGGTCTTGTCCCCAAAATGATAAGCTTATTGAGTCGGCGAACTGGCCACTCTCATCCATACAAATCAAAGGACAATCCCTCGTGAACAGGAGTTCATAACACACTCAGGATTAAGATTAAGTTACCTAGGTCATCCTAATGAAATAGAAACCTAACTAGTTAACGGAGTTACATCTAGTCGTTACTATTTTGCGGTCCGGTCTTATGCAAAGTCATTGCATAGGATACCCTCACTCGCATGTCAACTACACGAACACGTTGGATCATTGCGTTTGTATCAAATACAAAGTGAGTCGTATGAATAGTGTTACCAGGATAAGGTATCCAGCCACATCCCTATACTATAGACCCTTTAAGCTGATCTTGAACATTGATCCTTGTATGTCTCTACATACTGTTCAAGACTCATTAAACATCTTAGGATGTTAGTTTATTGGATTTGTGTTATTAAGACAAAACTAATAATTTAATCAATAACAATTATTACAATAATAACACTTTATTAATAATGGTCAATGGATTATATTTACAATCTACGAGTTTTAGGACATAAATCCCAACAAACTCCCACTTGGACTACAACTCTAGTCCCTTTGGAATATACATAATAAAGTAATCCTTTGACATTAGAGATGGTAAAATGTACAAGTATACTTCATAAAACGTATATATACAAATACAATAAACTAGGGCATCCTCATTCCCACTACACATCTCCCACTTGCACTAGATTACCTAATGTACATATCTCGTAGACCTAGACTTTCTAGAATACCCTTGAACACTTTTGTCGTGAGAGTCTTTGTAATTGGATGAGCAATATGGCCCACTTTTATCTCAATATAAAGTGATGTGCATGTTCATGTTTGGAAAAACTTCTAAATCATGCAGGAACTTCTTGAACCAAACTGCTTCTTTTGCTGCTTCACAAGCAATGACGTACTCAGCCTCTATATAGAGTCTGTAATGCATCCATACTCGATGCTACGTCATACCACAGCTCCCCCGTTTAGGGTGGACACTGATCTCAACATGGATTTCCTAGAATCCTTATCGGTTTGGAAATCAGAGCCAGTGTATTACGTAAGGTACTTGACATTAGCTCCATACACAAGCATGTAGTCTCTTGTTCTCCTCAAATACTTGAGAATAATTTTAACTGTCGTTCTGTGGTCTAACCCTGGGTTGGACTGATATCTACTGACTATTCCCACTGCATACCAAATGTCTGGCCCAGTACAGAGCATAGCATACATTAAGTTGCCCACAGCTGAGGCATAGGGAATACGTCTCATATCCTCAACTTCTTGAGGTGTCTTAGGGCACTGTTCCTAGACAAGTGAACCCCATGCCTGAAAGGTTATAAACCCTTCTTAGAGTTCTGCATCAAATATCGAACCAACATTTTGTTGATATAAGTTGCATGAGACAGTGCTAGTGTTTTCTTCTAATGATCCCTTATGATTTGGATCCTTAGTATTGTGCCTCTCCCAAATCTTTCATTTGGAATTGGGTTGCTAGCCAAGTTTTAACGTCATTTAGGTATCCTATATCATTTCTAATGAGAAGGATATCATCCACATAAAGTACTAAGAAAGCCACTTTACCTTTGTTGATTTTCTTGTAGGCACAAGGTTCATCAACGTTTTGGTCAAAACAGTAAGATTTGATCGACATATCAAATCTAATGTTCCAAGATCTAGATGCTTGTTTCAACCCATATATGGATCGATTCAGCTTGCAAACTTTTTGTTCATGACCTTGGATTATGAACCCTTCGAGCTAAGACATAAAGATACTGTCTTCAAGATTGCCATTCAGAAAAGCAGTCTTAACATCCATTTGCCATATTTCATCATCATAAAAAGTGGCTATGGACAAGAAAATCCTTATAGACTATAACATAGCAATAGGGGAAAAAGTTTCCTCATAGTCAACCCCTTCCCTTTGGGTATACCCTTTTGCTATAAGTCTAGCTTTGAAGGTCTGTACCATCACAGCTAAATCTCTCTTTCTCTTATAGATCCTTTTGCACCCTATAGGCTTTACCCCTTCAGGTAGATCTACAAGCTCCCACACTGAATTGAGTACATAGACTCCATTTCAAGGTTCATGGTTTTGACCCATTGGTCCTTGTCTACATCATTCATTGCCTGTTTATAGGACAATGGATCCTTAACACCATCATCTAGTATGACAACATGAGTTTCATTTAAACCCAAGTAACGGTTAGGTTGTGATACAATCCTCCCACTGAGTCTAGGCATTCTCAACGATTGAGAAGATGAGACTGACATGATGTGTTGGTCTCATCAACTCTTCATGAGAGATCAGCTTCATCAACAACCCTTGTTGATTCATTAGTAGCTTCACTTAATACTAATTTAATTTGTAGTTAATGATCTCTCATGTGGTCTTCCACCAAGAAAGTAGCTTTTGTCGATACAAACACTCTATTTTCTTTTGGATCAAAGAATAGACCATTGTGGTTAATGATCTCTCATGTGGTCTTACCCTCGTTTCTTTTAGGGTAATCAACAAATCAGATATGAATTGCAGTCTCTACTGCATACCCCAAAACGAGTTAGGCAATTGAGCATAGCTCATCATTGAACCATGTCTAACAAGGTTCTATTTCTCCTTTTGATACACCATTTTGTTGAGGTGTGTCATGTGCTGACAGTTGGGATTAGATTCCTTGTTCTATCATATAGTCCTAGAATCTAAAGTCCATGCCCTCTCTACCTAGATCATATCGAAGTATTTTAATCTTTTTACTTAATAGGTTTTCAACTTCAGCCTTATACTATTTGAACTTTTCAAGAGCTTCAGACTTATGTCCAATTAAGTATAAATAACTATATCTTGCACTACAATAAACCCTCTCTTTCCAGACCACAAAAACGTCGCCAAAAACACAAACAACGTGGCAAAAAGCTACTGCGACGCCGCACACGACGTCGGCAGCAACGTCTCTAAAAGTCCGTCAGAGATACTTTCCGCGACATCGATCACTGCCATGGTCCCAATACGTCGCAAATGACTTTTGCAGAGCCGACGTCGTGGAAGGTTCTTGCGACGCAGACGTCGCTAAAAGCTTCGTCGGCGCAGACGTCACAGAAGGCTTCAACGGCGCAGACGTCGAGGAAGGATTATGCGACGTAGACGTCGCGGTAGGCTTTTATAACGCAGACGTTGCGAAAAGCTTTTACACGCCGGCGTCGCATAAGTCTTCTGCGACTTCTGCGTCGCAAAAGGTTTTTTATTTTATTTTATTTTTGTTTTTAAATTTTATTATTATTATTATATACTCATTGGTTTAGTCGAAGTAATAAAATTTGTAGTAAACTGATAGAAATAAAAGTATTATTCATTACGAAATCAAATGATAAATTAAATATGTTCGATACAAGAAATTAATTACATAATTCAAAACATTACATAAAATAAAAACTTAAGATCTAATGCTCTCGTGCAGTGGACGCCAAACCTACAAATAACATGAAAGTATTGTTAGAATATCACATATGGAAAGTTAAACAAATTAAATATTGAAAAGTGCGTACCCAAGTGAACACGGGCCTCTCTGTGCACAACTCATCTCCTCGAGCATCTTCTTCATCTCTTCCATTTGTCGTGCTTTGTCTACAATTTGTCGATCTCGCTCCTCCTCCCTCAAGCGTTGTTCTTCGAGCATTCGGTTAGTGTTGTCAAGTCTCGCTTTGAGATCGCTAACCTCTGCTATTTGTGTCTGGTAGTCAAACATACTGGAGGAAGAAGATAAAGCGGCAGTCATAGACCTGGGTTTTGGGCCCCAACCAAGACCTTTTGAGTAGCCCGGTCGTTTACCCAAAACTGTCTCGCATATCTCGTACTAAGTTAGTGATTCAGAACCCTCTAGGACGGGCTAAGATTGAAGATCCACCATCTGATTCTGCACAACAGAAGCTTATAAGTTTGAGAGATTATTAGACTTAAAAACATAGAATAATTAAAGTATAACCAAACATAAAGTTTTCTAAAACTTACGAAAGCATCTTCTGCAACTGGTGAAATGAACTCGCCACTACTACTGGCGTGAGTTTCTTTGAATAACTCGACACGAACTACAGGACGACCATGCAATTCAGTGAGCTCTACTTGTCTTTGAAGAAACGACTTTGTGCCGCTCCTATGGTTGTAAGACTGTCGTGCCCTGACAGCCTTACACACACTTGATTACTCCTATACATTCCAAAAATGACGATGATCAAAACGTTATACTTTTAAATAAATGAAATATTGTAACATAAAAGTTTATAAATAATTACCTGAAACTGTCGAGTGATGTAGTGATCACATAGAAAGTGCCAATCTTCCACCCGATTGACCAATCTTGGGGGTGGGTTTGCTCGTGCTTGTTCAGGGTCACTAAATTTCTTAAAATGGCAATGATTACTTGACCTGAATTCCTTCCACACAGTGAGCATTTGATGCTCAACAAATCGATTCAGTGCTGGATCGTTACGATCAAACACGAAATATTGCTACAAAAGAAATATATTTCAAGCCAGTAAAGCTTTAATAAGGAAATAGAAACATACATAAATGTTTAGGAATTTACAAACTTACTGTTAGGCCGCCCTTGATGACCTTGATGCACTCCGGTGACACATCTGCCCACTTTAGGGCCTGAATAGGAAACTTGTCTCGTGTCAGCACATCGATCATGCAACTGAAACGAGGGGCGTGTGGTGAGACAGGCATGTCCTCTCCAGGGGGATGGAAATGAGAATTCTCCCATTCTGCTGTGTATCGTTTGACATCTATGTTTCTAGAATGTCGTCGTACTCTCCTCGTAGTGGGAGTCGAATGAGAGGGGTCTACTGAAAACGATATTGTGATTATATACAACAAGCATAACTTAAAGACATGATCATATGAGAGAGAAATTGTATTAAATATCCTGATATTATTACGAACCTGAAGTGTCGCTTACTGACGACGAACCACCCGCGTTATCCAACCCCTCAAGATTAAGTAAATAATCTTCCTCAAGCATAGTACTCGGAAAGTTAGACTCCATATCTACATACATAAAAATCAACAAAACATTAAATAAATAAACGTGAGTATCACAACGTAATTAATGTATAGAAAAATGATTAAATGTGTGTATACGTAAAAAAAAACATTGTTATTCATCATCGCACAACTCGCTTTGATGTGATGATTATTCGTCATCTTCATCGCTTATGAAATTTTCCACGACATGACAAACATTTGGTCTTTCCACTATTGTAGGATCAACTTCAGTCCTACACACAGTGTCATCCTCAATGATGTGTTCATCCACTTGATGTTCAACGACGATTTCCATTACATTAAGTTGATCATTCTCGATATCTTCTACTTCTGGCACATCCCATACACGTTTATTTTGCACCACTTGAACAATTTTCCAATTGATACCATTTTTAGGATCCTCAAGGTAGAACACCTGATGTGCTTGGGTTGCGAGAATCACGGGTTCCTCAGCGAACCAAAAACGGGATGTGTTTATTGATTTGTAGCCAAGTTCTTCGTGCGTTCTATGATTTTTATTTTTGTCTGTGTCAAACCATCAACACTTGAATAACCAAGCATGTCGTCCAAATGGATATTGACATGCAACACTTCGTCCAAAAAACCGTAAAAATTATTGTTCGCACTGCCTCCACTCCCTTCTCCGATTACCATGACTCCACTGTTTTGTGTTGTGCATCGAGAATCACGCTCCAACGTGTGAAATCGTATCAATAGTGTTACCAAGATTCATTACATTCTCAAGTTTCATATTATACTCAAAGCCTCATCAAGATTCAACAACTTCCCATATTACCCACTCAAACAAAAGGTATTAGCAGAATCTTTCAAACATAAACCATATCAAAATTATGATAAAAAAATAAAAAATAAGTTCAACTTGACCCATGTAGACAATGGTGAGTTGACAGAGACAAGGAGTAGTGAGACTTCAAAGAACAAGAACAGAAACTGCCTATACCTTCCTCGGGTCAATCTGACAAAGATCGCTATTTGAAAGTTAAAGCTTGAGGTTGCCTATCTACATTCCTTGAGTCAATCTGATGAACAAAGCAATGGGGAGCAGAGTGATGACACGAACATAGATGAGAAATCACCGTGAGAGGGTAGACGTCGTCGTCCTTGAATACCAAATCGCTCTCCTCATCGTTTGAGATGAGAAATCGTCCTTGTAACTCCAATATGACCGTCGTTGTCATTTAAATAGGTTTTAGAGATGGGTTTGGTCCCAGATGGATTTACTCAGGAGATCAGGTCGTCGCCGCCGCGTGATGGTTTGGGACAACCTGAGAGATCGTCGCGTGGGATGGGTATCGTTGCAAAAGAGATGAACGATATTCGTGAGGGCAACCGAGAGAGGTTAGTCGTGAGTGGAGTCAAAAGAGAGATTCAGTCGTGAGGCCAGCCGAAAGAGAGTTCAATCGTGTGTGAGGGGAAAAGAGAAGAAAAAAATTGGGAAAAGTACTAATTTGGGAGGGATTTCTCTTTTTTTTTTCCTCTTTTTATTTTCCTTTTTTTATATATATCTTTTCAATAGCCCAATTTAAAATGGGCTATGAGGATAGGCTATTAAAAGCCCTATTTGTTGTAGTGCTAGGTTAGCGAGGGGAGATTCTCATGTCTCAGAATGACCTTGTGATTATGATTGTTGTACATTTGGTAATTCGTTGTGTGGTTATTTAATTGTGGTTATGCGGTGTGTTAACTCTCCATTACGACGAACTTCATGTGTTATAACTTATTGTTTATTTTATTGTGGATTGCTTGTGATTTCCCAAAAATATTTTCTTAAAACTCATCGCTCACTAAGTCCATTTGACATATGTTTTAAGTGTTTTCTCTCCTAGTTTGTTAGGTGTTGAGGTAATGCGAAGGTTAGTTTTGAGGTTGCGTAGCCAAGCTAAGGAGGGAAGACAGAGTGTTTTTGTAGTATTACATGGCATGTTAGCCATGAAAATTTCTATTATGCCTAATTAGCTGGTTGGAAAGCGGATTGTTCCTTAGTGTAGATGGCCCGACTCAAAGGAAGGCCAGAGCAATACCCAGGTTAGTGAGGCTTAACCCGATGAGCCAGAGAACAGAAGAGTCGAGTCAGGGAAAGAAAGCCTTCACACCTCTAAGTACCCCACCTCAAGAAGCAGCATTAGGCGGTGGACGAGGAAAGAGGTGGTAATTAAAGCGGAGGCCAAGTATCAGTGCCAAGAGAGTTCTACCAAGTCTCTTCCACCACGATATGAAAGGTTGCATCTTGGTGGAAGGAGAAGGACGCGAGAAGACATGTGTTTGTAAGCCTTAAGTTAATAAAGGAAGGAGTTCAAGTTTTCTGCTGTGTTATACATGTGTTTTCTGAAGTTGTTTCCACTGTAAAAGAAGTGAAAGTCTCAAGGCTTGAGTGGAAGAGCTTCACTAAGAGACAAGAGAAAATATTTGTTCCCGCTTACTAGGCATTTAACGTGTTACCTTGCGAGAAGTAACCGATGAATATCTAGGCAACACGCCCTCCATTTAATCGTGTGACGCAACATTTGGGGTAGGGTGTGACAAAGGTGCTTTTGGCGGTGCAACGTGGGCATGGCGAAGTGGAAAGTCGATATGAAAATTGATGTAAGAAATTTATCCATATGTAAAGTTCACAATGTTTCGAATCCTATAATACAACCCTCCGAAGGGAACATCGCTCTAGGGCAGACAAGCAGACACATTATAGGAATCTCATGGTGCAACCTAATGAAAGAGACTGTGGGATGTGTTGTCACATATCCCTCACCCATTTACTATGAACTACTTCCCTTATTCACCTTGATATTGATCCATGCAAACACTCCTGGAAGGGAGTTTGCTTCTATACACAACATAAAACCCTGCATAGACCTCAGAGTGTAAACTCTTAGCGACACTGGAGCTAAAAGTATGCTACTTTTCTCTAGCTGAAGTGTTCTATGACGATGTTTAATGGTATAATAAAATTAGGATAATGTGTAGGCTAACTTAAACATCCGAGCATAGGCATTATACAGCAGTTTAACCTACAATGTATAGGTGATAAACAAGTTTTATTACGTCACATCTATCACGCACGCTCATAAACTAGGTTAACTAGGCTCAATAACTGATTATGATCTCCAGGTAGCAAGTGTTTTGTAAACCATCAACTTAAGAACCTTCAACCTTAGTCATCTTATCTAACTTGTTGACAAGATTGAATTACATGAGCCTCTTATAACCAATTTTACATGATATCGTCCTAATTCCATGAAAAATTGGTTGATATGATTTTAACCCACGTGAGAATGCAACTTATCTTTGTTATAGATTTTTAAATTCTAATTTTTTTAGAACTCTTATAAAAAGAACTAGGTAATACTATAACATTCATTCAACATCCATTATACGACCATTATATAAAAAAATCAATTAATATGGATTGTAATTTATTTAACTTTTGCATTCAAAGGTTCCATGATGACATTGTGAAGTACATCACAGAGTGCACCTGCTGTCTCCACAGGGACTCATGTTCCATTTGTGCATCTTCCTCGAAATTTGTCTCATCTGCATCTTCCTCAACAGAAATGTCTTGGAAGTGTGGGTCATAAACAATCAGAGAAAAACCAGGGTCGATGTCCTCAACTTCTTCTTCTGCCGCCAACTCTTCTAAAACATCCCCTTCAATTAAAATCACAACAAGGACGTTCAAATCAATGTGGTTTGGGTCTCGATTGATGATGGGTGGGTTACTGGGTGTATGGCCAGGCGACACAGAAGATCGCAGCAAGGGAGATCCTTGTGGAGTTTTTAATGAGGGAGAAGGAGTTTGTTATGATGGGGGTGGGATGGTGAAGGGGTGTGGACAGGTCAGGACCCTATGGTAGGCAATAAATGAGGGAGGTGGACCTTGGAGGTTACAGTCAGGCGCGAACTATGTTGACTAGGGGAGATGGGTGATTTAGGAGGAAAATGTAAAGTTGGTGGGGGAGGATTAAAGAAGTCGTCAGTTGAAAGTGGGGGACAATTGTCTTCAACATCTTCAAGAGATAGAATTGGGTCATTTTCAGTTGGGAGAGAGGAGGATGGTAATGAGTCATCATTGTGAAGGGATTGGGCAGAGGAGTCTTCAACAAGAACCTTGTTAGCGTTTTGTTTTCTTCTTTTCTTTCACGGAGGTTCATTGTTGGTTTGGTCTTCTGGAGTTGGATCATTTGCTTCCTTTGCAGTTGGTGGTTTTATTCTAAGTGGCAACGGTAGAGAATCTTCTACTTCTTCAACATTCTCATTTGACTTTTTCTATGTCTTAAGGTGGCGTTATTCCTCCTTGTTTAGATGGATGGTCATGATGCAATTACACTTGCCCTCCACCATAGTAGTTTGTAGGTATCTTGCGACGGTGGGCAAGTACTTCAGACATAGCTTCTCCACTATGGACGGGAACAATTTCGTGCCTTTGAAGCCTCTCATCTAGCTCAGGAATGCCTCATTCATAACGTACCCCAGATTGAATGGCTTCTTTGTCATAATGTAATCATAAGAGCAACGCGTATTCAATACGGATTGTATTGTCATGGCACGTTGGAAGGATTTACTTCTTAATGAAGAACAACCAGACATTCACCTTGGTTGTTAACGGATGTAAGAATAGTGAAAGCCTCCCAGTTGGTGTCCTCATCCAAGTTGCCCCTGGACACTCGATAGCATTTATGATTCTTGTCGTATTGCTTTTCCTTCCATATTCAATGAGACCTTGGCTAGGGTATGCTTTCGGATCATTGGACGAATCATATAGCTCGTTTATTTCCTCTATGATGAAAGGAACTTTCTCGTTTTCCACTATTGCAAATGATTAGTTCGGGTGAAAGCTTGCCGCATAAAACATGTTAACCAAATCCAACCTGATCTTCATTTCACGTATGAAGAATTTTTCCCATTTAAATGCTTTGATGCGGGCGTGAGGAAATATGGCAGATGACCATGGAATGGAAGCAACCTTTTTTGTCTAACCTTGAATTCACGTCTACATATGTGGTTGTCATGCCATGCCTTCGTCTTCTCTTGTATATTTTGGCATTCCCATAAGCTTGAGAACATCACTCTTCAAGCTCATGCAATTGCAGTAACCTTTTCTTTTCTGTGGCGTTCTGATCGAAGTTTAACCTTTTGCATGCCCATAACGGCTTGTGCTCTAACTCCAGTAGTAAGTGGCATGCTTTTCCAAAGATTAACGCATAAGGAGACATTTCAAGAGGTGTCTTATGCGTAGTGCGATATGCCTATAAAACGAAATTTAGATGATATGTGTCACAATCGTAGCGTTTCAACCTTGAGACGGACGATTGTGCGGCACTTGTTCTAACTCGATGAATAAGTCAGCCGATCAAAATACGAAAGTTGTGGGTAACGTCGACCTATGTCGTAACCTTCCTTAGCGTTCTTGGGAAATTTGTTTATAAAATGCGGGAATGAAAGAAATACATTGAAATAGACGTTACAATAAGCATTAAAGACTGTCAATTGCGATGAAAAAGGGTTGCTTGCAAAGAGTACAACTAATGCTTGGGCGGGGATTCAACTGGTATGCCTCCCCTATACTACATTTTGGACATTTTCAGCTCCGGCAAGCTTGCATATGAAAATGCCGAAACGTCACACCCAAGCTTTATAACTTAAAATGAAATGCAACTACCTAAATAAGATACGAAACTTAAAAATAAGATAAACTGGGGGTATTCGGAGCATATAACCATAAGTAAACACAACTTGGAAAAATATGTCCGTGACAATATGCTCTGAGGACTCTTATCGACACCGAAGGGGTCAATAAGGCGCGACAGTACAGGTTGTCTGCCACCCACAATCTCGACCTGTCTTTCACCTGTTGAAGAACTCAACACGCCACTGACACAACATCTGGTCCTCGCCAAACTCACACCATCCGGAGCAACAGAGTAATTTTGCAAGGATTCCTTCAACACGTCCCGCATTCGGCCATCCACTAGACACGCCCATACACGGGCCAACATGCACGAAACCGCATGGTCATTACTCAGACTAGGGGCATCAGTTGCCCGATTTCTCACTCATTTCCTACATTCTGACCCAAAATCAAGATCAAATAGGCCTCCTTGCCACTTTGCTTGACTTGAAGTCAGTTCCGACTGAGTACCGAGGTGATTGGTAACTGTGTGGTTCATCTCTCTGACACGGGTAGATCCCTGTGTATACAGTTTCACATCCTTCTGACTGCGTACCATGGCAAGCGTTCCTTTCTCAAACATTGTATAAGTACTTTCTGCCGCACTCTGCTTCAGATTCTCAGATGCGACAGGGTGTCCACTCTGCACTAGGACGCCACCCGACGCATGATTAGACGCCTTAACATAAGCTTCAACAGGTTGAGTCCCACTCACGGACCCAAAAGTTGGCCCTCTCCTCGAGGCTTGCTTCAGGACACAGTTGTCGGCACAAACCTGTCCATTCTCTTCTTTCCGTGAGATGGCATGATCTTCATACGGAGCTTTTGCAGGTCTAGTGAATTCTGCACTCGACAATCTCTGTGACTGTCTCCGGAGTCCAGTTGACTCTGACTGTGCCATACGACAATTATTCTTCGTAGGCAATTCTGACATGGACAAACTATCACGTTTTCCATCACAACATTTCTCCACGACACACCTTGTGTCTTCCTGAACACAGCCCTCCCTCAGTTGCATGACCGAGATCATTCTCAGTCCTTTGGACTGCCGAAGGTCTGCCTGCACAACGGTGGGGTAGACCCCGTGATCACCAGACATCTAACTGTAGGCATCATGGTCATTTAATGTCCGAGAAGGAATTCCATTCCGAGAACTATATCAAAGTCATCCATGCCTACAACTACGAAATCAATGAAACCGCTCCATCCTCCCAACTGTATCACCGCTCGTTTCACTACTCCAACGACGGGTAGAGTTGTAGAGTTCACGACCTTCATTTTTCTCGTATCCTTCCTCCAATGAAGGTTTAGTCGTCTGTCCTCGGCCACCGTTATGAAATTATGAGTTGTACTGGAGTCTACCATACTGCTCCTTGCATGCTTTCGGTTGATCCTGGTGTCAACATATATTAGGCTCCCTTTCGTACGTCCACTTGTCTCCCTGGCTTTCTTCTGAAGGGATGACAAGAGTCTGATGGCTCCCACTCGGACATTTTGAACTTCCTTCATTTGCCCATCTTCTTTCTCCGGTTGACTCAACTTGTCATCTGAGTCTGCAGCCAAATAAGCCTGGAAGGCATAGAAGGCTGACTTATCCAGACATTCCCTTGCCTGATCTGGCCCGTTACATATGTAGCAACTGATAGGACGATTCAACGTGTTTGGACTATCACGTCTTTTCCAGATGTCTCCCGTGTTGGATTGGGAAGGCTTGCGGTCTCTACTGGGACTTCTGTTTTCACTGGCAGCCTTGGGAGAATTCAGTCGGCTGTTTCTGTCTCTTCCAGATGAAGAGCTTTGATGACGTCTCGAGTCCTGAGAGTCACTAGACAGATCAAACAAACGTTCAGCTATTGCATAGGCTGATGTGAGGTCTTGAACTTTCTTTTCGTATAACTTAGTCCTTGCCCACGGCTTCAACCCTTCAACAAAACTGAAGATTTTATTCTTTTCGGTCATATCTGATATATCCAGCATCAGCCCAGCGAATTGCTTCACATACTCCCGAATGGTTCTAGTGTGTTTTAATTCTCGCAGTTTTCGTAGAGCCAGAATCTTGACATTCTCGGGGAAAAACTACGAGCGGAGTTCTCTCTTCAAACTGTCCCAAGTATCTATTGTTCAACGCCCTTCCTGAATGTCAACATATCAGGACCTCCACCATAACTTTGCATCTTCAGATAGATGCATGGTCACCAATGTCACTTTGGCTTCTTCCGTATTAGTATTCGTGGCTTTGAAATACTGCTCAATTTCGAAGATAAAGTTTTCCAGTGCCTTTGCATCTCTTGCCCCACAGAAGGGCTTAGGTTCTGGGATCTTTATCTTGCCACCTATAATTGCTCCTCCAGCTGGAGCTTGATTTTCCAACGCTCGCATTGTAAGGTTCACCTTCGTGTTCACCTCTGCTATTTCATTTCTAACGACATCCAGAGTGGCTCGAAAATCCTCTGTCATGCCGTTTATCATTTCCATTATATCCTTCTAGGAGTTATCTAGCTCAATAACTCGTTCTTCCATCTGGGCAGCAGCGCCCGACGAACTGTCCCCACGCTCGTACGTGACATTTCCAGTTCTCATAACTCGTGACTCTAGAGTATCGACTCTAGCTAACAAATCTTGTATGGGTAATCCGTCCAAACGACCAGACACCACATCAATGGCATCGGCTTTCTTCGAAATCTCTTCAAGCCGAGTTTCTATTGAGCTGATGGAATCAGGAACTTTCACCAGATAGAGCATCTGCTCTTTGATTTCCACCAATCGTTCATTATGGGTGTTTCCCATCTGTTTCGTAGTCGACATCTTTTGTCTCAACTGTCAACTAACCAATTTGGCTCTGATACCACTTGTCACAATCGTAGCATTTCAACCTTGAGACGGACGACTGTGCGGCACTTGTTCTAACTCAATGAACAAGTCAGCCGATCAAAATCCGAAAGTTGTGGGTAACGTCGACCTATGTCGTCGTTCTTGGGAAATTTGTTTATAAAACGCGGGAAAGAAAGAAATACATTGAAATAGACATTACAATAAGTATTAAAGACTGTCAATTGCAATGAAAAAGGGTTGCTTGCAAGGAGTACAACTAATGCTTGGGCGGGGATTCAACTGGTATGCCTCCCCTATAGTACATTTTGGACATTTTCAGCTCTGGCAGGCTTGCATATGAAAATGCCGAAACGTCACACCCAAGCTTTATGACTTAAAATGAAATGAAACTACCTAAACAAGATATGGAACTTAAAGATAAGATAAACTGGGGGTATTCGGAGCATATAACCATAAGTAAACACAACTTGGAAAAATATGCTCCGTCCTTATGGGATGAATTTACCACTTTCTCAAGTATTTTTTTAATCTCTCTATTGGACAGTTTGGCCTGTCAATTTGTCTGAAGGTGGTAAGCGATGGCTACTTTATGGGTTATGTTGTACATCGCGAACAATTAGGCCATGATGCGATTAATAAAATGAGATCCTTCATCGTTGATAAGGGCTCTAGGGGTCCTAAATTGCTTGAAGATGTTCTTCATGAATTTACTGACTATAATTGTGAAACTCAAAATTTTTTTAACCTTTCGAGTTTGCTAAGATTAATCAGGGATAAAAGAAAATTAAATTTATGGAAAAAGAAGGTAAAAATATTTGGAATTTAAGTTTGAGTTTTAGAAAAAGAGAAGTTATAAAAGTTTGGCTAAGTATCCAAAAAAAAGTGATTTTGTCTTTAAAGGTTAGCATGAATGGCAAGAAAGGCCAAAAGAACCTCAAACTGAGTGTCTTGGGCGGCAAAGAAGAGTTTGAAAACCTCTAAGGATGGACATTTGGAGATGAAGTAGGTGGCCAAGGAGAAAAAAACCTCCAAAGGAGTGTCACTAGGGAAAGAACTTGTCATTAGAGGTTATTTGGCTAAGTGTTGGCATTGAAAATAGTCTAGGTGAGAAGAGGCATGTGGGCGTGAAGAACCTCCAAGGACAAGGTGTGGTGTTGAGATGTTAGGCATAAGCTTGCTAGGTGTTTGGCTAGGCGTGATCACCTCCAAAGAGGTTATCTAGGCGACAAGGGAAGGGACTAGGCATTTGGGGATTGGCATAGGGTGGCCAAGGACCACGCGAGGAAGGTTTAGAGGTTACCACACGAGGAAGGCTATGCGGCCAAGTATGCTTTAGAGGTTAGTTGGCCAAGAGAAAGTGCACACAAGGAAGGCTTGACACAAGGAAGGTTTGGCTAGGCGTTTGGCTGACTGTTAGAGGTTAGTACAAGGCTTGTTCACGCGAGGAAGCAAGGCTAGGCGAGGAACGATGTTAGGTGGCCAAAGGTTATGCGATTGATTTGAAGGTTAGCTTTGTGAGTTGGACATCATAGGGCATGACTAGAACAAGCGGTTTAAAGTAAGTCCAGGTGTCTAACCCTGTCACCATGCATTTTGGGGGCAAGGAGGACATGGAGGAGAACCTGAGGTGTTAATACATGCTTAAGAGGTGAGTCTAATCAAAGATTAAGTGTCACCTTAATTGCATGCAAAAGACTCTATAAATAGGCCAATTGCAACAATCAATTGCTCACAACTTACTTGTGCAAAATCACTCAAATTAGTCTTGAAAGTATAGAGATTGTGTCTAGTTTGTGAGTGAGGAGCTACTATGCATTTTGGATTCAAGGATGCTTGTGTTTTGATCAAGAGAATGTGAGGTCATTTCTCGGGTGAATCTAAGCAAGGCACATTCCAATTGGGCTACAGGACTTGTCGTTGGGAATTTGATTCTAAAATTTTTAGGACAAGAAGGATTAGGAGAAATTCTCGAGACCAAGGCTATTCAAATATAGTGAGTAACACCATGTTTTAAATCATTATTTACTCAACATGATATTCAAGCTCTACAAGCAATAGCTTCTAAGTAACACAAGATTTCTAAATAATATTGTTAAACATGATTTCAAGCTTACAAGCAATAGCTTGCGAGTAACATCAGGATTTCCAAAGTAATTATTAAATATGATTTCAAGCTTTACAAGTAAAATGATTTGATAAACATGATCTCTAGTTCTTATACAAGCCATGCTATTGATAAATATTTACTGAAATGATATTTCCAAGTTACCTTATGATTTCATGATTCAAGGAAATATTTAAATGTTTTCAAATGTTTTTATGTCATTCCAGAATATTCCATGAGACCTATTGTATACATGTGATTAACTCCATACTGATGGTATGGTTAACGAACCTATTTTTAACTATAGGCCATCAGAAATTGTATATTATTATGCCTGAAAGGAAGAGGGTTAGCTACCCATTGATTGTTCCATCTTTGAACGAAGGGGTAAATACTGGCTGTGGCTATGGAGGACTGTCTTCGAAAAGCTATGAAAATGTTTAAGTTTGATGATATGACTGTTTACTGATAAATGTATTAAACTTCGGTTTGAAACTAAAAGGTTTATGAAAAACATGTTTTGTAAAACTGTTGCTCACTAAGTCTTTCGACTTACCTTTTCAAAAATTGTTTTTCCACTTTGCACGTACAAATTGTGGATCTCAGCGTGCTGAACATACGACTGCCAGGCCAACTTAGTTTTTAGTCATAAAAGGAATTGTTTGTATTACTATGTTTAGTCAACAGTTTAACTTCCATTTTTAAGATACTTTTCATTTTGTATTTGTAAAAGGAATTTCAAGCGAGTCACACTACGTTTTAAAAGTATTTCAAGTTTTAAGACTTTCGCTGTTGAATGTTTCACGTTTCCATGTCTTGTGTCAGTTGAGGTCGTTCAACAGGCGAATAGCTTCAGCTGACATCATGCCACGTCTCGAGACGAGCAAGCAGGTGTCCGAGCGGTGTGTGACAGCTTGGTATCAGAACAAGAGTTTTGTCTCTCGGATAAAAGTCTAGATTGGTTTTAAATAATCTGATACTAGCTTGGTATTAAGGCAAGAGTTTAGTCTCTCGGAGTAAAAGTTTATGTTTGTTTTAAAAAGAAAAATATAACCTGATACTAGCTTGGTATCAGAGCAATGAAGTTCCTAAGGAACAAATAGGTAAAAATCAAAGTTTTGTTTTAAAAATAATCTGATACCAACTTGGTATCAAAGCAGTTTTTAAATCTTTGAGAAATAAAAGTATATGTTTTTTTAACTAACCTGCTACCCATTTAGTATCAAAGCAAAAGGTTTTTGGGAACGAAAAGATAGTCTTGAAACAGTAATAAGTTTTAAAAGTTATTTTATAGCGGAAAAAAAAAACAGAAAATAGTTTTCAAATGAAATTTTGTTTTCAATAAGGTTGACTGGTAGGACACGTATGTAAGAAGCAGTTGAGACACAATCTCGCCAAAAATCCATGTAAATATTCTCTATTGTTATTTCAAGCACTAAAACAAGAAAATGTCTATTACTCACATATCCATGGAAAATAATAATGTTAGAAGATATCTAGAACTATATGCTGTAGAAAAGTATGGTGGTTCAATATATCCTATGGAGGCAGAAAAGTGGATGAATAGGGTACAAAAATGCTTGGAAATAATAGGATGTGATGAGGATATTAAGGTAACATTAGCATAATTTATGGTCATAGATGATGCCAAAGAGTGGTGGTTTGCACTAAAGGAAAATTTGGATGAAGATGTTAAGCAAAATTGGGATGTATTCTAAAATGCATTTGGAAGGGAATGCTTTTTCGAACACTATCGAAAGGTGAGATTGAGGGAAATGGAGGAAGAAAGTAAACAAGAATCAGAATCTTGTTCTGTAGAAAAAAAAAAAAGATGACTTTGAAATTGGAAAGAAAGAAATAATGTTATTGGTGTAAGAAGTTTCACAGGGAATGTGTGTTACGGATGACATTGAATGTTACTTCTATTATAAAAATGGACAACATAAGAAAGACTGTTTAGCATATAGCCTGGATAAACAAGTACTGATGGTGGTAGTCTCTACAGCTCCATCTATTAGATGTCAAGTAGTAGCATCGATCAAGGGTAAAGATAAGCTTCGTTGAGTTTGTTAAAAAGAAAGAAGAAAGTACTAAATGTAAAGAAAAGAAAAGAGATGTAAAAAGTGTATGTTTTATGAATATTATAAGTGCTTATGTATATAAAGAAAACTTATGAAGTCAATGAATAAAAAGTATGTTGTAGGTAATTACTTTTTGTTTATTTATTAGTTGGACTAAGATTGAAAGTTTAATGTGTTATGCATAAGCTATAAACATTTATACGTGGATTTTAAGGATATAAATGTTTGCAGAAAGATAAGGATGTCTCATCATACCAGAAAAGGAAAAGCAAAAGCCCAAACAACACCCATGGAAGAGGATCAAACTTTAGAAAGTGAGTCAAGTACGAGGCATGATGGAATGGATGAGCAAAGCTACTAGCAGATGTTCCAAAGATTTATAGTGTCAATGGGAACAATGCAAATTAGGACTGACAAGAAACATAGAATCGAAGATTAAAATCTTTAGATGCTATGATTTTTTAAGGATTCATAGATCCAGCTGACACAAAAGCTTGGTTGAATCTGTTAGAAAAGTGTTTTAAAATGATGGACTGTCCCGATGAGAAGAAAGTTAAGTTAGCAACTTTTCTACTCCAAAAGGAAGCAAAAAGATGGTAGGTGTCCATTAAAGACAAAAGAAGAGATACAGATACCATGAGTTGGATAATATTTCGAGGAATATTTGAAGATAAATATTATCCTAAAGTCTATTGTGAAACAAAGAGGGTTGAATTCCTAAGGTTAAGACAAAGTTCTTTGTCGGTGGCTGAGTATGAAAGAAAGTTTACAGAACTCTCTCAATATGCTGGACTAATTGTGGCATAAAAAAGTGATAGATGTTGACAATTTCAAGAAATGACTCAGGCAAGAAATTCTAACTCTAGTGACGACAACATCGAAGTGGGAGGATTTCTTACAGTTGATTGAAATCGCTTTACGAGTAGAAAAAAGTTTACCATCAAGGAAATTTGGTGGAATGAATCCTCGTTTTGATTCAAAGATGAGCTATGACGGAGAGAAACAAGAGATAAAAAGAGCTTCGGTTATGGAATTACATAAGGAAATAATTTTAAGAATAGATTCAAGAAAGGGAGTTCGTTCCAGTCTCGAAACTTAGGAAATAGTTATTAGAGGTCGGTTGCAAGTAGCAACACTAAACCTCTTTGTGGAGAATGTAATCGGTTTCACCTTCGTCAATGTCTCAAGAGAGGAGACATTTATTTTTCGATGTAAGCAATCAGGACACTTTGCGAAAAAATGTCTTTTTATGAATTCAAGGGATCAAGGAACTGCTTCTGTATCTATTAATCAACCAAAGGTAACCTCAGAAGGAGAAGGACCCAACAATATGAAACAAAAAGGAGTTGTGAGGAGTTAAGTATGTTATGTTTTTAGTATGTAATAAGTTCTATGTAAATAAAATATCCTTTTTATGAATATTGCTTGGTGTTTAAAATTTCGAGGATGAAATTTCCTAGGGGGTAAGAATTGTGAAACCAAAAACTTCTTTAACCTTTGAAGTTTGCTAAGATTAATCAAGGATACGAAAAAACAAAATTTATGTGAAAAAAAATTAAAAATATTTAGAATTTAAGCTTGAGCTTTACAAAAAGAGAAAAGTTGGAAAATTTTGGCCAAGTAACCAAAAGAAGTGATTTTGTAATATTCAAGCAAGGAAGCAAGGCTAGGTGAGGAAGGATGTTAGACAGCGAAATGCTATGTAATTGACTTGGAGGTTAGCCTTGTGAATTTGACATCAACGTGGCCTGACTAGGACAAGCGGTTTAAATTAAGTCCAGGTCTTTAACCCATGTTCCCATACATTTTGTGAGCAATGAGCACATGGAGGAGATGTTGAGGTGTTGATACATGCTTAAGAGGTGAGTATAATCAAGGATTAAGTGTCACCTTAATCGTATGCAAGAGACTCTATAAATAGGCCAGCTTCAGCTATCAATTTCTTACAACTTACTCGTGCAAAATCACTCAAATTAGTCTTGAAAGTTCAGAAATGGTGTCTAGTTTGTGAGTGAGGGCTGTTGTGCATTTTGGATTCAAGGAAGTTTGTGTTTTGATCAAGAGAAAGTGAGAAGGTCATTTCTCGAGTGAATCTGAGCAGGGTACATTCCAAGTGGGCTACAAGAGTTGTCGTTGGGAATTTGATTCTAAAACTTTTAGGACAAGGAGGATTAGGAGAAATTTCCGAGACCAAGGCTATTCAAGTATTGTGAGTAACACCATGTTTTAAATCATTATTTACTAAACATGATTTTCAGTTCTACAAGCAATTGTGAGTAACATAAGATTTCTGAATGATATTGTTAAACATGATTTCAAGCTTACAAGCAATAGCTTGTGAGTAACATTAGGATTATCAAAGTATTTATTAAATATGATTTAAAGCTTTACACATAAAATGATTTGATAAACACAATCTCAAGTTTTTATACAAGCCATGCTATTGATAAATGTTTACTGAAATGATATTTCAAAGCTACGTTATGATTCCATGATTCAAGGAAATATTTCAAAACTTTCAAGAAAATATTTCAATGTTTTCAAATGTTTTTGTGTCATGTCCAAATATTCCATGAGACCTATTGTATACATGTGGTTAACTCCATACTGATGGTATGGTTGACGAACATATTTTTAACTATGGACCATCAGGAAGCGTATATTATTATGCCTTAAAGAGGGTTAGCTACCCATCAACTGTTCCATGTTCAGACGAAGGAGTAAATACTGGTCGTGGCTATGCAGGACTATCCTCGAAAATCTATGCAAATGTTCAAGTTTCATGATATGACTGTTTACTGATAAATTTATTTAAGCTTTGGTTTTATACTCAAACGTTTATGAAAAAACTGTTTTATAAAATCGTTTACTACTACAAAAATTGGTTTACTTGAGGTTAATACAGTGTCAAGTAAATGTATACTTGACATTTTTCAAAGCGTCAAGTATACTCACATTATTTGACACTAAAAAACCGTCAAGTATACGTTTACTTGACACTAAAAAAATGTCAAGTATACGTTACTTGACACTAAAGAACCTTCAAGTATACATTTACTTGACACTGTATTAAAATCAAGTAATCTATCGCACTTGACGTTAATTACGTGTCAAGTAAGATTGTATACATGACACCTTTTACATGTCAAGTAAAGTCGTATACTTGACGGTTTTTGCACGTTGAGTAAGATTGTATACTTGACACTATTTACACGACAAGTAAAATTGTATACTTGACACTATTTACACGACAAGTAAAATTGTATACTTGACACTATTTACACGTCAAGTAAAATTGTATACTTGACACTTTTTACATTTCTCATTTCTCATTTCTCATTTCCTATATAACAATCATTAAAAAAAAAAACCAATTCATCAACAAAATAAACCTTCCAATCAACAATTATTTCATTCTTCAACAATAGGTGACATAATTTACAATAATATACGTAATTTACAATAATATTATACAAGTAGTATGACTATTCATGTCTCTCCACAAACTAATCTCGATTTACAAAGATAAACAAAATTACTAACTATAAGACTCTAAAACATTAAATTATGTTCTAACCCTCAATAATTAAGTATTGTTTAGTGTTAATACTTCATGAAGCCTCATAGTAAGTTTCACCAAATAATTCTTGAAGCAACAACCTACAATAAAATTTAGCAAGTTTTAGCAAAAAAGAAAAACAATTCATCTTTAAAAGTTTGTAGTCCGATCATCTCAACACATACACATATAAAACGATACTATGAAAAGGTTGCACATTGAGAATGTACATGTTGTACTAACCTTCATACTATGAGGAATCCTCCAGTCAACCATTAGAACAATCATCCCTCAAGTATTTAACAATGACAATATTAGGAAGTACCTAAGAAAGACAAGGACAATCATCAAGGAAGTATTTAACAAGTCAAAATACAAGAATTGTAGGTTACATTAATCATCAATTGTCTAAGAAGAAAAATAAAAGACGAATCGCAAACATGTGTTATCCTCAACAAAAACTTTATCCTCAACTACTATGCACAATTTAAAATCACTAATACAAAAATTGGATATGCTGTAAATGAAGAGGTGAGCACATTTCTCAGCAAACATAGAGATTACAAATTTACACCTATAAACTAATCAGCATTTAAAAGTGATTTAGTTAATAAGGAAAATGAATCTACTATTGTCAATGTACTGTGAGTTCATATTCAAAGTTGATAGTACATACAAAACAAAAAATATAGAGCTTGTTAAACAACCACAGCATCATGCATGATCAGATCTCTCAATGCACTCAAATGTAAATGGGAACAATGGGAATGCTTCTTGAAATAGCTCCATTCCACCCACCCCTCTACATTTGCAATATTTAAAGTTTATATATTCAACCAATGAAAAATTTTCACTTCAAGTCATTAATATTTGAATATTCTCCTTGCTAACAAATATTCTTTAAATGAATCTACGTTGCTATTTATGAACAGCTAAAGTTGCATAACCATCACAAAAAAAATTTTATTGCCCTAAAGTAAGAACATTTTTAAGAAAACAAAACCAAGAAATACTATATTGCAAATTAAAGAAAAGTACAGAAATGTCATAATACTATATTGTTGATTACATCACAAAACCAATTATTTTATTTGACAAACATTAGTAAATATGTCAACAAAGTGATGATGATTTGGTTTAAGTAAGAAGAGACATATGAACCTCAATCACATTCATAGCCTTTCACTTTGCACTCTTATTAAGTGAAATGTAAAATTAATAGATAACAAATGTAAGTGATGTTTCAACTTCTTACTACAGTGTTGCTATGAAGCCTTGTTCAAACCCTCCAGTTGTTTTTCTTTCACCCATTGCTATGTGAAAGTTTCATTCATAGCCAACTTTGCCTCTAAATAACTTCAAAAGACCTAACATTTCTTTTTCTTCTTTTTTCTTCTATTTTTGTTATTACAAGTAGCAAACATTTATAAAACAAAATATATGAAGTTGAAGACAAATATGAATAAAAAATGACAAAAACAACAACAAGAAAATAAACAATCATTTCTTTAGCAATCTAATGAACACATAAAGGAAATAGCAAGTGAATCAAAGGTTTCAGTCCTTCAAACCCAATAAACACATAATATCTAATATCTAAACATGAGTGATCAATATGGGGTAAAATTGATACCTTTAAATAATTAGGGCTTTGACCAACCAAAAGTGCAATTGGAGATTGGGTTGATTGAGTTTGAGTTTGGTGCAATGGACGCTATTCTCTAACCTCGTCGGAGTGGATTGAAAAGAGAAGAAGATTTGGAGAGAAAGGGGGGAAATGAAAAGAGAAGAGGAGGACTTGGAGAAAAAGGGAGAAAATGAAAAGAGAAGAGGAGGATTTGGAGAGAAAGGGAGAAAATGAAAAGAGAATAGGAGGATTTGAAGAGAAAGGGGGGAAAATGAAAAGAGAAGATGAGGGTTTGGAGAGAAATGGGGGAAATGAAAAGAGAAGAGGAGAAAGGGAGGGAAATGAAAAGAGAAGAGGAGGGAGGGAAATTTTTAATAGATTTAATTTGTTAAAACAATTTTTAATAAATTTATTTATAAATTTATTTTAATAAGTTTATTTTCATAAGTTTATTTTCATAAATTTATTTTCATAAGTTTATTTTCATAACTTTATTTTCATAAGTTTATTTTCGTAAATTTATTTAATGAAAAGAAGGAAATAAAATGTATTTTTATATTTTTATACTTGTCAAAATAAAAATGTTAATTATACTTGACGTTGTTTTTGTGTCAAGTAAATATTAACTATACTTGACGTGAAAAAAATTTCAAGTAAAATCTGCACTATACTTGATGCTAAAACAATGTCAAGTAAATTATGCACTATACCTGACGTTGAAAAAAACGTCAAGTAAAAGATAACGTAAAATAATTCAAAAAAAATTGTGAAATTTTTGCTTTTTTCAAACTATACTTGACTTTTTGTTCGCGTCAAGTAAAAGTTCGCTATACTTGACGTGAATAAAACGTCAAGTAAAATTTCCTTTATACTTGACACGAAAAAAACGTCAAGTAAAAGCTATCTTAAAATAGTTTGGAAAATTCCATGAAAACTTCGCTTTTTTGAAACTATACTTGACGTTTTTCCTTTAAAATTGTCAATACTTGACATTTTTTTTAATAAAAACGTCAAGTATGTAAAAGTACCTAGTGTCAATAAAGTAGATTTTGTAGTAGTGGTTGTTGCCCACTAAGTTTTTTGACTTACCCTTTCAAAAATGTTTTCCAACTTGTTAGATACAAGTTGTGGATCGCAGCGTGCTGAACATACGACTGCTAGGCCAATTTAATTTCTTTATACAAAGGACATTGTTTGCTTCAAAATAGGCATGTGATTGTTCAAACCCTTATTTATTAATGTCTTATCGATGTTCTATTTTATAAAGATTTCAAGTGGGTCTCACTACGATTTAAAAGATTTTTTAAGTTAAAAGACTTCTGTTGTTAATTGTTACATGTTTCCATGTCATGTGTCAGTTGAGGTTGTTGAAGCGGCAAACAGCTTCGACTGACATCACATCACGTCTCGGAACGAGCAAGCAGGCAACGGTTAAGTTTTTTTTTTCAATTTTAAAGTAATTAGGATATAAGCTTTGAGTTATGAAAACCAAGGAGGCAACGGTTAAGGTAGGAGTTCAAAAATTTCGAGGACAAAATTTCTTAAGGTGGAAAAAAATTGTCCCCCCGAACCTTGGAGGAAAACCTAAGTCTTTTAGAGTAATTGGAAGTTTAAGTTAAGGACCAAAAGTGTCATGATTTAGTAGGAAAGAGAAGGAAAATTTGGCAAAGTGTTGAGTATTTGGGTTTAGTGGTTATTTTTAGAATGGTTTGGGCTGCCAAAAGAAGGAAAACAACCTCTGAAGACGTTAGCTTGCAGTTGAGGTTGGGCATTTAAGATCACATCATGCGTTTGGAGGTCATGTTTGGCTTGTGGCTAGAAGAGAAAAACCTCAAAATGGATGTCTTTGAGCGAGAACGGATGCCTTGTAGTGGTTAGTTGGGCATTGAGATACGCGAGAAGAGATAGCTTTAGAGGTTATTGTGGCAGTAAGAGGTTAAGCGAGAAAGGCTTGTAGGCAATGGTATTTGAGAAGACCTTGGAGGTTAGCCATGCGTTTTGGACATTTATGTTGCAAGCTTAGGACAATTGGTATAGGATTAATCCAAGTGTCTTAAGCATGTCCATGCATTTTAACATGGAGGAGTTGATGAGGTGTAATTAGGAGCTTAAGAGGTGAGTCTAATCAAAGTTTAAGTGTCAAGTTAATTCCATGCAAGGACTCCTATAAATTGGCAACTTAAGCAAGGGATTCCTCACAACTCACTCAGGAAAAATAACTCAAAATAGTATTAAAAGCTCATAAATTGTCTGTATAGTTTATGAGAGAGGGTTGCTGTTCATTTTGGACATGAGAAAGTTGGCGTTTTGGTTAAGAGAAGGCAAGAAGATCAATTCTCGGGTGAATCTAAGCAAGGTGGACTTCCAGACGGCTGTGGACTTCTACCTTTTGAATTTGGTTCTAAAATTTTGAGGTAAGAAAGTTAAGACATATTAGAATAACTTTATAAAAAGAGTTAGTTTCATTTGAATTCTATATTTTAAGTTATTTAGCTCCAAAGTTGAAGTAAGATTCTGGTTGAAAGGTGGTGTTCTGGGGAGAGCTGGGCTTGCGTTTGAGGTCATAGAGGTTTTATTCACATAGCTAGGTTAAGCATTGGACGTTTGGTTGGTAGGCTAGACGCGGGCGGCCAAAGATAGGTGAGATGGACTGTGCGACACGCAACGCACAAAGGCAACCTAACACATATGGAATACCTCTTAAGTGGTTAACACGCGAGTAGCCTAGCACGCGACCATGGCCCTGCCACCCACCCATGCGTGCCACGCAGTGTCAAGATATGATTTTGGGTCTTTTTAGAAAATTTTGGAAATTTTAAGTACTCATTTGATGTTTTCTTGGTGAAAAGGCAATTAATTGGATTATTCACCATATTTTCAGGTCAAAAAGAGATAGGACAAATTTATAAGTCAAGAATTTAGACCTGAATCTGTGAGTGGAAAATTATTTTATTAAAGTGATTTAAAGTATGTTTTAAACCATGATCTATGAATGATTTATGTTAAATGTTTAAGCAATTTATGAATTGTTTTCAAGCATGTTATTGTTTAAAGTATTTATATAAGATTCCTATTATTGAGGTTATGTTTAAGAATTATTGAAAATAAGTTAAGGATTTTTTATTGTTAAAAGGATTTAAGGTTTATGGTCTAAAATGTTTTATCGGAACCAAGCTATCTCAAAATTTACTCATTACGAGGCAAGCTTAAAATTTACTCATATGGGGCAGGAATAAATTACTTGTAAGGGGCAGAATTAAATTACATGTAATGGGGTAGAATCAGTGATACTTGAGTTTCGGGTAAGAAAACCAAGATTACGTTATTTTTTTATAACTGCTTTAAGGTTTAAGCTTCCATGTTATGATTTATCGTTTACTAATAAAAGGATTTAATTATTACCGTTACAAAGATTGATGAAGAGCTATTTAGAAAACTATCACTCACTGGGCTCGTTTAGCTCATGCTTTCTAAAATATTTTCCGATTTCCAGGTAGACACCTTGTGCTTGGAGCCTAAATCGTTGTTATCTACCCATTGAAGTGTTTAGTCATTTATCATACATGTTTTATTTAGTGTTGTTCTTAAAGTTAGACTTAGGTTGGCTTTTTGGTATCAGTTTGTTGTGTAATTAGGGTTTCATATTGTCTGTATAACTTATCTAAAGTTTGTCTTAAATAAAAGAAGTTTCTTCAGTTATGTATATGAGTTATGTGTAGGTTTTCGTTGTTGTACATTGTTTAAGTGTTAAGTTAAGAGTCATTTGGTGTTGTTTTTCAAGTGGGCGATATCGGTTAGCTTCATGCCACGTCTCAGACCAAGCGAGCAGCTGCTCAGAGCAGGGTGTGACATTACCCAACAAAATGTTTGATTTTTCCACTAACTTTAGTCCAAGGGCAATTGATCATTTGACCAATGAAGTAAAAGTCAACAGTAAACACTTTGACTTTTTACCATTTTGTCCATCTTGACTAATTCCAACCTCCCAAGCATGAATTCAGATTTATTTTTCCGAAATTCAAATCGCATTTGAATATAAAGTAGGTCAAAGTTTGACTTTTCAAAGTCAAAAGTCAACATTTGGACTTTTTACAACTTTGACCATTTCCATCAATTTCGAGCTTTTGAATATGAGTGTGAAAGAAGTTTTACCATAATTTCTCTTAATTAACGAGTAACCCTAAACCATAAATAAATTTGAAATTAGGGTTTTTTCTTAAGATACTTATATTTGAAGCTCCAATTGTTGTTCGAACTACCACTAAGGTTGACCTCCTATCCTCTATACTCTAAACGGGTTGTGGGACTCGTTGGATTAAAGAATCGGGAGGGAGAAAGAGATTGGAAAAAAGAAAAAATGAATTTGTGAGATTGGACTTTTAGGGCTTGAGAGGTTTTTTGGACTAAAATCATTAATTTTCCAATATTTATAGTGAAAACTCATGTAAAATTGCATGTATTAAATTCATTATGGCTCAACATCTCATAATCCACTTTTTCTAGTGGACTTTTTGTCTTCATCAAATGACAATACCTAGCCCACTAGAGTTAGTGGGATTATCCAACAAAATGTTGGATTTTTTCACTAACTTTCGTCAAAGGACAAAATATTCATTTGTTCAAAAATCAAAGTTTGACTTTTTCAAACTAAAGTAAATGTTTGACTTTTTCAAACCAAAAGTCAACATTTTTACATTTTACCATTTTATCCGTTTAGACTAATTTTGACCTCCCGAGCATGAATCTGCATTTATTTTCTTCAAATTCAAATCATATTTGAATATATTATCGGTCAAAGTTTGACTTTTCAAAGTAAAACGTCAATATTTTAACTTTTTACAACTTGGACTATTTCCATTATTTTCAAGCTTTCGAGTATAATTTTGCATTCATATCTTTAATATTTACGGTTTAAGGTTTTTTGTTAATTAAGTGCAATTAGGATAGAATTTCGTTCTCTTTTCCACCATGCAACTACGAGACTTTAGTGGAATGATCCATTAGTTAATGCATGTTGTTTAGCTTGGTCTAAAAGATTAAGTTACCTAGGTCATCAATAATCGAAATAGTCAGTTTTAAACAATAAACGACATTATAATGTAAAAGTGGCTATTTCATGGTTCAGTCTTATGTAAACTCTTTACATCGGATGTCCTCACTTTAATGTCTCTACATGAACAATTCAGGATCACATCGTTTATACTAACTACAAAGTGGGACACATCCATAGTTTTCCAGAATAAGATGCCCAGTCTTTATTCATAGACTAGAGACCATTTTAGATTATATACTTGAACTTGATCCCCATTTATGTCTCTATATATAGTTCAAGTTTACTTACAATAGCCTCGGGACCTTAGTTTATTGGATTTAAGATTATAATATTCAATTTCTCAATAACAACTTTATTAAACAAAATATGATTACAAACTACGAGTTTTAGGACATAAATTCAAACAAAATTTGTATTCATACTTTTAATATTTAAATCACATTTAAACATAAAGCTCTATCTCAAACTTATAACTAATGACTATATCACATATATTCGTCAGATTCTCTCTCTTTATCAAATTTCAACAATTCGAATTATTCCATCATATATATTTGTGTCCATCTGATATAACCATGATCAGTAAGTTAATCCTTCACAAGTTGTTCGTAACCTAAGCTGGGTCAAAATATCATTTTACCCCCCAAGATTACATCTTGCTCCTTAAGTCCCACTAATCCACAATTGAACAATTGGTTTAAGGTCCAACCTACGAACCTAGTCCCTCCGAGAGCAATGAGAGGGTGGGACCCCTTATTCAAGACTTGGATTCAGTCCTTAAGAGCCTGTTTAGTAACATTTTGGTTTCCTGTTTCCTGTTCCTTGTTCTTTGTTCCATGTTTCTTGTCTTTTTAGAACAAGAAACATGATTTTGTTTGATAATTATTTATGCTTCTTGTTTCTTGAAAAAAGGAAATATAAATAGAAAATGTGTTTGATAATTGTTTCTTGCTTTCTTATTTTCTTCGAGATTTATTTTGTTTTATTCATGTTATTTTATTCACATCTAATTCAATTAAACATTACATCACTCACTTTATCAAACCTAGATATGAAAATTTTCTAGTAATCTTATGGAGATCAAGATGAAGATGGAGATCTGAAGGACTGAGCCGGCGAGGAGAAAGATGAAAACCCATGATGAATAGAAGGACTGAAATCCATGGCAAAGAGGAAGACAAAGACCCACGACAAAAACACAAATCTGGCAAAAACCCAATTTGATGAAAACGAACAATGAAAACCCAGATCCACGAGAAGAGGAAAAGGAAAATCCAGATCCACTGAAGAGGAAGACGTCGTGTAAGGGAAGAGGATGAGAGGTGATGAGGAAGATGGCGAACACAATGAGAGAAAGAGGAAGACGATGGTTATTTCGGAAAGACAATGGAGATAAGATGAAGAAAAAGGAAATCATGTGGGAAAAAGGAAAAGGAAACGAAAATAGAAAAATGATTGAGAAAAAGGAAAATGAAACCAATAAAAATAATTGAGAAAAAGAAATATGAAATAAATTAAAATAAATGATAAAAAGGAAAAGAAAACCAATAGAAATAATTGAGAAAAAAGAAAAGGAAAAGGAAACCAATAAAAATAATTGGGAAAAAAGAAAAGGAAACCAGTAAAAATAATTGAGAAAATAAACAGGAGAAACTACTTTTTTTTGTTCCCATAATTCATTATAAAATGGAAAACATTTCTACTTTTTTTTAGAAAGAGAAACAAGGAGTGTTACAGGAAACCTCTGTTTCTTAAAAAATGAAAACAAAAACAGAAAACAGAAAACGAAATGTTACCAAATAGGCCCTAAGAGAAAAACCTATGTACTAACCTTAAAGTAGATATGAGTGAATTTTGTCTTCCACCGTATGTCTCTAGCCATTCACCTTGTCGTACCTCTGAAATGGAAGGCTTATTGGGCTAGGACCGTTGAGCTACTCTCACCCATGCATATATAAGGATAATTTCGTGTGAAGAGAAGTTCAAGTTAGCTCAAGATTAAGATTAAGTTGCCTAAGTCATCGATAATCAAAGTAGTCCGTTTTATATAGTCAACAGTGTTATAACTTAAAAATGATTATTTCATGGTTATAGTCTAATTTAAACTCTTTACATAGGATGCCCCCGCTTCCATGTCTCTACATGAACGATTGAGGATCACATCGTTTATACTAACTACAAATCGGGTCGCATTTATAGTGTTCTCAAAATAAGGCGCCCAACGTTATTCATACACTATACACCGTTTGGGCTATTTACTCGAACTTGATCCATGTTTATGCCTATATATAAAGTTCAAGTCTAAACCTTGAGACCTTAGTGTTGAGATTTATGTCCTAAAACTCGTAGATTGTAAATATAATTCATTGACCGTTATTAATAAAGTGTTATTATTGTAATAATTGTTATTGATTAAATTATTAGTTTTTTTTTAATAACCCAAATCCAATAAACTAACATCCTAAGTTGTTTAATCAGTCTTGAACAGTATGTAGAGACATACAGGGATCAATGTTCAAGATCAGCTTAAAGGGTCTATAATATAGGGATAAGGTTAAGTACCTTATCCTGGTAACACTATTGTCATGGCTCACTTTGTTTTTTATACAAACGCAATGATCCAACGCGTTCGTGTAGTTGACATGCGAGTGAGGGTATCCTATGCAATGAGTTTGCATAAGATCGGACCGCAAAATAGTAACCACTAGATGTAACTCCGTTAACTAGTTAGGTTTCTATGTTACTAGGATGACCTAGGTAACTTAGTCTTAATCTTGAGTGTATTATGAACTCCTGCTTGCAAGAGATTGTCCTTTGATTTGTACGGGTGAGAGTGACCAAATCGTCAACTCAATAAGCTTATCATTTTGGGGACAAGATCGAGTGGGGAGTTGGGAACATAATTACACAAGATAGAATTCACTCCTTCCCTACTTTAGGGTAAATAGATGAGTGTTCCCTTAAATGGTCTCTCCAGGTATTGAACAAAGGGCCCTACCCTCTCCATGGCAAGCGAGGGGTTTCTGTTTATTGGTAGGACCATAAACAGGTTGTTCATTAGAGGAGCACTGGTATTTAAGGATTAGACGTAACCTAGGGGTAAAACGGTAAATTGACCCAGCTGGTGTTACGAACACTTGTGAAGAACTAACTTACTGTTATTGGTCTATATCCATGGCCACAAAAATATATCTACAGTGAGAAGAGTTCAGCTGTGAGTCTTTAGTGGAGTGTACACATAGTTAACGAATATTGATTAGTGTGGTTAATGAGTTTAACCAATATATCTCATATCGTTGTAGCTTCTGATATGTAGGTCCATTAGGTCCCCTTCTTATCTCGTAAAGGGCAATGAGATTTATTTATATTGGTTAAAATTTGAAATGTTCAAATTTACTTTGGGAATTAGTTTAATGTATAGTGATACATTATAATATAAAGTTTGTGAAACTTTATTATATAAATTTAATTTTGGATATGATTCAAAATTAATTTATGAGAGATCAAATATTTGAATGAGTTCAAATATTGATTTAATGTGAATTGAATTCATATTAAAATTCTTGATTATGAGAGAAGCTTATATTTGAATATGGTTCAAATTTAATTTAAGTTAAATATAAGATATTTAACTTAGCTATTAATTAATTGGAGAATTAATTAATAATTTAGTTTTATTTAATTAAATTTATAAAATAATATTGCAGAGATATTCATTCAAATAAGATTTGAGTGAAATATTAATTAAATATGATTTAATTAATTATATTAATATAAATCTATAAGATATTGAAGAGATATTTATTCAAATAAGATTTAAATGGAATATTAATAAAATATATTTTAATTAATTATTAACTAATTGATTGATTGTTAATTAATTAGTATATTTGATAATAGAATCTCATGATTCTCTCCTACTCCTTTTCCTATTCCAAGAAGGAAAGAGAGTTATAAATATCTAGAAGAAAATAATTTTCTTTAACGAAATCCATCAAGGCTTTTTTCTCTCAGCAAAAAGAAAAGATTTTCTCTCAAATATCTCTAAACATTTTCCCATCCCAATTGGTTCCCACAAACCAATCTCATTCCAGAGGATAGGAAGGTCTCCGACGAGTGGTGTCTCCAATTCGGTGATTTGTAGATTCAGAGACGTCATCGAAAGTAAGTTCTCCGTATTCTTTAATTTAAAAGCATGCTTAGTTTTTATTTAGAATTTTGATTCTAAAATTTTTGCCAATGTACTGGTATTTTAAGATTCCCAAATTAATTTGAGTAACGGTTCTTTAAACTCTTCCGCTGCCATAGGGCTTTTATCCCTTCACTTAGTTTACTGGATTCAAGATTATAGTATTCTATTTTCACTAATAAGTCCTCAATAACCAATTTATTGAATAGAATATGATTTTAAACTACAAACTACGAGTTTTAGGACATAAATTCCCACAAACTTCCACTTGGACCAAAGCTACTAGTGCAAGAAAACAACGGTGAATTTAACTGTGAGAGAATTACTCATATGAGTACAATAACATATGAATATAATAAACTAGGACATACACCCAAATACTCTCCCACTTGTCCTACTGCACAAGCTTTGTAGATCTAAACTATTTAGGTGACCTTTAAACACTTTAGCCGTGAAAAACTTTGTAAACCAAACATCCATGATATGCTCAACAAGTATTGAGGTTACTACAATGTCACTATGATGCACAATTACTCAGATAAGATAGTACACTTTTACTTTACGCTTCTTCAAACTATTGCTCCTCCATATAGAATGAATACTGATTCCGATGTAGACTTTCTAGCATCTTTGAAAATTAGAATTAGTGTATCTAGTAAGGATCCAATCCTTAGTACTATACATAAGAACAATCTTTTGATTTCTTAAACTATTCTAGAATATACTCAACGATAATCTATCCCTTTTGAAATTCTGCATTTTATATCTAGACAATATTTTCTCTATATAAGATGCTTGAGACTGGCTAGTATTCTGTTTTTGTTGCTCCGAACAATTTGGATCCTGAGAACACATTGCACATTTCCAAATCTCTTATTTCAAATTGCATAACTAGCCATTTCTTGAAGTCAAATAAATAATCTACATCATACATTGCCTTTTTATAATTCAATGGATCCTCTAATTCATCATCAAGTATGATGATTTGGTTTTTGATAAAACAAGGGATTGTTCAGGCTAATGAACAACCCTCCCACTACTTTGGGGCACTCTCAACTCTTGAGAAGGATGTGACTAACCAGGTTCCCTAATTTTATCAACTACTTTAGTGGATGAACTAGGTTTATCTATAATATCTTTGGAAATCCCATTAATTACTAATTTACTACATGGTTCGATGATTCTTGATGAGGTTTTCCTCTAAGAATGTGGCATTTATCGATAAAAAATCCTTATTTTCTTGAGGATCAAAAAGCAAAGCTCATCATCAGGTGAACCATGTTCAACAAGGTTTGGTTTTTTCTTTCTGATATACCGTTCTTCTTAGAGGTACTAGATGCAGAGAGTTGTGACTGGATTCCGTGCTCTATCAAATAGGCTTAGAATCTTAAATTGCACATACTCTCCACCTCAATCTGATCGAAATGTCTATATAGTTTTACCTTATTATTACTCAACTTTAGTTTTAAATCCTATGAACTTTTCAAGAGAATCAAACTTGTGATGCAATAGGTAAACATGAACAAACCCTTGAATAATCATCAACAAAATTGTTGAAATATTCAAACCCTCCTTGGACTTTGACATTCATTGGTCCATAGAGGTTTGAATGTACGAGCTGTGAAGGTATCTTCTAACTAATTTAGAAGTCTACTTTTAACCAATCTCCTAATCACATTGAGATTTATGTAACCGAATCTTAAGTACCATATTTAGGTATTAGAAGAAAACTTTATCTTTTATGCTAAACATTTCAGTATTTAAGATCAAATTTCCTCCAATTGGTCTTAACTTATGTAAGTAGTTTATAAGTATAGCAGAACAAAATTGAATACATTTTCTAGAAAAAGTAAACACTTCATTGATTTCAAAATATATTATGTACATTTGTTCCGAAATACAAGAAATAGATATTAAATTCTTCAACTTTTGAGAAGCATACATAATATTTTTAAGTATGATCCATCTACCTAAACAACTTCAGATCTCTCACTGCTTCAGCCTAGACAACCTCTTTTGTTCCAAACTTTGACGATGATCTCGTCTTCTACAAGCTTTTCAAGAACTAGTTTCCTGAAATAAGAAGTAAATATGATTAGTGCCTCTTGAATCTAGTATTTAGGTTGAAGTATCATATTCCACTAAGCACGTTTCAATAGCTAGTAAATCATATTTACCTTGTGCTTTCTCTCAGCTTTCTTCTTAGCAAGGTGATAACATGTAGAAATACAAGTTATTATGGCCTTTTAGGTAGAATAATGGAACCAAAACTGTCACACCCCACCTCGAGCACCTGATTGCTTGGCTCGAGATGTGGCATGAAGTTAGCAGAAGCCATTCACCTTTGAAACGACTTCAATTGACTCTTGTCATGATTACATGAACATTTTCCAACGAAAGTCTTTAAACTTTAAAAATATCTTAAATCCATAGTGGAAGCCATTTGTAATGCCTTTAAAAAAATACTAAATAAGATTTATAACAAATGGAAGCATAAACTTTTAACTAAACACGATAATACTTTAGCAAAATAATTCCTTTCATAATTGAAAATGAAGTTGGCCTGGCAACAGTAAGTTCAGCACGCAGAGAGTCAAAATCTGTACTTGGAAGGAGGGAGAACATTTTAAAAGAGTAAGTCAGAAGACTCAGTGAGCAACGGCTTTAGAAAAAAATTTTCATGAAACAGTTTAATATAAAACTGAAGCTTAAGTACATTTATCAGTAAATGGTCATTTCAAAACATGTTACTTGAAACATTTGCATGGCTTTTTGAAGACAATGTTCCATAGCCACAAGCAATATTAAACCTCTTTGTTCGAAGACGGAACAGTCGATAGGAAACAACTTTCACTTAATCCTCCTCCTTTAAGGCATAAGTATGTACCCTTCCTAATGACCCATAAACTATAGGCTCATCAACCCTACCATCAGTATCGAATTAACCACATGTATACAATAGGTCTCATTGAATATTTAGGCTAAGAAAATATTTGAAAACATTGAAACATTTCCTTTGCATTCATCATTAAACCATTCAAATCATAGCATAGCTTGAAACATTAGTTCAATAAACATTTATCATAAATCATATCTTTGAACAATAACTCACTACAAGAAAAATGACATTCTATGACATTTCATTACAACCTAAGTTGAAAGAGGGAAAAAAATTGTTATAAAATGTCAAAATTCACATTTTTGGCAGGGAAAAATGCTGTTTTTGGATTCTACCTTTTCGTGACAGTTATTTGTTGTCATAAAAGGTAAAACCATTAAATAATTCATTAAAATAAAACTTAATAAAATATGCTTCAGTTTTCCCCAAAATCTCCAAACCTCACGGCCTTTCTATAAGTTTCAACCTCTCCAAACCTCACTCCGTCGACCAGACCATTAAATTCGAACATCCACACTCAACCTCTCCAAACGTCGTTGGCCATCTTCAAACACCTTTTATCACCGACAATCATTACTCATCGTCTGTCCCTGAAACTTTTTGCCCGCTGTCGGTGGAGTTTTTTCAGGTTAGGTTTTTCTTCATTTTTCCTAAGATTATGAATGGACCTTGAGATGATTATGAATCTTTGTATAGTTTTCATAGTTTAGAATTCACCATTTGGATAGATTTCAGTTCTTTATGTTAATTTATCAGGGTGAAGATATGTTTAAAATTGAATTAGATGATCTTGGGTCACGTGTGTTTTGTTAATTCTACTGCTATGTGGATTGGTGACAAGAGGGAAAGTGAGGGGGAAGTGGGATTACTTGAGTTTGGGGAAAATGTTGCCGTTCTTCTTCTTCAGGAATTTTGGCTGCTTCGCCTGTTGTGGAGCATTGCAGTACAGTTTCTATTTGGCAACTAATCATAAGGTTAGTAGAAATCAAGTCATTGTACGTAGTTTGACTTTGCCTTTGGTTAATTTTTTTCTTTCATTTTTGGGATTGATTTATCTTTGTTGTTGCTTTCTTTTGTATCAATCTTCTTTCTCTCATGAATGCTTTTTGTGGGATGGTTGCTTTTTTTATTTCTGCTTTACTTGTCAAAAGTATTAGGTGGGTTTGTGTTCATGACTGTGAATTTGGCTCTTTTTGCTTGTATGAGTTCTTTGAGTGCATTAAAATTCATGGATTCACTCATGTGTTTGCTTTGTTGCTTGTTTTTTCCAACTGAATTTGTTTGTTTTGTATACTTTTACTTTGATCAAATTTTCTACAGTTTTTTAAGTGGCAGTAACTTAAGTGGAAGTTTAGAGTCTAGAAGTGAAGTTGAGTTTCAACAGGAGCTTCAGCTTCGCTTCATGATTTTTTTGCACGTTATTATTCTTGGCCGGGTTCGTGGATGGTCAATGGCCTTCTTCTTCTCAGTGTCACCACTTGGCAATAATCTTTTCCTGATTCCCCAGCCTGGTTAGGCATTTTTGTATTGCTTGGTAGGGATCCTTGCGGTCTTCTTGTTACTTCACTCGTAGTTTGCCTGACTTGGAATTCCATATTGTAGATTGTGGCATCTTGGTTCTGCAGAAGGACATCATTCTTCTACATCTACTCCCTCATAAGTCTTTCCATGGAGGATGATGAACAGACGGTGTTGCCTTGGTTCTAAGAAGGGTGAAGATTGTGTGTCTTGCGTTATGGTGTTCTTAGTGATAGCCAGATGCTTCATCGCGCCCTCCACCATAGTGACCACCTTATCAGCCTTGTTGTTGTTGACCTGATCCTCCCCACTCAAAGTTGGGATGGTTTCTATAACTAGGGTTGTATGTGTTAGAGTATAGGTCATTATTTATAAATAGAGCGATTTTTGTATCATGTGGGCATTCGTAGATAGTAAATGTAATTCATTGACCGTCATTAATAAAGGGTTTTTTTGTAATTTATTATTAGTTTTGTCTTAATAACCTAAATCGATTAAACTAGCATACTAAGCTATTTGATGAGTCTTGAACTGTTTGTAGAGACATGCAGGGATTCATGTTCAAGATACAGCTTAAAACGTCTATAGTATAAGGATAAGGCTGGGTATCTTATTTTGGTAACGTTATGGATACGACTCACTTTGTATTTGATACAAATCCAAAAAGAATCTCATTTTCATTCCTTCAAGTAAACGTTGTAATGGGTTCCAAGGGAAGTATTTTATATAAAGTACATTAATTTTTAAGTGTAGAGGAAGTTACGAGTGTTTGAAGTTAGGGTGTTGACTTTGGAAAATGTTGGGAAAAGTGTGAAATGTGATTTATTTCTTAAGTCAATAATTTATGAGCAATTTTGTTTATGTGTCATCTTAAGCTATTATAAAAAAACAAGACTATTTAAGGTTCTGATGCTCGATTTTGGTTTGTTTGACAGGCCAAGAGAAAATATGTCGAGTCTACAAGTCAGAGAACTAGCTCAAGACTGTGAGTGACAAAATGAGTTTCAAACTTGATTTCGATCATGTTTTACTAGTTTGCATTTGACCATGCTTTAAGTAAAAGTGTTTGAGATTTACTTGAATTATATAAATATTTCCAACGTATGAGTTTGGGATTTAGAAATGTTGATTAGGTTTAAGCATGTTGTTGAGTTTATTATTGAAATTTATAAAGCATGATATGGTAGTCTAAAGAGGATTTGAAATGAGAAATGTTTTAGCAAAGCTTAATTACAAAGTTTATAGTTTTGCCTATGCATGAGGTGTTTAAAAATGTTAGGTGAATATAATTTTCTTAGCATCTGATTTATAAAGCATGAGCTTCGAGTTTAGATTTGTTAATGAATTTTATGTTAACATGTGGATCTTGAGTTTTTGGAATACTTTTGACATGATACTATTTTAAGCCAAGCATGTTTTAGAAAGTATTGTTTAAATTTTCTAATTTTTCACGAACAAGCCGAGTAAGCTTGAGTTTTATGAAAGAAAAGGATAACATGCATGCTTAAATGTTTGCATAAGATATTATGAGTTTTCTATTGATTACATGACTGAGATATTGAGCCCAAGGTTGTATGGTACCATGGCACACAAGTTATGTTTTGTGGTTGACGTGGAACTTTAGCTCCGTGACAACGATGCTGTTAGAGGTGATGGGCGAGGCTCACCAGGACAAAGATGATGGGAGTGATGGACAATGCCTACTACATCGTACAAGTTAAGTTAGGAAAATATGTTATTGTGTTTCCAATAGGATGGTCATTGTTTGTATCGAGTGATCTCTACCAAATCCGAGTCTGCTGGAAACTGCAACTCATCGAGACTACCATTGTATGTATCTAGTAAACTCTACCTCAAAGTGGTTAGATGAGTTGTAAGTTAGATAGTTAACTCATTATAACCATTAGCGTTCGTGTCGAGTCTCTCTACCACAACAGGGTTAAATGAGTTGCTGGTTTTAATGAAAAATAAATTAAAGTAAAGGAAAAAGAAATAAGTGTTTATGTTGAAAGATCTATTTACAAATAAGAATATTTTATCAAAACAGAGAAATAATGTTTAATCTATAGTCTACTTAAGTTTTCTTATATTAATCACTCATTGGGCTTTTTTTGCTCACTCTTTCAAATGTTTTCATTTCCCAGCTATGGTCGTGGTGCTAGAGCTGAGCTTACCGCTATCAAAAATCCAGTTTATCTTTTAGTTTTAAGTCGTTGTTGTCCATGGAAGACTTATGTATAATATGTTTGGTAGAGTAGTATGAGATTGGCTATAACCTGATGTCTGTAACTCGAATTGTATCGTTGAATATAATGTATTATCAGGTATTGCTAAATGGGTTTATTTTGTATGTGATTAGTAACTTTGAGTCGAGTTTCAGCTCAGTCTGTTAGTATGTGTCTTCAGAGAGAGTCGGCATGTGTTGCCTTCATACCTCATCTCGTAGCTAGAGATAATGCTAGAGAGGAGGTGTGACAAAAGATATAGGCAATTTTTCCATGCTGCATCCCTTCAACTCCACCCTCACATCCATTTCACGTTGTCTAACTAAAGTATTTTTACTTTAAAAAGCCAACGCTACCGACTTTTTACCTTCGTCAGTCACTACTTGTCGTCAACAACCACTATACTCAACACTTGTCACTATTGCATGTTTGGATGCCAATCTCTATCTTCATTTTTCTATTTCTATCACTTGCGTTCTTTGTCTTTCACTCTCTATCACTTGCCACCGACCATCGATCCTCAATAGTTCGCTTCTACTTAGGAATGTAAGGGTGAGAGAGATGGCTAGGGTTTGAACGTGAAAGGTGTGTAAGGAGGATGAAAGTTTGAGAGTGAACTAGGTATATGAAAAAAAATTAAAATGAAAATTTGAATTTTTGCTATATGTGTAATATTTAAAAGATCCAAGCTACATTTTTAGTTTCGCCATCTAGTCCAATTTTCCTTCTTAAAAACCTACAAAAGATACAAAGAATGGGTGATACTTGATTTTTATGAATCACAAAAGGGTTATGTATTATTCTCTCTAAAACAAATTTCTCTCCAAAATTTCCATACTTTTTCCAATTAAGGTTCCACAAGCCAAAACCTCAAATCACTCAGATAGAAAGGTTTTCTTAGTGGTGATGTCATGGAAATTTACAGTATGTGATATTCATTCATCCCAAGGAGAAGTTTTTTTACAATCTTCAACGACAGTACCTCAATTCTTCTCTTTAAATTATTTGAATTAAATAAATGTTTAATCTAGATTTAATTATACAATAGCCTTGTTCTCTATAATTTGCTAATGTATGTGTCTCGCCCCCACTCAAAACACATCCTTCCTTTTTGATTTCCGGAGCAAAAGCGACTTGGGCAGCTTCAACTCCTCTTACAAAGAGCCAAAATGCCGGATCTTTAAACTTAAAATTTAATTTATTGTGAGCATGTTATGCGATAAGAACTCAATACTTCAGACGTTAAATATAACTTCACTACTTTTATTAACTTCAATCAACTTAATACAAATATAGATAACCCTTTTAAGAAAACTAAACCAAGCTTTGAAACTTCAACACCAAGCTCAGTTCTTAACGCTTGGCTTCACGCCTCAACACCTAGCAACTCACCTCTTCTTAACAGCCTCAGCACCTAGCAACTCACCTCTTCTTAACAGCCTCAACACCTCGCTTTCCTGGGAAATAGAAACTTAAAAGATAAGCCTAGCTTAGTGATTGATAATTTAGGAAAATCTTTTGGGAAAACATTAGCATACAATTAAAACTCTCATTTTTTCAGAAATGTCTTTAACCCCTCATCATGCGTTAAACGACACAAATCACATTAGCCACTACTTATTCCTCTGGCCTAGACATTGAACTTCTTTCTCAATGCATAGACTATTGTGTGATAACTCATTTCACCATCAGTATCTATGCAGACCCTCGTTCAATTTCAATTGCATGCTCTGACGATAGACTTGAACATGGACCACTCAACGCATTTAGCAAGGTAACCTCTACTCTTATGTGCATAAAATAGCTAGATCTTGACAAGAATAAAGCTAATGGTTTACTCGCACACAAGCATCATAATAAATATATACACTTTAACTTGTAAGTATACTTTCAAACAGTCATACTTTTCATATAAATCATAAGTAAGATTACAACACATAATACACTATACACAACATGACATGACTTGAAAGAAAACTTATAAAAGCTTCTCTCTTTTCTTGGGAAAAGTGGAAACTTCTACAAATGGGGAAGGGTTCTAAAACTTCCCTTCCACCGGCCCCCAAATACACTACAAGGAGTAAGGTTTATCCCGACGCATACATGTGTCGGCCAAAACCAGAACATGCATCGCAAATGTCTATCCCGATGCTGAGAGCCACGTCAGGAAGGGTGTCAGCAATACTACGTCAAAAGAGGTAAAGCCAAAACAAAACCAAAGGATGTCGACCATAGGTTTTGCCCGATGCAGGCTTCACCGACCGTCTTAAAACATCAAGGCAAACCAAACCAGACATTTGGTCAATTCGTTGGCATAAGGTAATTGTGGACGTTTACATGTACGTCAGCAATAAAGAACATCTGACGTAGTGTTAGAGGACATTGGGCCGACGTCGCGTAGGTATAAGGGCCCATTCTCGATGCCTTTGGTGCGTCGGGAAAAACCTTTTAAAATATTTTTTATCTATTATTAATTAATTGTTTTTGCTATTGAGTTTTGATTCGATTTAAATTCAATCAAATTCTAAAAACAACTAACGTAAAATTAATAAAATATAATTAAAATACCGAATAAAATTTAAATTAAAATTATTCAAACATTAAAAAAGTACAATAGGTTCAAAAATTACATGAAAAATACAAACTAAAAAATAAAAATCAAATCTACTAAGCACCACAGATGCCAGTTTCTCCATGCCTCTCAACCTACAATGGCAGAAAATTAAATTTAGATATATATCACAGATAAGGAATTAAAAAACTTAAAAGTTGAAAAATATGTACTGCAATGGAATCAAGGTCCTCTTTGTGTCCGAGTGAATTCTTCAATCATCTTTCTCATTTCTTTCATCTGTCGAGGCAATCATAGGCAAACAACGCCTTAGACAAACATGCTCGTGACATTCTCCTCCACTTAAACAGTTGACGTTTTTATTGACTGATGAAGTTGAAACTCTTCAATCTTCCTGTTCCATACTTCAAGGTTTTTGACACGTTCCCAACTTGTTTCTTCCACGAGGAGGTTCTTCCACTTGACCAGAAATTTGTGGATTCTCGTTGTGGGCCTTTTACTCTTTCTTATTCTGTCAGCAAAGATCCCTTAACTTCTTTATCTTCTTTTTGCTTTAGATCGATATATGGTTGTACACAATTGTTATGCTGCTTTTCGTTGAGGTCTTAATGGTAGGGTTTTGAGTTGCTCACATGAATTACTGGATGGATTTTCATTTATCTAGGCAACGCCACACTATACCATGCATTTCCAATCTTCTTGAGTTCTTCCATAGGCCCCTCGTATTTTTTGACTAGGCCCTGGTCTTTATGCCCTCTGAATCAAATTTTCTCTACCTTCAGCTTTATGAGAAATTGATCTCCTCTTGAAACTCGAGAGGACGTCGCTTCTTATTAACCCATTTTTTCATATGCTCCAAGACTTTCTCAAAGTAGGCTCGAGCAATGTCTCTAGTTTGCTTCCATTCGTTGGTGAAGTTTTGAGCTTGTGAATTTTTTTCCTGCACAAAGATGATCAACAATATGAGGCAGTAAAAGTTGTCTTCCACTTGCAATTTCAAAGGGACTCTTCCCAGTTGACGAACTGGTTTAAGCGTTAAAAAACAATTGAGTCACATTCAGTAATTGGACCCAATTCTTTTGTCTCGCATTCAACAAAGTGGAGCAGATACTCCTCGAGCCTACAATTGAATTGTTCATTCTAGGCATCAGTCTGAGGGTGGTAGCTTGAGGATATATTCAAGCTCATCCCCAAGAAGGTAAATAACTCGATCCAGAAGAAACTAATGAATCTACCATCCTTGTCGCTCACGATGCTCATCAGGACTCTCCACAACTTCAAGAAAAGCTTAAAGAACAATTGTGATGTCAGCTCAACATAACATAGTTTGAGTGGAGATGAAAAAAGGCATACTTCGAAAACCGATAAATGATAACCAAGATGGCCTCTAGGTTGTCCAGCTTTGAAAGATGTGTAATGAAATCCATGGAGGTATTCTCTCATGGTTTCTTTAGAATAGGAAAGTGTTCGAGAAATCCAACAACTTTCGCTTTCTCGACCTTATCTTGTTGACAGATTAGGCATGTCTTTGTATGTTGCATGACATCGTTTAGAAAATTAGGCCCGAAGTAGCCTTTCTTCTATAGCGCATAGGTCATTTGCCACTCAGAATGGCTTGCCCACAATGTATCATGACACTCGTGCACTAACATTTTCCTCAGATCACCTGATCTCGAAATAAATAATCAGTTTCCTTCTCGTCAATAACAAGTCTTATTTGACCTAAAACTATCTTGTGTTACCCACTTTGGCTAGAGCAATAACAGCTTGGGCAGAGGGATCCTTATGAATGAACTCTCCAATGATATCATGTATCGATGTATCAACTTTACTTGTAAAAATGGGGGCTAGCATACACAGGGTCACATGTCGCCTTTTCGACTAAGAGCGTCAGTAGCTTGATTGTTGGTTCATTTCTTGTGTTCGAACTTAAAGTCGAATTCAACAAAAATTATTGCCACCTCACTTACTTAAAGGTCAACTTAGGTTTGCTAAAGAAGTGACAGATAGAGCTATTGTCAGATTTCACCACGAATTGTCATCCTAGTAAATATTGCCTCCAGGTCCTTAGACAATGGACCACTGAAAGCATTTCTTTCTCGGAGACAGTATACCTCCTCTTAGTACTATTAAGCTTACGGCTCGCATAAGTTATTTGGTGACCCTCTTGGGTAAGGACACCCCCAAGAGAAAAATCTGACACGTCAGTCTCAACTACAAACGGCTTAGACACATCCACCAATCCGAGGACAGGACCCCTCATCATTGTCACCTTTAGTTCGTCAAAAGCAGTTTGACATTCGACTAGCCATCTCCAAGTCCTACCTTTCTTCAATAACTTAGTCAATAATGCAACCCTTCTTGAGAATCCTTCAATGAACCGACAATAGTAATTAGCCAATCCAAGGAAGGAGTGTAATTCTATCATGGAAGTGGGGGCTCTCCACTCTTTAATAGCTTGCAACTTATCCTCGTCTATTCTAATATTCAATGACGTGAACTAGAAAATTGATATGTTGTTGAGCAAAAGCACATTTGTCTTTCTTAACATATAATTTATTCTGTTGGAACTTGTCAAAGACTAATCGAAGGTGGGTCTGGTGTTTTCAAGGCTGGAACTGAAAACCACAATGTCATCAAGAAACTGATCTAGATACTCGGGAATACCTCATACATTAAGGTGCAAAAGGTTGCGAAGGCATTTCTCAAGCTAAAGGACATTACGAGGAACTTGAAGGCCTCATACCTTGTTACACAAGTAGCCTTCATTTCATCCCCTTGTGCTATCCGAACTTGGTAATAGCTTGACTAGAGATCGAGCTTCGTAAATACTGAGCTTCATTCAGCTGGTCAAACAAATCATTTGTGATCGGAAAAAGGTACCTGTTTCGAATTGTAACCTTGTTTAAAGCTTTGTAGTAGTCTATACACAATTGGAGTGTCTCATCTTTCTTCTTTTAAAACAACACAGGCCCCATAGGACGCTTTTGCAGGTCTTATAAATCCAACAACCAACAACTCATCAACTATTTTCTGAGTTCAGCTAACTCAAGTGGAGCCATTCGGTAGGCATTCTTTATTGGGAGTTTTGATCTTAGGACAAGCTTAATCTCATGATCAATCCTCGTCGACTTTCTTGACTTTGGCAGTTCAAGTGGCATAATATCAACATACTCATTCAAAACTTTCTTATAAGCAACAACTACTAAATAGCCATCGTTTAATCAAGCTTTGTCATTTTCATCCCGAGAGGCGAGCAAGTATGCCATTTAAGACATTGAGAGGTGCTCGCCTTAAACAGAAGCTAATTAAGTGATGTCTATCGCTTTCTACACGATCGTTTAGATTTGATCATTTACATTTGGCTACCCAAATCTAAACAACTTTTTTGCAAGATTCTTTGTACATGATCGTTTAGATTTGTCTATTTTTTATACACGATCGTTTAGATTTAATCATTTAAATTTGGGTAGCCAAATCAAAACGATTTTTTCAAGATTTTTTGGTATACGATCATTTAGATTTGGTACATGATCGTTTAAATTTAGGTAGCTAAATCTAAATGATTTTTTCAAACAAAATTGGTACACGATCGTTTAGATTTGGTACAATATCGTTTATATTTAGTACAAGATCGTTTAGATTTAATCGTACCCAAATTTAACAATTTTCTAAAGATTTTTTTGTACACAATCGTTTAGATTAGGCTATTTTTGGTAGACGGTCGTTTAAATTTGACTGTTCAATATTTACGATTTTTTTTCACGATCTTTTATATTTGACACACGATCTTAAACAACCAAATAACAGTTTGAAAAGATTAAAAAAATGGATATTTTATATTTAGTAGACAATCTTGAACCAAATAACAATTTGAAGAAAAAATAAAAGAAAAATTACAGAAGAAGAAGATAAAAAGACGATAGAAAGAAAAAAAATCGCAGAAGAGGAAGAGAAGAAAGACGATGAAAAGAAAGCGTGAACCTAAAATATTTAAAAAAATTGCCAGCTTCATGGACTTTTTCATTTTATTACATGTGCTGTAAATATTTTATCGATTTGTTATATTTATTAAAATTAACCTACATTAAAACTACCATTTTGGTGCTTACATTTCATTTTATCTTTTAACTCTTATACTTTCTATAAATATTAAAATTAGTTATAATTTGAGTTAATTTTCTAAATTTGAAATTAGTTAAACAATAACACTAATTTTCATGCATAAAAGGACAAATGTGTTTAATGTCAAACTTTGACTAAAGAAAAACATATATCGATCTTATGTGACAACAACCAAGTTTAGTAAGAGCATTATACATATTAGAGAATAAGTGAGAAAGTTTTTAAATACCTCATATGGAATCATAATGATGTATTTATAGGGGATTTGATATAGAATTTATCTTTATCCAACTAGAATTAGGATATTAAGTTATTAATCCATAGGTAATCTCTCAAACCAAATGGACCATAACGTAGGACGTGCCCTATTGAACAAAGGGAATTTAGCTATTAGTGGCGAATTAATTCAGAAATTTTATATAGGGACACAATATAACAAACACACTAAAAAAAATATTATTTAGCTTTAAAAATTAATTAATTTAATACGTATTTGTCTTTTTGTTTGAAGATGATGCCTCTATAGTTTCTATTGTTGTTTTCCTTTTAAAATATCTCTCCATATTGATATGTTTACTCTACAAAATTAGTATTAAACAATATAAATATTATGATTTATCACATAGATTGAAAAATATTAAAACAAAAAATATTAAAAAGAATTTAAACTTACTAGTGAATTGATACGATACTTATATTCCAACGATGAACGGAAAAAAATTATCTTGTATCCTTTAATTTTGAAATAAAATAAAATAAATGTATACATAAGTAATGTAAATATGTGAATTTAAAAATTGCATCAAAAAAATAAAAAATAATACATTGTTCATGGAATATTGTTGATAGAGTGAAAGTTTGTTAGATAATTACTGAAGGAAATAGGTGCAAGAGATAGAATTCGAACTCAAGATGTTAGAGTTAAGGAGGGGGCAGAGCCCACTAGAAACCAAATTTACTCTTAAAGAATATTATTTAATATATATTGTATTTTTAAATTTCAAAATTAATATAAAAATACAAAAACCGAATGTGAGGAGGGCACCCTTCGTAAATCCGCCCTTGTTAGCTATCACAAATAACACTAATTAGCAATATTTTATTGATTAGCTAAAAACTGAATTTAAAGATTTATTGAAAAATAGGATTTCAATAACATATATTTGAAACTTGAAACAAAATTAATTTAATTTAGAAATGTAACTACTTTTGTATAATCTAATACGTATAAAAAGTTATCCCACACATAGTATTAGTGTCACATAAAATGATGAACAAATAACCGCTTCTTCTCACTTTTCCACTTAGCTAGAGTTTCTCTTCAAGCTCAAGCCATGGCGTTACTTATAAAAGTAACAGAAACAAAAATATACCTTTTTTTCACGTAGTAAGTGTTGCATTCTCACAACTACAAAAACATGAAAAAACAAACTCTCTCTTTCACCATTACAAGTAAACGCGTAAATACTCGTTTCTTTTTAAAAGTTTTTAATTGATCTATAAATTTAAAAAGTACGTTAATAATAATGCTTTCAATATTCAATTTTGTATTAAATATTAAGTTGGAAAAATATTAACGTGTGGACTAAAAATTTAACATTTTGAAACTAATTGAAAACTTGATCTAAAACACTTGCATGTGAACTAAAAATATACTTTTTTTTTCTGATTAGTTTCTAATATTAACTTTGTTAATCTAAAATTTTACACCAAATCTCTAATTAAACTCATCAAGTTCAGTATAGCTTTTAATTGTATAAACACTAAGTTGATATGGTAGCCCTTGAATTGATATATAGTTACGTTAATTACAAAGAATATGTTCGAAATAAATTGAAAGTTAAATTATAAAAACATTTTTAAAAATAGTAAAATAAATTAAAATATTTACAAGCTATAGTAAAATTTTGGATTTTATCACTTATAGTTTTCTATCACTATTGCATATTAATGACTATCCGTGATAAAATTTGCTATCAGTTATAAATATTTTATAAAGTTTGCTATTTTTTAAAAATTTTCTTTTTAAAAATCTATTCAAAAGTGTCTTATATACGAGGTGTTAAAGTTTGTTCAACATTTAATTAATACATTTTCATTATATGGTATGAAACATAAAATGTAAGTCGTGATAAAATGACACACACTTACATATATGTATGAACATAAAAATAAAAATAAAGAGCATTTTTAAAAATAGCAAAGTAAATTAAAATATTTATAAGCTATAGCAAAATTTTGGATTCTATCACTGATAGTCTTCTATCACTATAGCATATCAATGACTATCAATGATAAATTTTGCTATAAGTTATAAATAGTTTGTAAAATTTATCGTTTTTAAAAATTTTCCTAAAAATAATAACAGATATATAAAAATAGCATAATTTTTTTTAATTTTTATTTTCACATAATTTTCAAAAATATCCATCTAACATTTTTATATGGGTACTTCCATCAAAATTTATGTATAATTGTGATGGCGAAATTTTCATGAACATCTTCACCTCTTAAATCTATATATATATATATGATGTCTAAAGTAGTTAAGACGCCGATTAACTTCTCTCTTTCTTGATGTCCAGTCATTGTTTACCACAGAAAAGTTTGTCTCTTTTCTTAAATATTTTATGTTTTTCTTAAAAAATATTTATTACAAGTGACTTTAACAATCTATTCTTTTTGAGAGAAAAAAAGAAGACAAATGAAGAATTTGTGCCCTGCTCCCCTCCTTCCCTAACCATTATATAAAATCTCTTTCTTCAAACTCTTTTTTTAGCCACTGCCACTTTCCATGGCCATCATCAATTTTTTAGCTCATATTTTCCTTGTCCTCTCCCTCTTCTTCTCACTCGTTATCAAGGCCGAAAACTTCTCCCCATGGCTAAAGGAGAAGCTCAACGATGACGAACTTGATAACGAAGATAATCGATACGGAAAACACAATTGCTCAAGCAAGCAAATTTTCTGCCGGAAATTAGACGAATATGGGTCAAAGGGGAAGAGGAAGAAGATCATGAAATGCTGCAAACACCGATGTGTCGACACTGACTCTAACATAAAAAACTGCGGATATTGTGGCGAAATCTGCCCGTTTCCACAGCAATGCTGCAAAGGTTTTTGTGTAGATACAAACAACAACCGGTATAACTGTGGGAAGTGTGGGAATAAATGTCCTTTTCGTGTTCGTTGCGTGTACGGTATGTGTGGGTACGATCAGCCGGACCCTCCCCGGCCGCCCAAAGGATGGTGGAAGCCACAGCAATCACCGAAGGATCGCCACTGCCCGCCACCGTCAAATGTGGGGAGGAGCTCTTTTACTTAAAATGGTAATACATCGTGTCTTGAGGTTTTAAGTCTATAATATGGTTATGCTTTTTTCTTTGTTTGGTGTGTGAATGGATATCTAAGTTATTAACACATGTATAGGGAAAAGTTTTAAATTTCATCATTTTAATTTCATTTTCAAATCTATGTTTTGTTGATGATTACATATATGGATTTGGATTGGATTATTAGTTTATTTGGATTAGGTTTGAGTTGGTAGTGAAAACTTTATGACTTGGATTGGTTTATTGGTTAGCTAATTAAAAATAACCAAAACCAATTTGAATTTATTATTCATTTTTAAAAAAAATTAGAGAAATTGTTCCAATACAGTTATAAAAAGGTTTTTTTCAAAAATAAAATGAAAAAAACCACTAAAAATAAAAGAGACATTTTTAAAAATAACAAAAAAAATTAAAATATTTACAAGCTATAGCAAAAAATTTTGATTCTATCAATGATAGAAACAAATAGACTTTTTTACTGGTTATCAGTACTACTTATAGAAGGATATCAGTGTCTATCAAATATTTGTTACTGATAGAATCTAAAATTTTGCAATACATAGCTTGTAAATATTTTGTCAAATTTTCTATTTTTTACAATTTTCTAAAATAAAATGCATTACAACCCATTTTTTTTAAGAATAATTTGCCAATTCTTCTATTTTTAAAAATTCCCATAGTAAAATAGTTTTTTTTTTCTATTTTTTACAATTTCTCTTAATATTTATTTTAATTTTACTTCCTTTAATAACTTTTTACTTATTTATCATCAATTATTTATAATATTTTTTCACTATGGAAATAGGTTTTTCATAATATATATTATTAAAATTGATTATGTAATCCTTATTTCAATATGTGAAAATAATTAAATCTACTTCTTTTTTAAAACCAAAAATTTCTATCATGACCCGAGTAACCCAAGCTAATTCAACCATATATTTATGATTGGAATGAGTTCAGTTCATTTGTAATAGGAATAGTTCAAATATAACAATTAGATTTAAAGTATTATGATATATAACAATATTAATTTTGAAAAAAAAAAAAAGGCACAGAGTCTATCACGACAATCTCTAATGGTAGACCATATTTTAAATATTATTGGTCTATCACCGATGGAGGACTATAAAGTTTATCGACCATAGAAGTAAATTGCTCATAGATTGTGATATATTTTCATTTTTTTTAATGTTACTATACACATTTAGTTATTATCCCTAAAATTACTATCTTCCCTATTTATAATAAAGATTGTTTGAGTTGAAAAAGGTTTACAACCCAAACTTTAGGATTAGGCCGAAAAAATTTTCCAACCCAACTCGCCAACCTTGAAACTATATCAATTTCAATTTTAAAGTTTTGTACATGTATCAATTAAACTCACGCATAAATTGTTACAGAAATAGTATCATGAAGCTAGAAATAAGAAAATATAGAACCTAGTATACCGAATAGAATTTGAGCCCAACGAATTCACAGTCTCCTTAAGAAAATTTTATTCACTCTAGTTTTTTAGTCTCATGAGTATAATTGTCTCCTATGATATAACAGATTAACTTTCTCACGAATGTATCACTTCGTTCACAAAATTCAATGAACTATATTTTGTGAAATTAAACCGAACTTGAACAGGGTTATGAAAAATGGAGAAGTGTTTTATGAGAGAAAAAATTACTAAGGAAAACTTTCTCTAAAGCAATTTGAAGAAGATGCATATTTATAGACTATATTCGTGGCCATTCGAATAGTAATTTCTCTTATTCAAGTTAGTTATTTTCTAAAAGACATGTCCATTTATGAAATAATAAAACTCTACGTGAATTGTCACATGCCATTTATTCTAACAATCCCCTCCGTAAATAGTAAGTTGACAATTTCAGATAAATAGAAAAAAATTTATTCTGTATTTCCAATGAAAAGTTGGCATTTGGGATAAGTAGTAAACACTTTGAACTTTTAATTTCCTAGTGAATATTAATCGAGTTTAGTTAGCTAATAAGTGGACTTGATGCGCCTTGAACAGTTAGTCATTCTAGAGTAAACTAAGACAATTGAAGTCACATAGTTTCTTATTATTGTTTTCATTTTGGCCTTGACCACTACTTGGTCTTATGAGCGTTTTAGAGAATTCGCCTTAAAATTCTCAATAGAAGCAACCATTTCACACTCAGATAGGTGATTCCTATAAAGAGCATCATATATGCTCTTTTCACAAATAATTAGTAAACCACTTATAGAAACTATTAAAAAGCATAGTGTTTACCCTAAAACCACATTTATGCACTGTCCCATTATCCTTAGGATGGGTATGAAATCAAAATTTCAACGTAGTGCTAACTAAGTACCACTACAAGAAAAAAAATTAAGCATATCTGCTGATGAAAGAAAAACCATAAGTAGTGTGGTCGGAAAAGGCATCATGAGTTGATCTGCCAACGCCATAAATACGATGCCGACAGATAAGAATGATTGCTAATAGGGCATGCAATACGCCATCAACATTTCATTATCTCCTAACGCTTGTACTACTTGATTAGAAGGTACTATATTTGCTAACCATTAGGTAGCAGGCGGGTATTTGCCGCTGTTCTGACAACCTATTTCAACGACTATGACATGTCAGTAGTGTTTTTGTCAAATTATTTTTTTTATAATCAAATATTCCAACCATTCTTATGAAGCAAAAATATGGAGAACCATTAATATTGAAATGAGCATTCCATATTGACCTTCAAATAAAAATGTTCCACAAAAGAATGATATTTCGGAAAAAAATTGTTGATCTATTAAATATTCACCACAAAAAATTTATTAATCAATGATAAAGTTTTAGTGGTGCAAGTAATTTTTGTCACTAAATAATCATTTTTAGCACCTTCAAAAAAATATTTGTCACAAATATGATTATTAACAACTTATTTTTAATCCGCATCACTAAAAGAATTAGTAACACTGAAAATAATGTCACTAAAAAGTTAAATAGTTTTAGCAACAAATAAAATTGTTGCTAAAACTTTATCAAAATTTTTCTCTCTTAATTTCTCTCCAACTTTTCATTTAATAATTTATTAAATGTATATTTTTTATCAAATCCCTAATTTTTCTTCCTCTTCTATGACAAAAAAAAACACAAAATCCTTAAATCCCCAAATCCTCAACCCTCTCCATCTTATCGATCAGCCATTTCGGCCGACAACAACCGGCAGCAACCTAAGGCGAGCTAGCGTTTTGGCAACCCACAACAAGTACCATTTCGGCAACCCACGTGTTGGGACAAATATTGACATGTTTAAAGATAGTCTATTCTCAATTCTTATCATGAATATTTTCATTATTTTTATATGTTTATACAGAATATGAAAGTAGACTTCAATACGAATCCAACGTAACAAAAATCACCTAAATCAGAGTTCAAACAAAGGAGAACGGGCAAATTAAACATAAGGGGCATTTTCGTAAATATTGAAGTAGGTTGACACGTGTCAACCCCTCAGTCGCTCACGCCTATCCTCGAGATCACGGGTTCGAATCTCCCTTCACGCATAATATTTACTACATATTTCCCTCAATCCGTGTCTTCAACAATCCGACGATTCTCCTTACGCCACGTGGCGCGATCTCAGCCCGCATGCCCCTTAGCCACCCGAGTTCAAATCTCAACCAACGCAATTTTATTTTTTTCCATTTTTTTCCATTTTTTTCATGGCATTTTTGTAATTAACATCCAAACTTCCGAAATTACTCCAATTTTCATCTTTTCTTCTTTGATATGGGCTTAGAAATACACTTTAGCCCATTTTCTCTATTTCCCCCCTATAAATACCCCCATTAAATCGCTAAACTCAATTCAAGACAATTCACAATACCCTCCAAAATTACTCACAATTTTTCTACCCTCACTCTATAATTTTTGATCTTCAACCATTTTTCCAGAAATATCAAAGATGGAAGGCTAATCTTTTGAGGTAAATTGGGCTTAGGCATTTCCAATCTTTGAGAATTTGATTAATTAGATTTTTTTTTATAATTAGGGTTTGATTAGTCTTTGATTTCCATGTAATTTTTGATAGAACCATCAATAAATTGCATCAAGAGTTGGATCTTCAATTCAATTTTATTGAATTTTATAATCTTGATTCTTGATTTTATGAATTTTTGGTTCAATATTGTAAGCAATTTACCCCTAGTATTTCAATTAATGCAAGATTAGTTGTTTTACTTGCTTATATACAAAATTTCCATGATTCTTCATTTTATCCCCCCAATTTTAGAATTGTGTAATGCCTCTTTTGGATTTCAATTGTTTTTTTTGGATAATTCTTGGAATTAAATTGCATTTTTTTGTGCACAAATTAATTTCTCTTTTGATTACTTGAATATAAGGTTGTTGTTGATCCATCTTGTGTTTTCTTTTAAAGAAAAGAATAATGGGTTTAGTTAGAATTGCAATGATCAAACTAAACCCTTTGGAATTCTTTACTTGTTTTTGAATTTTGATTAAAAAATTCCTTCCAAGATCAAGCAATTTGATCTTGCAAGGAAATCTTGAATCAAAATCTCTTTAATAGCTATGCATAATTCAATTTCCTTACCTTCTTTGATTCAATGATAAGATTTGATGCATGCCTAAGCCCATTCCTCAATTACCATCTTGGTTTTCAATATCTACTATCTCCCTCTTTTGTGAGTTGTTTTGCATACCAAACTCCCCTTCTCATTCCCTCCTACAATTTCCCCCAATTTGTTTTCAATACTTTTATCTTCCTTTTGTCACTGATCTCTATATTTTCAAGCATTTCATTCAAGGAAAAATCAATCACTCCCTTGGATTCGACACCCTTGCTTGCTTCTATCTACGGTAAAATCAAGGGTAAACTATAAATAATTTTTCGTCAAGGCGTTTAGGTAAGTACCCTTAGTTGATAACGACCTTACCTACTCTTTGCATAATTTTTTTGCTTCTTACATGTCAATTCACGCCCTGTCACCACGTTTCGAAAACCTCACGTTTCAATCGGTCAACTCTTTGATGTCTTCTCATCGACAGCGACCCATTGCTGACGACTACTCGAAGAGAAAGATACGTGGTATTCCCTTCATCCCTTGAATCTGAGTTATTTATTTATTTTTTATTATTTTAAGAGAGAGTTCTTGAGTTTAGTTCGAATGATTCTAGCATTTAGGACGAAAATTATAAATCATAAAAGACTAAATTATTTCTTTAAACCATAAAGACCAACATTACAATATAAAGTTAATGAGATTGAAAAATGAACCTTATTCAATCAATTTAACTAGTTTTTTTTTCCTTCTTTTGGGTGTGTGTGGCTGATTTCTCATTGCTTTTACTACAAAAGAATGCACTAAATCTCGGCGGAATTTGCACTCTCAATTTGGCTTCTTTTCTCACTATTCAAACCCTTAGTCTTACTGTTGAAGCCAAACGGGTAATTCATTTTCCTCTAGGACTACATATAGTTTCTAAACTAAATGTGTATGTTGGAAAGAAAGAAGATTTGTAAATTCTAAACCAGTTCTTTAATACTATTCTATTGGGTTTTTTGATTCCTCTGCAGAGAAAAATTGGTTTGCCCTATAAAGTTTGTAGAGGAAAAAGGATTCTATATATGCAAATTATGCCGAGGAAATGCTGTCATTCAGTGGTCGCCATTGTCTGATCTTGTTGCCATGAACCTCCTTTGCCCTACTTGTGAGGGAAACAAGTTATACTTTTACCCCTTTTCATTTCCTCAACTGTTGTATTTTGGTTTAGGTTCTGGAGTTCATACAAGGTCATTGAGTTTCAAACTTCTTTAATTAAGTTTGTGTTTCTTGAACTAGAATTGTAATGACCAACTATATGTATGTTCAAGGATATATATGCAAATTGTTTGTTCTTTGATTGAAAGTTTGGGTTGATTCAAGAAACTTAAATAGTTCAATTGACGGAAAGCTTAAATTCTTACTTATGGGTTGTTTAAGTTGATCATGTTATATTTCATGGTTGGATCGCAAAAAGAGATGCAATATAATTATATTTGACATTTTGTAACAAATTTATATAATAAATTGGATATTATTTTTTATATAATAAAATACTTTTAAAAGCATTTGTCTTTTTTAAAAAACTGTAGGAATTTTTAGTGGTGCACCTCAATACGTTGCAAAAGATGTTTGTAAAAGTTCCAAATTAATCTCTAACATCCACATTATTTGTCACTAAAACATCACCTTTAGTTGCGAGTACAATATGTCACAGTAAAAATAAATAGTGACATAAGATATGTTACTAAAAGTAATCTTTTAGTAACGCACAAACGTCAATAAAAGTATATCTTTTGTGGCGCGTAACGCACAAACGTCAATAAAAGTATATCTTTTGCGGCGCGTAAATATTGTTGCGTAGCTAAAAGTTTTAGCGACGTGAATTTAGCGACAGTCCTAGCAACGAATGGCTTTGCGTCGCTAATACTTTTAGCGACGTATTTTTGCATTTTAGTGACATTTTAGGTGCATCACTAAAAACACAATTTCTTGTAGTGATTCCTAGTTTCACAAAAAATTTCTTGTAGTGTTTCGTTTAAGTCGCTAGTTTGATACCTAATTTCTCTAGTTCAAAATTCAAAAGCACATTCAATCTCCAATATGACCTAAAATGACATAAATATGAGCAATCGAATAGCACTATTTGAACTTCATGCATGAGTCATGACTGATTTCCATGTGATTACAACGTCTGATGATGATATTTGAATTGTGTTGAGTTGTCCAACGTTTTGAAATGATTGGTTTCGCACATACTGTTTACTATTAAAACTCACACGATTTATATCGCCTGATCTAGCGAATTAACTTATAACACTTTGAGACACAATTTTGATATCCAGCTTTAACTTGCAGCCTTGATCGCCAACTATGCCTTTTGAACGCTTCACTCGGTAGTGGCACATTGTCAACTTGCATAACATATCATAGTTAGAGTGGTGTTAAGTGTGTTTAGTGGATTGTAATAAAAAGGAAAAATTGTCTCATGTACTTAATGTACCCTGTTATTTGTTTATCAATGAAGTCTTGTTTCTCATTTGCCCCCTATCCGTGTTGAATTTCTTATGTTATCCTAAATTTTGCTTACTAGGAATTCGATGTGTTGATCTTCGTGAACCTCGAGTAGAACGACTAGGCGGTTTCACCTCCACTTCATAGTATAGAGTGCTTGGAGTTGTGTGTAACATAACATAACATAATATATATATATATATATATAAACTCTAAATACATTTAGTATTTCACTCTCCAGTCGTTCTAGGTCGGACTCCTATTCCACCTTCGCACTTTATAGGCTTCTTGTCCCAGCCTCCCAGACTTCTCTTCACCTCCTCATTCTCTCTCTACCAGCAAAGATCCCTGGCCGCCTCTCCACTCCCCGTCTATCTCCTCTGATTTCTCCAATCACACTTGTCACTCTTGTGGAAACTCCTATTGAAATTTATGTCCTAAAACTCGAGTTTGTAATCATATTCGATTCAATAAAATCGTTATTAATACTATAATCTTAAAGCCAATAAACAAAGGTCGCAAGGCTATTATCGAGTAAACTTGAACTTTAAGTAGAGACATAAACGTGGATCAAGTTCGAGTATATATATAGCCTATATAGTCTATAGTATACGAATACGGTTGAGCACCTTATTTTGGAGACACTAAGGATGCAGCCTGCTTTATAGTTAGTACAAACGATGTGATCCTGAATCGTTCATGTAGAGACATAGAAGTGGGGGCATCCTATGTAAAGAGTTTACATAAGACTGGAACCATAAAAATAGTCACTTTTAGGTTATAACACAGTTGACTTTAATAAAACCGACTATTACGTTTATAGATATCCAATATAACTTAATCTTAATCTTGAGCTAACTATGAAATTCTGTTCACACGGAATTATCCTTAGATCTGCATAGGTGAGGGCAGCTCAATGGCGCTGACCCAATAAGCCTCCCATTTCAAGAGAGACTAGGTGGATAACTAGGAACATAGGGTGCAAGATAGAATTCACTTCTACCCATTTTAGTGTTAGTAGATAGGTTGTTCCCTTAAAGACTGAATCTAGGTCTTGAACAAGGGGCCCCACCCTCTCATTGGCCCAAGAGAGATTCGGTTTAAAAGTTGGACCTTAAACCAATTGTTCAATAGTTGATCAGTGGGACTTAAGGAGAAAGATATAATCTCGGGGGTAAAACGGTACTTTAATCCAGCCGAGGTTATGAACAACCTGTGAAGGATTAACTTACTTATCATGGTTATATCACATGGACACAAATATATCTATAGTGAGGGGAGTGCAACTATGACACTTTAGTGGAATGACCCGTTAGTTAACGAATGTTGATTAACTCAGTTTAAAAGAGTTTAGCCAGTTAATCTCTGTTCGTTAGAGCCCATGATCTATAGATCCATTAGGTTTCCCTGCTAGCTCATAAGGAATCAACATAGAACATTATGATGAAATAATTTGTATTGTTCGAATTAAGTAAAGAGAGAAAAATTGGCAAATATATTTCATATAGCCGTCGGTTATAACTTAAGATAGAGCTTCATGTTTAAATGTGGTTTAAATATGAATATGAATTCATATTTGGAAGCTCGAAATTGATGAAAAAGGTCAAAGATGTAAAAAGTCAAAATGTTGACTTTTGACTTTAAAAATTCAAACTTTGACCGACTTTATATTCAAATATGATTTGAATTTTGGAAAAATGAATGCAGATTCATACTCGAGAGATCAAAATTAGTCCAGATGGATAAAATGGTAAAGTGAAAATGTTGACTTTTGACTTTTTAAATGTCAAATTACCATATTACCCTTGAAAGAACATTGCATGTAATTAACAAATGTAAAATGAGACTTTTGGTAATTTTTTATTTTGTGATTTGAAATTGCAAAATTAAAACCAAAATTCTTTTTCCATCCACAAGTTCTTCCTCCTAAATTCATCTCTCTCTCTCTATTTTCTCCACTGTTCGAGTCCCATAACTCAGTTCTAAATCCGGAGAATAGCGGGTCAACATTAGTGGTAGTCCCAGCTTTGATTTCGTGAGGAGATAATGAAGAGCACGTGAGAAGATTACAACAATAGAAAAGCATGAAAGGTTGAGTTTTTCTATGAACCCTATTTTGTTTCATTTAAGGGTTGTAATGCATGTTAATCACTAAAGTGTTTAGTTGTAATTAGAGTAAAATCCTATCTTTATTCCGCTGCACATGTTGACCGTTTCCATCAACTCATATCGACAATGCTCTCTCCATAACACCGCTTCAAGACTTACCTCCCTCCGCTAATCCTCGATCTCTCAGACCTGTAGCAGTTATCTGTGCGCATTCATCTGAGCCAATTGTTGTGACGAAGGTGGATACTGAAATACATGGGAAGTACGAAAAGTGGAAGAAGTTAGTGATAGTGATGGCGATGTAGAGAGTGGCGATGGCGGTAAGGTCAGGTGAGGATGAAAGTTGATGGAGAGTTTGTCGATTAAAAAAATTAAGATGGAGGAATATAATTGAGGAAGAAGATATTATTGGGGTTTATAACTTGCGCATTTTCCTTTTGTTTGGTCTTAGCTTTGGTTATGCCTTCTGATAAGGTATTTAATTCGTTCAATGAAATCATTTCTTCCTATTGAAATTTCGTATGCAATTTCCTTTAACTTCAATTGAATTGGATATCCTTTGATTCTCTCTGTTACTGTTTGTATTCAATCAAATCTTATGAAGTTGATTAAATTTGAAAATTTAATTAAATTTGTATGTACTGTATAGCAGTGAATGTTATTGGACTTGTTTACTGTGCACTTTAATCCTATGATCTTGTGTATTTTCTCTCTATAGGAAAACACATGATCTATAATCACTTCAAGCAATACTTCAATTTCTTCATTGATCATGCAAGTTTTTATTTTTGTTTGAAATTGGGAATTTAAATATGTTCATTATTAATTATGTGATAATCTCAATACCTAACCCAAAACACATCACACTTAACACATATTGGATGACTAAGATAATGAAATTTTGTCTAAATTATAGAGGGATGAAAATAAAAAGACCAACCTGGTCTAACCCAAATTTTTTCGGTTGGGTTGGGTTGGGTCGGGTTGACCTTTGTATATTAAACCGATAGGCTTCATTTTTTGCCAACTCGGATGTTTTGGGTTGGCCCATATTTTTCCTCCAACCCGCTTAACACCCCTATTGACGAGTTAATGAGAGCTTAATGATGACTAATCCAATTTGGGGTTAGTATAAATATGGGTGAAATGTCAGAAGAAGGAAATGTTAAGCTGAAATTCTTAGAGTTACTGTGCTGAAAGGAAGAAGCATTAGGTGAGGAGGTGTTAGGCGTTCTGAGAAAAGGGAACTTAATGTTGTAAGTGATTTTCCAAAGATAAACAAAGTTTCAAAAGCTTTCTTTCTTTCTTTTCTTTTATATTGTTATGCTGAAGTTTAAAGCATGTACAGATTTAATGATGTTTACGAGAAAGCCTGAATATTTTATAAGAAAGAGTTCTAATTTTATGTGATGATTGTATGATTATATATGTGGGTAAACCATTAGCTTTATATTTCTATCAATGATCTAGCTATGATGTGCACATAATGAGTCAAGAAAACCATGTAGAAAAAGATTGCATAACGGTAAAAAGCTTACCAATGTAGTTGTGTTAGCAGTCTGAGCAACTAGAAATGAATTGGAAAGTACTCAAGAGATGTTGATGATGATGCAGTCATCACAGTAGTCTATGTGTGAGAATGGTTCATGTTCTTGGTTAAAGGAAAAGAAAGGCTCATGTGTGATTTATTTTTTCAAACGAGGCGTAATAGTCTGTCTAATGAAATGTTGTCTATTAAATGTAGTGTATTTCCCTAAAAGAATTACAAAATATCACTCACTAAGTGTTTGACTTACGTGTTAAGTTTTCCTTCCCCTGATGACAAGATGGTAAGGTCAAGTTAACAAGGGTTTGGTAAATTGCTACGCATTGAGGCGAGCAAGCCAGGCATTTAGTTGAAAAAGTTGTGCTAGGTGTTGAGGGTAGTGTTTATGTGTTTAAGCCTTGTTGTAAAAAGAAACCATGTTACTGTAAATTGGAATGCATATTATTAAGTTAATAAAAGAGATGTTGTTTGTTATTATTATGTTGCGTTATGTTATTCTTATCGCTTAGTAGCTAAATGAGTTAAGTTGAACTAGACGATAAAGCCAAGAGTCAAAGACTTAAGTTGAGCGTTCTGGAGTTTCATTCTTGAGACGTCAGGGTTGTTCAGATCGTATTGCATTTCACAATGAGAGATTAGGAAGCGTGTGGGGCGGGGTGTGACACTTAATGTATCTTTTTTAGGTTTTGTGTTTTTTGGTAACAAAATTAGGGCAAAGTGATAAATCGCTTTCGCAAATTAGGATTCAATCCCTTCACTTGGTTGTTCTCAATCTTTCTCTAGTTGATGATTCAAAATAGTACTCTCACTCGTTAAATTAGGATTCAATTCCTTCAATTAATTGTTCTCATACTTTTTCCAATTGATGATTTAAAACAATCCTCTTACTCATTCCAAATCCTTGTTTGTAAATTTTTAAATTTGAGTTCCCTACAAATGACGTTAACTATTGATGCTAAATTTTGACTAATGAAAAATTTCACAAAACCTTAACGTGACAACAACTGTGAATTTATATTTCAAAGAAGACGTAACCTACAAAATAAGGAGAATTTGGGCACCGGTGTGGTACTTGCCACCGTCTCCAATGCTTAAGTCAATAGAAGGCTTTGGGATGTAACAAGAGTTTTTGAGGAAGAGAACAAACTTCTAAAGTTATTTATAGTAAAAGTCTGGCCTAAGTTGTCCACCTGGTCAGCTTAGGTTAATCATTGGGCCAAATGGGCTAGGGCATGCATTTACCATGATCTATTCCTTCTATAAGGAAGGTTGACTTCGACCTCACTCTTGGCAAAGGTCGACCTCATTCTTTGCCAAGGTCGAGGCCAATGAGGTCATTTGGGCTTTTAACCCCTACTATTCGTCTTTCTGAGGACCAAATAGGTTACAACATGTCCTTTTCATTGACTAAGCAGGGTCGACTTTAATTAGTTTGGGTTGTGGCCTAAACTCCCTTTTTACCATATTTAATTGGGCCCTAGGGTGTAGTTTTATGGCTCAAGTTTCACCATTTCATTGTCTTGATCAGATAGAATGCAAGCTCCATAAAGTTGATTATGCCTCTGTTTCAAATCTACCCATAACTTAATTGGAATGTTCCATTTGACATGCAAGCTCCATAAAGTTGATTATACCTCTGTTTCAAATCTACCCATAACTTAATTGGAATGTTCCATTTGTGTCACACAACACTCTTGAGATGTATAACTTGAAATAACAACACATTTAACTAATTAAATAAGATGTAAAAGTTTATAAGAATATATTTAGAGTACGGGTGTTCGCAGTTCGGTTTGGTTCGATTTGAAGCTAAAACCGCAAAATGAAAAAAAATCTTATTTGAAACCGAACCGAACCGCTCATCTGTCAAACCGAATAGAAACCAAACCACATATGCATAAATAAAACCGAACTGCTTATACATGAATATTATATTTGAAATCCTTTATGAACATTGTACATAAAAAAAAGTTCTGCAAAGTTTCAAACATGGATTAAATTAATTCCTACAAAGTTACAAACATAAAAATTTCAAAATTACAGACATAGATGTTTCAAACATTGAAATTTGAAAGTCCATCAAAACATAGAAGTTTCAAAATCCACCTAACATAAATTAAAGTCCTACAGTCATACAAACTTCGTCAAGACAACTTGTCCTTTACGTTTTGATTATGTCATTCTTCTCCTTCTCGTTCCTCTCCTTGATTTTTTCCTCTATACCGCTTTGAAGTAAAAAAAAAAATCTTGTAATGACATAATCAATATATTTAAAATTTGAAGTTACAAATGAATTTTAAAAAATGCTCTATAGATACGAATCTTCTTCAACCATTGCAATGTCTTCCAAATATTTTTTAAGATCAACAGATTCAATATTAATTACTTTTGAACGTAGCCAATTTTGTGCACATACGAGTGTCTTAACTATGGTTGGAGCTAATGTAGAACGAAAAGGATCAATCACTCTGCCACTAGTACTAAATACAGACTCAGAAACAACTATGGATACCGAAATTGCTAAAATATCTCTTGCGATTTGACTAAGAACCTTATATCTTGAAGAATTTCCTTTCCACCACTCTAAGATATCAAAGTTCTCCTCACTTGCAATACGATGCTCCAATAAGTAAATATCAACTTCTGTATCCACACTTAGGACATCCTCTTCATCCATATCTTCAAAATGGATACAAAAACGTCTGAAGCGGAAGAAGAAGTTCTAGATGTACTGGAAGTAGTTCTAGATGTAGTGGAAAAACTACTACCACTACATTCTTGAAACATTTGAAGTTGAGAATATTCACTAAACAATCTTCTCAAAACAGATTCCACCCTATTTCCCACTTCTTTTGCTGTATCCATGTCAAATAATTGAGTCAAAGAATACATGAGAGATTTCATCTTGTAACATGGATCCAAAACAAAAGCAACATACAAAAAGAAATTTGTTTTCGCGGTCTTCTCCCAATACTTATCGTACTTCTCTTGCATTTTCAAAGCCATGTCATGCAATAACTTATTATCAGAATCACCTACACTTGCATATTTTTTTATGCAATTCTGAACAATACCAATCTCATGGAAAACAAAGTTGGAGATAACATAAATAGACCCTGAAAGCCTAATAGTTACTTAATAGAAAACAAACAAAATTTTGGTAAATATTCTTGCAATTTTCCAATCTTTAGAAGTTGGTTTACACTCGTCATTCATGTAGACTATATCATAGTCTTCTAACCTCTCAAATGCCTTTTCAAACTTTTCAGCTGCATCAAGCATCAAGTATGTGGAATTCCATCTAGTTTGAACATCAAGACACAACATACTCTTGCAAGATATGTTCTCCTCTTCAATGCACTTCTTAAATTTAGCAAGTTTAGAAGGAGAAGATCTAACAAACCTAACGGCATTTCGAATTCTAATCAATGTATTATTTACATCTTTCAGACCATCACACATAATTAAATTCAATATATGTGCACAACACCTGACGTGCACGAAATCCCCATCCAACACAAATGCATGTTTGAAACGTTTCTTTAGATAAGCAATAGTTGTATCATTTGATGAAGCATTATCAACAGTTACGGTCACAACCCTATCAATACCCCAATGTTTCAAACATTCTTCCACCTCTTTTCCTATTGTTTCCCATTATGATTTTCAATCTAAGAGATTAATTATTCTCTTATGAAGCTTCCAATTTCTATCACAAAGTGTGCAGTCAAAACCATATAATTAACATTTTGAATCGATGTCCAAGTATCAGTTGTAAGTGAGACTCTATATCCTTCATTCACAAAAATATCTCTCAATTGTTCTCCCAAGTTAGCATATATTCCTAAAATATCTCTAGCAATTGTAGTTCGAGAAGGACTAACAAATCTTGGTTCTATTAATAACAAAGTCCATTCCACAAACCTCCTAAATCCCTCATTCTCCACAAATCTAAATGACAACTCGTCAATTATGATCATCTCAGCAATTAGTCTTCAAGCATTCTCAATGGTAAATATCTTATAATTAACTTTTTTACTATCACTGTCTTTATTCTGAAATGCTAACTTTGTTTGAGTCATATCTACTTTATTGTCTTTCAATTGAAAAGGATTCTTTTTACAGTAATGTTCAAGATGCTTTCTCATAGTTGAATTTTCATTTCTTCTTGGATGACATGAATACACCACATCACAATAATTACATTTAGCATGTGGATCATCATCACTATATTAAGAGCATTTAGTAAAATGATCCAATACCATAGATATATTTTTCCTCTTCTTTCAAGATGGTTGGAGTTCTGGTGGTGGCATGATAACCTCAACGACATCTTTGTTACCATCGTTATTGCCATTAAACTTGTCGACATTCTGCCTAGTGTAACGGACATACTTGTCCAAGGTGTGTTTACCTATGGCCGTATGCTCCGAATACTCCCAATTTATCTTGTCTTTATGTCTTGTACATAGTTTAGTTAGTTGCTTTCAATTTCAAGTCGATATGCTTGGGTGTGACGTTTTGGCATTTTCATATGCAAGCCTGCCAGAGCTGAAAATGTTAAAAATGTACTATAGGGGAGGCACACCTGTTGAATCCCCGCCCAAGCCTTGTCGCACTCTTTGCAATCTATGCTTTCTTATTGCAATTGACAGTCTTCAAAGCTTGTTTTAACAACGATTTCAATGAATTTATTCCTTTCTCACGTTTTCTAAAATATTTTCCCAAAAACGTGAGTGGAGGCTAAATCGTGTGTTAAAGTTGTCCGCGGCTTGTGGATTTTGATCGGCTGACTTGTTGAGGGGATCGAACAAGTGCCGCACAATCGCTCATATCGTGTCTGAAGAGTTGCGATTGTGACAAGTGGTATCAGAGCCTAATTGGCTAGTTGACAGTTTGAGACGACAAGATGTCGGTGGCGAGACCGTCTAACAAAACCCATAATGAACGGCTTGTGGAAATCGAGGAGCAGATGCTCTACCTGGTGGAAGTCTCTGATTCCATCCAATTTCTAGAAAAACGGATTGAAGATATTGCCAAGAAAGCTGATGGCATTGAAGCGGTGTTCGGTCGTCTTGACGGATTACCCATACAAGAGTTTCTAACTAGAGTTGACACTCTGGAATCCCGAGTTGTGAGAACCGGAAACGTCACCTACGAGCGTGGTGACAATTCGTCGGGCTCTGTCGCCCAAATGGAAGAACAAGTTATGGAGCTTGATAACTCACAAAAGAATATGATAGAGATGATAAACGGCATGACGGAGGATTTTCGAGCAACCCTCGATGTCGTTCGAAACGAACTCGCAGAGGTAAACACGAGGGTGAACCTTACTATGCGGGCATTAGCAAACCAGGCTCCAGCTGGAGGAGTCACTCCTGTTGGCAGAATCAAGATTCCTGAACCCAAGCCCTTCTCTGGGGTAAGGGACGCAAAGGCGTTGGAAAACTTTATCTTTGATGTTGAGCAGTATTTCAAGGCCACGAACACTGTTACCGAAGAGGCCAAGGTGACGTTGGCAACCATGCATCTATCTGAAGATGCGAAGTTATGGTGGAGATCCCGATACATGGACATCCAAGAGGGGCGTTGCACCATCGACACGTGGGACGCCCTAAAAGGAGAGCTTCGTTCTCAATTCTTCCCTGAGAACGTCGAAATTCTGGCTCGACTGAAGCTGCGTGAATTAAAACACACGGGAAACATCAGGGACTATGTGAAACAATTTGCTGGAGTGATGTTGGATATACGCGATATGTCGGAGAAAGACAAAGTTTTCTGTTTTGTCGAAGGTTTGAAGCCGTGGGCTAAGACCAAGCTGTATGAGCAACGGGTCCAAGACCTCACGTCGGCATACGCAGTGGCTGAACGGTTGTTCGATCTATCTAGTGAATCTCAAGATGTAAGACGACAACAAGCTTCCTCCTCTGGGGGAAACCGGAACAACCGCCCAAGTTCCCCTAAGTCTGCAGGGCCACAAACGACAAGGTGGGGACCTCAAGACCTCTCAAGCAAATACGGGAAACAACTGGCGGGGACCAAACAATCAGAACACAATCGGTCGTTCCATCAGTTGTTTCATATGTAAAGGGCCCCATCTTGCCAGAGAGTGCCCCAATCGGACCGCCTTCAATGCTTTTCAAGCCACCCTAGCTTCAGACTCGAATGATAGATTGAGTCAAACTGAAGGAGAAGCTGGACCAGTAGAAGAGGGCGAGAATCCCCGGATGGGGGCTCTGTAGTTTCTGTCGTCACTCCAGAAGAAGATGGGAGAGACCAGTGGGCAGACGAAGAATGGTCTAATGTATGTAGACTGTTGGGTTAACCAGAAGTCGCCCAAGAGCACTATGCTGGATTCTGGTGCCACCCACAATTTCATAGCAGAAGCAGAAGCCAGACGGCTGAATCTCCGCTGGGAGAAAGACGCAGGAAAAATGAAGGCCATGAACTCAACTGCCTTACCTATTGTCGGGTTAGTAAAACGAACGACAATAAGGTTGGGAGAATGGAGCGGTCTCATAGATTTGGTGGTCGCCAAGATGGATGACTTTGATGTAGTATTAGGTATGAAATTTCTACTTGAAGATCAGGTCTACCAATGCCACTAGCCAGATGTCTAGTGATTACTGGAGCAGCGCCCACTGTTGTACAAACAGAGATCTGTCAGCCTGATGGGATAAAAATGATTTCGGCTATGCAATTAAAGAAGGGCCTTGCCCGTGACGAACCGACATTCATGGCTATTCCGCTGGATTCATTGAAAGGCCCAGGGGAAACCATCCCCAAAGACATCCTGCGTGTCTTAGAGAAGTACAAGGATGTGATGCCGGACAGCCTGCCTAAGTCGTTGCCTCCATGAAGAATGATCGATCACGAGATTGAGTTACTGCTAGGGGCAAAACTGCCTGCGAAGAATGCTTATCGTATGGCGCCACCGGAGTTAGCTGAACTTCGGAAACAATTAGATGAACTACTGAGCGCAGGATTTGTGAGACCTGCGAAAGCTTCATATGGAGCCCCGGTCCTTTTCCAGAAGAAGAAGGATGAAAGTCTGCGGTTGTGCATTGACTACTGCACCCTGAACAAGATCACAGTCCGCAACAGATACCCGCTACCTATAATCACGGACTTATTTGACCGTCTGCATGGGGCAAAGTATTTCTTGAAACTAGACCTGCGGTCAGGTTACTATCAAGTAAGAATTGCCGAGGGAGACGAGCCCAAAATGACTTGCGTCACCAGATCTGGGGCGTTTGAGTTCCTTGTCATGCCATTTGGTCTTACCAATGCGCCGACGACGTTCTGCACACTAATGAACCAGGTCTTCCATGAATACCTCGACAAGTTTGTCGTGATCTATCTTGACGATATAGTGGTTTATAGTTCCACGATGAAAGAACATAAGGACCACCTCCAAAGAGTTTTTCAGAAATTGAAGGAGAACCAGCTGTATGTCAAGAGGGAAAAGTGTTCCTTTGCGCAAGAGCGGATAAATTTTCTGGGCCATGTGATTGAGTGTGGCCGAATCAGTATGGAGGAGGGGAAGATTGTCGGGATCCGTGATTGGGAAGTACCAAGGTCAGTCACTGACTTGCGCTCCTTCCTTGGATTAGCCAATTATTATAGGCGGTTCGTGGAAGGATTCTCCAAAAGAGCAAGCCCGCTATCTGACTTGCTGAAGAAAGACAACAAATGGACTTGGACACCCGAATGCCAGGCCGCTTTTGACGAGTTGAAGCAAGTGATGATCAAAGGGCCGGTTTTGGGGATCGCCGATGTGACCCAACCGTTTGAAGTTGAGACCGATGCGTCTGACTACGTGTTGGGTGGTGTTCTCCTACAGAATGGACACCCCATCGCCTATGAGAGTCGAAAGCTTAATGTGGCAGAGAGGAGGTACACTGTATCGGAGAAAGAAATGCTCGCTGTGGTACAATGTTTAAGGGCCTGGAGGCAGTATTTACTGGGGTCAACTTTTGTTGTGAAGACAGACAACAGTGCTACTTGCCACTTCTTTACCCAACCAAAGTTGACCTCAAAACAAGCAAGATGGCAGGAATTCCTAGCCGAGTTTGATTTTGAGTTTGAGCATAAGAAGGGAGTGAGCAACAAGGCAGCTGATGCGCTTAGTCGAAGAGGTGAACATGCTGTTCAAGGCATGTTGGCACACCTTTACGCGAGTCAGATCGATGGTCCTATGCGCGATGTGTTGAGGGAATTCTTGCAGAAAGATTCTGCCGCTCGAAGTGTCATGAGTTTAGCTGAGGCGGGTAAGACAAGACAGTTTTGGGTCGAAGATGGCCTGTTGGTGACAAAGGGAAGACGGCTGTATGTCCCTAGAGGGGGCAACCTAAGGAAGAAATTACTACACGAGTGTCACGACACTCTGTGGGCCGGCCACCCCGGATGGTAGAGAACGTACGCCTTGCTGAAGAAGGGTTACTTTTGGCCCAGTATGAGAGACGATGTTATGCAATACACGAAGACATGTCTCGTCTGTCAACAAGACAAAGTCGAGAAGGCAAAGGTTGCTGGACTTCTCGAACCCCTGCCAGTTCCAACGAGACCGTGGGAGAGTGTTTCTATCGACTTCATCACCCATCTCCCCAAAGTAGGCGACTATGAGACTATCTTAGTCATCATAGATCGATTCTCAAAATATGCCACTTTTGTTCCCACTACGAAGTAGTGTTCGGCAGAGTTGACTGCTCAATTGTTCTTTAAACATGTCGTGAAGCTGTGGGGTGTACCGACCAGTATTGTGAGTGATTGAGATGGTCGATTCATTGGCACCTTTTGGACGGAGTTATTCACCTTCTTGGGGACAAGTCTGAATGTATCCTCAAGTTACCACCCTCAGACAGAAGGTCAGACAGAGCGGTTCAACTGTATGCTTGAAGAATACTTGCGCCATTTTGTTACTGCAAGGCAAAAGAATTGGGCGCAGTTTCTGGATCTGGCCCAGTTCTGTTTCAATGCTCAGACGAGCTCATCAACTGGGAAGAGCCCTTTCGAGATTGTTTGCGGAAGGCAGCCGGTGTTGCCACACCTTGTTGATCATCCCTACGCAGGGAAGAACCCTCAAGCTCACAACTTTACTAGGGAATGGAAGCAGACCACAGACATCGTTCGAGCCTATCTGGAGAAGGCATCAAAGCCGATGAAGAAGTGGGCAGACAAGAGGCGCCGCCCCCTAGAGTTTCAGGCGGGAGATCAGGTCCTCATTAAGTTACGACCGGGACAGATGCGGTTCCGTGAACGCAAAGACCAACGCCTCGTGAGAAAATACGAGGGACCAGTAGAAGTGCTGAAAAAGGTAGGGAACACGTCTTACAGAGTTGCGTTGCCCGCGTGGATGAAAATCCACCCAGTAATTCATGTGAGTAATTTGAAGCCCTACCATCAAGATCCTAATGACATGCAACGTAATGTCATAGTCCGACCAACCATCGACCTCAGTCAGAAAGAGAATAAAGAAGTTGAAGAAATTCTGGCTGAGCGAGTGAGGAAGGGCCGAAGACCCACAAGAAGGATCCACGAGTACTTGGTAAAGTGGAAGAACCTTCCTGTGGAGGAAACCAGTTGGGAACGTGCCGAAGACTTAGAAGCCGAAGCGCAGAAGATTGAGGAGTTCAAGTTGCACCAGTCGACAGGGACGTCAACTGTTTAGATGTGGGAGAATGTAACGGACATACTTGTCCAAGGTGTGTTTACCTATGGCCGTATGCTCCGAATACTCCCAATTTATCTTGTCTTTATGTCTTGTACATAGTTTAGTTAGTTGCTTTCAATTTCAAGTCGATATGCTTGGGTGTGACGTTTCGGCATTTTCATATGCAAGCCTGCCAGAGCTGAAAATGTTAAAAATGTACTATAGGGGAGGCACACCTGTTGAATCCCCGCCCAAGCCTTGTCGCACTCTTTGCAATCTATGCTTTCTTATTGCAATTGACAGTCTTCAAAGCTTGTTTTAACAACGATTTCAATGAATTTATTCCTTTCTCACGTTTTCTAAAATATTTTCCCAAAAACGTGAGTGGAGGCTAAATAGTGTGTTAAAGTTGTCCGCGGCTTGCGAATTTTGATCGGCTGACTTGTTGAGAGGATTAAACAAGTGCCGCACAATCGCTCATATCGTGTCTGAAGAGTTGCGATTGTGACACCTAGCGCCTACAATAAGGATAAAAAGAGGTCTTTAATTAGCATGAAAAAAAATTGACATATTGAATTACTAAAATACAAATACTTTTTACTTAAGCAAGTAGCTAGTCAATATAATTAACTTAGTAGTTAATACGTTTGTTAGTGATTAATATAATATACATTTAGTTTCAATTTTCTCACTTATATTTTGTACTCAAGAAATGAGTATTCTTATTTAACACTCATACTTTTCAAGATTTAAATGGAGCCTTTTCAAGATTTAAATGGAGTTTTGTTAATTAAAGCCTCAAGAGTCAAATATTAAAAAGTATTTCTTAAAATTGTAATTATAAACTTGATTTTCAAGAACTAAACACACATATAAACCAAAAAAAAAAAAAAAAATGATACTATTGTTATATGAGTAAAGGCTTTAAAAAAAAATCATATTATTGTTATCATAGTGTTATCAATGCGGCTTCACAACTTGAGTCCCATGAAGATGGAGACTATGAAGATGGAGATAGACTGACTAAGTAGGGAAGTCAACGATAACTTATCAACATGGAAGATGTTAACGGTCGAAAAAAAAACTACCTACCTATCGTTTGCGTCGCCGGCCGTAGGGAGCGTCTTCGTCGTCAGAGGGAGTGTCAGTGTCGAAGGATCCCAGAGGTGGCGTTTACATTGTCGAAGCCGGAGGGAGACTTCATGTGGCGTTTCGTTGTTTGGGTGCCGGAGCCAGAGGGAGAGTTCGTGTGGCGTTTCGTCGTTTGCGTGCTAGAGGCAGAGGGAGAGTTCGCCTGGCCTTTTCAGTTTTCACGTTTTCGATTGCCTCTGCGTACCAACTTCCAAATTTTGGCCTTTACCCTAATTAACTTATATTATATTATTATATATTTAATTATATATATATATTTAATTTTTTTAAATAAAACAATTCGATTCAGTTTGAGAATCAGTTCTTAACATCTTAAACTGAACCAAAGCGAATTTTATGCGGTTTATTTTAAATAGAAACTGAACCGAACCGTATGCATTTGGTTTTGGTTCGGTTTCGATTCGATTAGTGATTTAGTTCGGTTTTCAACTTCATTTTGAACACCCCTAATTTAGAGAGATGCACATGATTTTAAAATATGTCCCCAATTCAAATAACAAAATATGTGACAGGTCTTATCTTGACTTTTCATGACAGAATGTAAGTGTCAATAAGGGTTAGTAAAATTGTCAGTGAACTAAATTGTGTGTTTCACTAAACTAATTTCCACGCTACACATTTTATAAATCTAACCTAAAAAACCGTTTACCTTTGTTTTTCACTAAGTGGTACTCGCAACATACAATATCATAGCATAGGTCCTGATGTCATATGCATCGATCAAGAAAAACATTACAATAGGTCATAATTCTTATAGAGTAGACTTTGACATTGCATAAGTAATTTTAATGGTTAAGTTTTGTATGGATCATCACTTTTTTTAAAAAATGAACTTCATTAAATTTTGTATGAATCATTTTAATAAATCACATTAGATAAACACATGTAGCAATTTTAATTTTACAGCATAACATATACACGCTCTGCCTCTCTCGTTTCCTCTCAGCCCTGACCTCTCGTGGAACCCGACGACGGCAATTCTCCGCTCTCCGCCGCCAGCTCGAACTCCGGCGACACTCGAACTCTGGCGGCACTAGGCGAATCCTGAACAAAGATCAAAACAATTTTGTGCTCTCGTTTTCTTTGTTACTGATATTTGGTTATTCGGATCGATGGGTCGTTCTCGGATGATGTCTCGTCCAGAAGATGAGGACTCAAATCAGAGGTTTGTGCTTTTCATTTAAGCGTTCTAGCTAATCTGATTCTGAATTGCTGGAAATTTTAGCTATTGAGAATGCGTTACATTTTGTTTAATTCCATGAAACTCTTCTTATGTTTCGTCTGAAGGAATTTATAATTTGTATTATGTTTTTTGGAAACCGAACATGAGTTGAAGAGGATACTAGCTATCTTCTTTTAATCAAGTCTGCCAGGTTCTTAACTGTCAGAATATATATCACTATGATTTAATCTCAAAATGCCACCTAAACTGAAAGGCGTGGTTTGTGTAGGATCCTGAATTGTTCATTTCATTGGGATGCAAGTTTAAAAATGAGATGAACTGAAATTCTTATTCTGTATTTTCTTCGTATAATCTCTTGTTTGATTGAATGTGTGTGACACTGGAGTTTATCATTTTTGTTTCAGAAGAGTATGTTCTTGGTTAATTTAATTCTTGGCGTTAAGTTGTCCTTTGTTTTTGTGCAAAATTCTTCCATTTGGCTCTCATGTTGTTCTTCTCTGAATCCATTGTTCAGTAAATCCAAGAGGAAAAGGCCTAGTTCCACAGAGGTTACGAATCCAGCTACAGGTATTCTGCTTTAATATCATTGGAGAGAGAGAAGAAAATGGGTCCAATATTTCATTTATGGTTTACTAAAGGTTGTAGTGCCTTATTTCACTCGGAGAAGCAATTTTTACACAATCCTCTAAAGTCATGTTGCGCTTTCTTTTATGAATTAGTGAAGGTTCTGGTTCCTTATTTCACTCATAGATGCAATTTTTACACAATCCCCTAAAGTCATAGCGTGTTTTCAGTAATGTGTTTTCGGCCGTTTTTCAATCTTTTTGGCTCATGTCTACAGTTTCTTTTTTGGGCTGTTAGGTTGGTAGGTCAAGAAATGAGTGATTAAAGAAGGGCCTTTACAGTTGGGTTACAGTAATGTGATTTCTGCAGTTTTCTGTTTTCTTTTCTTATTTTACCCTGGCCATTGTATAACTTCAACTGTTATCTTAGTAGGTCAGGAATCGGGAGATGGTAAAGCAGCCTTATACCATTGTAATTACTGCAACAAAGATTTATCTGGAAGGATTCGCATAAAGTGTGTGGCATGTCCAGATTTTGACCTCTGTGTGGAGTGCTTTTCTGTTGGAGCAGAGCTCAGACCTCACAAAAGCAACCATCCTTATAGGGTTATGGTGAGTTTCCTGTATCCTTATTAGTATTACTATATGTTATTACTATGGCTCATGTTACTTAAACCATTAGGCATAGTTGTGTAGGGTCTGCTATCTATTGAATCTACAGTGAGTGTTCAATCTTCTTCTATGCGTGCATAGAAACAAGCCCACCAAAACACCCCTCTAAAGGAAGGGGTTCCAACTAAGTAAAATGTTTCCAAGCAAATAATTACGAAAGGTCGTCGTAAGCGAAGCCCAAAGGGACACATGAAATCTAGCTAAGGACCAAACATCACAAAGGTCCCTTTCCCTACCTCTAAAGACCCTATCATTCCTCTTCCCCCAAATATCCCTCACAAACCCCAACCATCCACCAAAAACAGCCTTTCTCCTTAAAAGGCGGATGGAAAGGAACTCCTCGATTGTCCCAGGAATGGTTCTCTAGCCAACCAAGCTAAAGTTAAACTTGTGCAGAAAAGAACTCCACATGGCCCGAACATACTGACAGTCTCAAAGAAGATAATCATGGTCTTCCTTTGCCTTCCGACAAAGGATACAACAGAAAGGCCTAACAAGCAAGGTTTTCCTTCTAACAAGGCTATCCATAGTGTTCACATGACCAAACAAAACTTGTCAAATAAAAAATCTAACTTTCTTAGGAACCTTAATCCTACGAACCACATAAAAACAGACTCTCTAGTGGGAGAGGGATCCAACAACAAAGAGAACAAGGACTTGCTTGAAAAACCTTGACTAGGTTGGGACACCAAACACGCACATCCCTTCTCCCTTCCCTAGACAAGCAGCCCTTAAGCAGAGAAAGAAGAGAAGCCACCTCCGTCATTTATCTATTGGTTAAATGATGGCGGAACCCGAAAGAAAAGGACACCGAATTTTCAATCTAGCTCAAAAATTCCGAAATCAGACAGTTTTTTAAAAGAGGACAAATAATAGAGATGTGGAAACAAAGAGCAAAGAGAACTCTCCCCCACCCACTGATCCTCTGATATTCTTTCATTTTTTTTTTCTCAACGAAAGTAGTTGCTTTAAAAAAAAAGAAAAAGAAAAATCTTCTATGCATTCTTTAACAAATATGTTCTACTGTATAAGGAGTGAGAAGTCCCTTGCAAACAACTTGATGCTGTTAATAATGCAGTTATGGATATCAACTCAAACTTGCAAATGGGTTATTACTTATTATTTATGATGTAACCAAACTTTTATTTCCGGTCTCCTGACATCTGCTTTTTTCTTTTCCTTTTTTCTTTTTTTGAAATGGAGACAAGCCTCAATAACAAAAACAAAAACAGCAATAATAGTGAGCTGTTCTTTACTAATGAACACTAATATTTATACTAGTTTGTACTAACTTAATGCTTAAGTAACCTGAGCCTCCCATAGCTACATTAGCCTTCAAAGCTATTTTCCTATTGACTAGCCTTCCATGGAAAGTTTTACAAATAAAACAGATTTTGACTGTCAAACCCCCACATCCATTTACCTCATCCCTTCTCAAAAATCATAGATGTCTACTTTTCAATAGAACCTGTAAGGCCCCCAATTATCCACACCTATAGGAGGAGGGGTAGAAAGGTAACTGCACCGGATAGTATTAATGAACGATGATTGGATGGAAGATCGTGTAGGGTAGGGCCCACTGGGCAGAAAGATAGGTGAGCCTATAAATAGCTATTGTTAGGTATGGGGTAGCTAGGGTATTTTTTATCTTCTTAAGGTGTAAGGCTGTTGTAGCCGCAAGGGTCTCTTTCTATCAAGGAGACTGGTATGTTCTTTTCTTTGTTGCTCTTTGTTGGTTTCTTTTCATATTGTGACGTTGTAATCATTTTGGCTTATATATAAATAAAGTAAATCAGAGTACCGCCTTTGTTTAGCCATTGTTATTGTGTTTTCAGTCCAAAATCATTGTTAGTAGCCTAACATTTGGTATGATAGCCTGAAAAAACTAGGGGTGGTTACAAGACTAATGGCGCAAAGACAAATAGAAGACAAAGTTGATGGAACTGAGAAGGAGATAATGGCCCTGAAAGAGATGTTATTAGAGATGAAAAAATCGATGGAGAGAATGGTTGAGGATCTGAGAGAGAGCCATAGCTACAAAAGAAGAGAGGAGTCTGGGACCTCCGATGGATTGGTCATGAAATTGAAGGGAAAGGCTGAGGAAACCGATACTATTAATGAAGGGAACTTGACCATGGTCGACCGTAGCAAATATAAGAAATTGGAAATGTCGATGTTCTTGGGAGAAAACCCGGAATCCTGGGTTTACAGAGCAAAACATTTCTTTGAGATCAATAATTTACCCAAAACAGAGAAGGTAGTAAGCTTTGGACAAGATGAGGTAGACTGGTACAGATGGTCACATAATAGGAAGAAGGTGGAATTGTGGGAGGATTTGAAGGAAAGGATGTTTGAATTCTTTGAAGACACAGGCCATAAGAGTTTAGTGGCGAGACTGATCAGAATTCAACAAGATGGTTCCTACAACGATTACGTAAAGAAATTTGTTAATTATTCAGCACCCCTGCCCCACATGACAGAGAGTGTGTTAAGGGATGCGTTCCTGACCGGGTTAGAGCCAACCCTCCAAGTTGAAGTGGTGAGCCGCAATCTGCAAACTCTGGAAGAGTGTATGACAGAAGCACAGTTGGTCAATGATAGAAATTTAGCCCTGAAATGGTCCAAGGCGGAATGGGGAGGAATGGATCACAAAAAAGGAGAGGGGAGCACGGGCAAGGGTCCAGAAGGAGTTGAAAAGGGAATAACCTGGAAAACAGAGTTTACTTTGAAACAGGTAACAATTCCCATTAAAGGCAACTACCAGAAGAGTGAACCACCAGTGAAACGTTTATCTGATGCAGAATTCAGAGCAAGACTCGACAAGGGTCTGTGTTTTAAATGCAATGAAAGGTACTCCTTGGGACACCGATGCAGAATGAAGGAAAAACGAGAGTTGATGTTGTTTATCATGAACAAAGAAGAAAGTCTGGAAGAGGAAGGCAGAACAGAGGAGTCTAATGAGGATGTGTTAGAGTTGAAACAGATTGAATTGAAGGAGGGAACTGAAATTGAGTTGAAAGCAATACATGGACTAACAAGTAAAGGAACTGAAATTGAGTTGAAAGCAATACATGGACTAACAAGTAAAGGAACAATGAAGATAAAGGGTGAAATCAAAGGGAAGGAAGTACTGGTATTGATTGATAGCGGGGCCACCCACAACTTCATACACAACAAGATTGTTGAGGAAATGGGATTAGCAATAGAGAAGAGTAGTCCATTCGGGGTCACTATTGGAGATGGTACGTGATGCTAAGGAAGAGGGGTGTGTTAAGATTAGAACTGAAACTAATTGTGGCTGATTTTCTAGCAATTGAACTCGGAAATGTGGATCTCATTCTGGGAATGCAATGGCTGGATACAACAGGAACCATGAAGATACATTGGCCATCCCTGACCATGACATTTTGGATGGGAAAAAAACAGATTACCCTCAAGGGTGATCCTTCCCTTATTAGAGCTGAATGTTCTATGAAAACCATAGAAAAACATGGGAGGAGGATGATCAAGGCTTCTTACTAGAAATGCAGAGCTATAAGGTAGAGAGGGATGAGGAATCCTTTGAAGAACAGAGGGTGAAGGGCAATGAGGAGGAGTCCCCAATGATTCAATTCCTACTAAAGCAATACACGGATTTATTTGAAGAACCTAAGGGGCTACCACCTAAGAGATAAGTTGACCATCATATTTTGTTGTTGCCGGGCCATAAACCTATCAACGTGAGACCCTACAAGTATGGTCACACCCCGAAGGAAGAAATTGAGAAGTTGGTTACCGAGATGCTCCAAGTTGGGATAATCCGACCCAGTCACAGCCCCTACTCTAGTCCAGTTTTGATGGTTAGAAAGAAAGATGGAGGGTGGAGGTTCTGCGTTGACTACAGAAAATTAAACCAAGTAACCGTATCTGATAAATTTTTAATACCTATGATAGAGGAATTGTTAGATGATTTGCACGAGGCCACAGTCTTCTCAAAGCTGGATCTTAAATCAGGGTATCATTAGATACGGATGAAGGAGGAAGACGTTGAAAAAACTGCATTTAGGACCCATGAGGGACACTATGAGCTATTGGTCATGCCGTTCGGCCTCACCAACGCACCAGCTACTTTCCAATCATTGATGAATCAGGTATTTAAACCTTTTCTCAGAAGATGTGAATTGGTTTTTTTTTACGATATACTTGTGTATAACACGAATCTCACAGAGCATGATAAGCTTTTGGGCATGGTATTTGCAGTAATGAGGGATAACTACTTAGTTGCCAACAAAAAAAAATGCGTGATAGCTCATTCGCATATCCAATACTTGGGACATTTAATATCCAGTAAAGGTGTAGAGGCAAATGAAGAAAAGATTAAGGACATGGTAAATTGGCCCTAGCCCAAAGATGTAACTGGATTGAGGAGGTTTTTAGGCTTGACTGGTTACTACAGAAGATTCGTCAAGGGATATGGGGAGATGGCAGGCCCTTTGACCAAGCTACTACAAAAGAACTCATTCCTATGGGTGAAGAAGCAACAGAGGCATTTGATAAGTTGAAATTAGCCATGACAACCCTACCCGTACTAGCCCTACCGGACTGGAACCTATCCTTCATCATTGAAACGGATGCGTCTGGGATTGCTCTAGGGGCAGTTCTATCTCAAAATGGCCACCCTATAGCTTTTTTTAGTCAAAAACTTTCACCTCGAGCTCAAACCAAATCCATATATGAGAGGGAATTGATGGCAGTGGTTCTTTCGGTACAAAAGTGGAGACATTACCCTTTGGGAAGGAAGTTCACAATCATCTCAGATCATAGAGCCCTCAAATTTCTTTTAGAGCAGAGGGAAGTGCAACCCCAATTCCAGAAGTGGTTGACTAAACTCCTAGGGTACGACTTCGAAATACTTTACCAACCGGGGTTACAAAACAAAGCAGCCGATGCCCTCTCCCGAATAGAACAACCACTAGAATTGAGGAGTATGTCCACCACGGCTATTGTTAACATCGAAGTGGTTGAGAAGGAGGTCGAGTTAGATGAGGATCTCAAGGCAATCATCGAAGAATTAAAGGAAAATCCTGATGAGTCTAGTAAGTTCCAATGGATTAATGGAAACCTACAGTATAAGAAACTAATTGTTCTGTGCAAGAAATCCTCCTTGATTCCCACCCTACTACATTCGTTTCATGACTCAATTTTAGGAGGCCACTCCGGATTTTTAAGGACCTATAAAAGAATGTGTGGGGAACTATATTGGAAGGGCATGAAAGCTGATGTAAAAAAATATGTAGAGGAGTGTGAGGTATGCCAGATAAATAAGTTGGAAGCAACTAAACCAGCTGGAGTTTTGCAGCCAATTCCAATCCCTGAAAGAATTTTGGAAGAATGGTCCATGGACTTCATTAAAGGATTACCCAAGGCAGGAGGGATGAATGTGATATTGGTAATAGTGGACCGGCCAAGCAGATATTCTTATTTCATCACCATGATACATCCCTTTACTGCCAAGCAAGTGGCTGAAGTGTTTATTGACAGGGTAGTGAGTAGACATGGAATACCTAAGTCAATCATATCCGACAGAGACAAAATTTTCAATAGAAATTTTTGGAAAGAACTATTTGCTAGCATGGGGACACTCCTAAAAAGAAGTACGGCGTTCCCCACAAACGGACGGGCAAACCGAAAGGGTAAACCGCTGTGTGGAAACATATTTGAGGTGTTTTTGTAATGAACAGCCTAAGAAGTGGAATACGTTCATTCCCTGAGCTGAACTATGGTATAACACGACCTTTCATGCTTCCACAAGATCCAATCCCTTCCAGATTGTATACGGCAGACAGCCCCCTCCCTCTGATATCGTATGGCAACAACAAGACTCCTCACAATGAAGTGGAACAAATGCTGCAAGAGAGGGATTTAGCCCTGAATGCTCTAAAGAAAAACTTGAACGTAGCGCAGAACCGAATGAAGAAAATGGCTGACTCAAAAAGTAGAGAGCTTAAGTTCAAGGTGGGAGATGAGGTATATTTCAAGCTTCGACCCTATAGGCAACGTTCGTTAGCACGAAAAAGATCTGAGAAGTTGGCTCCTAAATTCTATGGACCATACAAGATCATTGAAGAAATTGGGGAAGTGGCGTATAGACTACAATTACCTCCCGAAGCCTCTGTTCATGACGTCTTCCATATTTCCCAACTTAAACTGAAATTGGGGAAACAGCAAGTGGTGCAAATCCAATAACCAGTCATGACGGAAGAATTTGAACTACAATTAAGACCAGAGACCATGCTGGGGATTCGTTGGAATACTGAATTGGGGGCCAATGAATGGTTGGTGAAATGGAAAGAGCTACCTGAGAATGAGGTTACATGGGAAGCAGTTTACCAAATGAATCAATAATTTCCCACCTTCCACCTTGAGGACAAGGTGAACTTGGAGCCAAGGGGTATTGTAAAGCCCCCAATTATCCACACCTATAGGAGGAGGGGTAGAAAGGTAACTGCACCGGATAGTATTAATGAAGGATGATTGGAAGGAAGATCGTGCAGGGTAGGGCCCACTGGGCAGAAAGATAGGTGAGCCTATAAATAGCTATTGTTAGGTATGGGGTAGCTAGGGTATTTTTTATCTTCTTAAGGTGTAAGGCTGCTGTAGCCGCAAGGGTCTCTTTCTATCAAGGAGACTGGTATGTTCTTTTCTTAGTTGCTCTTTGTTGGTTTCTTTTCATATTGTGACGTTGTAATCATTTTGGCTTATATATAAATAAAGTAAATCAGAATACCGCCTCTGTTTAGCCATTTTTATCGTGTTTTCGGTCTAAAATCATTGTTAGTAGCCTAACAAGAACCTTAATAAGAAGTTGAGATGAATGTGTGTGTGTGTGGATTTGAGATAGGCTATAATAATAATAATAAAATTGCATCTTAGACACCATAAGGAAGAGTTTGCTTGTACAGTATAGAAATAGAAATCAACATTGTTAGACGTATCTTCCAAGACCTTCCGATTCCACTCCTTCCAAAATCCGAATTTCCCAAAGCTTCCAAATTTCCCAAAAGGAAAGCTTGAACTACAATTTTCGACAAAATCTTTGTTTTTCCTTTTAAGGTTCCACCCATTTAAAGCTGTGAAAGCAACTCCACCAAATTTGGCAAGCGAAGAGAAACAAAAAGTCTTTAATAGCAGATTCCAACCACTCCAAGAAAAAAATATTCAGATAAATGAATGATCGGTATTTTCTTCATCCCTCAATCATAAGCTGCAAGCCGAAGGTGAAAGGCTCTACTAGCAACTTCCTCTGTATTCTGTCATTTGTTTTCAAGTATTTTAAGAAGCACAAACATAGGTCCATGTTCAACACATGTCAGACATTTGTTCGACATGTATCAGACACTTGTTAGTGTAATAAATGTGTTAGACATGCATAGAAAGAACACTTGTTGAGTAAAATGAAAAGACATTTATGACAATAACAATAAGTTTGATTGTGAAATACATCAAACTAATTTTTTAAGCATATAACTGCATGTACTTCGAATTTTGTTCGGGTAAAAAAGTGTTATATGTTTTTAAAAAGGTAAATTGTAACAAGAGTGTCACTGCCATGTCTGGGTCCTAAATTTTAAATATGTGACATGTCGCTATGTCGTGTCATGTTTGTGTCCCATATCTGTATCTTTGCTTTTTAGCGCGCAAGTGTTTACGAGCCAAACTCCAAAGGAAAAGTTAATCTTTTTTGAAACATTAAACTACCATATCACATTTCAATCAACGGAGTTGTAAGCTTGTGGGAAGTTTCAGTGAGTTTGATGAAAGCTGATTTTGTAGAGAGAGAAAATCCCATTTTTCTCCAGGGACCAGTACATTCTGTCCATACCATGATTAATCTCATAGTATGATCAGCCCAACCAAGCCTATCTAACTATCAAGTACCCTGTCTAGAACATTCTGCATCTGTGGCGTCTTGTTTCTCGAAGAAAAGGTAAATGTCTGGGAAAGATTTCTTCAGAGAAGAGGATCCAAACCACTTGTCTTTTCAAAACTTTATTCTGCCCCCATTTTACCTCAAAATTTATGAAGTGGAAAAGAAGTCACTGTTTCTTTGTGATCTCGAACCGGCTTACCTTTTGAAATACCCTGCTCCAGTCACAATATCAAGTAGATCCAGTTTATTGAATTGATTCCATCATTGTCGTTGTGTACCCATTAACCTTCAAAAGCCTTTATTATTTCAAGAAAGCTACACTTAAATGTTACTAAGTTTTAAGATATTTCTACTTTTAAGAGAACAAATAAAAGAGTACACATATACTGTCTTTTTTTAGAGCAAGAAACAAACTTAGTGAAAAGTAAAAAGCGCAAAGTAAAGTCCAAATGATAAAATCACATTGAAATACGTGTGTTCCCCTCCGTAAATAAACAAGAACCCCCTACAATTTGAATTTATTACAAAGGGAGAGTAGTCTCCTTTTTTTCTTTTTTTTTTTCCTTTTTCCTCTTTGCTTATTGAAAAACTATCTACTCTTTTTGAAACTTAATGGTTTTATAACAGTTTTTTTAATCTATATCCATTAATTATCACTGTTGTCCCTTTATTTAATGGATCTGAATTGCTTAAAATATTGATTTGACTGTTAACACATTAACTCATTAGATGGAAATACTTTTTCTGACAGGATAATTTGTCATTTCCTCTTCTATGTCCAGATTGGCATGCAGATGAGGAGAGCCTACTTTTGGAGGTATGATCAATGATGATTACTTGAGTGTCCATCTACAGTATTTTATTTGCATATGTAAATCAAGGTTTTAACAAAATATGCAGTGATCATATCTTCTCTCTATTATAAGTATTATTTAGCTCCATCCACTTCTTACGTTGATTTAGGCCACACAATAGTCATCCTCTGTTAAGGTCTAGTCATCAATATGAATACAAATCAAACATTTTGGTTTCTTAAAGCTTATTTGTAATATCTTTTACCTTATGATTTTATGATCTCATAAATTCCAATTACATATACCGCTTCATCATCTTTCATTTCTTCGAAGATAGTTGCTTATCTATATTTAATGTGGTTGCTAATAAATGCTCTACTCTTTACCTGCATTTTATACCATCTATAGGAAGTTGCTCGAAAATACTCTGATCAAGTTTTTCCCATCAGGGATCTTGCTCCTTCCCATAATTTTGAACTCTAGTTATCCTGATCTTGGGCCAAAATCACTCGATGTTCAGGGCATTGCAGTGTATGGATTTGGAAACTGGGATGGAGTTGCAGAGCATGTTGGAACAAAAAGCAAGTTGCAGTGTCTCAATCACTATAATGCTATATATATGAACTCCCCGTGCTTCCCTCTCCCTGTAAGACTATCTGATTAACTCAACATATGTTGGTTTTTCTGTACTACATAATCTGAAACGAAAATAAAAACAGCATTCTCTACACTATTTAGGACCTGTCACACGTTATGGGTAAGAGCAGGGAGGAGCTTCTTGCCATGGCTACAGTCCCTGGTGAGGTCAAGAACGGTAATGAACCTGTTTCTTTAGATAATTGCCTTTTTCTGAAAAACTGTGGACATAAGCATATTCGTTGACTTCATTTGTCAAAAGAAAATATATATTGTTATATTTCCTACTACTACTCACATATTTGTTCTTTGTGACTACTGATATTGTATTCTGGGCAGTCATCTAATGCACTCATCTTTTTCTGAAATTGAAATCTATAAATGCATGTTTGTTGGAAATGCACCCTTTTTCATCTAGTGCAGATTTCGGCTAGAAGCTACAAATTACAAAACTTTGATTGTGCATTATTTAGTGCATATTTCACCATTTGGACAATCATCTAATATATGTGTATTATTTACTGCAGAGTTTCCTATGGCAGGGGAGCATAACCTTAATGAAGGGTCTTCATTATCAGCGAGAGTCAAGTATAACCATGTTCATTTTCTGTTCATGTTCCTCTATTGTCTTTGTTTAATCCCTCAATAAAGATTCTTATATGTATGTCTTTATCAGATGTGAAGAATCAAAGAAAGAGGACTCTGCCCATCAAACTTCTTCAAGTGGAACTGCAGGTAGCTTAGTAAATACTGGTTTTTTTTCTCTGCACTGTCGTATATGAATGTGTTCCTGGAAAGGAATATGCATTGTTTAACATGTTCAATTTCCGGTTATAATAGATGAAATTGTTTGTAGGTTCAATCAGTGGTAGTACATTTTCCGGTGCAGTAAAGAAGTCAAACAAACCACAGATAAAGAATGAAACCAAACAAGGAGGTTTGTTTTCTGCATTTTGCAAACTATTGCTTCTCTGATTGAGTTGCTGTGATATTATTTCCATCACTTGTTTGCATCTAATTCAATTCGCTTTGAAGCACATGGAATCTTAATTGCATGTGACTTCATCTTTCACCACGAACATGAACATTATATGGCCCTTGACATTCTATGATAGAACACTGATGTAGTGTTTCTATTATATTGATAATTCAAACACAACTTAAGCAAACCGTGAATCTCATAAGATGAGTCATGTTTCAGATAGTTCATAAACATCAAACAAAGTAAACCTCCTAATCCAAAATACCAAACACACAACAAAATACTAAAAAGCAAACCAGAATACAGAACACCAGTCTTCTGCTTCCCCTGTCTTTCAAAGAGTATTATAGACCTTTCCTTTCACTCCCAAACTGCCTATCCTTTCCCATCTCCTTCTCATTGATTTAACTTCCTTTTTGAAATAACTGTACACTTTTTTAATTATCTGTAGGTGGTTCTTTTTTAATTAACTGTAGGTGGTTCCTCACGTGCCTTATTTTTCTTTCTTCTATTATAAGTAAATAACAGTGGTGGTCTAACACTACTCTCCTCAAGGTGGAAATCAGGAAGTTGCTGTTGAAAATCACTGCACACTTCCCATGTAGCTTCATGTGGCGGTAACCCCTTCCAGCTAATCAAGACTTCCCAGTCCTTAGTATTAGGATTCTTTCGATAACCATAGACTTCTGGTAATGTCAACCATTCGTGCTTGTCATTTAAATGAGGTACTATTTGATGCACCTGCATATGATCTCCTAAAACCTTCTTCAATGTGATACATGAAAAACAGGGTGAATTGCAGCCATGGGTGGAAGTTCCAGTTTATAAGCTACTGCCCCAATTTTCTCAATAATTTTGTATGGCCCGAAATATTTAGGAGATAGCTTTTCATTCCTTTTCTTCCTTAAAGAAGTTTGTCTGTACGGCCTGAGTTTGAGAAAAACAAGATCTCCCACTCCATACTCTACATCTCTTCTTTTCAAATCAGCATACCTTTTCATCTTTTCTTGCGCAATGCTGAGGTGTTCCTTCAAGATACTCAAAACAAATTAAATTAATATATTAATGGTAGGTAGTTTTCCATATACTGCTTGGAAAGGAGTCATACCAAGTGAGCTGTGATATGTTGTGTTGTACCAAAACTCTGCCCAATGCAGCCAGTTGATCCACTCTTTCGGTCTCTCCACAAAAACATCTAAGATAGGCTTCCACCCCCTATTAACAACTTCAGTCTGTCCATCTGTTTGCCGATGATAAGCTGTACTTCTGTGGAGTTTTGTATCAGCCAATCGAAACAACTCAATCCAGAAATGGCTGACAAATACCCTATCCCGATCAGACACAATAGATCTTGGATATCCATGTAGCTTTACCACCTCTTCGACAAAAACTGCAGCCACTGTCTTAGCCGTATAAGGGTGTGTGAGGGCCAAAAAAGGAGCATATTTACGTAGTCTATCCACCACGACAAGGATAACTTCATGTCTAGCAGCCTTAGGTAACCCATCTATTAAATCCATAGAAATATCACTCCATATAGTGTCAGGGATTTCTAATGGCATTAATAACCCTGCTGGTGAAAGAGCCAAAGTTTTATTTCTTTTGACAAATCAAACATTCTGCACAGTATTTTTTTATGTCATTCTTCATTCCATCCCAATATAATTCTCCCATGATTTTTTTATACGTTCTTAATAATCTAGAATGTCCTCCAAACACCAAATCATGGTATGTCTACAAAATAGTTGGCAATAGAGATGAAGTTTTGGAAATAACAAACCTGCCTTTAAACTGCAACACACCTTGATTTACTGAAAAATTTGAAATATCAGATTGGTGCTTCTCCACTATGCCTTTAATTTCCTTCAACTTTGGATCTCTGTCTATCTCTTCTTGAATAACTGCTAAATCAATCAATGCTGGTGCTGATATACATAAAGCTCATTAGCAGTCTATTTCCCAAGATTTGCATAAAGCTCATTAGCTCGAAGAATTTCCAGCACCAATTCTAAGTGTTGTAAATGTTCTTCCAAACCTCTGTTGTATATGAGTATGTCATCGAAAAAAATTAGCACAAACCTCCTCATATACGGTCTAAAGATGGAGTTCATTAAGGCTTGAAAAGTTGATGGAGCATTGGTGAGCCCAACGGCATAACTAAGAGCTCATAGTGCCCTTCATGAGTTCTAAAAGCTGTCTTCTCCACATCTTCTTCATTCATCCGAATTTGGTGATATCCAACTTTGAGATCAATCTTTAAAAACATATTAGCTCCATTAAGTTCATCAAAAAGCTCTTCAATAACTGGAATAGGGAACTTATCTGGGATTGTTACATTGTTCAACGCTCTATAATCAACACAAAAACGCCAACACCCATCTTTCTTTCTGACCAACAACACGGGACTGGAATATGGGCTTGTACTTGGTCTAATAATTCCCGAAACTAACATCTCATCAACCAATTGCTCCATTTCTTCTTTCTGTTGGTGTGCATATCTATATGGCTGCACGTTCACTGGATCGTCCCCGGTTTGAGATGAATATGGTGTTCAATCCCTCGTTTTGGTGGTAATGTCTCGAGCCAACTGAATACATCATCAAACTTAGTCAACAGGGATGGTAGGGAATTATCGATTGTAGGTGGTCTCCTCATCATACATTTCTTCTATAGATAGTTACTGTGTAAGGCTCGACACTATCAAATAACCTTGATCTTCATCATTCCAAGTCTTCATCATATGTTTCAAACTAACCCTTGTCTTTGTTAAGCTAGGATCACCTTTGATTGTAATCTTCTTTCCATTATGCTGAAAAGTCATAACTAACTTCCTCCAATTCACTTCAGTTACACCTAAAGAATGTAACCACTGCATTCCAAGAATTACATCCACTCCTCCCAATTCTAAAGGTAAGAAACTATCAATAACCTTCCAATCACCAATCAATACTTCTACTTTGCCACAAACACCTTTCCCTTTAATGGTTGTCCCTGACCCAAGGATCACCCCATAATTTGTAGTTGTTGTCAAAGGAAGATTCAATGTAGTCACCAATTTTTCAGATATGAAATTGTGGGTAGCTCCACAGTCAATTAATACTACTACCTCCTCATTCTTCACTTTTCCCTTCACTCTCATGGTTCCAGGATTGTTTAAACCCACCACTGAGTTGATAGATAACTCAATGTTGAGATTTTCAACTGCTCCCACCTCAATTGGTTTATCTTCCACTTCATCATCTGGTTCATCTTCAATGATCTCTAATTCTTCCCCATTTTCTCACCAACCAGCATTCTTAACTCCTTTTGTTCTTTAATTTTACAATGATGCCCAGCATAATATTTCTCTTCACATCTAAAACATAAACCTTTCTCTCTTCGAGATTGAAATTCAGCATCTGACAATCTTTTATTGGTCCTTCCCTACGGTTTTCACCTGGATTCATCCCCTTCAAAGTTATTATTCTGATGGTTGTATTTCCTCCTGGTTGTATATTCGCATTGTTGCTGTTGGGAATCTCCTTGATTTTTGGCAAATTATACTGAATCTTATTCCCATATACTTTAACCAGCCCAGCCTCTCTGCGAACCATCTCTCTGTGTTCTATTTTTAATGCCAATTTCATCATCTGGGCCAAGCCCACAGGTTCCAGAACTGACCTTTCCGTTTTCAACCATGGATAAATTCCATTCACAAATGTTTCTTCTAATACAACCGTCTGTAAAAATGCCACAGGGGCTAAAAACTTATCAAAACGATTGCGGTATTCTTCCACTGTTGATTCCTGTTAATAGTTTAGAAATCGACCCACCAAAGATCCATCTCTTATCGCTCGAAAACGAGTTAACATCTTTGTTTTTAGATCATCCCAATCCTTAAAAGCCTCACGTTCTTCCTGAGAACGATACCAATCCAAAGCCGGTCCATCGAAGCTGATAATTGCCACAGATAACTTCTCTGAATCTGTCAAACTATGTATCTTGAAAAAACGAGCCGCTCGGAATAATCAAGAGTCCAGATCAGTGCCATATAAAACCGGTATTTTGACCTTCTTCAACTTACTCCGATCAGTCAATTTTTCATCATCACTCTTCCGATTCAACCTCAATTCATTGCTGAATTCATCTAACATAGTTTCGCTCCTCTTCTCTCTACTCACAGAACCATCGTCTTCTTTCGATGTCAATGCCCTTTCTCAAATAATACCTTCAAGATATTTCATAACCATCTGCTGTTGTTTTTCTATCGTTGCATTCATATTTTCAATGTTCTTCGAAATCAAGGTTAAATTTTTCTCCATCGCCGGCAATGCTTTGAACTCTGTTCGCATTTCCAGAATTTCCTGCTCAAGAAGTTCCAAGCGTTCGTCTCCCTTCGCCATTTTTTTTCTCCAACTGCCCAAGTTATAGGCTCTAATACCAAGTGATAGAACACTGATGCAGTGTTTGTATTATATTGATAATTCAAACACAACTTACAATATAAGCAAACCGTGAACCTCAGATGATGAGTCACATTACAGATAATTCACAAACATCAAACAAAGTAAACCTCCTAATCCAAAATATCAAACAACACACAAAACAAAATACTAAAAAGCAAACCAGAATACAGAACACCAGTCTTCTGCTTCCCCTGTCTTTCAAGGAGTATTACAAACCTTTCCTTTCACTCCAAAACTGCCTATCCTTTCCCATCTACCTCTCATTGATTTAACTTCCTTTTTGAAACAACTGTCCTCTTTTTTAATTAACTGTAGGTGGTTCCTCACGTGCCTTATTTTTATTTCTTCTATTATAAGTAAATAACAGTGGTGGTCTAACATTCTAGCTCACTTAAACCAGATTTGAAAGTTTCTCGTCCAACACATTAATTTATAAGCCAGTTCTAAAAAGGTTTCTTTTTTAGGTTTTTTCAAGTGACCGCTTTAATCCAGTGGAAAATCTGGCATTGTCATTGTTAGTTTTATTTATTTATTTAAATATTTGCAGAATCTGAAGCAGACAGAAGCTTTAGTGAGAAAAAACCCAGGGTATTAGGTGACAGTGGGCCTTCTGTGGTTGAGTTGAGTGGATACAACTTCAAGCGGAAGGAGTTTGATATTGAGTATGACAATGATGCTGAGCATTTACTGGCAGATATGGAATTCAAGGACACTGACTCTGAAGCTGACCATGAACTTAAGCTGAGAATTTTACGCATATACTCAAAGAGGTGCAACAAAACCACTTTAATTAGTATTAACACTGCCATCTTAGATAGTGTGATTATTTTGCTGGTTCGAATTTTGTTATTTTGGTATCAAGGGTGTTGTAAGTTTGAAATTCTCAGGTCATACTTGATTAGATGATTGTTTGAAAACCCTCGTTTTGTCTTTGATGACCTATTGGTAGGTATAGTCTCGATACAAATTTCAGGTGGGTCATTTGCAGGAGGAGGATCCTGATACTACAAAATAAAAGCAACTTCGTTAGCATTATCATTAGTCATTACCTTAGTAGGAGTGGCTATGCTGTTAATCTGAAGCAATTGTTATCTTTTTTTTTTTTTTTGAGACAGAAACGAGCCTCTTTATTAAATAAATATAAGAGTAATGCTCAAAGTACAAGAGACATATCCCAAAAGCACAGAGGACTAAAAGAATAGATACAACATAAACCGAGACAAGAGAGAACATTATAAAATTTCAACGAGCTGGACAAGACTCTCTAGAACCTGTGAGCAAAACAAGAAGAAAATCCAAAGTCCAAAGGATTAATATTGTTATCCTAATTAGTTTCTTATCTGTGTATGCACCTATAGATTATTAATTTCTTGATTCATATGAATTTGGACCTTTTGGCAGGCTTGATGAAAGGAAACGCAGGAAGGATTTCATACTGGACAGAGATCTACTTTACTCCGACCCATTTGAAAAACATTTATCTCCCGAAGAGAGAGCAATATGTCAGCCTTACAAAGTCTTCATGCGGTTCCACTCCAAAGAAGACCATGAAGAGCTTCTCAAGAATCTGATTGAAGAGCATCGCATTGTGAAGAGAATACAAGAACTTCAGGTTTAGATACCTGTGGCCTTTTAAGTTATGCAGCTTCTTGATGCAATCAATTCAATGATAGTTGTATTGGAAAGAAAAATAGAAATAGTCAGGCAAGAATCAATACCAACAAAATGAAATAGTAATAGGAAAATCCATTTACTTTAAAAATTGTGAGGGTTCAAGCCCCTCTATCCCCAAAATCCTAAAAAGGTCCATGGGCGGTCTTTAATTATTGGTTAAGTACTACTATGGTCCTTAGGGGTGTTCATAAAATATTTGAAAACCGAACCGAACCGAATTGAAACCGATTGCATGCGGTTTGGTGCAATTTGTGTTATGTTGAAACCACTTCTTATGCGGTTCGGTTCCGTTTAATGTTTTAAACCGATTCTAAAACCGAACCGAATCACTTCATTTATTTATTATAAATAAATTTAAAAAAATGTTCATAGAGGCTTTGTTTCTAAAACTCGGTTAAATATGTTAGACTTGAGATCTACTAAGATTTAAAATAGAAAGGAAAATTTTATAAAACTTGGTTCTTTGGTGGTCCGAGATTGTCCGAAATTTAAAACAGAAAGTCAAATTTTATCGAACTCAATGCTTTGGTAGCCTGAGATTCTCTGGAATTTAAACCGAACTAAAACCGAACCACATATGCGGTTCGGTTTTGATTCGGTTTGACACAAACAAGCAGTTCGATTCAGTTTCATGTGAGATTTTTTTTTGCTTTTTGCGGTTCGGTGCGGTTTCAACTTGAAACCAAACCGAATCAAACCGCGAACACCCTTAATGGTCCCTATTCTTTTATCTTTAGTTCATTTCAGTTCTTGTACTATCAAAATGTTCAAATGTTCATTTTAGCCTCTATATTTTCAACTTTTGTTCATTTTGTTCCATGTACTTTCAAAATGTTCATTTTGGTCCTTGTTATTTCAACTTTGGTTGTTTTGGTCCTTGAATTTTCAAAATGTGATATATTGATCCTCTTAAATATTGAACATTTTGAGAGTACATATCAAAATGAACCAAAGTTGAAAGTTTATATGTCAAAATGAATATTTTGAAAGTACAAAGTTTAAAATTAACTAGAATTAAAAGTACAAGGGGCAAATTTGTATTTGAATCTTAATTATTTATTGTTTCATTAGAAATTCGCAACTTGTTATCTAATCTATCTAAATGAAATTGCTGATAAAATATATACAACTGAAAATGCAAGGGGCCATGCGCATGTAAATATTTGTGTAGATTTGGAGTCTCTTTTTGAATAACGTATTTAGACTTCTTTGATGAACCTCTTCTTCATGCCCTTGTACTTTTATTGTTTTCATAATAAAACCTCGGTTTGGGTTACTGCATAGCTGGGCAGCCGGCTGTTGTTCCTATCTCAGAAAGGAGACAAAAGGCTGAAACAATCTAGAATTGATGTTTATGTGTCATAAGATTAAAATTTATTGTTTCAAACTACTTAAAATCCATCCTATTGTCATCTATCAGTCTGTTGTATGATTTAACTAATGCAGTATACATCTTTCAAACGTAGGAAGCTCGAGCTGCTGGGTGTCGAACAATTGTCGAATCAAATAAATTTCTTGATCAGAAAAGGAAAGAAACCAGAGAGAGCAGCAAGAGGATTAAGGAAAGTAGTCAAGGTGTTTCATGTGAAGTATCAAATCATCTCAAAGGAGAATATGATGACATTCCCAGGGGAAATGTAAAGGAATCTCCAACATCGCAAGGCAGTGGCAAGGATCCATCTTCAACTACTTCCTGGATGTCAAGCTCAGTCCACGATTGGGACATTTCGGAATTTGCAGGTGCCGATTTACTATCTGACATGGTGAGAATTTTCTTCTAGTCTTCCACACTTTCCCTTATTGGACATTGGTTCTCTCCTTGGCCATGACATTGCTGGGCTTAGCTGCCATATTTAGCCAGGGAGAAGGTAACCAGTTAAGGCTGTGATTAACCGTTTTAATTCGATGTCTTGATGTGTAGGAGAGGCGACTTTGCTGTGAGATCAGAATATTACCAGCTCATTATCTAAAAATGGTGGATATCATATCAGTTGAGATTTTAAAGGGGAGTGTTACTAAGAAATCTGATGTACATGGTCTGTTCAAGGTGGATCCAAGTAAGATAGATAGAGTTTATGATATGGTTGTGAAAAAGGGTATTTCTCAAGCATGATCCAAAGAGAAATCCTTAGGTTTTTAAACCCATCTGTACAGTTTTGTTTTTGTTAAAAACCATATAATTCAATAATTCGAAAGCTGCAACCTTGTTCCCCACGATTATGGGTAGGGATTGACTTATTGAGCTCTGCTTAGTTAATTTATCGTTACTTCTTGCTTTCTTCCATCTATCGTTACTTCTTGCTTTCTTCCATCGCAGCTCTAAAATTTTGTGCTCGAATCTATTTTTAGTTTCGTACTTTTATTTTAGTTTATGTATTTTAAATTTATAAAGGAAATTTTGATTAATAAAAGATTTGGATACATAAAAATGCATTCTAAAATAAAACAAAACTTACAATACGAGTATACTATAAAATTTTCATTTAAATGTCAGACATTATTATCTGTATTTTAATATTTTCATGGATTTGACATTGTTATTAGAGAAATTGATATTATCATTAGTAAAATTTTTATAAATGACAAATACTTTAGAATCTTCAATTGAATCAGAAAGTTTAAGGGGATAAATTGTTCTTTAGAAAAGACCGTAAGCATAAATTCTTTATTTCACTGACTTATATAATTTTTAAACTTTTTTGTTTTTTCATATTGGGTAAAATTGAAACATTGACTTTTAAACTATGGATTTTTTTAAAAAAGAAAAATATTTTTACTTAAGGCAAGGTTCCACTAAAGACAAAAAGAAATGAACGACAGAAATCTACTAAACTTATTTTTGTCTGAAGCACTTTGTAATTTTTTTATAATTTCTTTAAACTATATCCACATAGACCAAATTTATATTTAAAGTATGAAAAAATTATATGTAATTTAAGATCGAAGAATTTGAAGATCATAATAATAAGTTTACTGTTTAATAATGACTAGTTACGAAACGCACGCAATTCATGTGAAATATTGTAGTTCTAATTTTTTTTTTAAAAAAACAATGCAATATTTTCTATTCTAATATTATTTTATATCTACTATGTGTTGTGATAAATATCTTACCTTTTGGATCAGTTGTCCCACTCTGGTGTGAATCTAATATAATAGTAATCAACTAAAAATTACAATATTAATCAAGTATGGACACAAAGAATTTTAACATGAAAAAATTTCCTCAATGTGAGGAGTAAAAAAAACTACGGACCAAAGTAAAAAACTCTACTTTTATCAGTAATGGGTACAACAAAGTTTTCTCTAGTCATAACTAAAGGCATACACAATAGATATCTCAAGATTAACAATCTCGATAACAAATGACAACAATAATAAAGAAAAATTAGAAAGATCTCACAATAAGTTACAAACGACTATCCATTATAATCTTATTGTAGATAGCTTCAAACGAAATCTCCATCGTTCGGATTGAAGACTCTCGTGTCAATAACACTTGTCAAAATTTTAGCTCGATCAAACCACGAATCAATCCACAAATGGTTGAAGAACATTGCTAGTGGGATGGTAATTAATAACTTCAATTTTCTTCTACCATTTTCAACTCTCTCTTGGTTTTCGTGATGTGATATCGACGACTGTAGGTTGGCTTTATAAAAAAACCTAAAGCCCATAACTAAGCCATAATGTTGGGCCTTCACCCAAATAAAAGATGAAATAACCCAACAAATCTCCCTCTTATAGAGGAACTTGTCATTCCCGCTACGAAACGACAAAACTCAAGCTTCTCTCTTTGTAGATTCTTCGTCAACATATCAGATTTATTATGATCAATATGTATCTTCTCAAACTCAAACAATTCACCATTTAAAGCATCTCTAAGACAATGATACCTCACATCATCTTTGTTTTGAAATGAAATGTAGCACTCTTACCAAGATGAATAGCATTATGATTATTGCAATATATCACATATCGTTGTTGTTTGAAATCAAGCTCTTGTATAAAGCGCTTCATCCACAACATCTCTTTACAAGTCTTTGTTGCTGGAATATACTCGGCTTCAATTGTAGAAAGTGCAACACACTTTTGCAACCTTAATTACCAAAACACTGCACCACCTGCAAATGTCATCAAGTAATCGAAAGAAACTTTCTGCTGTAATCAGAATACCCAACAAGTACTGGCTTTCTACTCTCAAATGTGAGCTTTAAACTGGAAGTACCTTTCAAATATCCCATGATGCACTTGATTGCTTTCCAATGTTGTCTTCCTGGATTTGACGTAAAACAACTAACAACACACAAACATCGTAAGCAATATTAGGTCTAGTACATACCATGACATACGTTAAGCTCCCCAACTGATGAAGCTTATGAGATCTTACTCATATCTTCCTTTTCTTTATCTGTAAAAGGACTCTATTTACTACTCAGTTTAAAGTGGCTAGATAAAGGAAAACTAACCGGTTTCATTTCACTCATGTTGGTGCACTCAAGATCCTTCTCTAAGTATTGCTACTTTGATATAAGATTAAAAATCAACTAGTTTTTATAGCTTAATACTTCCGATATTGCATCACTTATTCATTAAAACTCTCATTTTGTAGAAAATGATAATTTATATGAGATATTGAGTCCGAGGCAAAAAGAATCACTGAACTTGGAGCTAAAACGAGTGTGAATGAGTCAAAATAAGATGGAGTGGCATTTTAATAAATAAACCGAAAACCAGTATTGCAACGCCAAGTGTCACAGTCGCACTTTCATAAATGCTTCGAGGCGATCGTGCGACACTTATTTTCATGCTAGAGCAAGTACTCAGCCAAACTCAATCCAAATAGTGGTTGACACGATAGATGTACTTCGCAACCTCCACCCTTGTTCTTGAGAAAATGTTTTAGGAAACAGGTTTAAAGGAAAAGATTTTTACAAACGCTTGAAAGCATGTTTGAGGAAAGGGAGATTGTTATAAGGGTATAAGCAACAAGAGACAACAACTTTATATCTTATAACTCTAGGATGTGTGGATATGATGATTAGTCTTACCCCCACATGGTACATTTTGAACAAAAATAGAACTGGCAGACTTATATATGCTAAAGTGCGAGATGACATACTTAATTAATAAAAATATTTAGAAAATAAAAAGGCAAAGCAAGGTGTCGAAACGGTCATGCGGCTATGGCAACACGTTCTAGACAACCATGACCGTGATATTCTCCCCTACCTAATTGGTTAATGTCCTTGTCAACCAGCTCTGCTCGAACTCTACAATTTATTGAGTAACATTCTTGAGTTGGTGCGCTCCCAACTGATTTCTTCATCAGGGTGGTCTTTCCACTTCACCAAATACTCCTACAGGTCACCTCTTGGTCTTGTAACATGACACACTCTCTCTGCCAATATTTCTTTGACTTCTTTCTTTATCAGGTCTTTCATTGTCACCGGTGGACAACTAACAACATTTTGTTGCTCGTTTTCTAGGTCGAGGATGAAAGGGTTTCAAATTGCTAACGTGAATGACTGGGTGAATCTTCATCCACGAGGGCGATTGAACTCGATAAGATGTTTTCCTAACCTTTTTTATCACTTCCATGAGCCCATCATATTTTTGCTAAGGCATTGTTCTCTTTGCCCACGGAACCAAAATTGCTTAGAGCACAATTTGATTAACACTTTGTCTCCTACTTGGAATTCGAATGGTCATCGTCTTGTATCTACCCACTTTTTCATACACTTTGAGGCCTTCTCTAAGTAAGCGTGAGCAACTTTAGAGGTTTGTTTTGGTTGACTAAAAAACTCTCAATAACACCATGCAATACACGATAAGTGTTATGCGATAAACGATAGGACTAAGCTATGCAAATGATAGCTTTGGAGAGTCCTACGTGATGTAGTTTTCAATTATGTGATATTGATTATGACTACGCGATAGTACTAGCTATGCGAAATGCTAGAATATCTCCTCTCACATGTTGAAATCCTAGGCGAGATGGTCAAGTGAGATGAGATGTAATAAATGACACTACAAAAAAGGGGGGGTTTCCCGACGAATTGAAAAGTGTCGAAAAAGGCTTTTCCGACGCATAAATATACGTCGGAACACAAGTAGGGAAAAATGTGTCGGGAGTTCCTAGACATCTCTCGACGTTGTATGAACGTCGAAGATGCTGTCAATATAACGTCGGGAGATGTCTAGGAACTCCCGATGCATGCGTCCGGAGTTCCTCTATTTTTTTTTTTTTAAAAAATACCTTCCATTAATTTCTAAATTCAAATTGAAAATTTTAAATTCAAACTCAACTTCAACACTTCAACTTCAACTTCAACACTTCAAATTCAAATTCCTAAAACCTACAACTAATTCAAAATCCTAACAACACTTCAAATTCAATTTCAATACTAAAACCTACAACTAATTCAAAATCTAAATACTAAATCTAATTTGAAATCTAAAATCTAAAACCTAAAACTAATTTGAAATCTAAATACTAAAACTAATTAACTAAAACAAAACAATAACTAAACTAAACCACTTACCGACGCCGACGGGGACGACAATGTCCTCTTCTTCTAGATCTCCCTCTCTCGGTTTTCTTTCTCTTTTCTGATTAAATTTTATTATTATTATCGTTATTACTATTATCATTATTGTTTGTTTGTTATTACTGTTTTCTTTATTATTATTATTATTATTATTATTTTACTTTTTCATTTTATTACTTTTACTTTTTTGTTTTTGTTTTTTTTACTTATTATTGTTATTATTATTGTTATTATTATTAATTGTAATTGTAATTATTATTACTATTATTCTGATCATTTTTATAATCATTATTGTTTTTATTTCTTTTATACTTGTTGCTATTTTCTTTTCTTTCTTTCGTTATTTATACTTTCTTTCTTCTTTTCCTTTCTTTTTTTATTTCCTCATTTTGTTTGTTGTTATTATGTTTCTTTTCTATTACTTATTCACATTACAATCATAATAATTATTGTTATATGCACTTAAATGTAACTCTTTGTATTTAAGATTTTTAATGTTTTAAAATCCTTCTAATTTAAATTTCTTTATGTTTTAAAATAAAAATTCTTTTTAATCATTTAGCAAATTTGTCTATAATGTTATAAATTTTTTTATGTTTTTTCAAAACCTTCAAAATTTCACATATGATTTCATCAGGTTTCCTAAATCAGTCTTTTCTAAAAAAAACTTATATCATTTTCCTTAAAAAAAATCATACGACAGAATCTAGCAAATTTGGAAGTCCGATTTTCTAAATTTCTTGAGGTGGGGGATCAATATCTTTGGGAGTCCGAGATTTGATTCCAAGAAAAAATGAATTTAATCAATGTTTTAAAAAAATCTTTATTCAAAGACTAGCTTATGATAGATTTTGAGAAATTGTAATAATTTCTCATTTTCTTAAGGTGAGAAACTTTCCTTCAATATATAGTCTTATTAATGGAATATTATTCCACTTATTTTATGAGATCATTGCTTCAAATATTGAAGTAATGAGGGGTAAAATAAGACATTAATTTTAAAATAAATTAAAAAATATTTTCAATTCAAGATTTGAAATTTGGCCACTGTTTTTCTAAATGGATGTTGTGGGGTGCTAATACCTTCCCCACACATAAATGACTCCCGAACTCAACTCTATTTTTTGCAGACAATTTTTTTACTTTATTTCTATGTCCAATCACACCGTAAAAAAAATTGGTGGCGACTCCTATTTTCTTTTAAAACTAACTCTTTTGAGGATGTCGGCCACTCCACGTTGTCTCGGGCACGTGGCGACAAGTTTTTTTAAAAAAGTCTGTCATTGTTTTGCTATTGACCACATTTTTTTCTTGTCAAATATAGGGCAATCATGACAGTTTTTCAAAAAAATTAAATGTCATTGTTTCGCTATTAACGACATTTTTTTCCAGTCAAATATAGGGCAATCGTGACATTTTTTTTAAAAAAAAAACTAAATGTCATTGTATTGACGACATTTGTTTTCTATCAAATATAAGGCAATTGTGACAGTGTTTTTAAAAAAATTCAATATTGAGCATTACCTATCACTATTTCTTTCACAAGCATTAGATATTAAGAAATATTTTAACATTGAGCACTACTTGAACCTGAAGCAATTATATCATATGCATAAATGGGTTTCGTTGACCAGGAACCAGAAGTCTAAAACAAAATCACTTCCATCCTTTTCCTTTAGAGGCGGGGAAAACAAAGTGCTTACCTTCTAAAGAATCTTCTTTCCCACCTTGCAGTTCCAGGGTGATCAATCTTTGAGAAGGGTTGAGAAAGATGGAACCTTCATTCACAATCTATAGTATATTAAGATAGCACAATTTCACAATTTTGACAAAATACTGCAGTTGTATAATTTGATTTGTCAAATGAGATCTCCAGGGGAAAAAGAAGCAAAAAAAGGTAACGTTCTTACTGTAGACTGTGTCTTAAGCTTCCTCCTTAGTAACTGTCCAATCATTCTTCCACCAGCCATTTTAGTAAGTATTCTCATAAGCTCGTTAAGAAGCCAAAGAAAGAGTTTACAGTAAGAAAAATGAAGATAAAGAAGCATTTTAGGCATAGCTCAAAATAACCATGCTTCATAAATAGCCTTATTTTAAAAGAACACTTATGTTTTCTTCTATGGGAGCATGTAGTTCCAATACACGCATATTCCATTACCAACCTCCAGAAGGCCAATTATACAAGCACAGATTAAGAATAAATAAATTAAACAAATAAGAAATACAATCGCTGTGAAATGACTGAAAGGTATTAAAAAAAGTTTGCCTTCACATTACAAGTTCAACTATTTAAATAACTGTTGCAACCATGTATGGTATACAACTTGTAATTTAAATAACCCACCTTTCCCACCTTGCAGTCCACCGAAGGCTGTTATATCAAAGCCACAAGAAAACTTTCCCCTGGCACCAACTCAAATTAATGACATACAAAATTAGATTTTACATCTCCAACATTTCTAATAGCTCATGTACGAAAATCGTTTCACACTAACCTGTACCAACAATTGCCTTCACATCTTCTCTTTGCAAAGCTTGTTCATAACTCTCTTTCAAGCTAAGTAATACTACATTACAAAGAATAAAAACCAATAGCCGTTCTCATATTACAATTTCTCAACAAATAAGAACGGAGTCCCCAAATCATAAATTCTCACGACTAGATGAAAATCAATGCAGTGATGTAAATGAAGTCGTCTTATATTTCATCATTTAGATTTTCAGTTATTTTTCATACACAGCAAGAAGCCTAGCTCAATTATAATAACAACACCAATAACATAGATAAGTACAATGTTAAAACCTTGTGCTGCTGTTTGGCAATTTGTCATATCAATTATAATTTTTCATACACCAAGTCGAATTAGCAATTGGCAATTTGTCACGTAATTAAGCTGGTGTTTTTAACTCAAATCAGTAGATAATCATAATAAACGTGATTATTTGTTCATTTATTCATATCCGTTTACATATCAATCAAAAGTAGAATAATTAGGATATGTTTTCATATTCTTTTCTGTACAAACAACAATAATTAGGACATGCATCAATTTTTTGGTAACTCAGTCCTAAGGCACCTAATTAAAAATTTATTTTTTTTCATATATTAAATATATTATTTTATTATTATTTTATTTATATTCTATGACATCACATAACTGTCGCGAAAAGTATTATCCAAAAAATTCCGTCTTTTTCCACCAAAAACGCGTTTTTTCCTTTTTGTGAGTTTTTTTTTCTTCCTCTATTTTGTGATATAAATAACTGCGTAGTAGAAGGTTTTTATTGTAGTGAAATAAAAAGTGTAGTCAAAGAAAATCTAAAATTTCTATAATCTTCTTCGGTTTTATTCATAACAAAAATGGAAGAAAAGGAGAAGAAAAGAGGGACAATCAAGAGTGGATCCTCTTGGAAACAAAGTTTTTAATGTTCTAGAATTTTTACAAAATTCCATATCAACTTCTTCTCTCTCTTTCTTTCTTTCATTTCAACATAGTCCTTATACTTTTAAAAAAATTCAACTACAATTTCTAATTTTTTTTCCAACTATTATTGTATATCATGTCATCGATATGAAAAGTGTAAATGTTTACTAACTAGACAACTATATAACTTATTATATTTTGTTGTCACAATAACTCGCAAGATATTAAAAATTTAGGTAGGTGATCATCACGGTTGATATCAAATTTTAGATAAAGAAGAGACATAACATGTGAGAGCATCACAATATTGCATCAGCTAAATTTAAACTCAAGGGAGAAAAAATACAATTGTTAACTCTTTTAGGATGGACGATGGGTCTATTGATGATTTTTAATAAGATAAAAGAAGTAACTATTGATTGATGCTTTTGAAAAACATTTTTTAATGATTTGTTTGTTTATTGTTTTTCAATGGTCATATTATATATATATATATATAGAAATAGTCATTAAATTAATATGCTGACTCAACAAAGTTACAAACAAAAAGGCCAACAAAGTGTAGTAACAAACATTGCCAACTAATATAAACTTGGAAAATGGGATTGTATTTGTTTACCCAAATGAACTTAATTGACAAGATATATTATTATTTTTCTTTCACACATATTTCGTAATATATAAGTTTTAGTTTATCATGACTTTTGTGAGTGAAAACTGTTATTATTATTTCAGTAATTTTTTAAATTCCAAAGCTACCCTATTTTAAGAATTATTAGAGCAAAAATGATTAAATTTTATATATTTTAAAGATTAATTTTCATAAATATAATAAACCGACAAAATATGTCACGTATAACAAAATGAAAATATCCATGAAACTAGACATTTTTTTAAAAATGTTTTAGGTTATCTCTTTCTTTTCATCGTCTTAAATCTATTTTCATTTTTTTTTTCAAATTGTTATTTGGCTATTCCAAAGATTGTGAAAAAAAATCGTTAGGATATTAGATAGCCAAATTTAAACGAACGTGCACCAAAATAGCCAAATCTAAATGATAGTGTAAATATGGAGACTAAAATAAAGTTGATAAGAGACGTGTTAGAGAATTGTAATAAATGCGGGTGAGGAGTTGAACCTGGGACCTAATGTCCACAAGTACATATAGGTGCCAGTTGAGTTAAGCTCGTGTTAGCAAGAGGCTACAAACTTATTAGCCATTATTAAAGATTATGTTAAAAGAATAATGTATTTGACTCGATGTTTTATGCCGACTCAATTAACAAGGGGAGCCATATGAAAATCATCCTCCAAGCCGCCACAAATTTACAAAGTTAAAATTGTAACATTTATTCAAAATTTATTTAAATTTAAGGTTTAATGTGATGAAATTGAAACATTATAATAAAAGTGAAATAAACTAAATATCAAACACTTCAATGTGTTATTTGCAAAAATCTCAACAAGAAGAAAGAGTGCATGATCTTCAAGTAACGATAAATTTATAATTAATTTGAAAAAGAATGTGATCCACAAAACAGAAAAATATGAACACCCGTAAACTTCAATTCTTAAGTTATGAGAAAGTGCAAAATTTTGATTATTATAATAAACCTACTTTCTCTAAAGTCATAATGATATATTTAAATTAAAACTATAGCATATTCGTTCAAATAAGAATTTCTAAGTTATATTTTCTTCATAAATCTGGAGACTTGGCCTTGTTGCCTTATCCTTGATCGAGAAGGTTGATTTAAACTTTTGACTCAAACTATCTTATTCTTAAGGGATAATTATAATGGGTAGCAATGTTAGGAATAATTATTAAATATATTACAATATTTTTAAAAAACTGCAAATATGGCAAAGTCTATCCGTGATTGACTTCATAGACTTTTATGGTTTATCAGTGATAGACCAATATTTAAAGCATAGTCTATAAGTGATATACTCATATCATTGATAGAATTTGACACAGAATTTGCTATATTTATAATTTTTTTTTAAATATTGTTATATATATTTAATTATTTTGAATCTATTTGTTATATTTGCAAATCTTTCATGAGGCCCAAATAGAATAGTATGCCCCAATCAGGAAATCAAGGCTAGCCTCGACCTCATTTCTGGCCAAATCCACTTTTGAGCACGCCAACTTGGACGTTGAAGCAAATTCCCCTCTTCACATGCTTAAATATATATATAATTTAAAATTAAAATTTAGTTAAGAAAGTAACTAAAAAGGAGAAAGGAAATTAGATTGGTGGGCTTATTAAATATCTTTTTTCTAAATAATAAAGGGCGAGTTTTTTTTAAAAAATAAACTGAAGTAAGACTCGCCTTTCTTTATTATTATTATTATTATTATTTTCTAAAAAAATAAACGTCAAATTAATATTTTTGTAAAAAATTTTAAAATAACATTATTCGTGTAATAAGTTTTTAAAAATACCATATTTTAGTGAGATATTTTTAAAAGTAGTAAAATAAATTAAAATATTTACAAACTATAGCAAAATTTTGGATTTTATCACTGATAGTCTTCTATCACTATAGCATATCAATTACTATCAGTGATAGAATTTATTATAAGTTGTAAATATTTTGTAAAATCTACTATTTTTTAAAATTTCCCTATTTTAGTAATAGATTGAAGAAGTACTTTTTAATTTAGAAAATTTAGATAGAACCGTATAATTAAAATATACAATATTGCTCGACAGTTGTTTAACATTCATTATTCCTTTCATTTCATTACTTCTTTAACTTTAAAATATTTTGACTTTTATCTTGCTCATGAATAATAATTCAAAATAGCCTAAAACATAATGATATTTCAAAACACACTGATTATTACCAATATTGTCAGATTCAAATAAAAATTTGCTAACTCTTCAATTAATTTTCACTTAACTCTTCAGCATGAAATATTACATAAAACATTCAAATAATAATAAATCATTAAAATTAAGTTAAAAGTTTCGTGAAAACATCTCAAAGTAACATATCTAGGATGTGTTTGGTCTAGGGTGATTGGAAGTATAAGTAGAAAAGTAAAGATTTGTGAACTTTACTTTTTGTTTTACTAAGAAATTTGTGGCTCTCACTACTAAAAAAACATTAATTTTATATCTTATCAATTTCTTATATTGTGAATTCCAACAGTTTATAACTTTTAAGACTTCATAACTTATCTTACTTCTTCTTTCACAATGGTTTTGTTAAAAGTTATTTCGACTTTTTGTTTTTTCCTACCATTCTCTTTTTGGCTTCTAAATCAATTGTTACTTTAAAATTTAACTCGGTAATTTAATAACCATTTGATTTTTGTTTTTTTTTTTTAAAAAAAAGCAAGCTTATGAACATCAATTCTATTCCAATAAAATTTTTTATTTTGTCATCTACTTTTCATCATGTTTTCAGAAATAACACGCTGAAATTAAAAGAAAAAAGTTTTAAAAACTTAAAGCTTGTTTGAGAGAGAATTTGAAAACAAAGAATTAAATAAAATCAAAGTTGTATTTCATGTTTTCAAATATGTGTTTGGTAGTAGAATTTAAAAAATAGAATTCTAATTTAAATAATGGCAAAACTAGTTGTAGTTACTTTTATTTGATAATAAACTAAATCATAATTTGTCTGTAAACATGGTTTTATGTTTTTAAAAAAATTGTAGAATTACGTAGTATGATATAATGTATAGAATAAACCTAAACTTTTGTCCTTATCATTTGGAAGAAATTAAAATTTATGTTTAGGGTTTATAATTATAATTTATCTCTATTGGTTGATAAGTACTTCATAAACAGTCCCTACGACCTATGTAGAGACTATATTTAGGAGGATTTAACATACCCTAAAGACTATATATAAAGTTATTTCAAGACATATGAACTTAATTCTAAATTTTAAAATCACATGAGCTAAACTTTATTCAGACTATAAGGGGTGAAATTTGGCATTTGATATAACTTATACTAATTAAGTAATACATCTCTTAAATTTTAAAAAGTTGAATTGAGTTTATAACATAACAGGTTATATTTCTAAATGTATTTTTTTAACTCTATTTAATATATATCTGCATTTTAAATTTTAAATTTAAATTTTAGATATAATAAAAACATCAAAATGTTGTTTTTAAAATTTATATTGTTTGGATTACAAAATCCAAAAAACAGGTTTTAAAGACATAATTGAAATTGTCTACCAAACACATATTCTCTGAATTAAGTGAATCTAAAAACATAAAACAAAATTTGAATCACGAACCAAACAAACGCTTAGTTTTTTATTTTCAAAATGTAATTAAAAATTCAAGTATTTGTTCCAAAAAATGTAAAAATCATGTTATAAAATTTAAGAAAAAGTAAGGATAAATTTCAAAAATAGAAAATTAAAAACAAAAATGTTATCGATTAGGACTTTAAGTAATGAAGAACAAATATTTCATGTGTTCGTGTAAAGAATCTGTATCAAATATAATATTTCTAGTGAAACTCATCTTGTGTATCTATTTTATGCTGAGGTATCTGACATGCGATTTGACATATCTATTTTTATATTAACATATATTTGACACACAATTTGATATATATGTTTTTACGTTGACTTTTTTCCAAAGAAAAAAGCTTAGCTTGCAACTCATCTAATATTTCACAACTCAAAACTAAACAACTCTATTTAAAATGCTCATTCCCTAGTCTAACGCTAAAAGAAAAAAATAAATAAAAGACCAAATTTTAGAATTATTCGATTGTCATCATCACATTTGAGTTCCAAAAAGTTGTAAGTTTTTCATTTATTTTTCGTATTTTTCCTCTAGTATTCTTGATCTCTTATCTAATCAATTTTTGCCTCATTACTATCACATTCTACAATCTACTGTACTTCAATATCTTTATGTTGTTAGTTTATATTGTACTTCAATGTTTGTATTGTATTTTGATACCATTGTCATTAATTTGATATTTTATGATTTTTCATGAATTTAGTGAATACATTCTAATATCTTTATGTTAAATTTACCTACATTCTAGATTTTTTTTAAAGAAAAAAAAGTGTATCTTCAAACTTATCATTAGCCTAATTTTTTAGAAATTGACATATCAGCATATCGTGTTGTAACTATATTCTATACATGTATCTATGTCTTTGCTTCGTAGGGTTTAAGAATCAAATTTTTACTTTTATAAAAGTTTAAGAAAAAAAAATTGTGGATGTCAACAAAGCTCAACTGACATAATATGATACTATAAGCCTCAAAGTAAATCTATGGACCTTACCAAAATATTAACTTCTTTATTCGGCAAATCAAATAAAGACATCAAATCACATCATTAAAAAAAAAGAAAGTATAAAATTTATAAACTCGTAGATAAGAATAACATAACTCAAGTGACAAAAAAGTTGTAAGGAATCTTTTTAAAAAAAAAAAAAAAAAACCAAGACCAATAGAAGTCTCCCACGACATCATAAAAAGTCAACAAAACAGCACATTGACCCATCAAATCAACATGTTTGAAGATATATCAATCTCTCCAATGAAAAGACGCCACGTTTTCAGCTACTAAACTTCTTTCTATCTATAAAAGCTTTAAAAAATAAATAATACAATAAGAAATAGCTCGGTTAATTGATCTCCAGCATCCCACGTGGTGAATTTTTATTGGTTTTCCATACCAGCTGTCTAATTACACATAATTAATTTATAGTTTTAATATACTACTTGTTTTAATTGAAGTTTTCTATTGTAAATTAAACAAACCCATGTGGAAGTCTAAGGTTTAAAGCTCAACACTTTCCATTTAATCATATATAATAATGTTCTACGATATCGTATTATTATATCTAATTACAAACTAAAATTTTCTTTATTACTTTCATATCATTTTTGTTTATTGGCACTTTAACATGGTCACTATTAAATAAGCATAAGATCTTATTTTCAGAAGAAAAAAAAATCAATTTTTTGCAATAAAATTGCATTACTAATCATACTAATTGGTTTAATAATGATTTTAATTTCTAATTTTTCTCTACAATATTGTTGAATTTACGTAATTACAAACAATATCCAAAAATACGAGTGAGAACATACTCAAAATTCTCCAAATAGTCAATTTTTTTTTTTAGTATTCATATTTGCTCAAGTATTTCATATTATGGTATTAAATTTTGGACACGTATTAATATTTATACAATATTTATACTTTCATAAGTTTAACATCAGCGGACGCTGAATCAATTATCTAAATATATATATAATAAAAACTATCCATAATACATAAAAAGAATATAAAAATGTTATTATTATAAATATAATATAAACAATAAACTTATCAATTTGTTTGAAAAATTAAATAAAATTTTTTTAATATTTTTTTCTAAAAAGTATCTGAAGAAGTCGATATTGTAGTAAAACCGAGACATGGACATTTTAAAATTTACTTGCGAGTTAGAGAAATATAGTATACTCCACTACTGTCGATGAGTTCTTTTCATCATCAATGCCTTTTCATTATTATTTGATACAGGTTAGTTACTAAGATCAAAATTTAATAAAAGTAGTATTATTCTAATAATATAGTGAAATATTCATGTCGCCACGTGGCATACGTTCCTTGGCTGAGGGTTCTTGATCTTCTTCAACAAAATATAAAATAAAAAAACCCCAAAATCACAAGGGTTCTTCTATTGTTTCTCTTTCCCCATTCTTCTCTGCAATCCCTTTTCATTCAACCTTCCACATAATTTTTTTTTTAAAAAAAAAAAAAAAAAAAAAAAAAAAAGTGAAGTAAAAGTAAATTCAAATTTCCTTATCATCTTCTTCAGTTAAGATATATCTCCATCCATCGGTTGAATTTCTACCAGAAATCGCAGAGGAGAAGAGGAACAATAGAGAGAGTATTCTTTTTTCTTTTTCTTTTTTTCTTTGTCCATGGGAGATAGTAACAGAGAAGCGTTGATTAGCAGAAAATCAAGCGTATTCAAGCGCTCAGTCTCTCACGCTCACGATGAATTGCATAGTTTCAGATCTTACCTCCGGTGGATGTGCGTCGATCAATCCGACATTTGGACGGCCGGATTATCATGGTCGATGTTCTTCCTTTTCGCTATAATCGTTCCGGCAACCTCGCATTTCGTTCTGGCTTGTTCTTCTTGTGATAGCAATCACGCTAGACCGTTCGATCGCGTTGTTCAATTGTCGCTCAGCAGTGTTGCGACGGTTTCTTTTCTCTGCCTTTCCAGTTTCATTCGGAGATATGGACTTAGGAGATTCTTGTTCTTCGACAAACTCTGCGATGAAAGCGAAACTGTAAGAAGAGGATATACGATCAAGTTCAATGTAAGTATAATTTGATACTGAAATTCTTTTGGATCTGGATTTCGAATCTTTGATTGTTTGAATTTTGTTTTTGGTTTTTTTCTGAAATTTTCTTTCTATTTGAAGAATCAGTTTGAATTCCTTGAAGATTTTGGGGATTAATTTTTGGGGTTGGGCACAAATCTGTTGGTTTCTTAATTGGTCTTTTTCTTGCCTCTCATTGCGGCGTTTGTTCGTTTGTCTTTTTATGGTAAGAATTTTAAAAGGGTTTAAATGCTATTTCTTGTTTAATATTATTTAAATAAATACTGTTTTTTTTTATTAATATAAAACATTTAGTATTATGTCACTTTGGTTAGAATGTTTTAGACTCTCTTTTTTGTTTATGAATTTTCACTATTTTATTGTATATTTTTCATTACTTTTTATTTTTTATTTTACTATAAATTTTAAAAATATATTTATGTTTCTTCAGATGAAAGTTAATGTGATTATTTAAACAATTTTAATAAAAATTAACTTTGAAGATAACTAAATTTGAAATTTATTAGAAGTATATCGACCAAATAATATTTTAATTTTATAATGATTTTATATATATATATTAAAATTTAAATCATATAGAGTATATCATGAATAGATAAGGATAGATTATGATTAATATAATTCAAATTTTGCTATATTTTATAAATATTTTCATTAGTTTTACTATTTAGAGGGTTTGATTTCTAATATGTTTTTTAAAAGAAAAACAAAATTCAAATTGTGTGTAGGTTGTTTTTCAAATATGGTAAAATAAACCAAAATATTACCATCTTAGTAGGTACAACAATAAATTATTAGAAAAAGTATAATATTATGCTATATTGTTTAAATATTCTTGTTTTATTTATCATTTAGAATAATTTTTCATATGTTTTTTATATTGAAATTTAAATGAGTTAAAATTGGATGATAGTCCCTCAACTTCCTAAATTAAAAAATGTGCAATAAGTGTTTTTTTTTCGTAAACTCTTACTTTCTATCTAAGAAATATATATTTAAATGTCAACATGAGTTTAGCTCAACTGACACATGTATATACCTGTGGACGAGATGTCCCAGGTTCAACTCCTCATCCTTACATTCCAAGAAATATGTCGATTAATAGAGAATGAAAGCATGCCCCTTCCTTTATAAAAACAACCAATCTTTGGAAATTGAAAACGAAAAAGACATCATTATTTAAAAAAGATGAAGATTTTTCTTAAAAAGAACTTACTCACTAAGTTTATGCCTATAACTTCTCTTTATTTAAAGGTTGATGGACAACTTTCATACTCTCATCATAACTTTTATTTTTGTGTTCAATCATCTTTTTAAACTTTAAAAAACTATTTAATAAGCATGTGAATTTTAAATTTTATGTTTAACTAAGTCTAATTGATTCATGTGACAATCAAATTAAATTTTGTGTAATAATAGTATACGTTAAAACTTGTTTAATAGAGTCATGAACTTTTACATTTTGGAATAGATCTATGAACTATTGAACAAATAAATTAAACAAAATGTCCTTAAGCCAACAAACACACCTGTATGATTAGAATAAATTTAAGTTAAAAAATCACCGTACATTTTTTATAATTAAAAGACCACATAAATAGAAAATTAAAATTCTAAATAGATCTAAATACCCACTGGTTCATGTTATGATAAACATTAAAATTTTGGGCAAATTATATTTTTATCCCCAACTCTTCTAAGTCAACTAGTTGGTCTCTAGTTTTGAAAGTATTATTTATTTGATCAAGTTTTATGTGTTTAGTTCATATGTTTCAAAAGGTTACATTTTTACTTTTTGGTATTTGAAGTTTAGTATTATTTTTATTCGATTTTAAAGTTTATACTTTTAACCTCAATTTTTTACTAGATACTCAATTGCCATATTTACTATTAATATTTATTATTTAAAAAAAGTGTTTTTTCACGTCTGGCACAGTAGCTTAAAAACATTAGGCACTTATCGAAGACTTATTTACTTTTGCAAAATGACAAAAAAAGTTCAACTCACTTGATACACACCAGCTTATACATCTTAATACATCACTGATACATACTAATATACACTTGATACAGTACTAATATACATTTGATATCCTTCTATATATTTGATACACTTGATATGTGTGATCATATACACTTGATACATTGTAGATTTATGATAAAAGATTTTAGAATTTTGATAAAAGGATTGAGAAAAGAAAAATATATATTTCTTGTCAAAATATAAACCACAAACACATAGAAAGCAAACCAAAATAATCTACATCCTAGATGCAAAATATTATAATCTAGAACTATAATAATTCATTCATTGTTCAAACACGTCAAAGAAGTGTTTAACATTTTTTGAGTCTAAAGTTGAAAAAAATGAACTTATTTATGAAAAATGTTGGATTGTTTTATTTACCCAAATGTCATTAGACATATTTACTTAATTGCCACTAAATTGAAAACCTTTAATATTTTGTCATTTTTAATATTTATATATATAAATTTGTGTCGGGTGTATATTAGATGTATGAAGTATATATCACTTGAGATATTTGCAAAATAATAAAAAAATGTGTAACAAAGTTGTAATTCTATAAAGTGAAATTGTCACTCTTTTGTAAATTAGAGATGAAATAATAAGAATAGAAATAAATAAAATATGTTTATGGTTTGTGTTGGTTTTGTAGAGATCACTACGAGTACTATCAACATTCGTGCTACCATGCTTCGCAGCAGAGAGCGCGTACAAAATCTGGTGGTACGCTTCAGGCGCCTCACAAATCCCCTTCTTGGGTAATGTTATTGTGAGCGATGCAGTAGCTTGTGCCATGGAGCTTCTCTCCTGGCTTTACAGAACCACTGTCATATTCCTCGTCTGTATCCTCTTTCGTCTCATCTGTGACCTCCAAATCCTCCGCCTCCAGGACTTTGCCACCGTCTTCCAGGTCGATTCTGACGTCGCCTCCGTCCTCTCCGAGCATTTGAGAATCAGACGACATCTCCGAATCATCAGTCACCGTTACCGCGTCTTCATTTTGGGATCCCTCGTCCTCGTCACCGGTAGCCAGTTCACTTCCCTTCTTATTACTACTAAATCCTCTTCCAACCTCAATATCTACATCGCCGGTGAACTTGCGGTACCTTCTCTTTTACCTTACCTTTAACTCTACTTTTTACCTTACCTTTAACTCTACTTTCTTAGTTATAACATAAAATAAAACCCAAATGGAAGTACAAAAATCCATTAATGTTGTTATCTTGGAGACTAGAAATAATTACTAACCAAATATGCATGAAATTGGGTGCAGCTATGCTCAATGACACTTCTTACCAGCCTTATGATACTATTACGAAGTGCTACAAAAATAACCCATAAAGCGCAATCAGTGACCGCACTTGCTGCCAAGTGGCACGTGTGTGCGACGTTGGATTCTTTTGACGTCACGGACGGCGAGACGCCTATGGCATCAACCATTCACCAGGCTTTTCCACCGCACCATGACGTCGGAGAAGAATCGGAAGGTGACGAAGGTTGCGATGAAGATGATTTAGACAACACCAAGTTGATCCCAGCATACGCTTACAGCACAATCTCATTCCAAAAGAGACAGGCATTAGGTAATTTTAATCTTCCTTTACCTTTTAACTTATAAACTATTAGTGAAATCAAATTGAATATGGATTGTTTGTTTGGTAATTGGAATATGCAGTGACGTATTTCGAGAATAACAGAGCGGGAATAACAATATACGGGTTTACTCTGGATAGGACTACACTCCACACCATCTTTGGAATTGAGTTATCCTTGGTTCTTTGGCTCCTTGGCAAAACCATCGGTTTTTCTTAAACCACTTTTTCTTTATTTTTATTTTTATTATTATTGTAATTATTTATTTTTTCTCCCCCCCCCAAAAAAAAAGAAAAATCATAATCCTTATTAATTATCGTGTCATTGTATTGTGTTTGTGTATTATTATTATTATTATACTTACTGTTTGTCTTCCCCCACGGTTATGTATTTGTTCACCTCCTTGTGTTTGTTGTTAATAATAGAAATTTGAGTGTTTTTTTTGTCTTTTCATTCTTTTTTCTCTAAAGTTATATCAATTACATTCCTCAACATCTTGAGGAACCATCGACTTCTTGCTTGTAACTTGGTCAGTTCTTTCATTCAAGGTAGTGGCCTTGTCCACAACACAACTATCTTCATCTTGTTTTACAATTTGAAAACAAGGAATTCTACTCATCCTACATTCCAGATGCCGATCAAGAATGGTAAGGTCTTGTCAGATCTGTCAAAATTGGAGCCTCTAGCAGTCCAATTAACGTTCGTTGGTCTCAAAAGCTTCTCATATTTTTCGAGCAATTTGAAATTGACTACATCCTCATTGTCACCAGAATTGGTGAAGGTCAAATTACTGACAAGGCAAAGGCTATTGTTGAGATTGATCTAGACAACGCCAAAATTGCAAACCCCTTGTCACCTAGTCGGTCCAAATTCATACCTGCTTCAGATCTACAAAAGTTTGAGAAAGATAGCAATATAGTTCGTGGCCATTTCCTCAATCATGTGACGAACTCCTTATTTGATCTGTTTGTGATCTTGAAATGGTGATATAGGACGCTCTAGAGTCAAGATATGGAGGAGATGATACAGGATGAAAGAAGTATGTTGTTAGAAAACGTATGCAGTGTGGACCATGTTCATGAATATGAGAATCTGGTGTCTAATGTTTTGTCCGAAGGTATGAAGATGTGGAAAATCTTCCAGGCTAATGTGTTGCTCGAGAAATTTCTACCATATTGGAGTGACCGTTGGAATCATTTGGAGCACAAGATGAATGACCTTACGCTACGGAAATAGATAATCACTCACATGTGGACAAAAGAGGCCAATATCAACAGAAAGATAAGTTAACTTCTGAAAGTTTAAATTTAGCTAAGGCTAATCTGGTTGAGTCTTAACAACAAAAACAAGTTTAATAACAACAGTAAGCACCGCCAAAAATAGTTCTGCTCGAAAGAAGGGACATCATAAAGTTGATGGTGGGAAGATCCAAAAGAAAAAAAAAATTGCTATGTTTGTGGAAAACAAGGACACAAGTCTATAAGTGTAATAAAAAAAAATGCCATATCAACAACCAAATCCACAAGCCCGTCTTACGGAACAAAATGGCATTCTTGCTGTTGTGGTTGTCTATGGAGGCAAATCTAGTAGAAAACAAATTTGATTGGATTCTCGACACCAAAGCACATCGAGACACTTCTATTCAAATCAGGAGTTTTTCTTGTCTTCAAGATTGAAAAAATGAGTTAGGTGTCGTTTAGCTATATCGCAAGATTATAACTATTCGTTTAGCTAAAGTATATAGATAATAGGACACAATGCACTTTGGTAACCCAGTTCAACAAATATTGCCTACATCTGGGGTGCTTCTCTGCACAGGTATGAAATATTATTGAGATTCATAATATGTAACTATCTCACTGGTTACGTTAGATAATAAAATCATAATCATTAATAAACTCAGGCTCCCCCTGAGTGTATGTAGAATCTCTTTGAAGACTACTTCAGACTCCCTCTGTCTTCAAGAACTGATCCCTCAGTTCTACTGTCTTCATATCAACATATTCCTTATTTTCATTTTGTTCATAATCATATCGAAGCATATAATAACAGTGATTAGATCAACATCAGATAGTCATGACAATCTTCACCTTCTTCGATTCGTTGGGCGAATTCGTGATTTTTCTTGTGTAAGTCCTGATTTTTCGCACCCACCACAACCAACATCTTCTGATATATATATATATTCTCAGAAAATATCCAGTCAATATCTTTTCCACAATCACAGGAAACGATCTTATCAATTCCTAAATCATAGGAATATTGGATATTTTTTTATAGAATTAGGAATTTGACAAAATATCCTAACAAACTCCCCCTTTTTTTCAAATATTTCTAAATTATTTTATGATCAATTAAAGTCACATCAACAGTCAAACATCATGTTAACTCAAAAGCCATCAAACAAAAAAAACACAAAATCAAAACTCAAAAAACAAACAAAGCACCACTTCCACACACAAAAAAAAAACGTTGTTCTCCCTAACTGTCTGTATCAACTGTCCTCCCTACCTCCCTAACTGTATTATTACCATTTCTCCCCCTTTGAGCAGGAAAGAAATTTAGGATGGGGAATCACGTGTCTTCAAGTAGCAAATAAGGGCATCAATCTCTACTTTGCGATCTGCTAGTAAAGAAATAGAGGTACCCAGGGCGCGAGATTCATCCCCAGGAGCTAGTCCAGAACTACCAGCTGCAGTAGGTATATCAGTAGAGGCAAAATGATTGGTAGAGTGAGCCGGAGGAACAATGTGCTCAATGTCTAGAACATGAGAACCCTGAAACAGTCAATAGCTCAGGGATAACGTGCGAGGACAAGGTCCCGGAGCATCAAATGTACTAAAATATCAGGTTGTAAGTGAAGGATTAAACTGGAGAAAAATCGAGGCAAAGCAATAGGAATTTTCACCCCAAAAGTGCCCACATGCCGTAGAAGTTGATTGTAGATAAACAATCCAACATCCATAGAACCACCAGTACCAATACGAAATAAAAACGTGGCCAATGCAACAGAGACACTGGAAGCATGAGAAGAAGGAAACCAATTTGCTATCCCAATCTTATGAAGAATGGCATATTTAACACTTAACGACGCAGCAGGAATCCCAATTAAAGGCCAAACCGTAAGTGTGCCACCAGTTAGAACCGAAGCTAGTACAGCAGTTGAGGGATTTGGTGATGCATTTTCCACTGGATTGGTTAACCCCAGAAATGCATTAATAACTGCAGGAGAAATAACCACTCTATGTCCACGCACATGAATGTTCTAATAGTCTGAACTGCTAGGATCATCAAAGTCGGAGGGCAAATTTGCAATTACTTCACGCATGAGCTTCGGGTAGAACTGTCCTACATCCAGGATAGTGCGAGACAATCCAGATTTTCGAATTAAGTCCATCACAGCTACACAGGACTGATGTTTATCGGAAACATTTACTTCATCAGCCAACCGTCATTGAACCACCTATTTCCACTGCTGAGCATTTTCTTCATGGCGAAAAGATATTCCATCAATAGGCACAGATGGAATATTTCGTGGTAGCCTACGTCGTCCTGTTTTTATGGTAACACCACGAGGCTCAGAAGATGTCTTGGCCTTTGGTGGAGATGACTGTGACCATGGTGCTGTGGCAGAAAGAGTAGGCACTGCTTCCTGTTCCTCAGAGGGAGAATGTGTAGTGGGTTCAGATTGAGTAGTCGAAACAAAAGATGGAGATACATGGGGGTTAGGTTCATTAGAATGTGTAGTGGGTTTTGAGAATTCTGAACCCCTTCTTGCTGACTTTGACGGACCTGCTTCATCGTCAGAACGAACAGGAGTCGGAGTAGTACCAAAAAGCGTTCGCAACAGTTCAGCCAATGGAACATCATCTCCAGAATCAGACCCGGATAATGAATCACGGGGCATAAAAGTTCCACCGGATTCCTCAGCAGAAATAGATGTAGAACTGCTAGTACTAATCGTTTGAGGAATCTTACCTCTATCAGCAATCCGAACATATGAACGTCGAGAAGGAATGCTTTTGAACCGCTTGCCACACATATGCACGCCATGCATGTTTGATCGGACAGTGGTATCTGGATTCATTTCAGGAGCTTGATAATACCCACGTCGTGTGCTCACCATTTTGATCAAGAAATGACGAACTAAGAGGAAACCAAAAAAAAACTATGATGCTATATAAAACTGTTCCCGCCTAAACCTAAACTTGAATATTTTGAGTATTAATTACCAATGGGCCACCTTTAACTGGGCTTAATACTCAACCCATGAAGCCCATTCAAACGGCCATAAACAGCTAGTTCAGCTTTTGGCTCACACTCAACTCAGTTTGTAGATGAATAAACGTCGCTGCATCCAGTGGTTTCGTGAATATATCAGCTATCTGAAGAGTTGATCTTACGTGTGTAAGAGAAATGATTTTTTCTTCCACCAATTCTTGAATAAAATGATGTCTGATATCAATATGTTTGGTCCGACTATATTGTACCGGATTTTTAGATATATCAATGGCACTCATGTTATCACAGTAGAGAATCATTGTTCCTTGAGACAATCCATACTCTCCTGTCATTTGTTTCATCCAGATAAGTTAAGCACAAGCACTACCTGCTGCGATGTATTCTGCCTCAGCCGTAGATAGGGAGATAGAGTTTTGCTTCTTACTGAACCAAGAAATTAGATTGTTGCCTAAGAAAAAACAACCTCCTGAAGTAGACTTTCTGTCATCCGAGTAACCAGCCCAATCAACATCATAATATCCTCCCAGAGTTGAATTTGTGTCAAATGAGTAGTACAGGCCATAATCGTGTGTTCCATGAATGTACTTAACAATTCTTTTAACTGCTTGAAGATGAGAGTTATGTGGATCAGATTGATATCTAGCATAAATTCCGACAGCATACGTGATGTCTGGACGACTAGCTGTCAAATATAACAAACTTCCAATCATACTCCTGTATAACTTGTGATCTACTGCTTCTGATTTGCATCCTTTAAAGAGCTTGATGTGTGTAGCGGCTGGAGTAGTTTTAGGTTGAGAATTCTCAAGTCCAAACTTTTTAACCATATTTTTAGCATATTTAGCTTGTTGGATAAATATACCCCGCTGGTCTTGCTTGATCTGCAACCCGAGGAAGAATGATAGTTCATCAACCATGCTCATTTCAAATTTAGAGTTCATTATGTCAATGAAACTATTGACGTTGTCATCAGGGAAGCCTCCAAAGATAATATCATCTACATATATTTGAGCAACAATGATGTTCTTTCCCTTTCGTTTTATAAACAGAGTTCTATCAGTTCCATCTCGATCATATCCCTGTTTTTAAAGATATTCAGTGAGCCTTTCATACCAGGCTTTGGGAGCTTGTTTCAAACCATATAAGGCTTTATTCAACTTATACACATGTTGTGGATATGTTGAATCAGTGAACCCCTTAGGTTGAGCCACATATACTTCTTCATTTAAATATCCATTTAAGAATGCACTTTTGACATCCATCTGATATAATTTAATTTTCTGTATACATGCAATGCTGAGCAACAAACGTATAGCTCAATTCTGGCTACTGGTGCAAAGGTTTCATCAAAATCTACTCCTTCAATCTGAGTATACCCTTGTGCAACTAATCGTGCTTTATTCCGAATAACAAGTCCAAATTCATCTGTTTTATTTTTGAAGATCCACTTTGTGCCAATCACATTAATATTCTCAGGTTTTGGTACTAGTGTCCAGATATTATTTCGTTGGAACTGAAGAAGTTCTTCTTGCATTGCACTAATCCAGAACTCATCACGTAAGGCTTCAGAAACTGAGCTTGGTTTAACAGTAGAGGTATAAAAGACATTTGCAATCAGTTTTGCATAATCAATGCGATCTTTCTTCCTTGTTGTGATTCCGCTTTGAGCATTACCAATAATACAGCTAGGAGGATGATTCTTTGTTATATATGCAGGTGGTCCAAATTTCATCATAACAGGTTCAGAAGCAGATGCTGATTGATTATCATGATTTAACCTGTTGACTCCATCAGCCACATCATGTGAATCAGTGTTTATATCATAAACTTCTTCTATTTCTGTAGGTAATGTTGAGTTTTGGATTATCACAGTTCCATCATCATCTTGCTTAGCCAGCTTATCCTTTTCATCATCATTTATTACTACATTAATAGACTCTATAACTAACTGGGTTCTATTGTTGAAGACTCGAAAAGCTCTATTACTTGGTGAGTAACCCAAGAAGATTCCTTTATCAGCCTTGGCATCTAATTTTCTATGATATTCCTTATCTGCAAGAATGTAACAAACACTTCCAAAGATGTGAAAGTATTTCACATTAGGTTTCTTCCCTTTGCATAATTCATACAAAGTCACAGTTGCTTTTGTACGGATTGTTATTCGATTATGGATATGACAGGCAGTATGCATTGCTTCTGCCCAGAATCTTAAAGACAACCTCTTGGCATGGAGCATTACTCTGGCCATCTCTTGTAGTGTACGATTCTTCCTTTCAACCACTTCATTCTGTTGAGGAGTTAGCGGTGCTGAATATTCATGAGAAATTCCTTCACTTTCACAGAACCTGTCAAGTTCTTCATTTTCAAATTCTCTTCCATGATCACTGTGTAATCTTATTATATCCAGTTCTTGTTCTCGTTGTAGACTTCGACATAAGTTTATACACACTTTGGCTGTTTCAGACTTATTCTTTAAGAATTTTACCCAAGTGAATCGGGAGTAGTCATCTACACAGACAAGCACATATCGTTTTTTTCCTAAGCTTTCAATTTTCATTGGACCCATTAGATCCAAGTAAAGTTCAAGTACTCGATCCGTGTAACACTCACTAACTTTCTTATGGGTAGTTCTAGTTTGTTTTCCTTGTTGACATTCTCAACAAAAAAAACTGTTGTTTTACATCCAGTGTAGGAAGCCTTGTAATTGCATTGTATTTAAGAGCTTTTTCTAGCGTACTAAGACTGACGTGACCTAGTTTCTTATGCCATAGTTGAGTTAGATCCTCTCTTGAAACTTTGCATAATTCCACTTGACTTGAGCTCCAATGATAGCAATTATCGGCCTGACGACTTTCGCGCATCATCTCATTATTGTTCTTATCAGTTACAATGCAGTTTTCCTGACAAAAGTTCACACTGTATCCCTGATCACATAGTTGACTTACTCTGATAAGATTTGCGGTGAGTCCCTCAACATATCGAACTTTCTTCAACCTTGGAAGATGTTATCCAGAGATATCTCCTTTTGCTAGTATTCTTCCTTTGGCCCCATCTCCGAAGGTTACATATCCTGATGAGCATTCAACCATGTTTGAAAAATATGACCGATTCCCAGTCATATGTCTAGAACAACCGCTATCAAAAAACCAATCTTCCTGAGATACTTGAATAGTTGTAAATGCTACATTACTATTCTCTGACTGTTGTTTTATTCTCCACACGTTCATAGTTTTATAGTTCTTCAGAACAACATGTTCTGTGACCACCTTTTGTCAGTCACTTCTTTGTTTCGCTTTCAACTTATAACAAAAAGATTTAATATGTCATTTCTTTCCACAAAAATGACATATCCATACCTGTTTAATACAAAATTTCTTACCATGTGCCAACGTGTCAATCTTGTTCTGTGTCACCTGATCTTGAGCCGGTACAAAGACAGTTTGTTTATTCTTGTTATTTAAAGTTTCACCATTGTAGCCTAGCCCATGTCGAGATGAACTAGCCCTTCCTATGGATAAGATTTGATCCAGATATGCAGTACCTGAATTTAACATTTTTACCGATTTTTCAAACTGCTCACATTCACTCTGAACTTCTTTCAGTCTAAGTTTTAGAGAAGAAATAGTTGTTAACAGCCTTTGATTTTCGTTCATTAGATCTTGAATTTTCTTTTTTTGCATTACACAAGCTGTTGTATCTTCATTCCATTGTAATACCAACTTACTATAAGTCAGATTATCAACAGAATTACAACTTATTTCTCCTTCAGATTTAATCATCAATTCTTCTTCATTACTTGAAGCAATACTGATGAAGGCATTTACAAACTCTTCTTCTTCAGATATTCCTTCTGATTCATCATCTGATAAGGTAGCACCAAAACTTTTCTTCTGTCTTCTCAAATACGTTGGACACTCAGCTTGATAATGTCTGTGTCCCCCACACTCCCTGCATTTGAAGGACCTATTTTCTCTGTAATTCGATCGATCGGGCTCTTTGATATTTGATCTATCAGTTTCTTTTCTTCTAGAATCATTTTGAGTTCAATTATTTGATCCTCCATGATGATTTGAACTGTTGAATTTTTTTATCACATTAGAAAATTGCTTTGTCAGCATAGCAATCGACTCATTCACCAGAGCATTGGATGTTTTTCCTTTTTCAGGAGATTCATCTTCGTGAATGGTTTGAAACGCCACACCTTTGCCTTTATTTTCTACTCTTTATGATAGGGAGATTTCGAATGTTAGTAGAGAGCCAAACAGTTCATCGAGTGAAAGTGTGGTAACATCATGAGCTTCTTCAATAGCAATAACCTTCATATCAAATCTTCTTGGAAGAGATCGTAATACTTTTCTCACCAACCTTTCTTCAGATATTCCTTCCCCAAGATTAAAGGCATCATTAGCAATTTCTAACACTCGTACATTGTATTTTGTTATGGTTTCCTCTTCCATCATTCGTAATGATTCTAACTTTGAGGTTATCAACTGTAAACGAGACGTTCTTACTTTAGAAGTTCCTTCAAAGGCTACCTCGAGTTTCTTCCATGCTTCTTTAGCAGTAACACAGGAGTTGATTAGTTTGAACATATTCAAATCGACTCCATTGTATATAGCATTAAGAGCTCGAGAGTTTCCCAAGGACCCCTGCTCTTCTACATTAGTCCAGTTTTCCTCTGGTTTTGGCATGGACTTGCCTTCAACAGTAATCACAGGTGGACTCCACCCAGTTTTAACAGCCTTCCATGCCTTCGCATCCAGAGACTTCAAATATGAAGTCATGCGAGTTTTCCAATATGAGTAATTTTTTCCATCCAAGACGGATGGTCTTGCTGCAACAGTTACTTCTCTTGATATCTCCATTTATGTCGAACCCGCTCTGATACCAATTGAAAAAATGAGTTAGGTGTCGTTGAGCTATATCGCAAGATTATAACTATTCGTTTAGCTAAAGTATATAGATAATAGAACACAGTGCACTTTGGTAACTCAGTTCAGCAAATATTGCCTACATCTGGGGAGCTTCTCTGCTCATGTAAGAAATATTATTGAGATTCATAATATGTAACTATCTCATTGGTTACATTAGATAATCAAATCATAATCATTAATAAACTTAGGCTCCCCCTGAGTGTATGTAGAATCTCTTTGAAGACTACTTCAGACTCCCTCTGCTTTTAAGAACTGATCCCTCAGTTCTACTGTCTTCATATCAACATATTCCTTATTTTCGTTTTGTTCATAATCATATTGAAGCATATAATAACAGTGATTAGATCAACATCAGATAGTCATGACAATCTTCACCTTCTTTGATCCGTCGGGCGAATTCGTGATTCTTTTTGCGTAATTGTCCTGATTTTTCGCACCCACCACAACCAACATCTTCTGATATATATATATATTGTCAGAAAATATCCAGTCAATATCTTTTCCACAATCACAGGAAACGATCTTATCAATTCCTAAATCATAGAAATATTGGATATTTTTATAGAAGAATTAGGAATTGGGCAAAATATCCTAACAAAGATAAAGTCGATAGCAAGTGTGCGTTCATGGCTAACTCTCTACTACAGGGACACTTGGACGATTTTGATTAAATTAACTATAAAATGAAGTAGAACTTATTATTTAATTAAAATAAACAATTAATTAATCAAAATAATTATTTTTTATTTTTTATTTTTATACATATAATTAAGAATCTCACATATTTAATTATCTTTAGATTTAAATCATATTGAAATATACATCTCTTTTCTTACTTATAATCTTATCCATAGTATTTATTACTCGAACCTTCCTGAAATACAATAAATCCTTTCATTATATAATTTAATTTTGGCTCTAATTTGTTAACTTTAATTTATAATGTATTATTATACATTATATTAATTTCATATTATAACGTATACACATCAAGAATTTTATGGTTAGTTTTCATAAATAGAATAAAGCGACAAAATATTTACGATCATACAACAATTTAAGAAAAATCCATTAAGACTAATTATTTTTCAGAATTTCATATTTGCCCTTATTGGTTTATAACGATTTTTCAATTCTGATTCATCCTCTTCTTCTTGATCATCGTCTTTCTTCTCATTTTCTGCAAGTTTTTTCTTCTTTTCATCGTTTTTTTCTCTTCTTCTACAATTTTTCTTTTATTAATTTTTTTAAACCGTTATTTGATTCAAGATCGTGTACCAAATATACAATATCTTTTTTTAATTTATTTTTTCAAATTGTTATTTGGTTGTTTAGATCGTGTGACAAATATAAAAGATCGTGAAAAAAAATCGTTGAAATATCGGATAGCCAAATCTAAACAATCGTAGCCAAATTTAAACCAAAATCGTTTAGATTTGACTTTCCAAATTTAAACGATCAAATCTAAACGATCATGTACAAAAATAGCCAAATTTAAACGATCGTGTACAAATAATCTAAAAAAAATCGTTTACATTTGGTTATCCAAATTTAAAACGATTGTGTACCAAATCTAAAAAAATAGCCAAATTTAAATGATCATGTACAAAAGAATCTTAAAAAAAATCAGCAGCCAAATCTAAACGATCAATCATGTACCAAATATGGACGATTGTTTTCCAAAAAATCTTTTTAAAAAATCGTTGAATTTGGCAATCCAAATTTAAACGATCAATCTAAATGATCGTGTATAAAAAAAAAATTAAAAAATCGTTTAGATTTAGATTTGATCGTTTAGATTTGAGAACTATAAAATTCTAAACGATCGTTTTCAATTGCTAAACGATGGTTTTTCAAATATATTACGCGTTGGATGCCAGTTAATCAAGACATTTTTTGGAATTTTTCATTGTGGGCTTGTGGGCTTTTACCATTTTCGAAATTGTTCTATAATATGTAAATATTTTTCTGCTTTGTTCTATTTTTTAAAAGACCCCTAATTGTATCATATACAATTAATATTATTCTCTCATATAGTTTGAACAATTCAAATTCTTTCAAACTTAATGGTCCTTGTTAACCTATTGTAAGCTAGCAGAAGATTCTAATGGATCTACATATTAGTAGCTTATGAGTCAACATTAACTAATTAAACTCTTTAATTATTGTTATTGAACATTCATGCATTGTGGGTCACTCCACTAAAAATCCACAACTGCTCTCTTCACATCGTAAATTATTTTTCTGCAGAAGTAGACTTTATAACTAAGGTTTGACAGAAGCTCGCTAAGTTCGACAAGCGCTTGCCTAGGAAACCTATCATTTCGCTTACACTTGAACAAGCGATAGGAAAAACTTGTACTACATGTTTATCATTTGAGAACCAGCAACACACAGATAGGAGAGCACCTTTTATCGCAGACTCATATCCTAAGCGCCCTACTTATAAGTCACACACTTACAGTTTACTATAATACATTTTTAAACAAACATTGCACACACACAAGATACATCAAACAAAAACAAGCAAACACTCCATAGCACTCTCATCATTTTCGCTTCATTAATTAATAATAAAGAAATAATTTAGTACAAGAAGCAAGGGAATATAACAAAAAAGGGCTAGAGAGTTAAGCCCAATGTCAAGGAACACCACAAATGAAATTAAACAAAGGTATGGAGATTTAAAGTTATAGCTAGTGCTCAGGCCATAGTTAACAAAAGGTGCGGATCTACTAGTCCAGTAGCCAAATAGAGCACGAATGTCTTCCCAAAGCTCAATGGTAGATTTTCCATGGTCTTTAATTCGAAAATTTTGTTATTCCTTTCCAACCAAGTAGACTATAGAACAGTTGTAATAATGTTGAAGATGACGGTGCCTTTTCTGTTCTTTTGTTTGATGAAGTAGAGTTATTTAGTGCAAAGGGAGACCATAAGTTCTGATTATAATTATTTGGCCAGCTAATTAGATTCTCTACTTTATTCCATAAATTTTGGGCAATAGGACAGAAAATGAAGATGTGATTTATATCCTTCGGGTGTGCTTTACAAAAAATGCACCAATTTGGGTTGAGACACAAATTTGGGAGTTTTCTTTGTAGATTTTTGGATGTACTGTTAATGTCTCCATGAATGAGGGACCAAATGAAGCATTTGCATTTCTTTGGAATGCTCGATTTTCACAAATTTCTGAAGGTAGACGAGTTTGTTTTCATCTCATCTCTTGGCTCCACAATATGTATGGCTATTTTTAATCAAGCCAATGCTGAAATTACCATATGAATTGAGCTTCCAAATTGGAGTGTCAGCTGGGTCTCTGTTGTTGCAAGGGGCAGTGAGGTAAGATTTCATGTCATTTCACTATTGAACTTCAAAGTTTCACAGAGCCTTCGAGACTGGAAGTCTCATTCCATAGCACTTTGATTCAGGCTTCTTTAACACTTTCCATTTGGGTTTTTTCGATGGCATACAATCTTGGTCTATATAAGGATAAGAGAATTTTTTCATTCCACACGCCCTTTCCTAGAAAGAGAGATTTTTCCCATTGTAGACTTTTCTAATTAACTTGTGCAAGGAACAAATCCATACCTTTGATGATAGATCTCCAAAGGGAAGGCTATTGTATTTACCATTAGTGGGGATCTCTCCAACGAAGGCTTGGTCATATTTATCTATAATCAATCTTTTCCAAAGTGGTTTTTGTTCATCGAAGAATCTCCAAAGCCATTTACATAGCAAAGAAAAATTTGTGTTAGCCACCCTGTTGATTCTCAATCCACCTTTTTCTTTTGGAGAAGTGATGATAGACCATCTTATAAGGTGTATGTGTTTCTCCTCATTTGGGTTTTTTTCAAAGAAATAGTACTATGCGTCGGAGCTAGACAAGATTCTGAATGGGAGTAGCGAGACGCTATCTATTCTACTTAGTTGAGGGATCCACGTTCTTCATTCCATTACTTCTGTGATTGTGATAATGAGTCAGTCACATCAAGAGAACTCGGAAGCATGCCAAACTACTCCATTTGAACTATACAAAACTGACAATATTTGACACTTTTTACCTGTCAAGTATTTGTTTACTTGATGTTTTTCAATGCGTCAAGTAATCCAATGTGAAGAATAAGGGAAGTTTACTTGTAGTTTTTAAGTGTCAAGTACAATTATACTTGACATGTAAAAAGCGTCAAGTATTTGAGATTACTTAACGCTTTTTACACGTCAAATAATCCAGTGTCAAGAATAAGGAGATTTTTTGTTTGACAATTTTTAAGCGTCAAGTAAAATTATACTTGACAATTTATAAAAGTCAAGAATTTGTTTATTCTTGGTATGTTTTGCATGTCAACGACTTTTTTTTTCTTCTTGCAAATGAAAAATTGTACAATTTAAAATATTCATATAATTATATTGCATTTGTTTTGAAGTCCATTCACACATATAGGTAGATCCTTTGGGATTACACAGTTGCTAAACTACACATATTAATTAAACAATTGAATCAACCCAAACTTTCCATCAAAGAACTAATACTTTAACAAATTGCATATATCACTAAACCATACATATAGTTAGTCATTACATACTTAATTACAATAGCCCAAACTTCTACCATATGAAGATATTGTTCTACCTAGCTCTATGCCTAATATGAAAAATCTTAAAGTCTGTAAAATGTAAATATGAAGAAAAGCTAACATTCGATCTATGCAAGTGGAAGACATTAGAACATCTACTCCAAGCCTCATGATAACATATGTAGCAGCATTGCAGACCTAATAAGATTCTATAATTAGTTTAAAATATTATTGTAAAATCAAATTAAACAATGCCAAAATATGAACAAGAAAACTTTAGAGATTTACACCAATAGTAACGATTCTTAAAATAGTCACAACTAGCTAAGAAAACTTTACCATGTCTCAAAACAATCGCACTCACAATTAAAACCTTAGTACAACTATTACAACCTAAACATTTATTTGACATCACATATAAATTTGATAACTAGCTACATCCATAACCCAAATCTTAATCTTCTTGCTAATATTATTATTATTATGATCATTATAATGAAAACACTCAAACAATAATCTTTCAATTTTTCCAACTAAACCATCCACTCCATAATTACTACAACTACCCCTCTCCACAATCCATTTCAAATCCCTAACATAAACCACTACTCCTTAGCAAAGAATACCATACATTCAACAAAACAAGAGTACCCTTTGGCTCCTTCCACAAAAGAATTGCATTAAATGGATGTTTAAACTTTTAAAAGATAGCTATTTCTTGAAGATTTACATTATAACAATTTACCGGTTTACACAATGCAATTCAAAGAAGGAAAGTAAAGAGAGCTTGAAAGATTGATTCGGAACTTCTTAACTTTTTAGAAGAGGGCACATCCTTGCTTCCACTTGGAAGTCCTTGCATATGAGGATGCCTCCCCTGAAAAATGAGGACAATTTTTTTTTGACAAGAGACATATATCACGTTGTCTAGATCAAGTTATAGTTTAACACAATAATTACTATGGAATCAATCCAAAATTGAAGGTGAAGATAAAAAAGAATACATATATAATAATTAGAAAAATGAGCTGAGAGATGCATACAACCAAAAGAATGTGGCAATGTCTATATTACTAGGAGCACACCATACTATTTTGTATGGCTTTTAGACTTTTATAGCACTACATAAATTAGCTTATAATTTCAAAATTTTGAACGAAACTACAAAATGAATAATGTTGAAAACTATATATCATCATCCTCTTCAAGTTCTTCAAACTCCATGAACATATCTGAATTTTGAGCTACTACAGAATCAGTCCAAAAATGAAGGGGAAGGAAAAAAAGAATACAAAGATAATAATTAGAAAAATGAGTAGACAGATACATACAAACACAACATACCAAGGATGATGTACAGCAAACTGAAGCAACAGGTGATGTCATGGTTTACAGCAGAAAATGAGATGTATCATGTCTTAATATCTGTGAGATATCAATTTTAAGACGAAATTGACACATAATGATGTTAAGTTTTCAATCACAAAATGTTCTTTGAGATATAATTCAAATTCTATAATTTCTTTCACTATCCCATTCCAAAAAACACTATCATCAAATAAGTGACACTATCATCAAATAAGTTCTATACCTGTTTATTGATATTTCATTCCTATGTTTAACGTCACACTACTACAAAACTGGCAATACTTGACGCTTTTTACCTATCAAGTATTTGTTTACTTGACACTTTTCAATGCGTCAAGTAATCCAGTGTTAAGAATAAAAGAAACATCAGCTTCTACTGACATCATGTTTCTTGACAATTTTTCCTGCTCGGGAAACTTCCAATTTCTTGTAGTGTCAATTGAAATATTTACGTTTCTTGAATCAACCCAAGCTTTCAATCAAATAACTAACAAATTACATATATATCATTGAACATATAAATATAGTTGGTCATTACATACTTACAACATAGAAATATATCGTTCTTATTCATATTACAAAACGAGTTATGAACATAGTTCTTAATCATAAAACACAAAGTATATGTAATAATAAGAAACAGAGACATCATCCTCCTCCAAGCACCACAACACTCTTAGATATTTCCAAACTGGTCAAAATCTCACCAATTGTTATCCTCAATTCCTCGAAATCTACAAATAAAATAAGAATAGCATTAAAACTAAGAACTTAGTATATACTTCAATCTACAAGTAGAACCATATACATTCCAAAATCTTTCATTGATTGCCAAATTTTATTATATGCAAAACCCCTAGTTAATGATTCACCTACTTAGTATATACTTTTGTTTTTCACTTTTTGTAATTTGAACCCATCATTTTCTTTTTATATGAAATTGAAGTGTGTATAATATGTGCATCTATATAGTATATGTATATGTATTACATCTATTTGTATGTTTAAAAAATAATTTAATTATATGTTTATGAAGTGTGACACAAATTTTAATTTCAAGTGGAATATTATTGTGTTATTGCTGGCTAAAAGACCCACCATATTTAAACCAACGAAACAGAATATGAAATTGTAAAGAACCTTCTATTTTATATATGTAAATATATAAAGGTGTTCTAATTTTCTCAAACCTTTTAAAGATGTGTCTTAGACAGTAATGACTAACAAATAGGTCTGGTTTCTTTAGAAGTCATGGATTTATGACAATGATTTCAATATGAACAATTGTTTACCATAATACAGAAACAACAATATGAAACTATTTTGGAAATAGTTTAATAAACAAGCCATGTGAATGTGAATATATTAAATGTATGAGACAACTAATTTTTATCGATATAATTTACAAGTATAAGGTATGATGACTAAGGAATTACATAATAGGATTCTTACATGGATGATAAGAACAAGGCAATCAACTAAGGGAATTTTGTCAATGTTCTGCAAAGAAAGAAAACAGCAAACATTAGCATGTGACATATAAATAAATAAATAGGTGTACACTGAACACATAAAGATCATAGTTGAAATAAAAAGGCTTATTTCACCTTATAGGTAGATATCCAAAAGATGAAAGCAGAAAACATAAATTTGAATGTGCAATCTAATTATGAAAGATAAGATAAACATTCAGTAAAATGATACAATAATAAGGATACACACATATACTACTGCAAACTCCGAACGACATTGTGACCACTGCATGTCATGAACGGGCCATTCTTTACCTGCCAAGGTCCATAACAACCCGTTCTTTCTCTCTTGAAACTTCAATGTCCACAATAGTACGCTAGGCTATTAGAACGCATTGCAAGTAATATTTGAAGAAAAGAAATTTAGTGCTTACGAAGTGATATAAGTCCTTCATGGTGCATCTATGCCAATGATGTGTGACACTAAAACTAAAACCAAAACTCTAGTTCACTTTTTGGTAGTGGCATTGGCATAGTAGGTAAGCAACTGAACTGAAGTGCCAGTATAGGTAAGCAACTCAAGAATGTATGTGTGTACCTATAATGCTTTCTTTTTAAGTGTTGAATTCACCCAGTACCATATTTCTAAACGCTTGCCTTATAATACAAAGTTAGCAAATGGTTAACTTATTAACCAAAAAATTTTAGATGCTAAGAATAATAGTTTAAATCATCCAAAAACCAGTAAATAGCCACAAAACTCCTAACAAAACATTTTTCAAGTAAAAAAATTGTCAAACCAACAAAAAGGAAACAAGAAATAAAAACCTAAGAACAAGATCAAGTAGGAAGAAAATTATCTAAATTCAACATCAATGTGCCCAAATCTACCAAAAAATATACAATTTAACTAGAAAAACCTGTGCAAAAATAACAGTAATGAAAGAAAAAAGACCTTATAAAACAACTAAAATGTTTATAACTCGCTACAAATCTTCTAAAAAATGGAAACCAGCAAATGGATGATATTGGTTTCACAATGTATTTTAGCTAAGGGCTTTTTCCGACAAAATGGACTTGAAGTTAAAGTTGACTCACTTGTAAGAAATAAGTGCAACCCAAGATATGAAAATTTCTTGAAGGTTTAGTTATATCATGTAAACCTACCAGTAAAAGAACGGTAAATGTAGCTTGACCCTTTAAGAGATACGTGTCAATCTCTAGTTGCAACCACCAATCAGATTCACATATAAGAAGGATAGAGGAGGCAACCACCAATCAAACTCACATATAAGAAGGATAGAGGAGGCAACCACCAAAAACAAAATATGTAACAGAAGATTAGTAAGAGAAAAGCTCTATGAATATGTAGGGTGAGTGGAAAAAAAGGACAAACATAGGAAGCACATTGTATAGTTGTCAAAGAAGTAAGAAAGCCATTCAGTATAGACTGTATAGTGTTCACAGCCACAAATTGATTATATTGATAGCAAAGGGTGGAGCAATAGTCTAAAATATGGATAACAAAAGGGATTAGTACGAACAATTTAACTTACCTAAACTTTGCTCTTCAACTTCATGCATAATATCCTCCTCTGAGTTTACCAGTTTCTCTACCTTATGACGCTTTATACTAAAAAATTGAATAAAAAGTATTCGATATGTTAAATTGAAAAAGAAAGGATCAACTACCACAATTTAGTTATATGGCTATAACTTATAACCAATCCTACAAGCCCTTGCTATTATGTGCAGAAATCATAGTCACCATTTGCCACAACTCAATGTTGTTATTCATGCAAAATGAACAATGATATGAAATTAGGCATTTCGGTTAGAAATAAATTTTGAGGTAAAAATAGCAAAAACGTCAAAGTAGAATTTTAGATGGGGCATATGATAACTTTTTCATTCATTAAGGAACAAGGAGTCTGTCTCATTGCTATGCTATTCCAAAACAATGCTCAGATTATGCATCCTTGAAGAACATTTGAAAGCTATAAAAGTTCAAGAGGGTGAAAAAAGAAACCATCCCATTAATTATGAACATTTTTTCGTAAAAAAATTTCAACAACAAATACTCAGTTGTTTGGTTTTACAAATTACATCTTAGTCAACTAATTTAGGCAAACGTACCTAATCTAACACCTTCGCTTGTCATAAAGCAATTTAAGTTTCAATAAACTAAAGAATAAAGTATACTTTTGGGAGGTTAAACTTAATGAGTGAGGCACACAACCTGTCAATTGAACAAATAAACAGGGGCAATTGTGTGAGGCAAGATTATTGGAAGGGAACCTTTTTTATTTTTCATTTTTGTTTTCATGAAGAAACATAAATAAAACAAAAAATGGAGGAACATTTAAAGTCATCCAAATAAAACTCAGTAACTAAAAGCAGAAACTCAAAAACCTTGACATTTATAGAGATTGCCTTATGGCTCCTTGAACACGTGGAATTTGTAAGAATCTAGAAAACACACCAGTCACTTCTTCAAGGTCTGCAGCCCTGAGAGAAAATGCTTCAACATTACTTAAGCATCTTGCTGCCGCATCATATCTATAACTAAATCATATATTTCAGTAAAATTGTGCCTATCGCCACTGATTTTAGACCTCTTAAAATGAAGCAATTGAAAGTTGAAAACTATGACTATGAGAACAGACCCATCAATGCAAAAACGTGAAACAAGCATCGAGTACAAATTCCTTTATTTATGGAGGAATGCTCAAACCTAAGAATCAAAGAAAAGCCTAATCCAACTACTCTGAATCCAACAAAGAATCCAACAAAGAGTTGAATACAAAATCCAGTTAGCTAAAACAACCCCTTCAGCAAAAACCCCAAAATTTTCAAACCCCACAATCTTCTCCATCTAAAAACCCTAAATTCTCAATCCAAAGAAGAGAAGATTTTAGGGAATACGGTTTTGCACTTCAAACAAGAGATTGGAAAAGGGAAAAAAGAGAAAGAAAAGAACAAACACAAATTGCTTAAGAAATCCATTAGAGTAAAAGCACAGAAAACCAAATTTTGCATTACTTCCCTCATTTAAAATTATCAAGATCTACAATAAGAAAGAGAAGAGCCAAGTTTAGGTATTTACTACAACGTAGAATTAAGTAGGCATGGAGAATCACTTCACCTTTTCTGCAAGTTTTCCAGTTTCTTCATCCATCCCACAACCAAAGTTTTCCAGTTTCTTCATCAATTCCATTTCTGCAAGTTGACTAATTTATAACAAAGACAAGGGAACAAGAAAAACATCTGTAGATTACAAATATCATAAAAAATTACAGAACCACAAAACCCCCAAATCCAAACCCTAGGTTTCATTAACCCAAACCTCTGAAGCCGTATAGAGTACATACTTGTCTATTGAGCGCGTATACAAAATCCCTGGCGGTGGCAGTCTTTCGGCGAGTGTGCTCAGTGTAAGTGACGGTGTCGTGAATGACATTTTCGAGAAAGATCTTGAGAACGTCGCGAGTTTCTTCTCCCTTTCCAAGACCTTTTCCTTTCCCTCTGTCGAACATTGTTGCTTTGATTGGTGGAAATTTTTTGTGCAGAAGAAAAAATTGTGCAAGGGCAAAAGGGTTTGGTATAACGTACGTATGTGAAGAAGAGGAGGAATTGTGGAAAAATGAACTTGTTAAGAAATTTGGGGGGAAAGGAAATTTGGGGATATGGAGAAAATAAAAAATAAAAAAAAGGAAAATTTGGGAATATATTTTATTTAGAGAGAAGGGAAAATTTTATTTAAAATTAGGTAATTTTTTATCTTTAAAAAAATGTCAAGTAAATAAAAGTGTATTTAACGCTTTTAACCTGTCTAAGTATTAGAAAATAATTTGAAAAATGATGCATTTTTCTAGTTTTTCGTTATTCTTGACGTTTTTTCATTTTACTTGACAGTTTTAATAAAAACTGTCAAGTATTTCAAAATTGCAGGCATTAAGTGATCCTGTTTTTGTAGTAGTGTCAATAGGTTTGAATCAAAAGACCTATTTATTTACCTTCTCTTCCATAACTTGCTTTAGAATGGAAAGTGCTATGGTTTCAGCTTCTTGAAGTGTTAGGTCTTGAAATCAAAATTGAATACAATATTGGTGTATGTGGAAATTGAATAAAAAGCAAGAGGTTCATTTAATATATATGGCAAAACATATGGATGTTTAACATTGAAATATAAGTTGCTTGAGCATAGGTGTAACAACCACGGATGTCTCGATGCTTGTAAGCACTTTGTTGGAACCCCTTTCATTAGAGAAAAATGGTAAGATTTATCTCAAATAATTACAATAATAAAGAATGTAAAGAAATAGCTTCTTTATATTTAAACTCTGCATCAGTCATATCTTACCTTCACTCTTAGTGACTATATATCTTCGTAGATTTCTACCCTGACTAGTTTTTTCTGAGAATGGAAGAAAAAGTAAAAGAGTAAGTCACCATAGTATTCAGTTATATCTGACACAAAAAGAGTAGAAATGGATCTAGGAGTAGTTAGCAGCACACTCAAATTCTTCTCTCAAAACTTTGATACTATACTTATGGACAACTTGACCTAGGTCGTGAGTTGTCTCAAATGGATCCTCTATGCATATCAAATGACAATCCTTGCTGATCCTCCTTGTCCAGTCTTTTGCTCTCTTGCTGCACATTTAGCGCACAAAATAAACTAACCATATCAATTATAATTATATTATGAAAGAGTGATTAACTCTGTTCAGTCCCAGATTGTAAGAAGCTAGGCTAGAACTTATAATTTGAAGACTAAAATGAACGTAAAACATAATATCTTTCAAATTCAATATTATGAAACCAACACATAAGGATAGAGAAATATGAATAAAAGAATATAGACAGATAACACAAGAAAGAAAGTTTCACAACAAAAAAGGACTTGTACAAAGGCATAACACCACTTAAAAGTAAATATTACAGCATGATTTATTAAAAAAAAAGCTTGAACTCTTGAGAAAAGGAGACAAAAAGGTAATTAGAGACCTTTTTGATACTATCACAGACCCAACGAGAGGTATGACACTAGCTATACACATCTCAAATCCAATGGGCACCCAATCCTTTTAAAAAGGTTTATGTTTCTTGTTAGAATTTGTATGTATGGAAAAAATATTTATGGAAAAATTACCATAAATATTTCTTTTCCTTTTCTTCTTTGCTCTTTACAACCTATTTAAGTTCCCTCATTTGTACCATTGTTAATTATCAGAAAAATAATAAAACTAAAAACATCGTGGTTTTTCTCCCGGTTCTTGGGTTTCCACGTAAGCTTTGGTTTTGTGTTTATTGCTTTCAATATGGTATCAGAGCAAAGCAACCACGAAACCTTAGAAAAAAATTTAGGAAACACTCTTACCAAAACAAATGTTATTGCCGCCGCCGCCGCCGCCGTGGACACCACCATGAAAAAACTACTCCACCAGATTCAGAAGGCGCCGATCTACACAGTGGGCCAACCCTCGCCGCCGTCCGAGCAATATTCCGGCCAAAAACCACCGCACACGCCGCTTCCGTCCGGCGCGTGGGCCCATGCGCCGCCGCCTGTTTATCTCATCGCCCATCCCATCCGCCTCTACGCATCGTCGCCTATCCAACCGTTTCACCCTTCCGGTCATCCGCAACTGCACGCGCCACCTATTGCCGCCGGACAGCAACCTACAAAACTGTCAAATTTGTACAGCAATGCAAATCTGTCCGTCGACCCTTTACGGCAACCTTTATTATGTGGAAATGAGGTTGACCAACTCCATAACATATCGGGGATTGAAGGGAGCGAGTCATTGGCACCCTCCGGTTTTGGACAACCATATTTTTGTGGTCCGGCGATAAACCAAACCTACAACAGAGTTGTTTTTGAAGTTGGTGCATCCTCTAAATCAATCGATCTACCGATGTATTCAAAGAACTCGGTAACTTCGCTCCCTAATGTATCTTCAAATTATATAACTAACTCTGTTGCCCTTAGTGCTCGATTCTCGACGAAGAATAGTGGAAAAGCAATCCTCGTATGCGAGCACTGCAAGAAACAATGGCACACCAAGGATCGGTGTTGGAAACTCCACGGTCAACCCCCAAGAGGTAATAAACGTTCCTCCAACAAGCACTTAGGACGTACTGATGTTAGGGAGATTGCCAATACCTCTCAGTCAACACTAGCCAGACCAGCCCTCCTACCCTAGGCACCATTGCTCAGTCAGGTATGCCTCGGTCCCTCGGTCTTATTAGTGTTGATGGGAAGAATCCCTGGATTTTAGACTCGGGGGCCACAGATCACTTGACAGGTTCTTCGGAGCACTTTGTCTCTTATACACCCTGTGCCGGTAATGAGAAAATCAAGATAGCAGATGGTTCTTTAGCCCCGATTGCTGGCAAAGGACAAATAGTTCTCTTTGACAGTTTCTCTCTTCAGAATGTTTTGCACGTGCCTAAGCTTTCTTACAATTTGTTATCTATCAGTAAGATCACCCGTGAGCTGCATTGTAAAGCTACTTTCTTACCTGAATCTGTCTGTTTTCAAGACTTGAGCTCGGGGAGGACGTTTGGCACTGCCCGACATAGCAGGGGACTTTACATCCTTGATGATGATACCTCTGGTAGTAGTATCTCTAGGACTGGTTTACTATCTTCCTATTTTAGCACTTCTCAACATGACTTTATGTTATGGCATTTTCGGTTGGGTCACCCGAACTTTACTTACATGAAATATTTGTTTCCCCATCTTTTTCCTAAAATCGATGTCTCCTCGTTATCTTGTGATGTGTGCATTCGGGCAAAACAACATCGAGTTTCTTTTCCCTCACAACCATATAAACCCACACAACCGTTTACCCTTATCCATAGTGATGTTTGGGATCCTTCCAAGGTCACCACCTCATCTGGGAAACGGTGGTTTGTAACTTTCATTGATGATCATGCCCGTCTTAGCTGGGTCTACCTTATCACTGATAAATCGGAGGTTTCTTCTATTTTTCAAAACTTCTATCACACCATTGAGACCCAATTCCATCAAAAAATTGCTATTCTTCGGAGTGATAATGGTCAAGAATTCCAAAACCATAGCCTTAGTGAATTTCTAGCCTCTAAAGGGATTGTTCACCAAAACTCATGCGCCTACACTCCTCAACAAAATGGAGTGGCCGAGCGAAAAAACCGTCACCTTCTAGAAGTAGCCCGTTCCCCTATGCTATCCACGTCCCTTCCTTCATACTTGTGGGGAGATGTTATTCTTACAGCAGCTCATTTAATCAATAGAATGTCTTCTCGTATTCTCTACCTTCAGACTCCCTCAGATTGCCTTAAGGAGTCCTACCCCTCTACTCATCTTGTTTTTGAGGTTCCTCTTCGTGTGTTTGGGTGTATCGCTTATGTCCATAATTTTGGCCCTAATCAGACCAAATTTACCCATCGGGCTCAGGCATGTGTGTTTGTTGGGCATCCCCTTCACCAGCGTGGTTATAAATGTTTTCACCCACCGTCCAGGAAATACTTTGTCACTATGGATGTTACTTTCTGTGAGGACCGACCTTACTTTCCCGTTAGCCATCTTCAGGGGGAGAGTGTGAGTGAAGAGTCTAACAACACCTTTGAATTTATTAAACCTACTCCTAATATTGTGTCTGACATCGATCCTCATCCCATAGTACTACCCACAAACCAAGTTCCTTGGAAAACGTATTATAGGAGGAATCTCAGAAAGGAAGTCAGGTCCCCTACGAGTCAGCTGCCGGCTCCAGTCCAAGACTCTGAACCTCCTCGAGATCAAGGTATGGAAAACCTACTGAACCTTGTACTAATAATACAATAAGTGAGAATGACAGATCAGAAGTTGATGTTCTTGAAAATGTGGAAGAAAGGAAAAGTGGTGATGAGATTGAGACAGAAACCGATAATAATGAAGCTGAACAAGGTCATACATGGAAACTTGATGAGTATGATCCCTCTCTTGACATTCCCATTGCTCTGAGAAAAGGTCCAGGTCTTGTACTAAACATCCAATTTGCAACTATGTTTCCTATGATAATCTCTCTCCACAATTCAGAGCTTTTACAGCAAGCCTTGACTCTACCATAATACCGAAAAACATCTACACTGCTTTAGAGTGTCTTGAATGGAAGAATGCAGGCATGGAAGAAATGAAGGCTCTTGAAAAGAATAGAACTTGAAAAATTTGTGCTCTACCCAAGGGACACAAAACTGTGGGATGCAAATGGGTGTTCTCTCTTAAATACAAAGCAGATGGTACTCTTGACAGACACAAAGCAAGGTTAGTTGCAAAGGGATTTACTCAAACCTATGGAATTGACTATTCATAAACTTTTTCTCCAGTTGCTAAGTTGAATATTGTTAGAGTCCTGCTATCTGTTGCTGTGAACAAAGATTGGCCTCTCTAACAGCTCGATGTTAAGAATGCCTTTTTGAATGGAGACCTTTTGGAGGAGGTCTACATGAGCCCCCCGCTTGGATTTGAAGCCCAATTTGGTCAGCAGGTGTGTAAACTCCAGAAATCCCTATATGGTCTGAAACAGTCTCCCAGAGCATGGTTTGACAGAATCACTACCTTTGTCAAGTCCCAAGGATACAGTCAGGGACACTCTGATCATACTCTATTTACAAAGGTTTCCAAGACAGGGAAGATTGATGTTCTAATAGTTTATGTGGATGAGATTGTTTTAACTGGAGATGATCAGGCAGAAATCAGTCAATTAAAGCAGAGAATGGGTGATGAATTTGAAATCAAGGATTTGGGAAATCTGAAATATTTCCTTGGAATGGAGGTGGCCAGATCTAAAGAAGGTATCTTCGTGTCTCAGAGAAAATACACCCTTGATTTGCTAACCGAGACAGGTATGTTGGGATGTCATCCTGTTGATACTCCTATTGAATTCAATTGTAAACTTGGAAACTCTGATGATCAAGTTCCAGTTGATAAAGAACAATATCAGCACCTTGTGGGTAAATTGATTTACTTATCCCATACCCATCCTGATATTTCCTTTGCTGTGAGTGTTGTCAGCCAGTTTATGCAAGCTCCTTATGAGAAACACATGGAAGCTGCCAATAGAATTCTGAGATACATGAAAACAACACCTGGTAAAGGGCTGATATTTAGAAAAACAAGCAGAAAGACCATTGAGGCATATACCGACTCGGATTGGGTAGGATCTGTTGTTGATAGAAAGTCTACCTCCGGTTATTGTATCTTTGTTTGGGGCAATCTTGTTACTTGGAGGAGTAAGAAACAAAGTGTTGTGGCCAGGAGCAGTGCTGAGGCCAAATACAAAGCTATGAGTTTGGGAATATGTGAGGAAATTTGGCTCCAAAAAGTCCTATATGATCTTCATCAGGAATGCGAGACTCCATTAAAGCTCTTTTGTGATAATAAAGCCGTTATTAGTATTGCTAACAACCCAGTTCAACATGATAGAACTAAACATGTTGAGATTGATCGGCATTTCATCAAAGAAAGACTTGACAGTGGGAGCATATGCATTCCGTACATCTCTTTTAGCCAACAGTTTCTGATGTTCTCACCAAGGGGCTTCTCAGGCCAAACTTTGATTTTTGTGTTAGCAAGTTGGGCCTCTTTGATATTTACGTCCCAACTTGAGCGGGAGTGTTAGAATTTGTATATATGGAAAAAATATTTATGGAAAACTTACGATAAATATTTCTTTTCCTTTTCTTCTTTGCTCTTTACATCCTATTTAAGTTCCCTCATTTGTACCATTGTTAATTATCAGAAAAATAATAAAACTAAAAACATCGTGGTTTTTCTTCTGGTTCTCGGGTTTCCACGTAAGCCTTGGTTTTGTGTTTATTGCTTTCAATATTTCTATTAGAAGAACCTTTGCAAGTCTCTTGTCGTTTCCTTTTCAAGAGAGGCTTAGTTAAGGGTATTTCTTTCTTTTTGTTTTTCCATTTCAAGCCCTGAATGAGAAGAAAGACAAAAAGTGGACCAAAAACCCCATTTTTTTTCAAGAAAAACGAATGACAAGAAAGGATTGTCAATAATTTTGCTATATCATCAGAGGGTCATCTGTTTCTAAGGCAGTTCAACCTGAACCAATGCAAGCAAAAAGGAATCAAACCTACCCAAACTCCACCGCTTCCTTAACCCCTCTCAGTATGAGTATCTATAAAAAATTCTAGTATTGGGAAATGAAGTTTAGTTAGAAGACATAGAAATGGAAAATGAAGATTGTCATTATTCATTGACGAAGAAAAAAAAGATTGACAATTAACTTTGGCAAATTTCTTCTTTTTTAGTGAGGCAAGAGTACGATAGTTGAGCTTTGTACAATGTTTTGTGAGTGGCAGGCCATCCTTTTCCTGGTTTGTTTTACTTATATTGATCTCAATAGTTCTGGTCGATGGGTTATGAGTTTTTCTTGTAGGTTTTAGGCTCTAGATCGGTTTGTGCTTTGCTCCTTCTGGGAAGTTTGTACCTTTTCTTTTTGTTGAAAATTTTCAATTAATAAGAGAGAATTTTCTATTTTCCTTTTTCATTATTATAGCAAAGTTACCACCTAGGGTTGTTCCTTCCCTAGCACATGGAAAAATCTAAAATCCCTAATATCACAGTCAAAAGCTTCCCATTTTCTCCCAATGTAAAAAACAATCAAATCCAAACAACAAAAAGAAAGCATTCAATCTCCATTGATGTTATAAATCAACAAATATTACCGAATGATGAGAACCAGACAAACAGTACTAAGAAAGTTGTAAATACAAAAAACAAAAAACCAGAATAAGTAAGCAAAAGCAATACACCAGAGGAGAGAAAAAGTCCAACCACAGGGAATCTTAGAACTCAAAATGAAAAGACAAAGAAATTAACAGAAATGGGAAGAGGGACTTGCTAGAAACGAAGGTGGGTAGTTCCTGTGCCTGATTGATTGGAGATGAAACTGGCCTTCTGGAAGAGAACCTCCTTAGGCCACGAAGAGCAACCGCGGAGGCGGATCTCATCATAGCCATTACACTTTCAATTGAAATGTTGCCTGTGCGTGAGACGGTGGTTGTTCTCAACCTTGTGCGGTGCTTGTGGAGGAAAGAATGGCTGTCGTACGTTTGGAATCGAGGAAGATCGGGTGCACGAACAGATGAACGAACTTTGACGAATGGAACCTGAACCAACGATTGGACGATGGAGTAAACCGATTGGACACTGACAAACTGACGAACTGATTTTAAGTCGAACTAACGATTGGAAGCTGACGAATGGAGAGGCGGAGGCGCACGAACAGACGTTGAAGAACGAGGAAGACGAACGTACGCACGAACCTATCGTTGGGTGATGGGAGAAATTGGGGAAGAGGGAAAAAATTGGGGGGAAAACTTAGGGTTTTTTTAGATATGGAGGGGAAAAGGGGAAATCCGGGAAAATCAAAAGAGAAATTTTTTTCTTTTTAGAAAATGGTGAAATATTTCAAATCTACCGGCAACAGTTTTGTAGTATTTAAAATAAAAAATAAAAAAAATATTTTTTTACTCTTTGTTATTTTTTATGTTTTTTTATGTTACTTGACAGTTTTTATTAGAAGTGTCAAATATTTCAAATCTACATGCGTCAAGTATTGCCAATTTTGTAGTAGTGAAAAATATTCTTTAATGATTTTGCCGACACTAATAGGGACTTTGAACATAGAGAGTTGGTAGGTGGGGAGACTGACAAGGGTGGAATTGATAATAGTGATGATTTTGCCACCTTTAAAGATATATGTGTATTTCCAACTGCCCAATTTTTTGTGAATCTTATCAATGATGTTTTCTCATAAATTTGTGGAGGATGGTTTACCACCCAAAGAAACATTTATGGACAAGAATTGGTTTTGTATTCCCCAACTTGTAGCCATTGTCTTCTTTATTTGTCTCCACATTGATGGAAGAAATGGTGGATTTGTTCAAGTTTATATTAAGTTTATATTGAGTCCAGATGCTACCTCAAATAGGTGAATAACATTTCTTAAATTTGTAAGATATTCATCATTGTCTTCCACAAAAGGAGGATGTCATTCGCGAAAAGAAGGTGAGTCAAGTTATATTCATTTTTAAAATCAACTCCCTTGATTTTGTTTTGATGCCCCAATATGGTTAGAAGCCTATTGAGATAGTCCATAACAATGACAAAAATGAAGGGTGATATGAGGTCACCTTGTCGAAGTCCTTTGGTGGGTTTAATTTTTCCTCTTAGTCTGCCATTAATAATATAATGGAGCATTATATACTAGAAATACAAGATTTTATCCACTTTTTCCATTATAATGACAGTTTTTTTCTCATGAGTATGTAGTCAATGAAGCGCCAGCTTATTTTGTCAAAGGCTTTTTCCATGTCAAGCTTAATCACAAACCCTTTGATTTTTTTAGTTCTCTAGTAGTCAATGGCTTCGTTAGCAATGAGAATAACATCAGTGATTTGTTTGCCGCCTTTGACAAATGCCATTTGATTTTTCGAGATTGTGTTAGGTAATGTTGCTTTGAGTCTTTCGATAATAGTTTTTGCAATCATCTTGTAGAGAGCCATGGTGAGACTAATAGGTCTATAATCGGTTGTCGAGTTACATTTTTTTTTCTTTGCAATAAAGACAATGTAGGTTTCATTGACAACTTTATTGATTATGTCATATGTGGAGAAATCTTCGAAAGTCTCCAGAATGTTCAGCCTAATTGAACTCCAACTTTTCTTAAAAAATTCCATAGTGAAACCATCAGGTTCAGATGCTTTGTTATTTTCAAAGGATTTCAAAGTAGTCAGGATTTCACTTTCATGGAACCGAAAACACAAGTGTGTTTTAGCATATATATTCTCAGAAATAGGAGCCCAATCAAGATTTTCAATAAACTAATAGAATTAGTGTAGATGCTTTTAAAGTCTTCAATCAAAAATTTTGCAATCTCCTCATTGTTAGTGCAAGTCTCCCCTTATCATTAGCAAGGCTAGTGATTAAATTTCTCTATTGTTTGGCAGTACAAACTTTGTGAAAAAAGATCGTATTTTCATTTCCTTCTATAATCCAGAGTCTTTTGCAGCGTTGAGCCCAGAGTTGAGTTTCTTTGAAAATTTGTTGACTAAGATCCGCTTTGAGAGCAGTTCTTTGAATAATAATATTCAATTCAGTTAATCTATATTCTCGCTCTCTGGTGTCAATTCCTTTGACCCAGGTTTTTTTATCATCTTTAGTAACTTTTTGCTTATATTTGCTCCAATCACGAATTAGAGTACTGAGTTGTTTTAGTCTATGCATGAAAGAATATCTAGCTGATGGCCTTGTTCATTGGTACTTTTCCACTTGAAATCAATATTTTTCTTAAACTCACCTTCATGAAGGAGATTGTTAGAGAAGTGAAAGGGAGAAGGTCCCCATCTCTATATTTTTCTTAAACTCAGCTTTTCATAAATGAGATTTGGTACCAAACCCTTAATTAAAAGTAATTGTTTGTTTTATTAACAATCTCTATTAGAACTCTAAAATAAATAAATAAAAACTCACACTGCTACCAACAATATTTTATGCAACAAATTAGATAGCTTATTTCGGAAGTGATTGATCGAGAACTACCTAACAAAAATCACCTATTACATAATTTCTTCAAAATCAATTTGAAATGATTTTATATTTTTTTAAATCAATTTTGTTTATATCAAACACCAATATTTGAAGAAAAGGTGATTTTGGCAAGAAAAAAGATTATAACAACTAAAAATATTATAATCTATAATTATGTTTAGAGAGGTAAGAAGTAATTATAGGCGTTTAAGTTTTTTTTTTTTAATTTTTGATAGTAAAACAACCGGCCAAAACCAAATGATTAACAATGGAACCCTAAAAGTTATATTAATTTTTTTTAATAGGTAAAATTTAAAGTTATTTTAAACCTTGGAATAGTAAACTTGTTTTATTTCAAATTTTAAAATAAAATAAAATTGAATTTTTTTTTTTTTAATTTCAAATTTTATTGTCAACGAAAATGAAAACCTAAAAGAAAAGGAAGGTTCCCATTTTTAGACATTCAATTTAAAAGAAGATTACTTATTTTATTTTAAACCGGTTGAATCCCTAATATTGATTAATTTATAAAAATATATTTCACATTTAAAAAATCCAAACGTAATCCAACATAATTACTCTGGATATATATTTTTTAGAAAAGAAACCTTCCATATATATACAACAAAATCTCCATTATCTTGAAATTGATCGTCAGCAAAAATAGTTTCCATTTCAAACCCCCGAAAATCCCAGAAAAATAACCCTAATTCACCATCTTAAATACACTTCTACATCTCTATATCAAACCCTTTTGTACACTTCCTTATCCATTTTCTCTGAAAAATGCTTCCACCCCCAAAAAAAGTTTGGAATCGTTTTGCCTCTAAAGTCATTTCGAAGCTCGGCCGTGGTTTCTCGAAGCCATCGGAATCAATAACTCGAACGACACGGCGGTTTTTGAGTCGTCTCGGGTCTAGTGACTCCAGCGGAAGGCGGTGTTGCCGCTGCAGCTGCCACGACCAGTCGGAATATTGGCTCCAAGATCGTCGGAGTTTTGGGAATAATTGTAATACTAATTATTATATGGAAGTTGAATTTGAAAATGTAGAGGATGAGGAATTGGAAGATGAAGCTGTGGATGAAAAGGCTGAGGAGTTTATTGCTAAGTTTCATGAATCTTTGAAGCTTGAAAAATTGCAACATTTTTGAAAACTTTTTTTTTCCTTTTTCTTCTTTTTTAGCCTTTGGTGGGTTATTGAGATTTGGTGCTCTTCTCTTAATATTTCTTAGAGAGAGTAGTTTTTGCTGCTTCTTTTTTCCCCCCCTTATTTTCTATAGGGAATATGAATATGTAAGCCATATGAGGGATCAATAAAGTACATTCTAAAAAAAATTATAATATGTATGTTTTTCCATTGGGATAGCATTTTGATGCATCAAATCCTGTATCTTTATCTTTATCTTCAAATTATTTCTTGCCTGCTTTTATTAGTAAGACGAAGAATTGTATATGTTTTAAGTTTTGGGTTTTGTGAAACTCAACGTGTTTTATTAGTTCTTAATAAAAAGAATATATAGTGGAAGCTTGCTTTCGATCAAGAAGAATAATGTAGGGAGAAAAGTTTTCATTGCATTTCATTTATAGAATATTGTAGTGAGGATATATTCTAAACAAATCTGACAGAGTATAGTATATACATACAGATTATTTATTTATGAGCTAGTAGTGTGTATAAATAAATACAATACTATAAGGTGACATAATATAATGTTTGAGGAGGGGAGGGGTGTTTTTGAAAATTAAGGAAGAAAGACAGAAAGATAAGTATGGAGAATGTGATTAGCTATAATGGAATTAGCTTTGTGTGTGGGATGAAAAGCATCCCAGAACACATATTTGTTGGCATCAGAACATGTAAATGGATTCATTTTTGAGCACATGAAACCCATCTCAAATCTACCTGTTCCACAGCATGCTCTTCTTGAATTACTAAACCCTGTGTCAATTTTAATTTCCAAAAAATGAAAAACAAATCATAATCATATTATATATACTTTCTTTTGACAATTTTAAATGTTGTGTGTGTGTGTGTGTATATATATATATATGGTATGAAATGATTTTCTTTTAAATGTTAATTATGTCGTTATTATTCCATTTCAAAATTAAAGCTTTAGGGGATTTGATGGAAACAATTAAAATGTGATAATGGAATTTAAAGATATTTTTATTAGTTAATTTTAATCTTAGAATATATAATTGATATAAGATGTTTAATTTATTGTTCTTCTATATGAAACCAAGAATTATTCAATCCCCATAGTTGTTGAAGAACTTGTTAAAATGAATTTATAAGAAAAATATCAACAAAGTTGAGAAATTATGTATTAATTCATTTAATTAAATAATAAATGTTTTTTTTGCCCAGAAAAAGAATTAACGTATGAGTAGCAAACTCATCACAAGAAATTAAACTAAAGTGAGAAGAAGACAAAAAGAAAGAAGATAATCTACTTTACCTACTTAAATCACCATTAAAAATTTGAAAAAACTATTTATTTGAATAACAATTACAAAAATTTATTTCCTCTCCATTACTCCTAACTATATTTTTTAAAAAGAAAAACTTTTTTTTTTTATAAATTACAAAAAAAAATGTCCCTAAACTTTATAATTTGGATAAAAAATGTCTTTGAACTTTTAAGAGTTTAAAAAATAATCTTAAACTTTATTAATGGTTCAAAAGTGCCCTTAACATTAGTTTTGGATGAAAACCGTTAAAGTTTTGCTTCAAAAATACCCTTAGACAATTGAAAATGTTTCATACATACCCTTGAACTTAAAAAAAGTAAAAAAAAAAAATAATACTCTTATTAATCCAAAATTTACACCAATTTTCTTACCAACCAAAATAAAACCTAAATTTTAAGTTAAAATCATAGTTTTAATTAAATTATTTGACTATTAACAAACAGAAATAAATCACGAGTGCAACCAATCTCTATAGTTATTGATGTAATTAACATACATTTAATTGTGAAATAAAAAATATTTTTGACCATTAAAACACAGTGATATTCTTGTTGATGTATCTGTTTATGATTTTTTTTTGTTTGATTAATTATTTTCTAGTATGTTTTAAAAAGAAATTTTTATTTTAGAATTTTGTGAATTTTTTTTGAAACTTTATGTTTTAACCAAGGTTTAAAATATCAATGTTAAATTTCAACTTTGATGGATATTTTAGAAAATTATAAAAAATTCAAAAAATAATTTTAAATTATTAATTTTCAATAAGTAAACGTGTCTATTATTTATATTATATTATAGGAGAATTTTTTAAAATAGTAGTTTTTACAAAATATTTACAACCGGTAGCAAATTCTATAACTAATAGTCATTTATATGCTATAGTGATAGAAGACTATCAGTGATAAAATCCAACATTTTGCTATAGCTTGTAAATATTTTAATTTATTTTGTTATTTTAAAAAATGTTCCTATATTATATTAGTGTCATCTTGATGTTTATATTTTTTGTGATTTGTAAATTTTTTAAACTAAACTTTTTGTTTTTATTTTGAATGCTAAGAAATTTAGTATAGAAATTGGATCAATGATGATATTTTTTATTATTTTTTTCTAAGTTTGAGGGTATTTATAAAAATTTTCAATAATTTAGTGGTATTTTTTCATTAAAAAACTTTAACATTTTTCATCCAAAATTAATGTTAAGGATATTTTTGAACCATTTTAAAAAATTTAAGGACATTTTTATACAAAACACAAAGTTTAGGAGCATTTTTTTTATATTATAATTTAACGGAATTTTAAAGACTATGAATAATTGAGTTTTTAAAATGTAACCTTATTGGTTCTCACGTCTGTAAAAGTTCTTAGAAGTAATTTTTTTATTATTTTAAATAATAATGACATTTTAAATTATAAAATATTATTTTTATTAAAAAAACTATCTCCTCTCACTTTCCAACTTTGCTAAAAATATTTTTTCAATTTAAAAGAACATATAATTATTTAAAATTAAAAAAAAAATACATCAAAAACCATTTAAACCTATTTTTAAAAATTTGATAACAAAAGAAGAAGCGCTTGCAAAAATATCGAAAAAGAATTTATGATAATAGGACTCATATCACTACATTCTCTAAATTGCAAAAGTAATAAATTTAAAAGTCGAGAACTCTATTATTATCGTATGATAGTCTTATGATTATCATCTGATATCACTAATTTTGTTATATTCACAATATGAAAAAAAATAGGTGTCATGTGGTATTTTTTATTTTTCTAAATGTTTGTGTCATTTGATGCAATTTCACACTAAAGAATGTATATTTTGAAAATTCAAAAACTGAACCCACCATTTAAAAATCTTTTTACAGACAAATGTCCAACGTGATCTTTAAGTTGTGGACTAAAAAAGTAATTTTGAATAAATATTAAGATGGTATAGGTTCTTCTTATTAAAAAAAGAAATGAAAAATAAAAGAAATTAAACTTGGACAAGAATTATATTCAAATGTAGACTGCACCTAATTCTATGAATCTATTTTTTTCAAAGATATATATATATATATATTAACAACTAATTAATATTTAATATAGAAATTAAAATAGATTTGAATAGGAACTCACCGAAGTAGCTAGGATGAAGAATCATATCATAAAGAACATCAAATGGATTGGAAAACACAATCTGAATCCCTTTCGATTCCTCATTCATCATTTTCACTAACCCCATCAATTTGGCATTAAAATCCCTTGCAACTCTATTGTACTTCTCAACACACTCACCAGTACCTCCAAAAATCAACCTTGAGCTCCTCTCCAATGGTAAGCACCCCATTGGAGGGAGCCCCCCGATCGACATCTTACGAGCTCCGAGCGCATAGAGCTCTCGAACAAACCCTTCGGCAGCTCTAGCAAGAAAATTTTGGTAGTCTTGTTGGGAAAACTGAGAGGATCTTGGAGGGAGGAGGTAGTAGTTTTCTAGGAAGTCATTGGTGCCTAAGCTTATGAGATAAAGGAATTGGGAAATGGTGTGGTTGGCTTTTGATGGGCCAAGATAGTTTCTCAATTTCTTCTGGTATTCTTTGTAATATTGGAGTTCTTTCCATAGAGGGATCACTGACTGCATGCATCACAAAAACAAACAATTACAAGATAAAAAGTGGAAAGAAACTAGAAACGAGAAATAGGGTTAGGGTTGGAAGAGGAGAATGAGATCACTTACAAAAACATCAGAAGTGGCATTATCATAGCCAGTACCAGCAGAAGCAAAGCAAACACCAGTGGCAAAATGAGTGATATTATAAGAAGGATCCAAATAAGCTGGGATTGTGGGTTTGATCCCAAAAGCTTCAGAAATAAAATCAGTAACAATTTTGCCATTGGAGAATCTTCCTGTGGCTTTTCCTCCTTCAAAATCACGACCATATGGTGCAAAATCACTTTTTAAAATAGTTGAAATGTGGTTGTTGTTACCTGAATCTACTGATGAATCGCCAAACACTATAATACCTGGAACAACACCACCAACCTTCTTATTGTTATTCTTTCCTTCAACTATTTTCTTCTCTATTAACAAATTATTACACATCAACATCATCAACAATGTCAAACACCCAAGTTTTTCCATATCAATTTATTATTATTATATGATATATCTATCTTCTATGTTGGTTGTTTAATTTCTTGAATATATGTATATATATCTACGTGGAATGCTATTTATAAAATAAATAAATAAATAAAACGAAAGTATAGAGAATCTCTAACGTATCAAATTATGGTTAGAGAGAATTGTTGAGATATTGAGGGACTCACATCGAAAAAATCGAGCGGACCCATACTTTTTATACAATACATGAGTTACACTTCTCCTTACTAATTGGTTTTGAGATGGAACCCCATGCTTTGAGTATGATAGATGATAAAATTATGTAAACCTAGTATAGATATTTTGGTTTTCTCCAGACCCAACTCCCTTGTATCTTCTTTAAGAAAAAAATTAGAGGTACTGATTTTCTTGGAATTTTCACTTTTGTATATAGTAAATTTATGAGTTTTTTTTAAGCATCTATTGAGTTTTATACTTTTAATTTTGTGTTTAATATATAAGTTAATAAATACATAGGAAAAAAGTGTTTAATAAAATATCTAAATTTTCACTTTTGTATCTACTAGTTAAGATTTGATAGGCTTTCTATTTGTCTTTGACTAATTATTTAATACGTTTTTTAATTTACAAACTTAATTGGTACAAATTTGAAAGTTTAATGTCTAATTAAATATATTCATTAATTTTAAAAAAAAGATATATTTAACATACGTGTATTCAATATAAAATTGAAAGTTCAAAGATTGATTTAGACATTTTTAACTTCAGGAACATTGGATGAAAGTTTAGAAATTAAACTAATAATAACGTAATGAAAGTTTAAATAGCACTTCTGGAGGTTGTTGTATTTTTAGTTGTAATGGTCCATTTTTGTGATATATTGTGCTACTAATTTTCTGTCATATTGTACTGAAATTGAAGCTATTTTTCTTAAACTAGTGTCATAATTTCATATTAATAAAAGGGTTTCATTCTAAACAGCATTTGTGTGTAAGCCTTTTCCAAACATATATTGGACCAAAATTAACATCGTCTCATGTTTTAGAAATAATATTAGATGTAAATGATCTTTTAGACAAAAAGCTAAAAGTATTTTTTCTTTTTAAATTGTTCAAAAACAAATTGTTTGCATCTTCAAAAAAGAAAAAAAAAGAGAGGAAAAAGAGAGAAAAAAGGAATAGGTTGTTGTTTCATTGAACAAACCGAATAATGAAAATACTGAATTTGAGACGTTATTGATGAGCAACGTGGTTTGAGGCGCGGAAAGTGGGCGTTGGATTTATTAAGGTTTCACGTTTTGTACGTGATATCACCCTCAGCCTCTCACGCTACTTAAATGCCTTCTTCTCCCGTAACCTTCTTCCCTACGTCCCCCCCGTCCCTATGTGTAACAAACCACCGTTGTAAATTAAAAGCTTGTGTTATACTTCAATTATTTTTACTTTAATTTCTTATTTATTTTTATGTTTCGTAATTTCTTTTGAAAAATGCCATGCTGTGTCAATCAAAATTAAATATCATTTGTATAACTTTTTTCTCCCATTTAATATGTAGAAAACAAGGCTTACTAAAATATTGGTGTCCATATTTCGTATTGAAATTTTAATTTTATAAATATATCGGTGAAAGATCAATATCACGAATTTGTACGGTTGATCTCTTTTTAGAAGCCTACATGAAATTTGGTTCAACATTCAAATTTGATCCAAAAGTATCCTTTTGTTAACCTCAGCGTGAAAAGTACCATATTGTCCTTAAATTGCGCACTAATAGGCCTGAAGGTAAAACTTAGGCTCCTCATAAAATATAGAGAACTCCTTCTATGCGTTAGTGTCTTAGTCTCCCTTTAAGATTGAAATTCCCTTCTCAACAACAATGGTTCAGACTCTCCTTGAATCAAGATTATTTTCAGTATGCTGCAATCAACGATTGACGTATTTGCACAACAAAACAGTGAGTAACAAGCAAGAATACAATGGCAGTAGAATACAACAACTCTTCCTCAATGATCAAATGTGACTTGAATGATAATAAGAATCAACTTGCTCAATAATCACATTCAACAATCCTAAACGGGGATCATAACATACTTTAAATACTTGAACTAAGAAGGAAAAATGTCACCCAATTGAAAAAGATAAGCCACTCTCCAATAAAGAAAAATATATCAAATACTATATTTCAGCCGCATAATTCCAAATAAGAAAAATGTTATGCAGAAAAATTTTCTGATGTTAAAACCAGATTTAAGACTTTGCTTCAAACAACTAAATAAAATACTGCTTTATAGAAAAATATTAAGGCAGTGTTTTATTTAGTTGTTTGAAGCAAAGTCTTAAATCTGGTTTTAACATAAGAAAATAAGTCAACTCCTAAAACATATCAGTAGAATATTAGTAAAGTTTTTAGAAGTGACAAAATAGTAATTAGTTAGTGAAGGAATAAAATTCCCATAGCGGAAGGTATGAATGCCGTGCAAATGAAATTTAATTTAAAAAACAAAAAGAATTCAAAGAAAAAAAGAAAAGAAAAGCCTAAACATGCTTCTAAGGAGAAAAAAGAAAAAGAAACTAACCTTTGTAGAATCTCCCAATAACTCTAAATCGATCTCCAAAGAACACCACGAAGTTTTTCTCGTTATTCTCAAGGTAAAAATCAACCGAGAGTGTGTGGGCTTCTGTGATTTGGTTTGGTGAAAGGAAAATTTTTTTTAGAGAAGATTTTTTTTAGAACAAAGAGATCATGAAAAACCCAAGGGCAGAGAGTATCTTAACAATTTTTAAAAGAGATGGAGGGGAAGTTATTAAATAACTCCCTCCCTTCTCCCTCACACTTGAGAGTTATTCTATTAATGAAAATAAAATAAAATAAATATATATTTAAACCATATTATATCTCATATAATATAAACTTTATATTATATCATATATAATATAACCAATGGTTTAGATCTCTTAGATGTCTTATAGTTCTAATATGAATCTAATATGAATCAAATCCATACTAATTTTAACATATAGTTTATTTGTGAATCTTATTCATATTATTATTATTATTTGAATCTTATTCAAATATTAACTTCTCTCATAAAAACTTTATATTATAATGTATCAAATACATTATATTAACTATATCATATAGAATTTATTCCCTTTAATCAATTTGAAAAATTAAATTTAAACCAAAATAAATTTGATTCTCATTTATTCTTATTGAACTAACAATGGAACTTTATGGACCTACAAATTAAAGCTCCAATGATATTAAATTAATTAATTAAACTCTTTAATTAGATTAATTAATTAAATTCTTTAATTAAATTAATCTCCATTCATTACCTATCGTCGTTCCACTAAATATTAACAGTTGCACTCTTCTTACTGTAGATATATTTTGTGCCCATTAGATATAATCAATCAATAGTACAATGACCCTTCACAAAATTGCTCGTAAGTACAGTTAGGCCAAAAATTACCGTTTTACTCCTGTAGTTACATCTAACTGCTTAAGTACTACTGATTCCTCTAATGAACAATAAGTTATAGTCCCACTATAACTGAACTCCTCTTGAGGCAAGAGAGGGTGTGGCGCCACATTGTTCAAGCCCTGGAATTAGTTCTTAAGAGTAGGGGTGAAATCGGGTTAGGAGACATTCTCAACCCAACCCATATTTTTGAATTATTTGGGTTGGCAACCCGAATAACCCAAATTTAGTTTTCAATCCAACCCAACCCAACCCGAAAAATAAGGGTTGGGTTGAGTTGTTAGATTATATAGTTTTTTTAGGTTCTAATGGTTGTCGGGTTTAATGAGATCAGCTTGTGGAGGAGACGGACGGAGGAGGGATTGAGATATGAGATCGGCCTGCTGAGGTTGATATAGGAGACGAACGAAACGGACAGGTCTCGTCGTCTCGGGTTCGAACGTAATGGATGTGTCTTGGATTGGATCTGAGATGGAGGAGAAGATGCTTGAGAGCTGAGATGGAGGAGGAGATTTCGGAGAGCTGAGACGGAGGAGGAGACATCGGAGAGCTGAGACGCCAGAGGAGACACGCGAGGGAGAGGCAGACTGTGCGTCTACGTTGTGCGAAAAGAAACCCCTAATTTGTTTTTTTATTTTATATATATATATATATATTATATTACATTACATTAATTCAGGTTGGGTTGGGTTGAACTGAATTTTTCAACCCTCCAACCCGAGACCTAACCCAACCCGAAAAAATCAAATTTTTTTAACCCAACCCAACCAATATTTTAACCTAACCCACCCCAACCCTTATAATATGGGTTGGGTAGTCTGGGATATTCGGGTTCAATCCATATTCTTACACCCCTACATAAGAGAGAAATTTCTCTACTTACTCTATTTATAGAGAAAGAGTGAATTCCTTCTTATGTAGCTGTGTTCTTAGATCCTCAATTAGACGAATCCCTAAAATGGTAGGCATATCGAATCGGTGACAAGACCACTTTCACCCATGCAAATTAAAGGACTGTCTTCATATAGGCAGAAGCTCACAACTCACTTAGGATTCAGGTCGATCAAGTCACCTATGGTCATCCTGGTGAAATGTAGTGTCTAGTAACAATGTTAATAAAAGAGACTATTCATTTCATGGTCTGGTCTTATACAACTCTTTGTTTAGAGCACCCGCGTTCTAATGTCTCGACATTAATGATTAGAATCAAATCATTTGTAGCACTTTAGAACAATTGTAACAACTACAAAGCAAGTTGTATTCGTAGTGTCACCAGGATAAGGTATCCATCTACTCCAGACCATTTAGGTTATCACTTAAGCACAATCTACTTGTATGTCTCGACATACATATTTAGGTTACAAATGATAACATTGGATGTTAGTTTATTGGTTTTGTGGGTTAAACCAACTAAATGTCAAATAAAATAAAATATTTTATTTTATTAGATAAATAAAATGCTAGTATAATACAATTACAAACTATAAGGACATGAGATTTAGGACATCAACTTGAACTTGAACTTTGGTTGACGTGTTTCGTTAACCAACGATGTCAAAAGCTTGGATTGGGGTGACGCGTAAGTTAACGTAGGACGTAAGGAGTTAACTAAGTGTACAATGAATGCTATGCGATAAGTCATTGGTCATGATCACTGTATGCGAAGTACTCATTATGTCCCTCTTTATTGTGTGACTACTAAGTCCTTGTTAAGTACAAGTTTTCCTACTACTTGCTCAAGTATATGCAAAGCTATAGGTTTATCTGGATGATCCAGAGTCGAATGCAGGAAATTGATATCAAATCATTAGTTCTAGGATTTACTTATCATTTAGGCGATATAAAATATTTAATTAAATAAAGTATAAAAGAATAAAAACTATCTACTTATGTACGCCTAGAGAATCTGTAAATGAGAATAGATGGATGTGAGATGGAGATGCAGACTAACTTGTATGCGAGAAAAAGATGAAGGAAGGTCTATGCATTATTAGACAATTAAGCAATGCGAGAGCTTTGATACGATATGACTTGCTTAACCAACTCATGATTAAGGTGAGCTTCTCTCGAAGTCTTTAGACGCCACACTTGCTCACCTTTCGGGATGCAAATGACTGTGCTTGATTAGGCGAGATATATCTAAAAGAACTCACTTATAATACTTATAGAATTTCACAATTAAGAAGAGCAACCTCTTGACGCCTAATGTTCACACTTGTTCACCTTTCGGGACACAAATGATGGAAGTTATCTCTCAAAGTGGAGTTTATCTCCAAACTCTTCTTTACGCATGTTAGCCTTATCCTAGCTACTTGCCCTCTCAGATAGTTGGCGATATTCATTGGTCAAGCGATGAACATAGCTCAACTAATGCAACAAGAATTATAAGTTAAACTTCTTATCATAAACCTAACAACTAATAACACATTGATGAGTGAGCAGTCAAAAAAGGATGGATTGAAAAGATATAAATATGTAGTATATATAAAGAATGTATGCCTTTGGCCATTGTACAATATAAACAGAATAAACATTACACAAAGAATACAAAAAAGGGGTAGACCGAAGAATGAGGATGAATACAAGTTAGAGGGAATAGAAAATGAAACTTTCAGCACTCAGACTTTAAGCTTTCACTTACAGTATGAACGAAGAAGAAGAAGAAGAAGAAGAAAACTTTTATAGAAGACAGAGAGCCTATTCCTTTCCGTCACTCTCTAGGGATTGGCCGGTCTATTAAGACGTCTAACCATCTTGGTCCATCCAGTCCTCTACTTTGGCCCATACAGGTCCCCTCTCTTTGATGAAGAAGGAGACTTTTTATATGAAGCTTTTGGTGGAGAAACTTTTGTTCTTCTGAACATTTCGGCGCTACACGTCGAAAGTTTTCTGTGACATGTCACATCTTCTTCCACTACTATTCTTGTCATCTAGCAAACTGCTTCTTGCATTGTAATTTGGTCTTCTCGCCTGTTCTTCTCTCGAGAGACTCTGCGATTTGATAACTTCTACTTTTGTTAAAAATCCTGCATTTAGATATTAAAAATGCATGGTAAAGTAGGCATGAAGCTTTATGTAAAGTGTATTTCTAAATAATTATGTATTTACTGTTAGGATTTATGTCCTAAAACTCATAGATTGTAAATATAATCCATTGATCGTGATTAATATAGTGTTATTATTATAATTTGAATAAATGTTATTGATTATATTATTAGTTTTGTCTTAATAACCCAAATCCAATAAACTAACATCCTAAGCTGTTTGATGAGTCTTAAATAGTATGTAGAGAAATACAAGGATCAATGTTCGAGATCAACTTAAAAGGTTTATAGTATATAGATAAGGTTGGATAACTTATCCTAGTAACACTATGGATACGACTCACTTTGTATTTTATACAAACACAATGATCCAACGTGTTTATGTAGATGACATGTGTGTGAGGGTATTCTATGCAATGAGTTTGCATAAGACCAGACCATGAAATAGTAACCACTAGATGTAACTCTGTTAACTAGTTAGGTTTCTATTTCATTAGGAAGACCTAAGTAACTTAGTCTTAATCCTGAGTGTATTATGAACTCATATTTGCTAGGGATTGTCCTTTGATTCTTATGAATGAGAGTGGCCAGATTCTGACTCAATATGCTTACAATTTTGGGAACAAGACCGAGTGGGGAGCTGAGAACATAATTACACAAGATTGAATTCACTCATTCCCTACTTTAGGGTAAGTAGATGAGTGTTCTCTTAAATGGTGTCTCTGGGACTTGAACAAAGGGCTCCACCCTCTTTATGGCACGAGAGAGATTTCTGTTTATTGGTTGGGCCATAAACATGTTGTTCATTAGAGGAGCACTAGTATTTAAGGACTAGAGGTACCCCAAGGGTAAAACGGTAATTTAACCCAATTGGTGTAATGAACACTCATGAATGACTAACTTACTATTATTGATCTATAACCGTGGACATAGAAATATATCTACAGTGAGAAGAGTTCTGCTGTGAGTCTTTAATGGAGTGTACACACAGCTAACGAATATTGATTAATGTGGTCAATGAGTTTAACCAATTAATCTTATATCGTTGTAGCTTCTGATCTATAGGTCCATTAAGTCCTCTTCTTAGCTTGTAAAGGGTAATGAGATTTATTTAAATTAGTTGTAATTTGAAATATTCAAATTTACTTTGGAAATTAGTATAATGTATGGTGATACATTATAATATAAAGTTTATATTTTAATCAAACTTTATTATATAAATTTAATTTTTTAATTGATCCAAAATTAATTTATGAGAGATAAAATATTTGAATGAGTTCATATATTAATTTAAGGTGAATTAGATTCATATTAAAATTATTGGTTATGAGAGAAGTTTATATTTAAATATGATTCAAATTCAATTTAACTTAAATATAAGATATTTAATTTAGCTATTAATTAATTGGAGAATTAGTTAATAGTTTAGTTCAATTTGATTTAATTAAATTTGATCTAATTAAATTAATTTAAAACTATAAGATATTGGAGAGATATTCATTAAATATGATTTAAATGAAATATTGATTAAATATGATTTAGTTAATTAATTAGTTGATTTGAAATTTCTATTAATTTAATATTTTTTAAATTAATAGAATCTCATGATTCTCTCCTACTTCCTCAAGGAAAGGAAGTTATCAATATGCAAAAGAAAAACAGTTTTTTTCGATCAAAATTAAGTCAATGCTTTTGCTCTTTACAAAAATAGTTCTCTCTAAACTTTTTTCCATTCTAATTGGTTCCCACAAACCAATCTCATCCAAGAGGATATGAAGGTCTCTGACAGGTGGTGTCTCAATTTGGAGTTTTAGTTGATTCAGAGGCGTCAAACTAAGTAAGTTTTTCTTTCTCTAATCTATAATTAGAAAGCATGCTTAGTCTTTAAGTTATAATAAGAAAATTAGTTTCTATATTATTTTGCCAAAATATTAGTATTTTGGGATCCCCAAATTAAATTGAGAAATGGTTCTGTAAAATTTTCCGCTGCCAAGGGCTTTTATCCCTTTATTTACAACATAAGTTATACGTTTTCGCCTCATTATTCTAATAAAAGAGGCTATAATAACTTGTATTTCTGCAAGTGATAAAAACCTCAACAATCTTCCACTTGTCCTAAAGCTAGTCGGGTGTACAACATAAAAGTTAAAAGACTATAATAGTACACCAAACAAGAAACTAGGGCATACAATACATACCCAGTAAATCTTCCACTTGCTCTAGATTAAAAGTGACATGTCATGTAGTCAAGTGTTTGTTGTTCTTTGTTAGGTGGGAAGGAGAAAGGAAATTTGGCTAAGTGTTAAGCTTTTACTTGGCGACCAAAAAGGGGAAGAAGAGAAGCTTGTTGATTGAAAATTTGACTAAGTATTGAGAGGTTATTTTAGAAGGTAGTAGGTGTTTTGGTTTGGACTTAGGCGTTTTGCTCATGGCCTAAACGAGAAGAGAAGTTGTGGCGTGGAGAACCTCTAAAGGATAGTCTCATGCGTGCAAGTTGCTAGGCATTGGGCTTAAGGCTAGGCGAGAACCTCTAAAAGAATGTCCTAGGTGTTTGGTGTTAGGCGAGGAGGCTTGTTAGAGGTGTCTTGGCGTTTTGACTTAGCGTTTGAAGGAGCTGTGAGGTTAGTTTGTGCTATGCGAGTAAAGGCTATGCCAGCAACTAAGATTAGGTGAAGACAAGCTATGCAGCCAAAGTGTTTAGAGGTTAGTTGGACAAGAAGACCGTGCACTTGGCGAGGAGAATTGAAGGTTAGGCGTTAAGAGTGCTTCTAGGCATTTTGGACAGTCGGTGATGTGGTTTCCACGTGTCTTAAGCATGCAAAGGGTGCTTTAAGGTGGCAATGTCCACTTTCCAGACAACTCTATAAATAGGCTCACTTCAGACTTCCTTTCAGAGCAGTTAGCTCTTCGGAATGTTAAGTAATTCAAAGATTCCTAAGGAGTAGAATAGTAAAGATTAGAAAGTAAAGTGATAGATCATGTTGGGATAGGTTGGTTAAGGAAGTTAGGTTAAAGTTTAAGTCAATGTTGTGTTAAGAGTATCTATAGCACATATAATAAGTTGATGTGATTTAGGAGTCATGCCGCCACGACATAGCAGATGATGTAGGTAGGAGCAGGATGAGAGACACGAGGCTATATCGAAAGGCATTCTGATGGGGCATCTAGTACCCTTAGAAGTCAGATTGAGTCAGAGAAAGAGCAGTATCGTAGATTTGCCCAAAGATTTGTTGAGACTTTAGGAACGAGATCATGTCCTAGATATCTTGAAAAGAAGTATGGCCTAAAGCGGCTTAAGGCTTTAGGTGCCACGATTTTTTAAGGTTTGACTGATCCAGCTGATGCTGAGTTGTGATTAAGTATGTTGGAGAAGTGTTTCAGTGTTATGGGTTGCCCTGAGAATAGGAAGGTCAAGTTGGCAACATTTCTGTTGACAAAGGAGGCTAAGGGATAGTGGAAATCCATTCAAGCAAGATGCAATGACACAAGTACTATAGACTGGGAGATGTTTAAGAGTATTTTCGAGGATAAGTACTATCCTAGTACTTATTGTGAGTCTAAAAGAGATGAATTTCTAAGGCTAGAGCAAGGGTCACTGTGGCAGAGTATGAAAGAAAGTATACTGAGCTTTCTTGGTATGCTAAGGTAATTGTCGTGTCAGAGAGCGACAAGTGCAGACAAACAAGAAATAGAAAATACGTACATAGATCGTCATGCTTTATAAGAAAATTACCTTTTAGAATGACCTCCTATTTGATCTCATATTTAGCCTTAAACTCCTTCGGAGGCACCTCAACACAAATTTTCTTACCTTTGCTGGATGAACTTTTCTTACAAGGTGAAGGGACAAAACTCACCTTTTCATTATTCTCTTCTTCCCTATATGCACACAACCACCTAACCTGCTGGAAATGGGGCAGGAGGAACATAAAAAAAAACATATCTCAATTAAGGGTCGAACCATATCCCACGCCTTCTTGATGGAGTAACGGGCTCTCCTGATCTATCTCATCAACTAACTCAGAAACAGGTGAAGCAAGAGTCTTAGCAGAGCATATGGTGGAGATGGCACTAACGTTTCACATGTCTGACACCAATTGGGAAGGAAGCTTTCCATACTAGTTGTCAAGTCTACTCACTATAGTGGCTCTAGGTCACCTATGTAGTTAAACTCTGCAAATGAGAGATCGTGGTTTCCATATTTTACTTTAGTTGTTGAGTGGTGCCAAGAAGGCTTTTCACCACATCCTATATAGGCACAATAGAGTTACCTTGTTCTTGTCCATCCCACTGAGCCCTTGGCCACCCCAACAGTTTTGATTAGACTGTTGGCTTCCAAAATAGTTTACCTCAGCTACAAGCTCTTGCGGTTCTTGTATATGTGTCATGAATACTTATTTCAAAAGAGTGGTTAGTTTAGCAAGTTCAGATCTAAGCTCACTTACCTCTTATGAAGATGCGGTTGATAGGTGAAACACCCCAACCTTCTTAGAAGGTTGAGATCATTACTATTTAAATAAAATGTAGTTTTTTTTTTTTTAAAAGGCAAATTAGTTTTATAAGTTTTGAGAAATATTTAAATAAATAAGTAGTGAGAATAATAAAATAAAATACTGATTTGGGCCCATAAAAATAAAAGAAATACTGTTAAAATAATTAAAGTTCTAAAGTTCTAAAAAGAATAATTCTTGAATCATAAATGCGGAAAAACTGAACTATTCCCTATGGCGAACCACGGTCACTTCTTGTCATTCGCCAACTTGCCCTTGCCTTTATCTTTACCTGAAAATTTAAACATTTGAGAGAATGAGTATATAAAATTATACTCAGTAAGAGACCCGTACTTAGTCTCCCTATGTGTTGTTAGTCTCTTGCTAGAGTCCTGCAATAAGGTACCACGCTCTATGGTGCTCCCGAACGCACGCTATCCAGTAGCCCCACCGGGACTGAACTGGGCTCTCGGTGATCCCGAAGGAGTCACCCTAAAGGAGAGTCGGGCTGTAAGTGATCCCGTCGAATCACGTCTCAGTAATACTCAAACATATATATGGGAGGACCTTAATGGACCCCTCGTGGTACGACTCTAACCAGCAGACCAACAGAACACTATAGGCTATACATGCTCATCATAAAATCAACATTCAACTCAACATACACAATCTCATAGATACATATAATCACATCATGCATCAATAATATGCATCTCAGGCAAAAAGGGAAAAATTCTCTTATCTGAAGATCCGCTAAAAATAATTCACTGGTTGACAGTCAATTCCTCCCAGTACTCAATCCCGAAGATTAGGGTTGAATCCAACACAACCCTAAGTGAAACAATTCACAGTCTCAGTTCCTCCAACTATATTCGTTCCTTCAAGAAAACATAGATCCACCTAAATCCATAATCTTTATTTCTTCAGAATAGAATAGGCAATTAATGGGAGTACCATCTCAATCGATAATAGTCCAACTCACCAAAGTGACTCCACAACAAGGAATGGCTTGAACCAAATGAAATCAGCTCAAGTGGCTTGATGAAGAGACTCGGCTCGGACCTTGAGGCTTTACGGCTTACGTACGGACGAAGACGGCCCGCGCGGCTTGGTGAAAACGGACGCTTGCGGCTGGACGCTGGCGGCTGGACGCGTGCGGCTCGGTGAAGACGGACGCGTGGACCCGTGCGGCTGGAACTCGTGCGGCTGGAAGCGTGCGGCTGGCCGACTGAGACGTGAGGCGAACGACTTCGTCCGACGACCGTCGTCGTGGTGGTGTTCGCGGCGGCTAGGGTTTCTTTGTGACGGCTAGGGTTTCTTTGTGAGGAAGAAGATGAATTGTAACTATGGCAAGCATCCCGAAGGTGTATTTAATATGTAAAATACTAATAATAATAATAACATTAATACCATTATTATTATTATTATCTAATTTTCCCCAAATAACTCCTCTTTTCCTTCATCTCTTCCTATTCCTATTTAATTTTCCCTCTTTCCTCATTAATATCTTTTATAACATATCTTTCCTTAATAATTAATAATGATAACAATAGTATTACCAATTTTCAACCATTAACCCCACATCTTACCAAAATACTTTATTTTCCACAAAAATTAAAGCCATCTCACAAAATAACACCCAAAATTAATAAAATGATAACGAAATATCTTGAAAATTTTGGGGTGTTACAATAGGAAACTCAATCTCTAGGTTGTCCCGAACTGCTAGGCATTAGCAGAGCCATGGTGGAAATCAATGCTCTGGCCTCTATATGAGTCTTATTCACCAATGTTACTTCTGCAGCTACATTGATTGTACTTCTATCATTGGAGACTGACCCATCATAGAAGTACTGAATTAAGAGCACCTCAGATATCTGATGATGTGAAAAACTGTTGCACAAATGTTTGAATCAATTTCAATGCTCATGTAGTGTCTCATTGTTCGCCTATGTGATACCATGAATCTCTTTCATGGTCTTGGAGGTATGAAAAGAAGGAAAAACATTTCCTTGAAAAGCTTATTCATCTAGGCCTAAGTGGTCATAGATCCTGCAGGGAGAATGTAAAGTTAATCGTTAGTGTCATCCTTCAAGGAGAAGGGAAAGGTGATAGGAGAGGCTTTGTAGTTCAATTGCTCTTCAATCACTTCATGTGGGCTCATGCTGCAACATACTACATGGAACTCTTTAATAAATTTGTGTGGGTCCTCACCTTAAAGGCTATGAAAAATAGTTAGTACATGAATTAATCGTGTTTTAAGCTTAAAACTATTTCTTATCTCAAGATTGGTAATGCAAAGGGGCTGCTGGATAAAATCAGGGGTAGCTAGATCCCTTAAGGTTTGCTCTAGCATAGGATTTTCCATGCTCTGTACTTCTTGCTCTATAAGTTCTTCCTCAAATGTGCCTTGAGCAAAAATATCCTCTTAAGAGGCTCTGTAACACCCTGAGTTTAGGAGAGAGATATGAATGAACTGATATCACATCTGAATGTTAGAGATTCTAAAGACATGAAAGTAAGGTTAAGAAAGACAAAAGAATTAAAAATTACTACCTATACCAATAAGGTGCACCTTCTTTTTCGGTAGCTCAATTATAGAAACTCCAAAGTTAAGCATGCTAGCTCGAAACAATTCTATGTTGGGTAACCTCTTGGAAATTTTTCTAGAATGCATGTAAGTGAGGACAAAGCATGTTGAAAGGACTCATGTTCGTTTGTGGGGATGATTTCATTTTAATAAGCCTTTAAGACAAGTAAGAATGATGTTGCTAGGTCGTAGAGGATGCAAAGGAATGTCAAAGATCCGAATTTGGAATTCTGGTCTAAATCCTAGGCGTGGGGCGATATAGGCTCTTTGCTCTATAAACTTCCTCTTCTTCTTCTTTCCTCTCTAACTTTCTTATTCTTCTCCTTTCCTCTTGACCTAGCTCTGCAAAATATAACAACAAAGTTCGATCCTGGAAGGAGCTGGTCATACAAAGAAAAAGAACAATAAAAGGTAAAAAACATACTCTTTGGAAAGAGAAATCTAGGGGCTCTCCGACAATGATGCCAATATGAAAAACAGATTTTGTCACCCAATTTCGTGCTGAATAAATTACCGAATCACACACCAAGCACTAGTCTTAGTGGAAAATCTAAGACAAACTTAGGGAGCACACTAGTTCCTCAAACAAACTAATTTCCAATCATGGTAACCAAAGGAGAGGGCGTTTGAAGTTGATTTCAATTGCTAAAAAGTAAATTGCAAAAGAAGAGTACATTGTAAAGATCCAATGAATAAAAGATCCTAGCTTGGGTTTAAACAGAACTCTCTATTTTAATTTGTTAGATCACCACAATTTCATCACTAGATCTAATGTTAAATCTCAACCAAATTGATTCGATATGTTAATTTAACCAAATTGTCTTAAGCAACAAACTAATATTAACTGAACCCAATTACACATGCAAAATTCAATTAATACTAATCACATTAAGATCTAGAGAAAGATGGGCGAACAATTAATGGTACAAGCACCTAGCTAATTATTCTATCGATTTGATCCAAGTTTGGTTAGATCAATACCCTTCTACTTAAAGAATTTTAAGCTAAGTCAACCATTTGCTTCTTGAAAAAGACTAGTGTTATGATACTGTATATTAATTCAAGCAATAAACATAATTGTATATTAATTCAAGCAATAAACATACATTCACTACTTTTATATGATATGCTTTTCTGAAGATTATAACATAATCAAACCATTCGTTACATCAAACATAGTTCTAAACCTCACCAAACAAACGGATATAGAAAGAATTCTAACAATCCAAGCTAGAAAGTGTACCTTAGCCATCTGTATGTTCTCGAGGACACACTACAAGAAATTCATTATTTAGTGATAAAGTTTAAGTGCCACAAGTACTTTTGCCAGTAAAAGATCTTTTATAGCAACACAAAAAACAAACGTGTCGTCACAAAATATTACTATTGTCAACACTTTTTAATCTGCCCACTAGAAACATTAGTAACACTCCAATAATGTCACTAAATTAAACATTAAATAGTTTTAGCAACAAACATGTATGTTGCTAAAACTTTACCAAACTCCCAAATTTCCCCCCTTTATTTTTAATTTCCCTCCAACCCCTTCTCATTAAATAATTAATAAAAAAAAAATCACTATCTCCCCATTTTCTCTTCATCTCCACGAGCACACAAACCCACCCTCCACCCTCCACCATGAAGTTTCGGTCGGCAACCATAAAATTCCCTATTTTCTGACGGCAGTCGATGACCCACGGTGAGTAGACAATGGTGGGTGACCCACGATGAACGAGCGACGATAGTTTCTTTAGTGACCCACGCGAACTCCAACCCACACCCACCTGAATTGGTCACGTGAACAATTGTTGGTGATCCACGGCGAACGACGATTGGTGGTCCACGGAGAATGAACGACGCCCCACGTGCACCTAAACTGCATACGTGAACGTCTAGCCTTGCGGTTGGGAGGTACAACGTTCTGGTTTGAGAATTGAAGGTGATCGTTGAGATTTCGCCATGGAGGGTGAGAAACGGATTTCAACTTTAGAGAACTCCAAAACTGAAGGAACTACTATTTCTTCTGTTAATGGCGGTCTATTTGCATTTGAGTTAGTGCTTTGAGGTTCTGGTTCTTCTTTGGGTTTGTAGGAGAAACAAGGTTTGAGAAAGCTGCATAGAATAGAAAGGAGGTTTTCCTTCTATATCCTACATTGCATCTTGAAGAATTTCGTTGTTGGATCGGATCTTCTTTTTCATTTCATGTTTCTCTCTCCATCAATCAGATCGAAAGGTACATTATTCCTCTTCCTCTTTTCTTTCAATTTTTTGTTCTAAGATATTATAATAGTAAGAAATTGTCTGAAAATAACACCACACACATTTGTTAAAGGGAGAACTTTCAGATATGCTTCAGTTAAATCAGTATAAAACCAAAACATGTATTACAAAATTGAGCTGTATTGACTGATTTAAAAAATATAATAGATATATCCAAATAATTTTGGGTAGGACAAAAATCCAAAAAGAAAAAGAAAAGGATAAAAATTTCTAATGGGGAGAAATCACTATTTAGTGTAGACATCATCATTATTAATGTAATGAATTTAGTGATTCTAGACTAAAAAAGAAAAAAAAAACAATCCTTATCTTGAATTACCATCCGCTCTCTAGCTTGGGAAAGAGTTTTGTCCTACTGTTTCTCAAGATTATGTAACTCTTTTAAGGTCATTGGTTCAAGTTCTTCTCCAAGAAAATTCCTTCAAAATTCACACAAAATTAAACCACACATCAAGATCAGGTTTTAAAAAACAAGGTCTTGATTATTTAACTAATCTAATTAAATTAACTTATGGGAACGTTGAAGAGATTCATATTTAGCTCTCAGCTTTGACACCTCCTCTATCTACATTACCAACATGTACATCATCATATCATCACTAACAAATTTCAAATTCAAAGAGCTTGCTAAATTAATTTACTCGGTGCTGCCAAATTCAAAGAGCTTTCTACGATTAGAGAAGATGATGATAGCAACATCGTCAACATCACAAAGCACACAGAGTTCAGAAGTGTTATGTTTGTGTTAGATACCTAGATTAGTATAGGGTAGGGGTAAAAGGGTAATTAGATTTGTTGGTAGTTAGATGGTTATAAATAGGAAGTTGGGGGGGGGGGGGGGGGAAGAAGGGTATGAAGAATTTGGTGAAGAATTAGGGCTGCAACATTCCTTGAAAGAGAGGAAGTGTAGAGGGTTAGGATTCTTTTACTTTTCTTTTACTGCTTTTATATTGTAATTCTATTGAAGTTATCAATAAAATAGAAACACTGTATCAATGTTCTATCAAATTGGTATCAGAGCACGTCGATTCTGGGCAAGGAAAAAAAACGATGGTTCACAGGAGATCAGAGGAAAGAATGGAAGCGTACGATCAGGAAATGATGTCGATAAAGAAAGAAGTAAGTAAGATTCCAGCGATATAAGAAAGTTTAACGTCAATCAGTATGCAGATGTAAAAGACGCATCAAATGTTGATGATGCTTATGGATTCGATTACAATGGAGCTGACTACGACCAGTGAGAAAATGGCCGAATACAGTGCACAAGAGACCGAATCCAAAAAAAATAGTGAAGGAGAGAGTTCGACAAGCAAAAGGGGCGAGAACGAATCGAAGAAAAAGAAAAATAAGGAAGGAGAGGGAGCGAACGAAAGAAATAAATTCAAGAAAGTCGAAATGCCAGTATTCAACGGCGAGGATCCCGATTCCTAGCTGTTCCGCGCCGATCGGTATTTCCAGATTCATAAATTGAACGATGCTGAGAAATGAAAATAGCATTTGTTGTTGGTTTCAAAGTTGTAGAATCCATTTGATTAGGTTATTTCATTTTATACTTAGATCTAATATTGTTAGTCTTTATAAAATTCTTTTGAGAGAGTTGCATGATTTGTTTACTCATTATGTTTCTTATTTAATTACAACTTGCGCTCTTATGCTTAGGTGTTGAACTAATTGAATTTTTTTATGCTTATATTTATTTCTTTACTTATGGGGTTTGTGTCACACCCGTCTCCAAATGTCACGCCACACAATCAGATGGAGGGCGTGCTGCCTAGCTAGACATCCATTGCATATTTCTCTGCGATATGACATGCTAAACGCCCAAAATGTCACGCCACATGACCAACGTAACAACTCTTTTTCTTGTCTCTTCGTAAAGCTCTTCCATTGAGCCTTAGAGACCTTTACAACTTATGTAGCAGAAAACAACTTTTCAACTTGCTTTGTCGCCTAACACGCTTACAAGCACGACTTAACTTTAACTCTTAGGCAACAATGCAAAAAGATACAAGAATACAACGAAATAACTTAACTTATTTTCTTTATTAACTTAACACTTACAGAACTCATACATTACAAATTACAACTCTTAAACTTCACTTTGTATGAAATAAAACCATGTCTGATCCTCTTACATCCTTTTTCTTCCCACCAAGGTGAGCACATTTTTCTTCATCCATTGCCTAATGTTACTATCTGTAGCGGTGTTTAGGAGTATTAGTCTCCAATCTCCTACCTTTTTCCTTTTTGTCATCTTCAATCCAACTCAAGGATATCCTTTGGGGTCTCCTCTTTTCTCTTCGTTGCTAAACACTGCTCTTTGTGGCAGGTACTTAAAGGTGTAAAGGTGCAATCTTGTCCTTCGCATTGTCAGCCAACCACTTCTCTTTTCAGATCGGGTTTAGGGTTATCCTTTCTCTCACTCAACTTTTTGACTCTCTGGCTCACCAAGTTTGGTCTCACCAACCTAGGTATTGCACTCGCCTTCTTTGGAGTCTGGTCACCAGAACTAAGGAGCAATTCGCTTACCAACCAGCTCCTTAGGCATATGATGAGAAGCCATGGCTAACACGCCATGTAAGATTATAGAGTATAACTCTACCTTTTCTTCTTGACTAGGCTACAATTCCTCGAAACCAACCTTCGTATGGCTTCAACGCATCAACCTGAGGAGAGAAAACTTAAAACATAAGTCAAAAGGACTTAATGAGTGATGAACTTGAGAAAACCATTTGGGAAAACACACAGAATCATAAATAACAAAGGTTAAACCACATCAGATAAATCACAACAATATAAGCTACCACAAATAGATCGCCATCACAAGCACCGCGTGCTTAAGTCACTCGTGAACAAGTTCATCACTGAGATCTGGGATACTTTCCCTCGCCTAGACTTGGGATTCATGCTTGACCAACATCATGCGAGTTATCTAGGATTTTCACCAACGTTTCGTCACAATTAGACTTTCTCAGACCTAGGATTTACCATTAACTAGTGTCTCATCACCAACTTGCTTAGACCTGGAATTCTCCCTTTGCCAAGATCTGGGATTCACAATCAACCAGCGTCATGCGAGTTACTTGGGACTTCCACTAGCGTGTAACATCAAGAACACATCACAACTCGCCCCGACCTCGAATTCTCCCCTCGCCTAGACCTAGGATTCGCACTCACTAGCATCACGTGAGTTACTTAGGATTTCCACCAGAGTCTTGCGATAGGTCAACCACACCACCACGCTCAACCACACAGTTCAGTAACAAAGGAGTGTTAGCTCATAGCTTACTCCTATCATAGATTATCACCGTATAACAAAGGTATCTCATAAACATAATGATAGAGTTACGAAGTATTCTTACAACACCACGTTTACAAACAATCCTTTTCAAACGAAGACCATGAATACAAACATTTTCCTTTCTTAAGCAATTATTCGTTAACTGTAGACAAGCATGGAAACATTCAATCATAAGTAGCGGTTTAGAAATTACGTTTGAAAACTGATTTGTCATTTACGAATGCTTATTCATTATAAAGATCTCACAAACGTTTGTTCAGTAAAAGAATCATTCACAGAAGAATACTTATAACTAAACATAGAAAGTATTAATAGCAACTTATAAATCATTATGAAATCTTGTTTTGTCACTCATAACATTTGATCATTAAAAAGGATCACTCACTGAAGATACTTAGCCTCAACTACTTTCTTCTCTGCTTTCAGCTTTCTCTTCTTGTCAAACGGTTTCTTCAACAGGCCGTTCAGCATTCATAACTATCTCTTCTCACTTTTCATCATAAATCTAACACTTTCAAAAACCTTATTTTCCTTTGGTTTTTGGTCCTATTTATTGAGGCCTTTAACATCCAAGGGTCACTTTCAATGCTTTACACATGTCAGTTTACTAGCACGCCGCACCATACTGCCAACTCAAACTCAACCTGTAGTCTAACCGTCAACGGCGATTTGACTTTCCCTTGAGACGTACACTTATCTCCTTGGGAAGTCAAACTCTTAAATTGCTCGACTGTCTTTTCCTTCTTCCCGAAATTAAAAGTCAGTGTCGTTTACCTACCCATAGCAAGTTGTCAAGTCACCTTGACAAGACATTTACTTCCTCGCCTCACTTCTTCTCACAGCACCATGCTAAACGCCCAACTATTTGGCATTCAACGAAGGCCTCCTTCCTGCCAGACGTTCTTATCTGGTCACTTACCTTCATTTGATAGAATCTAACTTACGCTTTTGTCTTCGCATCGCCTATCCTCCATTTACATGCTTTCTTAAGGATTAGGGCCTCACAGTTTGTTGCTTTTAATTTAAACATGCACACCCCTTCCTCATTGTGGTTAGAATGTTTAAGTTGAATCATGTTGAGTAGTGTCATTATGCTCTTTAAAGTGCCTAAGTTTCATTTTTTGGTTACATATTTTACTTATTTATTCTGTTATGTTTACATATTTCAGATTTGACGCACAAATGGTCTTCTATATAAGATTTTGATGTTGACTTCGAATGAATATGAAAAAAGTTTTGGTTCATATTCTATAATTTTGTTAGGAAAGATCATTTCATATTTCCAAGACTTTTAGGAATTTTTATTATGCACACTACTTTTGCACGAATGTAACTTCATACTTATAACTTTGGAACTAACTTTGTATATCCATTTACTTGATGTAACTTCTTTCTTATAACTTAGGTTGACATAAACTCAAACTCTTAATGAAATTATCGAAGTTTTTTTCGTATATTTTTTATAACAGGTTTATATAGTAAATTGAATATTATTTTTTATTTATTAGAATACTTTTACTAGCGCTTTCAACAACGTCGCAGAAACATTGGTTTTCTAAACTAAAAAAAGTATAAGAATTTTTAGTAGCGCTAAATATTGATTTTAATACGTCACAAAAGATGTTTGTAATGGTCAGAAATTAACCTTTAGCAACAAATTATCTGCTACTAAAATATCACCTTTAGAGATGATTGTATTATGTCACAGTAAAAACTAAATAGTGACAAAACACATGTTACTAAAAGTAAGCATTTAGTAATGCGTAAATGTCACTAAAAGTACACATTTTGCAGCGTGCATTTGTTGTGTCGCTGAAACTTTTAGCTAAGTGGATACTGCGACAGTTCCTAGCGACGAATGACATGACGTCGCTAAAAGGTATTTTTCTGTTTTAGTAACGTTTTTTTGTACGTCACTAAAATCTCAATTTCTTGTAGTTAAAAGTCCCGGGTTCAAATTCTCCTACCCCCAAGTTGTACTTAAAAAGACTCTTTGAAAAAAGAAAATGTACCTTAGCCTCTCATCAACATGGTTTATACTTAATTACAGAAATAATTAGATCGATGAAATCAAACTTAAGAAATAATGTTGTAGATGGATAGAGGGAGAAAACACCAAGAAAACGACTGGTCATACGCCAAAACTGAATAAAAAAAATATGATAAAAAAACTGAAGCTACGACGATACAGGATAGTGTTGCAGCGCCATCACAAACAAAAAAATGCCTTGCACTTCTTTAAGTGGCCGTAATTTTTAGATCTTTTGGCCTAAACACTTCGTAAAGGCTTCAAATTGGTCCATTTTAGCTCCATTTTCTTCATAATGTCTGATTCTACCTCTCTTATACTCGAAACCTATAAAATAATCAAATAAATACATAAAATATAGGAACAACCTCGAAATAAGCAGAGCCACATAGAACATTTTCTGTCTTTCGATGTTATCAGGCCGGTTGGGTTAAATGGCCCCAACTTGCCCTCTTGTTCGAGGTTAAGGCAAGATGCTTTATAGGACCAATTATGGCCCAACTTGTCCACCTTGGCCTCGAAGGATGAGTTAAGGCGAGCTTATTTTCTTCTATAAAGATTTAACTCTGATGCTATTAAGAAGCATTTGTCAAGGAGAGACAAATTATTGATGCTTTCATGATTGCTAACGAAGCTGTGGATTACTGGAGAGTTAAAAAAATATTAAAAGTTTTGTTGTAAAACTTGATATTGCAAAAGCCTTCGATAAGATTAGTTGAAAATTTATTGACTTTATGCTCATGAAAAAAAAAAAATTCAACTATGTAGAGAAGATGGATAAAGGCTTGTATCTCTAGTCTGCAATACTCCATTCTGATCAATGGGAGACCTAGAAGAAAAACTAAATCAAGTAAAGGAATTTGTCAAGGAGATCCAATCTCCCCTTTCATATTTGTATTGGCCATGGATTATTTCAGTAGACTTCTCACCGATCTGGAGCAAAAAGGAAAAGTCAAAGGTGTTAATTTCAGAGGAACCTTTAATTTATCACACATTTTATTTGCCGACGACATCTTACTATTTATTGAAAGCAATGATGATTACATCTCCAATTTAAGGTACATCCTCCATATCTTTAAATGTGCTTCTAGGCTAAATTTCAACTTGAACTATTCTACTATATCCCCTATAAACGTGCATTCAAACAGAGCTGAGGTTGCTGAAAACTGGGGTATCAAAAAACAGTTCTTGCCCATTAGTTACCTTGGAGTTCCTTTGGGTGAAAAATCGTACGTCTTCTGTTAGTTTCTAGGACAATATCTCTGAGAAAATTCAAAGAAGACTGTAGAATTGGAAACACTCTTATATATCCAAAGGAGGAAAAATCACTTTTATAAATTTTACCCTTGAAAGTCTGCCCACATATCAGATGTCGATCTTTAAAGCCCCAAATGGTGTTTGCAAAAGAATTGAGAAACATTAGAGAGATTTCCTTTGAAATAGCTCCTCGGATGGTCATAATATACATCTCATCAGATGGGTCTTTGATTGTGTTGCCTAAAGACATGGGTGGATTGGGCATCAACAAAGTCTCGAATACAAACTTTACATTACTTTGTAAGTGGCTATGGAGGTTTTTAACCGGAAAACAGGCTTTGTGGAGGAGACTGATCTGTGCCAAATATAATCATGGTACATTGTTGATTTCCTAGTTAAAAGCAGATTCAGTAGCGCTAAAGCTTCTATAGAAGATCCATAATCAAAGGCGTTGATTGGTTTATGGCTCATTCCACTTGGAAAATTAACAATGGTGAATCGGTTTCGTTTTGGCATGGGTCTTGGGCATGAAAAGTCCCCTCTTGTTGTCTATGCCCCTAGGCTTTACACGCTCTCTAAGCTTCAAAAGGGCAGAGTTAAAGATTTATGGAATGAAGCTATATCGGATTGGGACATCCAATCTAGAAGACCTCTTAGAAGCCATGAAATACAACTTTGGGATTATTTAAAAGCTGATTTCTCTGCTCCAGATCAAAGGTATGGTTCTGATGTCCCTATATGGAATCTAAGTCAAGTGGTTTTCTTGATATTGCTTCTGTCAAAATGGCTATTCACTCTACGTACCCCGGCGATGTTTCTAGCATAAATTCTTCAATTTTCAAGAATCTTTGGAAATCGGGCATAAAAAAAATGTAAGTTTTTCATATGGTCGTTTATCCATGAATGTTTAAATACTGCCAATAAGATCCAAAAAAGACTTCCAAATTGGTATCTCAGCCCAAGCTGGTGCTCTATGTGTAAAAATTTGGACCATCTATTCTTTTTATGTCTTCTCTTGCGCTGTATCTGGAATTGGGTGGCAAACACGCTGAATTATACCCAAAACTTCTCTAATACTGTGGCCTTATGCAAAGATTTATATAGCTTCAATGTTAAAAGCAGAAAAGGGGCTATTAGCTTCAACACCATTGTTGTTACTCTTTGGGTTATCTGGCTTGAAAGAAACAACAGGATTTTAAAAAGTATCGAAAGAAATGCTGCTGAGATTTGGGACGACGTTAAAGCCCTCATGGATTCTAGACTAGTAGATCGAACATTTTCTCAAATTATAGCACTAGTTCTATTGCTTTGAATGTCAACCTTTTGTATAATTTCTATTGAGCTTCTCTCTAGCATGTGTGTTCCTTGCTTCCTATATAATTTTTTGTCATCTTTAATAAAGCGGGAATGATGAGGGTGTCAAGGGGTATCCAATTAGTGAAGATGTCCAAGTGCAACCAATTGACCCCTAGTTTCTTTATTTAAAAAACTCTCCTACGCCATGATCCAAGCTCCTTTTGTTCAGGCCGAATTTTCATTCCATAATCGCTCTTAGTTAGATTCAAAATCCTATGTACACTTACTATAAATAAAGGGTCACAGGCACATCGAAGCTAGGTAAGTCCTTCCTACTTCTATCTTACTCCAACCATTTGATCATAAAATACTTACTTAAATATCAAAGGTTTTTGTGGTTTTGTGGTAGGTATCACATCTGTGTTTTTGTTTTGTTTGTCTTGAAGGTTGCCTTTCTTCTCCAAAATTACAAATTTATCATTAAAGCACATGGAAGTCAAATGAGTTTTGTTCGAAAGGAAAAATCGATTCTTTCTCAATATGGATTTTATAATTAATTTTAAAATAATAGTTGACAACAAAAACTGAATTTAATTTTAAGCTAAGTATACAGTATGAAACGAAAGTAAAGTAGTACTATTCGATACCTTTCAATTTTGAATAAACTATGGTAAACTTAATTACAAGCCACACCTATTCATCTATCCAAATCTAACAGATAAAGAAGCTTGATGGTCACCCAAACTAAAGTTTTAACCATGCAACTTCCTTAATAACCCTAAATTAATACATACTAGTAATTATGTATGATTTAAAATCATAAGTTACACATACTAGTAATTATGTATAATTTATAAATTTCCCTAAAAGCAACCCATGGGCTGAACCAGGCCAACATCAAATCCTTGAGCATTAGTACATGAAGCTTTGGCTACTTGATTCTTGTAACTTAGCTTCACATCCTCCAGCTTTATTCCTTTGCATGGAAATTTTGGGCTACAATCGAATTTGATGGCCACCGGTGTGGCAGATGTCCCATGAATGGTTTTGTATTTCACGTCGCTAACTATAACTCCAGAACTCTATTCATTCACAAACAACACCAATTTTAGTTTATTTTAGTATACAAATTGTATGGACGAGGGATTGAATATAATCTCTTTCTAACTTGAGAAAAAAAACTTGAGATTTAAGAGCTTGTTTGAATTGATTAAAAAAGAGTTTTTCATTTTTATTTAAACTATATATTTGTAATATATAGTGAATGAAGTTAAACACATTTGGTACTTAATTGAACTAAAACCTCATTTGACATAAAACTTTAGATAGATAAATATGTCCAGCTATTATTTTGTGGGGATTTGATATTTTTATTTACATCATAGTAAATAATGTTTTCAGCAAATGGTAATTATTAAAGGCAATAAAAATTAAAGAGAAAAAAAAAAAGGATTAAGATGTACACACCTGTCCAGGACAACCTTGATTATGAGGACAATAATTTTGATCAATAATTATAGGATTCTGAACATTAGTCATTGTGAGATGTTGGAAACGAATATCTTTTGCAAACCCACTGCTTTGTCTTCCCCAACTTTTTATTCTCACTCCATTTTGAGTATCCATAAATTTGCATGATTTTACTGTCACATTCTGAACCCCCTTCTCTTTTAACTCTTTTCCCAAACTTCCAATGCTACACCAATCAAACTAAATTAAATTAAATCCAATTCAAATTATCTATAAAGAAAAAAAGCAAATATCTAAAGTGTCTACGTACCTAATTCCATGGCCAGGTCCACAAACAACATTCTCGATCCATAAGTTGGAACTTCCAGGGCCTATGGAAATGCAGTCATCACCAGTGCGGATATTAGAGTTGAGGATGGTGACATGAGATGAATCTCCTACATGAATTCCATCAGTGTTCGGACTGTTGCTAGCGGCGAAGACCTTTAGCCCTTGCATTTTTACATTACGGCATTGATTTACAACTATGTGAAATATCTGACTATTCAGTGAAGTTAATCCGTTCACCAATATGTTTTGTGAATTGGTAAATTCCAGGGACTGCACAAAACACACAACACGATATTTCTTTTTAGATTGGACTTTAGAGTGTTAATTCAGTTCCAAGAGGAAACGAAAAAGTATATATCTAAGCGAAAATAATAATATACATAATAATTAGTTATATATCTTCAAATTGTTACTTGTTTAACAGCGCTTCCAATATAGGATGAAATAGTTGTTTGAAAGTAGATATATATATATACCTTTTATTCTTCAAGTTTTGAAAAATATGTGATTCTTTCTTGAGTTTTAAAAATGTACATTTAATTTTCAAGTTTATATGAATATAGCCATTTAGTTTCTAAGTTTCAAAAGGTACTTTTTTAGTCCATAAATTTGAAAAAACTTACATTTAGAAAGTTTCTCAAAGAAATTTATACTTTTGTTAAAGACAATTATATAACATTTTAAATTATAAAATAATTTTCAGGCATGAGTAAAACTTGTAAGGGCAGTTCTTCACTACAGTAGTAGTTGGAAAAAAAATTGAGAAGTTTGTGAGATGGTAAATTATTGTTGGAGAGTATTATTGAATGAGTTGCACAGAGAAAGCTGGATATATATAATTGCGCACAAAGTATATGGGCAAAGTTTTTACTTACCGTGATTCCAGGAGGACAAGTATTGGCAGAATTTTTGCAAGCCCAAAGCTGAGTTCCTTGACCATCAATAATACCACCCATGACAGTGACTCCATTAATGTTGTGAAAAAGTATCCAATTTTCAGAATTGGAAGTGAGATGAAAATCTGAAGGAGCCACTAGAGTGCCGTCAATACGTATAGTAATGTCATTATTTTTGCAAGGGCCATTGAAAGTTGCACTACGAACATAAAATTTGGCCTTAGGCACATAAATGGTAGTTGGTTTAGAAGAGCTACAAGCGTGCATCCATGCCAATTGTAAGGCCTTGGACGAGTCGGTTTCTGCGTTATTGGGTTTGGTTCCAAAATCCAGAACGTTGAATGTTAAGGGAGTGGCAAAGGCAGCTAAATTATTGAACAACACAAGGACATTTAGTGTTAAGAAGAAAAGAAAAGAAGCAATTGTATGAAAAGCCATTGCCATTTCTTATAATATGGACACAATTATTGTGTGCTGAGGATATGGAGAAAGTTTAATGGGTTTGAAGGCTCTATATAGTATATTTTTATAAGGGAGAACAACGCACTCAATTTTGATAAGCAATTTCCCAATTATGTTAAAAAGGGACTTACTCTTTTTGTTTATCATAGAACATGCATATGACGTGAATTTACCAATATAACCTCAAATGTTCAGTTTATATTTTTGGATGAAAAAAACAAGAGAATTTCATTTAAACAAGGTTTACTGCCCGACCAAAAGTGCTAAGAATTACTCAATATTAGTAAGTCAATTTGGAAATTAAATTGCAAATCTCCATACATGCATGCACTAATGTATTAGAGAATGAATCAACCATACAGTCATCAAGTCCACGTATACTCCATTGCACAGTCAGCTAAATAAGAAAAGCCACATCAGTAATTCTCAAGAAGACCAATTTTGTTAGGATTCTATTTCTCTGAGAATATTGGGTGTTTTTGTAATATTGTGTCATGAGTGTGTATCATTTATTTAAATATCCTCCTATTTTATTATTATTTTCCCTAATTGTATAAATGCATCATATTGGATCACTTCCACTGATATAGAAGAAGAAAACATTATTTCTACAATTGCTCTATCTAAATTCCTTATCTCACTCGTATATACACAACGTATCAATACATTTTTGCTAAGGTTTTTTTTCTTTATGCACAATCGTTGCACTAATTTGGTTTTTATATAAAAATAAAGTATTGATAATTGTAGAGAGAAAGAGATATTTGACTTATGCACCAAAATTTATAAGATGGTTGAATACTCAAATCGGATACATTGACGTGCTGCTAATGTTTATAACTTAATAATTAAAGGTCTGTTTGGATTGAATTAAGAAAAAAATGTTTTTCAATAATACATTTCCTTTTAAACGCTTTTTTGAAAATGAGTTTAAAATTTAAACGCTTAATGTTTCGTTAGACTTTTTTATAAGTGTTTATATGTGAATTTGGTTTTTAAAGATTTCTCCAAAATAGATTATTTTATAAATGAATTTTTAAAAAATGCATTATTTTAATTTGCCAAATACTATCATTTTTTTCAAAATAGTTTTTTGATAAAATTAAACACTTTCATAATCTAAACCAAACACACCCTAAACATGGGATGTTTTAGAAATAGGTTAAAGATGCATTGTATACTTTAGCATTAACATACACTCTCCCTTCTATGATCAAATGTTCGACGATCCCACATTCTTGCCATTGATGTATCCGAAGGAAAAAAAATACAAACTGATATAGATGATGAATATATTAGTAACCGATAGATGACGACTATAGTTGATGCCGAATTTTGAGCAAGCAAGACGTACCTAATCTTTATTAGCAAACAACGGTAAATTTGTACTTTAGAGAAGAGAGCTCGCCTACAAGCAAAGGTAAACCTAGACAGCAGTTTGGTGTAAGCCCCACAACTACTCTAATGTTTAAGTCAGAAGGATGGAAGAATATATACGAAAGTATTTGATACTGGTTGCAAAGCTTACCTCTCTCTAGGACCCGTCATCTTTATTTATAGATTTCATCTCATTCCTATATATCATCTGACTACGAATTGTGATTGGACTGATTGTGAGCAAAATTCTTTTGGGTTGAAGTCGATCGACCCAATATCCTTAATAGTTGCCTGTAGGATTCAATCCCTTCTAAATCTAGCTTATATTGAACTTTTGGTCTTTTAGACCTTTCCCTGAGCTCGACTTTGGCCAAGGTCGGGGCCAACTAAGCTTGGTCTATTATTGAGTTTGTTTTTTTAGTCTTCTTTTATTCATTCTTTACTATTCTAATCCTGATTCTTGAATCTTGACAAAGTAACAATGTTATATATTTTAACGAGTTGTCTGTTTCGGGAGTATCAAAATTATGTAATAATTTGTTTTGCGGTAATCTATAATATCTTTGAGCATCTTGAGAGTTCTAAGCTCTAACATTATAGGATGCCTTTATTTAGAAGGGTGGGAATCTCAAGATTTTTGGAGACTTTCCTTATACCTCAGTTTTCAACATTTTCATGTTAATGAAAACTTCTTTTTGTTTTTTTATTTTGCATTTATTTTTCTTTTTTTTAGTTATGTGTGTGTATATATCACCCTTCTTCATTTTTATTTTATATATATTTACGGTGGATTTCCAAAAACGGTAAGTAGACCCTAAACTATTTTAAATGTTCTAAGTTTGTTCTTTTGTCTTTCATTTATGCAATTTTTCATTTTCTTTCAATCGTCAATGTTTCTTTTATATTTTTTTCATTTGGTTCAAGATCGTATACCAAATATAAAAGATCTATTTTATTAAATTTTTTTCAAACTGTTTGATTGTTTAAGATCGTGGGTCAAATATAAATGACCGTGAAAAAAATCTTTTGAGATATTGATAGCCAAATCTAAACGATTGTATACAAAAGAATCTTTAAAAAATCATTTATATTTAGAGCCAAATTTAAATGATCAAATATAAACGATCTTCTACCAAAAACTCTTAGAAAAAAATCGTTGAGATTGGAGTAGCCAAATTTAAATGATCAAATCTAAATCATCTTGTACCAAATATGAACGGTTATGTACCAAATCTAAACGATCGTATACCAAAAACTCTTAGAAAAAATGGTTGAGATTTAGTTACCCAAATTTAAACCATCAAATTTAAATGATCGTATACCAAATATAAACCAAATCTAAACTATTGTGTACCAAAAAATCTTGAGAGAAAAATTATTGAGATTTGGCTACCCAAATTTAGAAGATCAAATCTAAATGATTGTGTACCAAAATATTTGAAAAAAAAATTGTTTAGATTTGACTACCCAAATTTAAACGATTAAATAATATAAACGATCATGTACTAAAGAATATGCCAAATCTAAACTATTGTATACCAAATAATCTTGAAAAAGAATAGTTTAGATTTGGGACGATCGAGTAAGAAAGAATAGTCAAATCTAAACGATCATTTACCAAATATATTACGCGAGCCGAATGTCAATTAATGACGAGGCATTTTTGATATTTTTTTTATTGTGAGTTTGTGAATTTTTTTTCGTTTTCGAAATTATTCTATACAATGTAAGTATTTTGCTACTTTATTATAATTTTTAAAAGATCCCTTAAAATATAGAAAAATTTCTTGCTTTTCTTTACACCCCCAAATAAATTACAAGTGTGTTGGATTTTGGCAAAAAGATTTAGAAGTAAAACTTGTCACACATAATTTAAATGGAAGAATAAGGATGTACTCCAAGCCTAAAAGAAATCTCTATGCCTCTAATTTCAAGTCGTCCTACTTGGAAACACTTTAAGATTGACTCTACTAACCCTAGTCAATTTTTTTCTTATTGTATAATTGACTAGAGCACGACTTTGACTAGCTTGTTTAAGAGTGAAAAAAGGGTGTGCGTAGTGTAAAAACTTTGAGAGAGTACAAATTTAAGAGAGTACTCTTGTAATTGAGATTGGGGAGAGAGTTTCCACATAAATACTTGTGTTTCTAGTTTTATTGTTTTTTCAAATTTCTCTTTTATTTTATTTTATTTTATTTTTTGTCAATTGCCTATGGTAGAAGTGGGAGGTTTTTTCCCAACGAGGAGAAATACCCATGTCTTCAACATGCGCCCAATAACCATGTCTCAATCTCTTGGTGCTCTCGCTGTTTGGTGATGATCTATTTCCCCTTGATCTCTAGACTCGCTATGGGTTCCCATCTTGCTCTCGATGTCGCTAAGGAATGGAACAATGACGACATAATGTAAACAGTGATCGAGTTCTGTATATGTCTATTATAGGTCTTATCATTATTTATCAGTGATAGAGTTTTATTTCAATTTCTATTAGTTGATCATCAATGTTTTTATTTAGTTGATTTAGGAGAACGAATGTTAAGTAAAGGAAGAAGAAACAATCAATTGTTGAGAAGAGATCCTCGATCAGAAAGAAACGCATGCAAGCTTCAAATCAGTCGAGGGCAAGCATTGCGTGATATTCTCTCGTTTTTCTAGAGTTTGATATTTTTGCCATCTATAAAGATTTTCCTATAATTATTTAGCAAATAAACTAACTCTAGACAATGAAAACTATGTTTATGTTTCCATTCATGTATGGAAGTATGAGTAGTTAAATGGTATAATATATATATAGCCATTTTCAATTGAAATCTATAGTGAAAGTTTTAATTCATTTTACTTTTTCAAGATTATCCGGATTTTAAAAAGAAATCACAAATTGCTATATAGCTTTCAAAGTTTGATCTCTATTTTAGTTTGAGAACGTATAAGGATAATCCACTAAAACAAAATATATAGTATCATCCATATAATTTGTCTAACCATTAATATCACTTTTTTATATAAAAAAATCAAAATAATATAAATTAAATTGCTTTTAGAGAAAAGGCTTGTAAAATAAGTATCACTAGTATTCATGGTAACAAAATATTAAATTAAGTCACTAAAATGTAATAATCTTAAATTAATATATAAGTGGGGTATTGTTGAAATAAGAATGCAATATTTTGAAGATAATAACATTGATTCAAATATAAGATTATGGATTTAATTTATGTTTTCCGTAGGGGGGGGGGGGGGTTGAAGAGACGTCTGGGGATGGGAAAAAGAAATTAAAGAGTTTGATAGTGAGAAAGAAAAACCAAAAAATGTGATAAGCGTAAGAAGTGGAGAATAAAACGGTGAAGAAATGGATTCAATGAAAGGCCACAATTCTAAACCGCTAATTGCGTTCTTACTATTTCCCTTCCTCCAAAGTTCTTTCTTTTTCTAATTTCCCCTATTCTCAATACCATCGATCATCCACTCATATGTCTCCGATTTGATCACTCAATCAATCTGTCTATTACATTGTGTGAAACGCAACCTAATTCAACTTACATACATGGATGAGTATGTTAGCAACTATACGATCTCTGGCAACAATTTCACTATGGCTTGTTCTACTAAAAATGATTCAATTTACTCTCTTGTTCGTTTCGGAAACTCTTTTGATTAAAAACAACACTAAACCTAAATCTCAAGATCAAAACTATAATTATTACCAGGAAAATTTGAACGTATAACAATTTTTAGTGGTACATTTGGAAGAATGTCAAAACAAAAATTAATAAGATTTATAGCAAAGAGCCCTGACACGTGATCCAATCTTTTTTTAATCCGATAATGTCTTTGGTAGTTTAAAATTGCCACCAACAGTAGGGGTAAGGTTTTCTATCTGAGTAGGTATCATTTGTTTAAATCTCATTATTTTCTCTCTCAAATGCAATTTTAAAATTAAAATTAAAAAATTGAAGAGAATAAACTTATTATCCATCTACCTTATAACAAAATCCCTACAAAATTTATTAGATTTAAAATTTAAAATTCAAACGATTTCCACCCTATTGTGATTTAATTTTTGAATTCTATTCATTGTTTTTTTTGTATAAATCAATTAAGTAAAAATTTAATGGGTTCAAAATTGGAACGCACTTGAAAACATTGGTGGAATGTGAACATTGAATCAAAAGCTTTGCAGAATCGAATTTTTTTTTATGGGCAAAGCCAGACTGTGTTTGCAAATGATCCTAATGAGCCAATTAGTACAAAGACGTTGTGACTATAGTCTCAAGGATTGATGGAGACATCTGACTGGTATACAAGGAGAATTGTCAATTGCTGCATAAAGCCCAATGTGTGAAAAATATATGGGTCAGCCAAGGCCTAAAAGCCCAACACTATACTTTTGTAATTTTATTCAAACTAGTTTATTGCTTTTACTGTATAGTGTCTCTAACTCTTTCATAAATTTCTCTATATTTGTTAAAATCTCAACGTAAACTTGAGTGTTTATAAATATCAAATTTATGTTCAAGAGTTAACATCGAACAAATTTCAATCGCTACCATTTTCTTATTTTCATTACTTGGTATCAGAGCACACTCTCATGAATCCTAAGACTGATCCTATCATGAATCTTGAGAATCAAAACAATGGAACTCTTCAAACCTTCGACTTCTCAAGCCTTCCAACTAAACCAACAGCAAGTTGTGATGAATGGAAGGGCAGTACCTATCAACAACACACTAGACACTAAGCCTGCACTTACAATAAAGTTGACTGAAACAATTTTTTGCCTTTGACGATCCATGGTCCTTGCCATTCTAAAAGGACAACAACTAGATGGGTTAATTTTGGGTACAAAAACATGTTCAGTACTAGAGTTTAATAGTCACCTCAACAAATGCATCGTTCAAGTATGGTGTCAACAATGAACATGATGATTGGATAACCACATATCAAAGCCTTACTTGGTTGGTCGTTTGGATCGATGGCACGACCCACAATTGTGTGTGATGTGAGTAGCCTCACCACCTCCCATGAAGTTTGGAAAGCACTAGAAAATGGGGTAGCAAATAAAGCTCAAATTAATCAATTGAAGGCAAATTTGCAAAACACAAGGAAAGGCACTACAAGAATGGAAGATTATCTCGCATAAAAGAAGCAAATAGCTGATGACCTCACTCTTGTAGGTGAACCTATTTGTAGCGCCTTAAGTTCAGAAGGAGACATGAATGAATCGATATCACATCTGAATGAGAGAGATCTTGAGGACATAAAAAAAAGATTAAGAAAAACTTAAAAGAATTAAAAGTTATTACCTATATACAAACAAGGTACACCTTTCTTTTGGGTGACTCAATCATAGAAACTTCAAAGTTAAACATGCTTAGCTTGGATCAATTCTATGTTGGGTGACCTTCTGGGAATTTTCCTAAGTTGCATGTGAGTGAGGACAAAGTATGCTGAAAATTCTTGTGTTGGTTTGTGGAGGACGATTTTCACTCTAATAAGCCTTCAAGACAAGTAAAGGATGATGTTGTCACGTCGCAAGAGATGTTGGGAAATGTCGAGGATTAGAATTCCGAATTCTAGGCCTAGGGCGTTACACTATTACTGAAGAAGTTTTGTTATCTAATGTCTTCATTGGTTTAGATGCAGAATATATCTACCCATTACGTGTTCGCTCAATGAGAAGGCTAACTTGACATGGTATGTTGCTCATGCAACGTTGGTTGCTTTTGAATATATATTCATGTATCCCAATATCCTGCCTCAAAATCTAAAAATAGCTAAGCCTACAGCAAACCTTGCTTTTGAGATTCAATTACACCAGAGCTCAGATATAGATCCTACATAAGGTAGAGGACTAAAAAGAGGCAATTAGAAAACAACTCTAGAGGTAAACGTAGAGGCAGAGGATATAGACAAAATAATAAGCCTACTTGCCAAGTATGTGGAATGTTTGGGCACAGTGTTGTTGTTTGCTATTTCAAATTGTTGGAATTTATGTCCTAAAACTCGTAGTTTGTAATCATATTCTATTCAATAAGTCGTTATTAATACTATAATCTTAAAGCCAATAAACTAAGGTCCCAAGGCATAAACGACTTATTGAATAGAATATGTAGAGACATAAACGTGGATCAAGTTCGAGTAAATAGCCTAAATAGTCTATAGTATACGAATACTGTTGGACTCCTTATTCGGGAGATACAATTGATGTTGGGATTTATGTCCTAAAACTCATAGATTGTAAATATAATCCATTGACCGTTATTAATAAAGTGTTATTATTGTAATAATTGTTATTGATTAAATTATTAGTTTTTTCTTAATAACCCAAATCCAATAAACTAACATCCTAAGCTGTTTAATGAGTCTTGAACAGTATGTAGAGACATACAGGGATCAATGTTCAAGATCAGCTTAAAGAGTCTATAGTATAGGGATAAGGCTGGGTAGCCTTATCCTGGTAACACTATTGATACAGCTCACTTTGTATTTGATACAAACGCAATGATCCAACGCGTTCGTGTAGTTGCATGCGAGTGAGGGTGTCCTATGCAATGAGTTTGCATAAGACCGGACCGCAAAATAGTAACCACTAGATGTAACTCCGTTAACTAGTTAGGTTTCTATTTCATTAGGATGACCTAGGTAACTTAGTCTTAATCCTGAGTGTGTTATGAACTCCTGTTCACGAGGGATTGTCCTTTGATTTATACGGGTGAGAGTGGCCAAATCGCCGACTCAATAAGCTTATCATTTTGGGCACAAGACCGAGTGGGGAGCTGGAAACATAATTACACAAGATGGAATTCACTCATTCCCTACTTTAGGGTAAGTAGATGAGTGTTCCCTTAAATAGTGTCTCCAAGTCTTGAACAAAGGGCCCTACCCTCTCTATGGCACGAGAAGGGTTTCTGTTTATTGGTAGGACCATAAACAGGTTGTTCATTGGAGGAGCACTGGTATTTAAGAATTAGAGGTAACCCAGGGGTAAAACGATAAATTGACCCAGCTGGTGTTACGAACACTCGTGAAGGACTAACTTACTGTTATTGATCTATATCCGTGGACACAGAAATATATCTACAGTGAGAAAAGTTCAGCTGTGAGTCTTTAGTGGAGTGTACACACAGTTAACGAATATTGATTAACGTGGTTAATGAGTTTAGCCAATTAATCTCAGATCGTTGTACTTCTGATTTGTAGGTCCATTAGGTCCCCTTCCTAGCTCGTAAAGGGCAATGAGATTTATTTATATTGGTTGTAATTTGAAATGTTCAAATTTACTTTGGGAATTAGTTTAATGTATAGTGATACATTATAATATAAAGTTTGTGAAACTTTATTATATAAATTTAATTTTGGATATAATTCAAAATTAATTTATGAGAGATAAAATATTTGAATGAGTTCAAATATTAATTTAATGTGAATTGGATTCATATTAAAATTATTGATTATGAGAGAAATTTATATTTGAATATGATTCAAAATTAATTTAAGTTAAATATAAGATATTTAACTTAGCTATTAATTAATTGGAGAATTAATTAATAATTTAGTTTTATTTAATTAAATTTGATTTAATTAAATTTCTAAAATAATATTGCAGAGATATTCATTCGAATAAGATTTGAATGGAATATTAATTAAATATGATTTAAATTAATTATATAAACCTATAAGATATTGGAGAGATATTTATTCAAATAAGATTTGAATGAAATATTAATTAAATATGATTTAATTAATTATTAACTAATTGATTAATTGCTAATTAATTAGTAGATTTGATAATAGAATCTCGTGATTCTCTCCTACTCCTTTTCCTGTTCCAAGAAGGAAAGAGAGCTATAAATATCTAGAAGAAAACAGTTTTCTTTAACCCAAAATTCATTAAAAAAAAAAAAAAAACCAAGCTTTTTTTCTCTGCAAAAGAGTTTCTCTCAAATATCTCTAAATTTTTTCCCATCCTAATTGGTTCCCACAAACCAATCTCATCCCAGAGGATAGGAAGGTCTCCAACGGGTGGTGTCCTAATTTGGAGATTGAATCGTAGATACAGAGACGTCATCGAAAGTAAGTTCTTGTATCTTATCTTTAAAAGCATGCTTAGAATTTATTTAGAATTTTGATTCTAAAATTTTGTCAATGTATTGGTATTTTAATATTTCCAAATTAATTTGAGTAATGGTTCTTTAAATTCTTCCGCTGCCATAAGACTTTTATCCCTTCAATTGATGCGACCCACTTTGTAGTTGTACAAACGATGTGATCCTAAATCGTTCATGTAGAGACATGGAAGTGGGGGCATCGTATGTAAAGAGTTTACATAAGACTGGAACCATGAGATAGTCGCTTTTAAGTTATAACACCATTAACTTTGTAAAACTGACTATTTCGTTTATAGATATCCAATGTAACTTGATCTTAATTCTGAGCTAACTATGAACTTCTGTTCACACGAAATTATCCTTAGATCTGCATAGGTGAGGGCAGCTCAATGGCGCTGGCCCAATAAGCCTCCCATTTCAGGGGTAAGATCGAATGGAGAGCTAGAGACATAGGGTGCAAAATCACTTCTACCCACTCTAGGGTTAGTAGATAGGTTGTTCCCTTAATGACTGAATCCAGGTTTTGAACAAGGGGCCCCACCCTCTCATTGGCCCGAGAGGGATTCGGTTTGAAGGTTGGACTTTAAACCAATTGTTCAATAGTGGATCAGTGGGACTTAAGGAGAAAAGATATAATCTCGAGGGTAAAACGGTACTTTGACCCAGCCGAAATTATGAACAACCTGTGAATGATTAACTTACTTATCATGGTCATATCACATGGACACAAATATATCTATAGTGAGGGGAGTCCAACTACGGAACTCTATTGGAATGACCCATTAGTTAACGAAGGTTGATTAACTCGGTCTAAAGAGTTTAGCCAGTTAATCTCAGATCGTTAGAGCCCATGATCTATAGGTCCATTAGGTTCCCCCGCTAGCTCATAAAGAATCAACTTAGAACATTATGATGAAATAATTTGAATTGTTCAAAATAGGTAAAGAGAGAGAAACCGATAAATATATTTGATATAGTCATCGGTTATAACTTAAGTAAAGCTTCATGTTTAAATATGATTTAAATATCAATATGGAATCATATTTGGAAGCTCGAAATTGATGAAAAAAGTCAAAGATGTAGAAAGTCAAAATGTTGACTTTTGAATTTGAAAAATCAAACTTTGACCGACTTTATATTCAAATATGATTTGAGTTTTGAAAAAAATGAATGCGGATTCATACTTGGGAGATTGAAATTAGTCAAGACGGATAAAATGGTAAAAAGTCAAAATGTTGACTTTTGACTTTTTAAATGTCAAATTACCATTTTACCCTTGGAAGAATATTGCATGTAAATAACAAATGGCTTCATGCATGTGAGACACCTACTTGGTAATATGCCAAGTGTGGAGAGTGAAAGCTCACTACATGCAAATTTTTCATGTAGTTTGCTTATAAAAGGAATGGATTGGAAATAAAAAGAGTGGTTGTGTTTTGTTAAAAATTGATTTTTGTAATTTGGAATCGCAAAAATCAAACCAATTTTCCTTTTTCTTTTCATAAGTCCTCTCTACAAATTCTTCCTCCTAAATCCATCTCTCTCTCTATTTTCTCTACCGTTCGAGTCCCACAACTCGGTTCTAAGTCAGGAGAATAGCGGGTCAACACTAGTGGTAGTTCCGGTTTTGATTTCGTGAGGAGATCGTGAAGAGCATGTGAGAAGATTGTGATAATAGAAAAGCATCAAAGGTGAGTTTTTCTATTAATTCTATTTTGTTTCTTTTTAGGGTTGTGATGCATGTTTATCACTAAAGTGTTGTTGTAATTAAAGTAAAATTTGATCCTAATTCCGCTGCACATGTCTATCGTTTCCATCACAAATACAACAAACAATACATGGAAAATATCCAGTTGCCTATCTGGCAACTCAAGAAATAGTCATAGTTCCCTCTTGGAATAAAACAGTGGAGCATCTAGTCAAGTCACTTTTGATCCCTCCAATTTTATCAAAAGTCTTACTATAATGGTAAGAAAACTCTAAGTTTGGCTGATATGGTAAGCAACTTAAAACATCACATATAGGTAATCAAAGTTATCATCTATCTCCCATCATAAGTTGAAACTAAATGATATTTTGCATGTGCTTAGAGTGACCAAAAATCTACTTAGTGTATCCAAGTTGACACTTGATAGTGATGTGATAGTTGAATTTGAACGTGATTTTTGTTTTGTGAAGGACAAGCTGACAGAAAGAGCATTGCAGGACAAAAGACTTAAAAGTGGACTATATCAATTGACAAAAGCCAATGTTTCAACCTCATATCGATCTTCATAATAATGTTGTTGCCAAGAGTATCAATAATAAACACTCTTACCTTTTCACCTCTAGGGTCAATGTAGTTAGTTTATGAGATTCTAGTCATGTGTTATGGCATAGAAGGTTAGGACATCCATCTAGTCACATTCTGAATCAAATAAATGTTCTTCTATTGGTTTGGAAAATTCAAAGTTAGATCATTTTTGTGAAGCATGTCAATTTGGCAAAGCCGACTCTCTTCCTTTCTCAAATTCTACTTCTCATGCAAAAAAAAATTCTTGAACTAATCTACACTACCCTTTGGGGACCTACACCTTTCATCTCAACAAATGGTTGTCTTTATTATATACACTTTTTTTTTTTATTACTTCAATAGGTATACAGGATATTGTTGGAAAACAAACTAGGGTTAGACGTAGGGGAATTAATATAAAAAATTTCTCTAACCCTAAAACATAAACTTACCGTGCATGAACAATTAAATCACAAATAAACATACCTATGTGTTGATGTGAATTACTCTCTAAATTCGAATTGTCCTCCAAATTAGTATCACCAAAACGCTGTGAAATCACTAGCATTTTCTAACAGTATCCACACACGAACTGAAAATTCAACTCCTCAAATTCGGGTTTGTTAGTACCTCACAAAATGAGAATTTCGACTCTCTCTGTGTAGAACGAATTTCATGTCTTTTGCTTGTATCTCAAATAAGATGTCCAATGTCTTATTTATAGGTTTCCTAGGGTCTCCTAATAAGCTTCCAATTCTTCAATTAACTGGCTTATTAGTTACCTAGTCCAAAGACAAATTCAACCTAGTTCTTTCGTGTGTGACCCATTAGGTTAATTTAATATATGACAATGGGCCCATAACTCGTTTTATGGTTCATAAGTCATAATTGGTCTTTAGCAAGACATTATGTCTACCCATATTAAATTACGTCAGTGATCCAACATAACTTAATATAATTATTGTTTTAATTCTTTTATCACGTGATATCTATAATTAAATATAAGGTATGGACAACGTTACCTAATTATCTAGTTCTATTGATTTCTCGATCAATAAGAATACTGAAATAATAAATGACATTAATACCATTATTAATTCATTTATAGCATGACCATGCGTTTCTACAATCATGCTTAATCGAGAGGGGCCTAGAGATATCTCTCCATAACAAGAGGGATAAATTTCATCTTGATTAATCATTGTCCACTACATAATTCATAACGTATTCGAGTACAACGTAACCTTTATAATTATCCAATTAAAACTAACGTTTGATTGCATCAGAATAGACTAATTCTTATGTTTGATACTATGATAATCTCAAGTCTAATAATTAAAACAATCAATTATTTGAGATTATTTATGGCACATGTCCATGTAATAATCTTTAAAATGGTCAGTTTAATTTTTTATTAAAAAAATATGATTATAATCTATGTCTCTACATACATAATCATCTTATGATTATCAATTATAACTCATATTAATCTTAATTTATTATTGTTCCCACAACAATAATCTATTAGAAAAATTTATAATATATAATAATAGATCTTATTATATAACAACATGCAATTGAATAATAATGAAAATAATAACTTTTATTAAATAATTAAATAATAAACAAATTATCCATAAAATTATCGTAGATCGCAGGATAAAAAACAATAAATATATCCTTTAAAAATATCAAACTCATTGAATGGTTCAAACATTTCAAAACTCTTGTTGAAAACAAATTTAATTGACATAACTATTAAAACTCTTCCATCAGACTGGGGAGGGGAGTATGAAGAGTTCTCAAATTTTCTTCAACAATGTGAGATTAAGTTTAGACACTCATATCCTTACACCTCTGCACAAAATGGGAGAGCTGAGAGACAACATCCAAACATAGTAGAAACAAGCCTAACCCTTCTTGCTCAAGCATCCATGCCCCTAAAATATCGGTATGATCATTTGGAGTTTTACTTATAAAAAATTTAACATTTTCAATGGAAACTCTTCCTTCCACCTCATGTAAATTCTTTGACGTTTGGATGGGTAATTGACAAGACATTAATTACCATTTCAAAAATTATGCTTTGCAATCCAATGCTCGTAAAAATATATATATATATATATGGTCTCCATCTTATTTTATTCATTTGGTAATATGAACACGAGTAGATTAAAATAAATGATATTAGGTAATGAATGTTGTGATGTTAATTTTATATTAATGTTGAGGAAAGTATGTACAGAATGTTGACCTCGATAGACAACTTGGAAAAATTATAACGAGAAGACAAAAACTGTTTTTAAATTAGTAAGTAAATATTGTTTAATTTAACATGGTTATTATTTATTTATATGGATAAAGACAGAGAAATCATCATCATGGTGGAAATGGAAAGCTATGCTTACAAAATAGAATATATGCACATTATATTTTTTCTTCTCTAAAAAAGTACACAACTTGGGCTAAAGTGAACTGAACTCTACAGTTACACAAGAAGAAAGTAGAAAACCTCAAGTATAGAACATTACAACAACCATAATTTAACCCAAAAACATTTACAGTTTGCTAAAAAAAAAAAAAAAAATTAAAATCCATGAAACCATCATTATTTTTTCATAAATTTCATATGGTTTTTTTTATTGTTTTTTAATATTACGAAATCATTCTTCACTTCACTCATTTTTCTTCTTTCTTAGAATTTATTCTTCTCTTATTCATATTATTAATTTGCTATTTAGTTTTCTCCTATAAATATTATTAATTTTTTTATATTATTATTTTTACTTCTTCGTATTCACACTTCTTTTTTGTTTGCGATTTCCTCATTTCTTCTTCAAAAAGTTCTCTCTTCTTCATCTCATTTTTTTTTCCTCTTATTACAATATTTAAACAATATTAGTATAGAATTTAAATGATCAATTGTCTATCCCAGAAAGCCACTAAGCCACTAAGATTTGGTATAAAATCGTTTAGACTTAGTACGAAATTTGTTTTTTCATATGTGTGTGACCAATTAATCATTAACTATTTTTTTTATTTTTCATTGTGAATTTGTGGACTTTTTCCCCTTTTTAAAATTGTTATATATTCTATTTTAAAAAAATATCCCTTATAACAATATATCAAAAAGATAAAATAAAAACAAGATAAAACATTCAGGCGCTTCTTTGGTTGAATAATTCAAGATCTAAAAAACAACCATTTTAAATTAACAAATAAACATAATTCAAGCCTTAAAAAGTAAAACCATTTGAATGAATAAATAAGCATACCGATACTTATAAAACCAAGGGAGAATAAAGCACACCCTCGACCCAAATAAAAAACACGCACTACCACCAAACATACGCCTACTGCATCTGGGAGAATTTTTACGTTTTAAAACATTGATTGTGATATTATATGAAAATGTCTATTTATCTTTCAGATCGAGCGAATGAAAATGTAAAAAACATTGATATATGGATAGAAGTTTTAATGCCATACCAAAGCTCTAAACCTGCTCTTCCCTCCCTACAATATCAATTAATAAGGTTTAAACTTAGTTACATTACAAACTTTAGTTAAATACAAATTTAGAGCAGTCAACTCCTCTAGTCATCTACCAATGACTATCAACATTTATATGAACATTTTCATAAACATAATCCCTTCTAGCATTCTGATTGCACATTATTGAGGAACATTAAATACATTTTCCACAACAAACAAATTCCCATAAGGTACTTCTACATTATATACTGATCCATCCCCCACTAACCCTAAGATCATATATACACAAACAGTCGCTATATTACATTATGTTTCCAACTTACCAAGGGATGAGATGCTAACTCACATTAAGAAACTAAACTTCTGCTATACCATTGTCCATAGGGTTAAAACCGGCTTTAGCCCTGTACTGTTTGCAGATTTTACAAGCTCTTGCCGGCAGAATCTTGAACCTTTTTTTGACCATTCAAGCACAAAGCCAAATCTAAGTTGTTCCTGCTTCCATCGCGTGGGCTGTTCAGATTCTTGCTTGTTTCCTGCAAAGAGAATGGTTCAGGTTCATCAAGTTCTTGAGAAGATTATACCATTTTGTACTCGTCTAGCTTAGCTTTTCTATGATTAAGTTAACCTTTGTAAGCTATGCCTATGCCACAGTTTATGAGTATGTGAATTGGAAAAGAGGGTTTACTGAACCCAGAACTATACAGACAAATCCAGGTTTTCTGATGAAAAGTTCTCTTCTTTAATATTTCCAAGTAGTTGGTTCCAATCAACTAACTCATGTTCCACTGGCCCTTGAATATGACTTCACTTGCCAAAGAACAACACCACCTTCGTTTTCCTTTCTATTTTTTCTCCATCTGCTGAGTAAACGTGGAGGAATGAAGATTTAAACTTCCAATCCAAAATGAATACATGTTAATTACACTCATGAAGTTCATTAATGATTATAAACAACATGAGCATGTAACTATCCCAATTAACATGCATCATAAGGTAGAACCCTGATATGAATGATTCAATTCAGTTAAAGACAATCAAAAATAATTTTTCCCCTTCTTTTGAAACCAACATTTGAGTGTAACCACAGTTTGAGTGTTTTGAACTGGTTTCGAACCTCTAATCTTTTAGGCTGGTAACATATGCCTAAACTAGTTGAGTAATGCTCTGGTTAGCCGAACAAAACAATAAAAGTTGACAGGTTAAACAAACAAATTGAAATCGAATCAGTCACCTGAGTTTCTTCCTTAAAAACCTCATTGACATTTAGCTCTCCTAGAGCCTCATTGCCCACAGTAGCCGTCTTCGCTGCCAACTGATCCATTTCTTTCATTCTAACTTCATCTTTAACACTTCTCAATTCTGCACTTTTCTGCTCCTCCAGCACAGCAATCTACGCATCACAACCAAAACAGCCAAATTGTTTGCTTGCAGTTAAATCTCAATCAATAAGAACAAAATACAAGATAACCTATACTCAGTATCAAGACACAAACCAAGAGAAACAACATCCATTCATGAATTGTTCCCAAAAGGCTAAAATAAGTATGTAGAACTAAAAATCACTGATACAAATCAACACCAAGAATTCATCGTCCATAGAAAAAGAATCAACCATAGACGAGATTGAGGAAGAACTTCAAAAACCCCTCACTTAAAGCACCGGTAATACTCCACAATTCACATGCAACAAACGCAATCGCAATCGCAATCGCAATCGGTATCACTCGCTGACCACACACACAGCATAAATTGGATATGCAAAATGGATTCAGATAGAGGTTTGAACTTACAGGAGTGTAACGGAACTTGCGTTTGGGGGGCTCTTCAGGCGGTGCAGTAGCTTCGTCAGCTTCCAATGAAGTAGGGGGATGAATCGGAGTCCAGCGGCAGAGAAGAAGCTTCTGAGCGTTGGATTGGGAGTGAGAAGAGGTTTGGTAGTTGAGGCCGGAGGAAGAAGAAGAGGCTAAGACCCACTTCTTCTTCCACTTGCGGACGGGGCCATTGAAGACGGTGGCTGCCGGACCATACCGGGATGAAACTCGGCCCAATCTGGATCCGATTCCCTCCATTGAAGATGAAACCCCAAAGGATTTTTTGGTGCGATCTTCAGCACCGTACGCCACAGTCGCTGAGTCGGTGAAGCTTTCAACTCGGAGATTGAACTTGAAGACTACCGCCGTACTGAAACGACGCCGTCTTTCCACCTTACTTTCTACACTAAATTATTCTGTTTTATTGTACCTCTCAATTACTCCAATTATATTAGTTAACAAACCCTTCACGTTAAACAACAAATAACTGTATTTAACATAATTATTTTTGGACAATCATGTTCGAAATCTAGTAAAAATTACAAAGATTCATAAAGAGTGTCACTACTGCCTTCATTTCACTAACACATGACCATTTTACAACACATAACAAAATAATCATGCGTTCAAAATAATTAAGGCGAATTCATCCTTCCATTGACTCCATTCATTTGAAGTCTTCATATAATTAATATCATCCCCTAATTATAGTCTAGCTTTAAATCACTCTCGTCCAAATCGTCGATTATTGCACTATTATTCATCTTTTTATTGATAAGATTGTATAAAATACAATACGCCATGATGGTTCAACATTGAATTTGCACTGGGTAGTATAACTTTCCTCTTAAAATTGTTCATCGACTCTTCAACAACTCTAATGCTCTTTTTATAACATTTCATCCAGATCAAGAATGTTTCATGTTGAAGAACTCTTGTTCTGTTGTTGGTGCATTACCTCATCCACATCACTCTAAAAGATGATATCTTTCTCTTCTCTACGGGGCCAAGAAGTATCCAATATCACATAGATAGTAATACCCTATTGAAGGACCAACTATTTCAAATCTTATCCTAAGAATACAACGAGTGTTAAGAGATAATATGTGTAACTAGTTTGGATTCATAACCTTTAGTCAATTAGGTCATGATATTGCATCTTTGAGAACTTGAGAATCAGCTACTGATCCTTTCCACTCAGATAAAAAGAAAACAAAATTGTTTGTTGCAACTTCACCCTTCCATGCCCTCCACCTTAGACGATCAATTACACTGACATTTACCTTGATATATGTGTCATCTAACACACCAAGATTGCTCTCGGTACAACAAAAATTAGATAATTATTTTCTACATATGTTTCCTAACAAGTAATACATGTTGTGAAGGGACGATGAAACTGTGTCTAGACGTTTCAACACTGTCTTTGTAGCGTATTATGATTACACGATGAGTTGTTGAAAAAACCTCAACTAGTAACCAACTCATGCGTGGATTCGAGATGGAAATGGTTTAAGATAAACACCAATTGTTTGAACGTTAGTTCACCATATTAGGTTTTATGTCCTAAAACTCGTAGATAGTAAATGTGATTTGTTGACTGTTATTAATAAATTGTTATTATTATAATTTCAATACTACGTTATTTTGATTATATTATTAGTTTTGTCTTAATAACCTAAATACAATAGACTAACACGCTAAGCTGTTTGATGAGTCTTAAACACAGTATGTAAAGACATACAAGGATCAATGTTCGAAATACAACTTAAAGGGTCTATAAGACCAAACCACGAAATAGTAATCACTAGATGTAACTCCGTTAATTAGTTGGATTTCTATTTCATTAGGATGTCTTGGGTAATTTAGTCTAAATCCTGAGTGTATTTTGAACTATTGTTTGCGAGGAATTTTCCTTTGCTTTGTACGAGTGAGAGTGGCCAGATTGCTAACTTAATATGCTTATCATTTTGTGGACAAGACCAAGTGGAGAGCTGGGAACATAATCACACAAGATGAAATTCACTCTTTTCTGACTTTATGGTAAGTAAATGAGTGTTTCCTTAAATAATGTCTCAAGAACTTGAGCAAAGGGTTCTACCCTTTCTATGACACAAGAGAGATTTCTGTTTATTGGTTGGACCATAAACAAGTTGTTTATTTGAGAAACAATGGTATTTAAGGACTAGAAGTAACCTACGGGTAAAACGGTAATTTAACCTAGCTGGTGTTACGAACATTAGTGACGAACTAACTTATTGTTATTGGTCTATATTCGTGAACATAAAAATATATCTACAGTGAGAAGAGTTCAACTATTAGTTTAGCTAATTAATCTCAGATCGTTATAGCTTCTAATTTGTATGTTCATTAGGTTTCATTCTTAGCTCGTAAAGGGTAATAAGGTTAATATTTATTGGTTATAATATGAAATGTTCAAATTTTCTTTGGGAATTAATATAATTTATGGTGATACATTATAATATAAAGTTTATATTTTAGTTAAACTTTATTATATAAATAATTTTGGATATGATTCATAATAAAACTATAGGTTAAAATTTTATTAGTATGATACACATTAAAACTATAGGTTATGAGAGAGATTTATATTTAAATATGATTCAAATTTGGATTAAATTAAATTTAAATTAATTAATTACTTTAATGTTATGTTAATGTTAATTTATTTAAATTTAAATTAAATTAAATCAAATTAATAACTCCCTAAGTAAGAGTTTAGGGAACACGGGTGGTTTTCCACGTATCCCAACTTCTCACTAACTCCCTCTTCATTGAGAAGGTCAGGGTACAAAAGAATATATAGAGGTGCTGTTGAAAAGTCTCTATAATTCTACGTTTTCTCTCAAGGAAAAAAAAAGATAATTCTCTCAAAATTCCTTTTACAATTTTAGTTTCCACAAACCAAAATCTCATTCTCGGAGAATAGGTGGTGGTGTCCCAATCTTATGGTGTTTTAGTAGATACAAAGACTTCAATGAGAGTAAGTTCTTCGTTCTCTGTAATCTATATTTTTAAAAAAAAGCATGCTTAACTTTGCAACAATTTAATTTTGTATTCCTTTTCCAATGTACTAGTACTTTTAAGTTCCCAATTAAATTTGAATTAAGGTTCTCTAAATTTCTTTCACTGCCTAAAGTTTTTATCCTACCATACCAATTCCCTTTGAATTATTCGATTCTTCATGTCATGAGCTAATATAAGGTATAACATGGTGACCATCTCCTCCACATCTCCACCAATTGTCCTAAGTAAATGACATAGAATCACAATACATCTTCTATTCATTCTTGTACTTTGACGACAACATAGGTTGGACTTATGCATTAGTTAAGAGTAAGCTAACTGTCTAATACAATGTCTACTGCATGTGTTGTGGTCTCTATCCTCTTATGATCATTCAATAATAATTCTAATGTCATAAGTACTTGACGTTATGATGTTGCGAATAGTGTGTAGGTATCGTAACTGGTTCTTGTGAATCTATCATGTGGAGAGAGAGGGAGGGAGGGAGAGAGAGAGAGAGAAGGCCTGAATTTGAAGATCACAAGGTATGAAAAGAAATTGTATAAAAAATATATGCATTTTAATAAAGAAAAGTTTGAATTTTTTTTAATACTGCTTTTCCCTTATATTTCTTTGTATAGATTTTTTATCTTAAAATAAATAATAATAAAAAATTGGATTGGAGATCATTTATCTGCAGACAAATTTCTATATTTGGACCCTGGTGCAAATGCAAATTACTTCTAATAATTCTAAAAAATAGTATATTTCTATTAAAATCTCTCTGATAAACAATTTTTTTAAAAATAAGTTGTTAAGATAAATATTAAATAAACAATACATTACTTTAATCGTGTGTGATTGGATCTTAATTTCAAATCTTGTTTGTAGCTACTTTTTAAGTAAAATTAAAAAATAAAAGGTGGAGGAGGATACTTTGATTTTTTTTCTCTCTTTCAAAAACACATTTTCAAAAGTTAGTATCTTTAATCAAAAGAAACAAAAGTTTCCCTTTTTGGGAATAATTGTTCAAAATGGAGTATATAAGTTATTTTGTAGTCAAATGCAATCTATATTCACCCTCAACTTCTGTTTTCTCAAACAAGAAACAAAAGTTTCTTCAAAATCGTTCGGTTTGCATGAGACGTTTGGAGAAACATGTTTCGTCTAGCGTTAATGTTGATTATATTTGATAATCATTCTCTAGTATTTGATCATCTGATTCTCTCTCGGTTAAACGTTTACGCTTGATTTGAGAAAGTAGAGCATGTAATGTTCTTGAAGTTGGAGTCTTGGAAGAAAGCATGTATTTTCAAAGTCAATATTCAAGGATGGTTGACATCAGGAATTAGAGAGTCTTCTGGGGAGAATTCTCTCTAAACATTCGGAGTAAAACTTTTATGTCCCCCTCAAATAAAGAGAACTCCTATATAGTCCATGGGTCATACCCATCAGCTCAACCATATGGATTTAGATCATATTTAGCATTTGGACTAAATTAAGATTATTTTTTAAACTTTAGTCCAAATAAATAATATTTTTAATTGGACCAAAATAATTAATTTGATCTAAGATCATTATGAAAACATGTAACATCATTAGAATTGGTCAATTTATGTCTTCAATTTAGAAGACATGTCAACTTTTACTTAGTTTCAAATTCAATTATTTGTATGTTTCGTCGTTAATCTGATAAATAAAGTGACAATTTGTGATTGATCTAAAATTTCTCGTTCAACATATTCACTTATTATAACAAAAATGGCCGAATAAAAAAGTTGGGGTCATTTTCTATGATTACTCTCTTTAATTTGTTGTCATTAGTAACATTTCTAGGTGGAATACCTTAATTAAATACCAAAATTTGTGAAACAACTCGGTCACTTGATAATTCCAGTGTTAAAATCAAACCATTTAAATTTTAAAAAAATAGTTGAGCAAAGGCATCTCCTTTAAATTGCTAATATCAATCTTAGCTTAAAGTTGTCTATAGAACATATGAGACACGTTTAGTGGATCAAATGAATTCAATATTATGTTTATAAAAGAATTTTTATTAATGTGACAAACTGACAAAATGTTTACGACCCGTGTAACAAAACGAAAAAGCTCATGAAACTGACAATTTTTTTTAGATATTTCAGGTTTGTCCTTCCTTTTCATCGTCTTTCTTCCTCTTCCTCTTTTGTGATATTTTTTTCTTTCTGTCGTCTTTTTCTCTTCTTCTGCAATTTTTAAAAAAATATTTCTCTTTGCGCTTCCTTTCCATCTTCTTTCTTGTGTAATTTTTCTTTTCCTTTGCATCGTCTTTTCCTCTGCAGTTTTTTTTTTTTTTTTTTTTTTTTTTCAAATTGTTATTTGGTTGTGCAAAATATAAAAGATTGTGAAAAAAATATCGTAGGAATATTGAATTGTCAAATCTAAACGATCGTGTACAAAAAATAACCAAATCTAAACAATCCGGTAGCATAGAATCTTTAAAAGAAATCGTTTAGATTTGGGTAGCCAAATTTAAACGATCGTGCTTCAAATATAAACAATGGTGTACCAAATCTAAACGGTCGTGTACCAAATATAAAAAAATTAAAATAATTTAGATTTGGCTGTCCAAAGTTAAACGATCAAATCTAAACCATCGTGTGCAAAATGTAAATGATCGTGTGCCAAATCTAAACGATTGTGTACCAAAAAATCTTGAAAAAAATTGTTTAGATTTGGCTACCCAAATTTAAATGATCAAATCTAAACGATTATGTGTCAAATGTAAATGATCATGTGTCAAATCTATGATAGAAAATAGGCATGCACGACGGAAATCGAATCAAAATTCTACCTTACTTACACTTAATTAACGAGAAACCCTAAACCGAAAATAATTTGAAATTAGGGTTTTTGAAAAATACTTACATTCGAAGCTCCGATTGTTGTTCGAACTACCACCAAGGTTGACCTGCTATCCTTTGGACTCTGAACCAGGTTGTGAGAACGGTTGGATGAAAGAACCTGAGAGAGAGAAAGAGAGATGGAAATGGAGAGAAATTGAGCTTTTTTTTTCTTTCTTGTTTAAATAAGTGAGGATGAAATATTAAATTTCTTGAGAGATCCCGAGAAGTCCAACCCATCAAATGAGTTGAAAAACCCTATTTATAAGAAATTTCATGCAAAATTGCATGTCGTCCATGTAACACTAAAGCTTAACAACTCAAAGTCCACTTTCTCTAGTGGACTTTTTGTCTTCATCAAGTGACAACACCTAGCCTACTATAGTTAGTGGGATTATCCCACAAAATGTTGGATTTTTCCACCAACTTTGGTCAATGGACAAAATGGTAATTTGGTCAAAAATCAAACTTTGGCTTTTCAACCAAAAGTCAACATTTTGACTTTTTACCATTCATTCATTTTTTCAAAATTCAAATCATATTTGAATATATTGTTGGTCAAAGTTAGATTTTTCAAAGTAAAAAAGTCAACATTTTGACTTTTTACAACTTTGACTATTTTCATCATTTTCGAGCTTCCGAGTATGAATTCACACTCATATTTTTAATATTTAAATCCTATTTAAACACAAAGCTCTATCTCTAATCTAAAATCTGACGACTATATCACATATACTTATTGGTTTCTCTCTCCTCACCTAATTCGAACTATTCGACTCATTCCATCATACTATTCTAAGTTTATTCCATATGAGCTAGCAGATGAACCTAATGAACCTATAGATCATGGACTCCAACGATCCGAGATTAACTAGCTAAACTCTTTTAGACCGAACTAATCAACATTTTTTAACTAACGGGTCATTCCACTAAAGTTTCGTAGTTGCACTATACTCACTATAGATATATTTGTGTCCATTTGATATAACCATGACCAGTAAGTTAATCCTTCACAGGTTGTTTGTAACCTCGATGAGTCAAATTACCGTTTTACCCTTGAGATTACATCTTGTTTCTTAAGTAGCACTAACCCACTATTGGATAATTCGTTTAAGGTCCAACCTATAAACTGAATCCCTCTTGGGTTAATGTGAGGGTGGGACCCGTTTAAGACTTGGATTTAGTCCTTAAGAAAATAACGTATCTACTAACCCTAAAAATGGGTATGAGTGAATTACGTCTTGCACTCTATGTCCCCAACTATCCACCCTGTCTTACCCTTGAAATAGGAGGCTTATTGGGCCAGTGTTGATGAACTGCCCTCACCTATGCTGACCTAAAGATAATCTCGTGTGAATAGGAGTTCATAATTAGCTCATGATTAAGATTAAGTTACCTAGGTTATCAATAATCGAAATAGTCAGTTTCCATGGTTCAGTCTTATGTAAACTCTTTATATAGGATGCCCCAACTTTCATGTCTCTACATGAGCAATTCAGAATCATATCGTTTGTACTAACTACAAAGCAAGCCACATCCATACTGTCGTTGAATAAGGCGCCCAACCTTTATTCATATACTATTGACAGTTTTAGGCTATATACTCGAACTTGATCCACATTTATGTCTCTACATAAAGTTCAAGTTTACTCAAAATAGCCTCGAGATCTTAGTTTATTGGATTTAAGATTATAGAATATGATTACAAACTACGAGTTTTATGACATAAATTCCTACAATCTAAACGATTGTGTACGAAAAAATCTTGAAAAAAATCATTTAGATTTGCCTACCCAAATTTAAACGATCAAATGTAAACGATCGTGTACCAAAAAATGTTGAAAATTTTTGTTTAGATTTGCCTACCTAAATTTAAACGATCAAATCTAAATGATCATGTGCCAAATCTAAATGATCGTGTATCAAAAAATCCTGAAAACAATCGTTTAGATTTGCCAACCCAAATGTAAACGATCGTGTGTCAAATGTCAACGATCGTTTCCCAAATATATTACACACACGCTGGATGACAATTAATCACAGAGCATTTTTGGTATTTTCCACTGTGGCCCTGTGGGCTTTTTCCGTTTTTGAAATTGTTCTATAGCGTGTAAATATTTTGCCCCTTTGTCATATTTTTTAAAAAAATCCTTAATTTTTTAAAAACTATTTTCAAATTATCTCTCCTTCGACAAATTCTTAAAAAAATCACTATTTAGCTTGAAATATTGGTTATGTTTTCAAATTTTGTTTTAAATTCTATCATTTAAGCAGTAATTAAATTATGTAAACAATATGCTTAGTTTATTAATCTTAATTATATTTTATATGTTTTCATATTCACTAGCTTCAAGAAATAGTTGTTTCGCCAACTAAAAATCAAACACATATCAACAAAACATCCTAAGTAGTGTACTATTTCCTGCATTGTCCAATTAATAACAGTGTTCACTTAAAAGTAAGTGGTATACTAATTAACATTCACACATTAGTCATTCAAATTCTAATTATACATAAAAACTATAAACAAAGCTTTATAAAAAAAGTTTCCAACCATTTATAGTTCCATTTTTACGAACCTCCACGAATGACTGGTTTGTTAATTGTACAACCTAGAAAGAACACACGAAAAGTAAGGATTAGACACTAACTTAAGTAATCAAAAGAGGAGTTTAAGAAAAAAAATATTTACGACCTTTGAAATACTCTAATCGTTTGTTGTTGGGTTTGATGTTGAAGATCTTTAACAAGACAAAACCTTAAACCCCTTAGGTTAAAGAACATTAGTACAAAGAAGTTATGCAATGAAGGTTATATTGAACATTAATTATAGTATAATGTAGAAGGAAGGAAGACATACCACTAACATTTAAGATATAGGTCCAGCCGAATATTTGTAGCAAAGTGACACAACAATTATAAAAATGACAGAAAAACAAATTATGCAATCTTAGTGTTAGTTAAGAAATTCATTCATTGAAACTTGAATTTCTTATATAGTATAAGATATACACTATTGCATAAGAAATCAACAAAGATTGTAGAACATGTTTGCAAAAGATTTTAATAAAAATAAGCAATGGAAAATAATTAGAATAACATTGTAGTGAAGAGAATTTAAAATCAAAGAAGAACAATGGACAAATGAAATACTACTTGTGTGATCTATAAATTAGTTCGGGCTTAGTGTGTGCAGTGTTGTGTATGTTGATATTTACTTCTACGCGAAGAGTCATTGATCATGATCATTGCATGTGGACTACTCACTATGAGTCTCTTCATCTTGATCGCCCAAGTGTAAGTGAAACAATAGGTTTCCTGGGTAATCCAAGGTCGAACACAGAAAATTGATATCAAAGCTTAGTTCTAGGGTTCACTTTTCATTCAGGCAGTATAAGACACTATCTATACAGTGTGGTAAAATGTAAGTGTAAACTGTGTCTACTTATCTACACTAGAGAATATGTAAAAGGGGAATGAAAATAAAGGTGATGTGGAAGTGTGCACTAACTTGTATCAAAGAAAGAGTGAAGGAAGGCCTCCGCATTACTAGACGAATAAGCCATGTGGCAGCCTTGATGTGATAAAGCTTAGTTAACTAACTTATGATTAAGGTGAGCATCTCTTAGTGCCTTAAACGCCACACTTGCTCACCTCTTGGGATGCAAATGACTAAGCTTGTTTAAGTGTGATATATCTAAAAGGTTTTACTTACAAATCTTATACCACTTCTCTTTTAAGGGTGACAACCTCTTAGCGTCAAATACCCATACTTGATCTCCTTTCGTGACACAAATGATAGAAGTTATCTCTCGCTCAGGTGAAGTTTGTTTCCAGACTTCTCCTTGCGTGCATTAGCCACATCCTTTGCTACTTGCTGTCTCGAGAAGATGGCAATATACACTGGCCAAGTGATGACTATAACTCAACTAACACAATAAGTTTTGTAAGCTAAGCTTCTTATCAAGAACTAATCACAGACCTAAACGACAAATAACACATTAACAAGTGAACAGTAAAGATATGATGGATTGAAAAGGTATACATTGCAAGGAAAATAAAAAAAATGGAACGATAAAAGCTAAACGATCATTAAAGAACATAGGCCTTATGTAAAAACCCAACTTTACTAGAAGGTTGAGGTCATTACTATTTAAATAAGTATAGTTTTTTTTTTTTTTTAAAAAGGAAAATTAATTTATAAGTTGAGAAAAATTTAAATAATAAGAAAATAAATAAGTAATTAAAGTGGTAAACAAAATACTAGTTTGGGCCCATAAAATAAAAGAAATACATTAAAATAATTTTACCAAAGTTCTGAAATCCAAAAAAAATATAATTACTGAAACATAAATGCGGAAAAGCTGAACTATTCCCTATGGATAACCACGGTCACTTCTTATCATTCGCCAGCTTGCCCTTGCCTTTACTCTTACCTGAAAATTAAACATTTAAAAGAATGAGTATAAAATTATACTCAGTAAGAGACCCATACTTAGTCTCCCTATGTGTTGTTAGTCTCTTTGTTAGAGTCCTGAAATAAAGTACCACGCTCTATGGTGCTCCCGAACGCACACTATCCAGTAGTCCCACCAGGACTGAACTGGGCTCTCGGTGAACCTGAAGGAATCACCCTAAAGGAGAGTCGGGCTGTAAGTGATCCGGTCGAATCACGTCTCAATAACTACTCAAACATATATAGGGGAGGACCTTGATGGACCACTCGTGGTACGACTCTAACCAGCAGACCAACAGAACACTATAGGCTATACATGCTCATCATAAAATCAACATCTCAGCTCAACACACATAATCTCAGAAATACATATAATCACATCATGCACCAATGGTACTGCATCTCAATCAAAAGGGGGAAAAATCTCTTTCCAGGAGATCTGCTAAATAATTCACAGGTTGGCAGTCAATTCCTCACAATTCTCAGTCCTAAACATAAACAAAATTAACATTAATAATCTTGTCAACCATCACCCTACTGTTTAATTAAGCAACCAAACTTATCCAAGCTTACCCCAAGATTAGGGTTGAATCCAACACCACCTTAACTGGAAAATTCATAGTCCTATTTCCACCAATTTCACTTGAAACTTCAAGCAACCATAGATCAACTTATTCCAAATACCATCTCATTTAAGATTAAAAAAAAAATTTAATTGGGTGTACCAAACCCATACAAACTCACCCCAAATGGCTCAAAAGGTTGCAAGAGGCTAAACTTGAAGATGGCTCGACTAGAAGAGGCTTCGGCTCGGACGCGGCTTGGTGGAGACAGACGCGTGCGGCTGGACGAACGACTTGAGGACGTGTGCAGCTGGACGCGTGGAGGAGTTTCATTGGTTGTAGGATTCGCGGCGGTCGTCGTCGTGCGGAGGAGTTGCGTCGGTTGTAGGATTCGCGGCGGTAGGAGACGCACAGTGAAGAGGGGCGGCGGCTAGGGTTTTAACATGGAGGAAGGTTGAAGATGAAGTGCACACAATCCAAGGAATCCTATTTAATAATAAATATATTATTATTATTTCCCTTCCCTATTCCTATTTAATTTCTCTTTCTTCATTAACCACCATTCCATCACCATAAATTTGCTCTTTTTCCAAAAATGCCAAAGTACTCCTCTCTTAATAATTATATTAACCCACATTATAATTATTCTTATTCCTCCATGATTTTATATATACACATAACCATATTTACTCATAATACTTCCAACTTTACAATTTAAATCCACCAACCAATAAATCCAAAACCAATTTTAACAATAGAACTCCAATTTCCATAAATTAACCACTTATCCTTCCAAAATACTTAATCTCCAAAATTTAAACAATTTCACAAATAACACCCAAAACTAAGCAAAATAAAATGATAATAAAAATAACCTAATAGTTTTGGGATGTTACACCTTAGGCCACTATACAATAAGAACATATACATTTCAAGGAAAATAAAAAAAATGGAGAGTAAAGAAATAAACATTACAAGTTAGGGAAAATGGAGGATGAAATCTTCATTACTCAGACTCTAAGCTCTCACCTACAGACTGACCGGAGAGGAGGAAGAAATGCTTTTATTGATGACAAAAAAGGCTACTCCTTTCCATCCCTCTCTAGGGTTTGGGTCAATCCATTCAGACATCTGACTTCTCTTGAAGCCAACCGCCATCAAGGTTGACGCATTCAAGCTTGTTTTGGTTAGCAAAGGTGGAGTCCTTTTATAGGCAACTTTCAGAAAGACTTCTATTCTTCTGATCATGCTAGCGTCTATTCCAACCTTGTCAAGTCACATCAACTCCAACTGCTACTCTTGTCTTCTAGTGAACCTTCGTCGCGTGATGACATAGATTCTCTCCTAGAAAGTGTACTTGGTTAATGGGTTCGTTTCGCATAGTCTTTGTGCTAGTGTCTTTGTGATTCAATATTTCTTATTTTGTTCCTATTCCTGCATTAAGACACTAAAAACAAGGGTAAAACATGTATTGTGGTTTATGTAGAGTCTATTTCCAAATATTTATGAATTTTCAACAGAAGCTAAGCATTTTGACACATTTACCATACATTTTGATCTCATTATTCTATCTAAAAGGCTATAATACTTGTATTTCTACAAGTTATCACATACCAAGTACCTGATGACATACCAATTACGTGATAAGTTGTACATGAGCTGACTTTGAAATAAAATTGAGGCAAGTTGTGAAGAATTATATATGTCACGCCCTGCCCTGTAGTCACTTTCTATGATTAAGAAGAGGTATGCCGCCTAGACTCTCAACGCGTATCTCCCTACTGGAGTAGACACTGAGCGCCTAGTGAGCGGTGATAAACACATCTTACTAATCTTCAATTTGAATGCAGATTGTCATAAAATAAGACACTATTGTTTTTCAACATAGATCTTGACGCAAAACTCCTCTATAGAGAACAAAACGAAATTTGACAACATTAAGACTTTTCTCGCCTAGCTTCCTAAACTACTTGGTAGATAACAATGGCCACTACCAAGACGATGCGAGTGAGGAGGCACGGTAGGCAATCAGTATAACAAGTTCAACGTTGGATGTCCTTTGCTACTTGGGGGGAAGCAAAACTTTCATTTAAAAAACGTTAGACAAAATTGTCTAGTGAGTGGTTCCTTTTATCAAATTGTTCAAATATTTCAAACGAAAGTATTATAATAACATGTGTTTCAAGCATCATCAAGCTTCAATTACTAATCTTATGGCCAACCCGCAAGGTAATTCTGTGAGTTGAGTTAAGTCTTTGTACCATTTCCTTGGCTCAAATGTTTACCACATTCTTTTGCCAAGTTACAGCTGGATGGAGTAAAATTGACGCATATAACTTGTTTATCAATTTATCCACCGATAACGGGTCTTCCACTACCAGATCACACAGCAAGTAGAGGCATCTCATCCAAGATCACATAGCAAGGATGGGGCATCCCACCCAAGATCACAAAGCAAGGGTGAGGCATTCCATCCGAGATCACACAGCAAGGATGAGACATCTCATTCGAGATCACATAGCAAGGGTGAGGGATCCCATCCGAGATCACACAATAAGGATGAGGTTAGATAGTGTATAGGGTATACAATTATTTCCATTTTATCTTATGTATTCTTTATTGTTCAATCATTTTCCCCATTCACGCAATCAAGATATATGCACGCATACATATGCATTTTTATATTAATTCAGACATCATCATATCTCATGTGTGGTGTGACTATTCCATTCTTACGTATAATAAATTTTGATTTATGAATACGGTGGGGTATTATTAGAAGAACACGGGGAGGGGGAGGGGACATATATATAGCTTAAATCTTTTAGGAAACACATTCATAGTGTCGATCAAGAACTTGAAATTCTTTTACGAGAAAAATAACTACTTACAATCACAAAGAGCTAGTCTCTGCGTCTAGCCTTTAGACTCCAACTTTTCCTTTTTTGCAGTTGCTTGCAGGTTCTCTTCGGATCCTAGTTGATTTCGGGTTCCTGGAGGTCTCATGATTCTTCAAATCTCTCTCTCCTAGGGAAGCTTTTGTTGGAAAACAAACTTAGAATGATTGAAATCCCACTATTTATAGCCTCTTTCAGGAGGAGTTTCCCCATGCCAGAATAATTACTATTGTCGGCGACGAAAAGAGGTCCAATATTAAAATTCCACGTGTCTATGTTGAAACTTTATCTTGGATTCGAATTGGGCGGGGGTAAAATAATTTTTCGAATTTCGTACGTGGGCAATGAGGTCATCAACTTATGGAAAAGTGAGCCTATCTCACGATGGGGGTTCTTTGCTTGGTCCCTTTGCCGATTAGTTCTTCTTCTAGCTTGGACCACCTTCTTTATGTATAACCTTATTGTGCAAGGTAGTCCGTGATCTGAGTCTTACAGCTACTGTCTTCTTATTGGAATTTTATCCTTGAAATTCGTCAGTTAAAAGAAAAGTTTGGGGTATTTCAGTTTCATTTGTTCTTCATTCTCCTTAAGTGGCTTCTTCCAGATCGTGGTTAGTCCACAATACCTTAATCATGAGAATCACTTTTGTTCTTAATCCTTGTTCTTTTTTATCTAGAATACGCAAAAGCCTTTCTTCGTAGGCTAGGTTTTCTTGTACTTCTAGGGTCTTGTCTTGGAGAATATGTGAGGAATCTGGTATGTACTTCCTTAGCATGGAAACATGGAAAATATTATGGATTTTAGACAAATCTGTGGACAACTTTAGCTTATACGCTACTGGCCCCACACGCTCTAGGATCTCATAAGGTCTTATGTATCGCGAGCTCAATTTTCCTTTCCTTCTGAATTTGATTACCCTTTCCAAGGTGATAGTTTCAAGAAAACCTTGTCTCCTACATAAAATTCTAATGCTCTATGTCGGTTGTTAGCATAACTCTTTTGTCTAATGCGGGCAACCTTTGATTATTTTAATGTTTTCCATGGTCGCTTGGACTAATTTTTGTCCGTATAATTTTCTTTCACCTACTTCTTCCCAACAAACTGGCGTTCTGCATCACCTCCCGTAAACACCTCGAAGGGGGGACCATTCGAATGTTGGAATGATAACTGTTGTTATAGGCAAATTCAATCAAGGAAAAATGTTTGTCCCAGCTCTCTTTGAATTGCTGAATGCAGGTTCTCAACATATCTTCCAATGTCTTGATAGTTCTTTCAAATTGGCCATCCGTTTATGGGTGGAACACAGTGTTGAACACAGCTTAGTCCCCAGGGCGCTTTGTAGTTTAGGCCAAATTTTGAAGGTAAAACGTGGGTCTCGATCTGTAATTATGGATACTGGAGTACAATAGTGGCTCACCATTATGTCTATATACAACTTAGCTAATTTATCCAAAGAGAAAGTTTGTATGATAGAAATGAAACTGGCGGTCTTAGTGAATCTATCTACAATTACCCATAAACAATCAGAGCCAGTTGACATTTTGGGCAATCCAAATAGAAATCCATTGTGATGTGCTCTCATTTTCACCCAGGACTTGGTAAAGTACACAGCAACCCACTGGGTTTCTGTCATTGTGGTTTGACCTGTTGATATATCAAACATTTCTCAACGAACTCGGCTATTTCTCGTTGCATTCCTGGCCACCAATAGTAAACTTTCTAGGTTTAGTACATTTTAGTACTCCTAGGGTGCATTGCATAAGTATAGCTATGTGCTTCTTCCAGAACGCTTTCCTTTAATACTCTATTGTTTGGGTGCATAGTCTCTATTCTTTCATTAATGCGTCATCGCTCTTAAACGTATAATCAGTTTGTTTAGCGTTCCTCACTTCTTTTGCTAGGCTTCTTAATACAAGGTCTCCTGGTTGAGTTTTGACAATCTTACTTTCTAAGGTGGGTTTGACTTGGAATCATGCAGTTAAGTTCCTTATTGATACCAAAGTCAAGTAAATCCCCCGAGTTTTCAATTCTCGTAATAAAGCTATTTTCTCTCTAATTTCTTTGGAAAAACTCTTTCTTCTCAGTGCATTGGCTACAACGTTAGCCTTTCAATGATGATAGGTAATAGTACAATCGTAGTCTTTGATCAATTCCATCCAACGTCTTTGTCTCAAGTTTAGTTCCTTCTGGTCAAATATTTATTTTACGCTTTTGTGGTCTGTGAAGATGTTACATTTTTCCCCGATGAGGTAATGCCTTCAAATTTTTAATGCATGGGAATTGCATTCGTGTACCTTTAGCTGTCGAGATGCGTAGGTGATTACCTTTCCTTCCTACATTAGAATGCATCCCAGGCCGTGATGAGATGCATCACAAAATACTTCGTATTCCTTCCCGAACGTAGGTAATGTTAGAACAAGTGCCAAAGTAAGTCTGCGTTTCAACTCTTGAAAGCTTCTCTTGCAATCATGTGACCATTCAAATTTTATTGTTTTTTTTTTTGTAAGCATTGCCAATGGAAGAGCTAATTTTGGAGAATCCTTCTACGATTCGTCTATAGTAACCTGCTAAGCCGAGGAAACTTCTAATTTTAGTTCTTTTGAGGCGTTCCTAAGTCTCAAATGCGTTCAGCTTTTGCGAGCTCACCTTCAATCTTTCTGAGGATATGATGTGCCTAAGGAACACTACTTGATTGAACTCTAACTCATACTTATTGAATTTTGCAAATAGCTTTTCTTCTCACAAGGTCTACAATACAATTAATGTTATGCGTGTCTTTCTGCATTTGAGGAGTAAATTAAAATGTCATCAATGAAAGCAATAACGAACTGGTCTAAGTAGTGATGGAACACCCTTTCATTAAGTCCATGAAAGTTGCGTGAGCATTAGTTAACCTAAAGAGCATTACCAAGAATTCATAATGTTCGTAACGTGTTTGAAAGGTAGTTTTAAATACATCTAACTCTTTAATCCTTAACTGGTGGAATCCCGAACACAAATCTATCTTCAAAAACGATTAAGCTCTTTTCAGTTGGTCAAAAGGTTGTCTATTCGTGGCAAAGGGTACTTATTCTTTATTGTCACTTTGTTCAATTGGCGACGTCAATGCATAGCTTCATAGACCCATCTTTCTTCATAAACAGAACTGAGGCTCGCTATGGTGAGGTACTGGATCGAATATAACCTTTTTATACCAGTTCCTCTAACTGATTCTTCAACTCCTTTAGTTTGCTCGGTGCCATACAATAAGGGGCTTGAGATATTGTTGTGATCCTAAGTGCAACTTTAATGGTGAATTCAACCTCGCTCGTAGGCGGTAGTCCACTTACTTCTTCTTGGAATACATCCATGTATTCCTGAACTACAGGTACCTCTTTCAGATCTATTTGCAGAGCCTGAGTATCCACAATGCACGCCAAGTAGGTCATATGCACTTTCCTTATTAACTTCCCCGCCTTGAGTACATATATGGTCCCTGCCAACTTAATTTTCTTGTCACCCTCAAACTTGACTTCAAATCTTCCAAGATCCTTTAGCACTACATCCTTATTGAAATATTCCAATACCACATGATACTTGGTAAGGAAGTCCATCCCCAAAATCACATTAAACTCATGAAGTTCAAACAAAATTAGGTCGGCCTTTAACGTGGCATTTCCAATTTTTATCTTGCAATCTCTGCTAGTTATACTAAGACTACTTTGATAGAAGGGGTACTAATATGCATTTTGTTTTCGAGATATGCCACTTGGCGATTTATTGTCTTAGCATTTTATGGGGAAATGAAATAATGTGTAGCTTTAGAATCAATAACACAAAAGTAGGAAAATTATAAATCATCAATGAACCAGTGATTACACGAGGATTTTCTCTGGCCTCACTTTAGGTCATAGCACAAACCTTTCCTTGCATCTTGGGCCTTTCAGGTCCTTTGAATCCACTAGATCCAGCTTTCGTCTTGTCAGGTCATTAAGGCTAATTGACTGATTGTTACATGGTTCGCTGATTATTTTGGGTTCCCACATTTGGATAATATTTGGCGAAGTGCCCCTGTCGCCTGCAACTGAAGCAAGTCCTTAGAAGGTTACTTCTATCCTCAAGGTTTAGATTCTGCCTTTTGGTCAACCCTTGCTGGGGTTCGTTCTTCGTTCAAACTGAGGCGCTTCCCTTCTTTGATCTCGGGTTTTCTTTTGAAACCTTCCTCCATAATGAGTCTTAGAACTAGAGAAATTTTGGAAATGAGTCTTGAAGTCTTCTCATTGTTGAACGCTAGGAGCTTGCCATTTTTTTTCTCTGCATTGGTCATTATTCCTTATGCTGCCAAAGTTCTGACCACAGGGGTCCTTGTTTGAAATTTTGTTTTTCTTATCATCCTCCAAGCATCTTTCAACCCTCATTGGCCACTTCAACTAACATAGAATAATCTTACGAATCTATATTGGCCGTAAGCGATGCTTTGATTTCAGTTCGTAGACCGTCTTCAAACCACTTGCTTTTGTCTGCCTCATCAGCTACAAAGGCTAGAGCATACTTAGCTAGCTCATTAAATCGTTTTTCATATTCAGCAACAATCATGTCACCTTGGGTCAAATTCATAAACTCGTTTCTCTTTGCGTCACAGAAGGAACGAGAATAAACTTATCTTTGAAGGCATTTATGAATTCTTCCCACGCGACGAGTTTTTCTTCATCTGTTCTAGTAGTGTGGAGGGTCCACTAGTCTTCCACATTGTCTTGCAACAAAAAAGTTGTCAATCTCACTTTTCGTTCTACTAGGCAGTCCATTACCCCAAAACACTTATCTATTCAATTTAGCCTCTTTTTTGCGTCCACTGGATTAGTGGTTCCTACAAAGGTCGTTGCTCCCAATGCTTTCAGCCTTTCAATACTGAATCTTTTGTCTAGCTTTTGAGGGAAATGATCAGCCACATTTCCCTTAGTCCTCCTCCCCCCTGAAATATGTGGATTACTAGACACTTCGTCCGACGCATGCGCCTCTGTTAGTGCTCCTCGTAGCTGGAGCACCCGTTGCCACTTGCCAAATGTAAGCCTTCATTCCATTCACCTTTTATGTATAATAATATTCTTTAAGTTTTGAAATCTAAGTGTAAATTCTTTATGAGTTGGATCATTTTTATAAGAAAAGTTTAGAAGCAGTTTTATTTTAGTGATGATTAGAAAATTTAATAATGGCCACAATTAAAGTTTGGTTTTGAGTTGAAGGCATAAAGGTCATTTCATATAAAAAAAGATGTAGAAAAGATCTCAACTCCCTTCTTCTCCTTCTCCATTCTTCGAGAGTTTTCTTCTTCTTCTTCTTGGTGAAAGTTGAGTACTATCCCTCTCCATCTCTCAAATTTTCTTTTGCTCCACCATCTTTCTTTCTCTCCTTCACACCAATGCCACCCAAGCTGCCCAACGTGTGCCGGTCTATTTATCCAACGATGGCCAACGAGCCCCATTGCCTATCGTCATTACAGATCTGAAGGTGGAAGTTTTGGGTCGTTGTCGCTCAACTTACATCACACCTACCATGTTGTGTCCAACTTTTTGCACCAGCCACGAGCCGCTCTTCGATACCTTCTCTACAGCCACCATACACGTTAACTAGCTGGAGATCAAGTCAACCACTGGTTTGTGTCTGTTATTTATTCACATCCACCACTTAGAGTAAGATTCTTATGGTTCGAGGTTGTCTTTTTAGGTGATTTTGAATACCCATTAAGTTTAAACTTGAGTTTAACATTACCCATTACTTTTCGATGCTAGATTCGAGTTTTAAAAGACTTTGAGCTGCTGTCCAATTATTCGAAAGCTTGAAATTAGGCATTTTGGCACAACTTGATTAAGATTCTAAGCTTTTTGGAGTCAATCTTGAGAACCCATCTAATATTAGTGCTAGTATTGAATAAATCATGGTGGTGGATGCTTGATTTCAAACTTAAAAGGTGGTTATGGTGTTGCCCACTAAAGTTAAGAGTACTTTAATAAGTTCTTGATGAGTTTTAGAGTAATTTTGTTGAGATTTCCTAGAGCTCTTGAATGGCCATTAAGTTTAAGCATTAAAATTGAATAACCCATAATACTTGGATCCTAGAGTTGAATGTTAAAGGTTGAAAATGGACTTTTCTTTAACTTTGAAGTTCACTTGGGTGTTACTTCTATAAACTTTGAAACATAAAATGGTTGTAGGTACTAGATTCAAATTTAGAAAGTCGTTAATGTGTTGTCAATGAGATTTTGATAAGGTTTTAGATAAATTTAGCAAGTTCGCTCATAGTTCTTAAATACTCATTTAGTTTTAGTGTGAACTTGATTTTACCCATATTGTTTTGTATGAAGAAGTGAAGATTTTAGAGAACTTAGAAGCATTGATCAACACATTTAAGGTCGTTTTAGACAAGTTTGGGTAAGTTTCTAAATATTTGACTCGTTAGATTGGTATTGTGATTGCTAATGACCTCTAAGGTATGGAGGATATAAGAGTGTATGAATTTAAAAGATGACTTAAGTTTGGGTGCTTGTGGTGTTAAGAGTTTAAATTGAAGTTTAAGGGTCCAAAACTGAAATTTTAGCTTAAATTAAAGCATTTGGGAGAGAGTTCACTCTAAGTCTTAGGAAGTGTTTAAGGTTGTTGGTCTCTTGTTGATATAATGGATATAAATCCCAAAACATCATCATTAATGGAGATAAAAGTGTATCCATATAAAAGACCCATTGAGCTTAATGTATGTTAAAAGACCCATTGAGCTTGAGCTAAGTTGGATGCTGATTGGGATAAGTATTTAGATTTCAAGTCTAAGGGTTTGTAGGTGAAAAGTCTAGTCTAATCTAAGGCAAATTGAGAATTCAAGGACTTTAGAAACATAAATAGTTTGAGTTGGCTTTATGAAGTGATTTGGAGATTGTTGTGTCGTCTTGATTTGTGAAGCTAACTGATAGACCTTAATCTTTGCTTCAGGTCAAATTGAAGTGGTTAAGTGTATAATCTCGGGGGATCGAATCATTGATATATGTTATTATAGTATGGCATGAGTATAGAAACTTCTTGCATGATTACTTTATGAACTATGTGTTAGAAATGTTTTCAAATATGACTTTCTGTTTTCCATAAGCTCTTATATTTTAGAAATGTGCACTACTACAAAAACAGGATTACTTCACGCCTTCAATTTAGAAATACTTGAGAGTTTTTATTAAAATTGTCAAGTAAAATGAAAAAAATGTCAAGAATAACGAAAAACTAGAAAAATGCATCATGTTTCAATTTTTTCTCCAATACTTGAGAGATTAAAAGCATCAAGTACAATTTTATTTACTTGACATTTTTTAAATGCAAAAAATTACCTAATTTTAAATAAATTTTTCCCTTCACTCTAAAAAAAATATACTCCCAAATTTTCCTCTTCTTTATTTTCTCCATATCCCTAAATTTCCTTTGTCCCCTAAATTTCTTAACAAATTCATTTTCCCACCATTCCTACTCTTCTTGACATATGTACGTTATACTAAACCCTTAGAGAAGTTCGTAAAACGCGTAACCCTAGCTAAAACAACCTCTTTCTTCATGGAATCGCAAAAGCTCTCTTTCTATGCACTCATATTCACTGCCATTTCAACATTGCCTTCCTCCTCTTTCACCGGCTCCTTCCAAATCCACAGCACTGTATTTCTTCAACCTTCTGAACTTGACTGACGTCAAGGACATTGGCTTGGGTGAAACCTCCCTTGACGAAGACCAGGTAATTTCATTTCAAAATCCATTAGGAATCACATTTTTTTAGCTTATTTCTATTCAATCGATTCATTAGTAATGATGTTAAAAAGAGGATATGTATTTCGACTTTTGGTGTACGAAATTCACCTCTCCATTACTCTACAGCTCATGGCCATCGTGAGGTGTTTTTCTTCTCTCTTGAAGAAATTGATATTTCTCTTCAACTTAGAGTTTCCATATTCCAAATGTATTTCTGATTGGGACTCAACTTACTAATATTTTGATGTATTTATGTGTTTTTGTTTTCCTTAGTGAATATGGGTTGCTCTAGTTTTATAACTCAAGGACACAATAGTACAACATAAACAAATCCTATTCAAGTAAAAGTTATAAATATAAGTTGTGCTTATAAAGGTGTTAATTGAGTATCTTTTTTATTTTTCATTATTTTTGTTTTCTTGTTTCTCATTACTTAGAAGTCAATTTGTTTTTTTTGTCTTATCCCTTTTCTCTTGCCCGGATTTTCCTTTGTCTTCACTGTGCACGTCAATCAAAATCTTAATCAGGGATATTTCTTAGTCGGTTTCCAATGGGAAGTTTTGCAATTGGGATGTGAGCGTAATGTTGGTTCAATTTTGGCTTCGTTCTTGGAGAAGTTAAGTTGATGCTATTGCTTTGTCTCAAGATTTTTCTATTCAATTCCGGTTCATTTCAGTGGAGGCTTCTTGTTTGAGGTGAGAATTTATCTATTTCTTTTGCAGTTTAGCTTACTTTTTTATTGTTCTTGTTTTCATGCATTCAATAGACTTATCTAGTGAGTGGTGAGTATTTAGTTTAGTTGAACTGGATTGTGGTTTTTGTTTAGGATATGTTTTATTTTCTTGTTTGAGCTTGGAAGCATGAACAGAGAATGAGGATTTGGGGTGATAGTTAGAGAAATGCATGTATGTGGGAAAATGTTGAGTTGTCTATGTTGAGTTCTTAGTGATTCTTGATGTCATATTGCCTCATGATGTCTTGCATTGTTGGGTTAGAGTTTGTTTGATAGATACCAAGATTCTTCAGATTAAATGTGATAATAGTGGATGTAAAGAAACAAGACTTGTATGTTTAAGAGAAGTGGAGATAATATATAATTGGTCATTTGGATTACATCTTGTGAACTCTCTCGTATCATTTCTTAGTTGTAGTAGAAAAATGATTTGATGATTCTATGGGAACTCGAAAGCGTTGTAAAAGGGTGCTTGTAGTTTTGAACTTAATTGAAGTATGAATGTTCTTGGTCTTCAAGGTGGATGGACTTATGGAATAGGTTGAAGGAAAAACCTGAATGTTACATCCTTTCAGGCCTCTATGAAGAGCAAATAGGTACTAAGGCACGTGATCTTATTAATTTAAATTCCTTATGGATGTTCTTTGAGTAGTTGATGGGTAGGACATTTGTTACTGAGGATAAGGTGGAATATGACGTATTTTATTTGGTGCAGAGGATTTTTGTTGGGACTACATGACATTCATTTTTGTTCGTTCCCTGGTTTCTTAGCAAAGAACAGTAGCCTTATTGCTAGGAGAAGGTGATACCAATGACTACATAAAAGTTTATGATTCATTGCATGTCACTATCATAAATTCATAAGATTTGGTCTGCTCTATACCTTGCTACAAAAAGATTTACATTGTGAGAGTAGGAATTCAAAAAGACATGGTTTTGTCAAGTAGTATGTGGGTAACATTCCCAATCCTTCAACTGTAAAATAATTAATAAAGACATGAAATTTGATTCCACAAAATAAATAAACATAGAGAAAAAGACATGAAATAAAGCGTGGACACTTGAACTCTTCTTCTCGAGGACTTCAATTATATTAATTGCTTAAATGAATGCATGTTCAATATGCTCCAACTTTCTGTTTGTTTGTTTTCTATTTTTTTTATTGTGTAAACTCCATCATCAAATAATGAAATTTCTCTTAGATAGAGAATTTCTGATTTAGAGACAATTATAAATAATATATATGTATGTGTACATTTATTTTCTGCTTTCTTTTTGTTTATTGAATCTTTAAGTCTCTACAATTTTGGGAATTGGTAATTTTCTCTGTTCTGTTTCTTTCTTTGTTTATTGAATCTTTCAAACAGATTCTCGTGTAGATGTCACTTGAATCATTTTAATCTCTTGCAAAGTGTTGAACCTAGTTTGTAACTCTTGGAAACTACTGTGTTTTTATTAGGTCTTGCACCAATATCCGATCGATCTACTATAGTGATGAAGCTACCAAGCAAATGATCAATGTTTGGGTTAGTGACAAGGTTTGTTGTAATTTTGTTATTCACGACAATACCCTGTTGTATTTAGTTTCTTTGTAAAACTATATTACTAAGCTTCTATTTTGCTTGTCTTTGTCCCTTTAGGGAAATTTGATAGATTTCGTGTGCTTAGTTTATTTGTAAAAATGTTGCCTATGTTATATTGTTATATATGAAAGTTCTTATCTATATGTGTACTAGTTTTGTGTTAAAATAGAATCAGTTGATGAAAATTATTGTGCAGTCTAATGTTGAAACTCTTGCTCTTTTCTGCATGCAGGAAAACACTTATTAAGGACATATTACGAAAGAATCCAGAGCATAGACCAAATGTTATCTTTTCCTTATATTTACATTTTACAGACTTTAAGATTTTTCATATTAGATCTAGAGCATGCAAGGTAGAACAATATCTTCATATGGCAGAAGTTTGGGGTATTGTAATTAAGTATGTAATGACTAAGTACTATATGTATGGTTCATGATACATGCAATTTGTTAAAGTTATTGGTTCTTTGATGGAAAGTTTTGGTTGATTCAATTGTTTAATTAATATGCGTCGTTTAGCAACTTTGTGTAATCTCAAAGGCTCTACTTATATGTGTTTGAATGAACTTCAAAACAGGTTTAATATAATTATATGAATATTTTAAATTGTACAATTTTTCATTTAAAAGAAAAAAAAAAGTCTTGACATGTAAAATGTGTCAAGAATAAACGTATTCTTGACGTTCATAAACTGTCAAGTATAATTTTACTTGACGCGTAAAAATTGTCAAACAAAAAACCCTTTTATTCTTGACACTGGATCACTTGACGTATAAAAAATGTCAAGTAATCTCATACACTTGACGTTTTTTACCTGTCAAGTATAATTATACTTGACGCTTAAAAACTGTCAAGTAAACCTCCCTTATTCTTGACACTGGATTACTTGACACACTAAGCATCAAGTAAACAGATACTTGACAGTTTTTAAGCGTCAAGTATTGCCAGTTTTGTAGTAGTGATGGTTGAACTCAAACTTATTAGTCACGATTTAGATGATAGTTGGTTTAAAAAAAATACTCTTTAATCTATAATTAACTTGGATGATTTGAATGAAATGTTATTATAAAAGCATGCGTTGATGGCTAAGGACTGAAAACTACTTTATGAAAATGTGTTTCTAATCATGCTTGGTTTTTCAACGTGAATTATGTGATTTTTATGAAAAAAAGTTGGTGATTTCTCTGAGGCTACGTGAATGTGTTTTTGTAGCGCCACCTATGGTTGTAAGGGAATTTCAGGACTGAAAGAGCCCGCAACCAGAGATCAGAGAACCTGATCCTAGGTGAGGACATGGATGGAGGATTGTGATTTGGCTTTAGGCTCAGCTTAACCCATGGTGGGTGGCTCTATGTGCAGATAGGAGGGATATGGAGATTGTTACTCTGGTAGGTGCTAAGTATGCGTGAGCTCAGTTTTCCTTATGGATATGGATCATGTGTGAGCTATTATCAACCGTGTATTTAGTATGCTATCATGGTGAGATTGGATGGAGGTTGTTACTATGGTAGATGCTAAGTATGCATGAGCTCAGTTTGGCCACGTATTTCCTTGTGGATATGGATCACGTGTGAGCTATTCTCGACCTTGTATTTAGTATTCTACCATGGTTAGATTGAATGGAGGTTGCTATCGTAGCGAGTACTAAATATGTGTGAGGTAGGTTTGGCCGCATGATTCCTTGATCATATGCGAGCTATTCTTGGTCGTATATTTAGGCGCCTTGTCATGGTTGGATTGATTACATGTTTGTTGGCATTACTTGTGAGTTATAGTAATATATCATGATAGCATGTTAATTATTATTTCATTATTGATGCATATTCACACATTCTTTTTAGCATGTTTTATGAGCTTTTTACTTCTGAAAACTTACCATTAATTGAGTTTTAGTTCATGTTTTCAATGTTTTTCTCCCCTCCAGGTATCGATCAAGGACCAAACTTTGGTTGAGCTCTCCATCACCTTTACAGAATTTCCATTTTGTATGTATATACCTAAGTTTTCTATTACTTCATGGGATAGTTAGAAGTAGCAAGACTCACGCTATTATATGTGTTTTGAGAGTTTCTCATTGGACTGTAAATATTTTGTAACTAATTTCTAGTTGGATATGAACTCTGATTGAGACTCTGGACTAGTTTGGGAGTATGTGGTGACACACAGTTGATGTGATGTTGTGTTTGAAAATCTCATATATTTTTAGAAGTGAAATTTTCTTCCATTTTCAGGTTTGGTTAACCCATATTTTATAGGAGATGCTGCTGAAATTTCTATAGAATTTCTATAATACTTGTTGTATACAAGTTTAAGTTAAAAAAGTTTGTTCTCAAAAAGTGTTTTCATGCCACGATCTAGGTTAGTGGGAAAAACCTAGAATGAGGTGTGACACCTAACCCGTTTTGGCCTTCCTCGTGGTACCATGATTCCTATATCACATTAATATGTTAGACTCTTGTACTAATACATGACGTTGTATGCATGATTCTACTTGAGACCCTTTCCAAGAACTTACTTTCTTCTATCACTTTTCACGCATCGCACCATAGTCACTTGTTGTGATTAAGGAGAGACATATGCCGCATAGACTCTCAGCGCATATCTCCCCACTAGAGTAGACACTGAGCGCCTAGTGGGCGGTGATAAACACATCTTACAAATCTTAAATGTGAATGCAGATCGTCATAAAATAATACATTTCATTGTTTTTCAACATAGAGCTTGACATAAAACTCCTCTATAGAGAAAAAAACGCAATTTTACAACATTCAGACTCTTCTCTCCTAGCTTCCTAACTATTTGAGAGATGACAATGGTCACTACCAAAATGATGTGATTTAGGAGGCACGGTAGTTAATCAGGATAACAAGTTTAGCGTCGGATGCCCTTCTCTACCTAAAGGGGGAGAGGAAGCAAAACATTAATTTGAAAAACGTTAGACAAAATTGTCTAGTGAGTAAGGTCGTTTATCAAATTATTCAAATATTTTAAATGAAAGTAGTATAATAACATGTGTTTCAAGCATCGTTATGCTTCAATTACTAGTCATCTCGCATCATGGATTTCTAACCTGTCTTAAGGTCAACCCGTGAGGTTATTTGGTGAGTTGAGTTAAGTCTTTGTACCTTTTCCTTAGCTCAAGCGTTTACCACACTTTTTTACCAAGTTGTAGCTGGGCAAAGTAAACTCGATGCCCTTAACCTGCCTTATCAATTTATCCATCCATCACGGGTCTTCCATTGCAAGATCACACAGTAAGTAAAGGCATCCTATACTAGATCACACAGCAAGAATGAGGCATCCCACCCAAGATCACACAACTAAGGTAGGGCATTCCATCCGAGATCACACAGCAAAGATGAGGTATACCATTCGAGATCACACAATAAGGATGAGACTGGATAGTTTATAGGGGACAAAGTTATTTCATTTTTGTCTTATGCATTTTTTATTGTTAAATCATTTCCCTATTCACACAATCAAGAAATATGCACGCACACATATGAATTTTTACATTCACACACCATCATATCTAATGTCTGGTGTGAGTATTCTGTTCTTATGTACAATTAATTTCTATTCATGCAATCCGGGGTGTGAAGCTGAAAACAAAAATGTTTTATAGATAGCCTACCTTAGTGATGCTCCACTTGTACGTAGTACGCACCTGAAACCTTTGAAATCTAAAGAAAATATTTTTTTTATAAATGGAAGAGTGAAAACATTTAGAGGATCGATCTGGAAGTGTGAACCAAATACTTGATAGAAATTTAGAGAAAAGAGATTATTGAGAAAACAGAATATCAATAATTATTCGTACCTTCATCTTGACATAAACCCAGAAGCCTCGACTATGTGTTATTAATTCAAACGATGGTGGTGAACAGTTTAGAAATTGGAAACCCAAAGAGGGATTTGGTTATTGGATTTGTGTGGGTGTAGGTGTTGCGTCAACTACAATTGTGGACCATTAGGGTTTGGACCCAATAGAAGGAATGGAAAGGGAAGACTGGAGAGAGGGGAAAGCAAAAGCAGATGAAGTGGGAGAGAAACAATATAATGAGACATTGAAAAACTTAGACGGGACTTTAAACTAGATCTAAGTTGAAACTTATCTGAGAGAGGTAAACAGTGGAGCTTGAACATCTGCAACGATTGTGAGCAGTGAAGATTAAAGATTAGAGTTGTGGAGAGACAGAGCATGAACGGAGATGAGTATCATGCCACCAATGGAGAAGAAGATCGTGATGGAGCTTCAATGGGAAAGAAAGATGGAAAGGGAAAAAGAGACTCAGGGTTTAAAGTTAGTTTAATTAATTTTATATCATTTACTTATAATCAGGCAAAGAGAGAAACAAAATTTGCAAGGGAGGGAAACAAATTTGAAAAAAAATTAAAATTATTTTAATGTGCCTTTAACGTCAGTTTCTATAGAAGAGTGTCCTTAATGTCGGTTTAAAACTGGCATTGTACCTTTATCTTTGATGTCGGTTTGAAACTGACATTAAACATTCGTTATCATTTTTTCCAACCGACATTATAGGCCATATCTGTTCTAGTGATACGATGAGGTATTATTACAAGAACTCGGGGAGGGGGGAGGGGGGAGGGGACATATATATAGCTTAAATCTTTTAGGAAACACATTTATAGTGTCAATCAAAAACTTGAAATTCTTTTACTGGAAAAATAACGACTCACAGTCACAAATAGCTACTCCATGTGTCTGGCCTTTCAACTCCCAGTTTTCCTTTTTGCACTTGCTTGTAGACTCTTGCCAAATCCGGGTTGATTTTGGGTTCCCGGAGGTCTCAAGATTCTTCAAATCTCTCTCTCCTAGGGAAACTTTTGGTGGGAAAACAAACTCAGACTGACTGAAATCCACTATTTATAGTCCCTTTTAGGTGCAGTTTTCCCATGCCGGAATGATTACTACTATCAATGGCGAAAAGAGGTCCTATATTAAAATACCACATGTCTCTATCGATCATTTATTTTAGATTGCGATTGGGCGACGAGGTCAAATTGTTTGTCGACTTTCCTGCGTGCGCAATGAGGTCATCAATTTAAGGAGAACTGAGCCTATCTTGTGACAGTGGTTCTTTGCTTGGTCCCTTTGCTGCTTAGTTCTTCTCACCTGGACCACCTTCGTCACGTATAGCCTTATTTTGCAAGGTAGTGCGCGATCTAGGTCTTACAAATTAGGTCACAATTAGTGAGATACAAAATAAGTGAAAGCCAATGATTTTGACACAAAATTCTCGACAAACAATACCTACCAAGTATTCCCTAAAATATGCCATAAAGTTTCATATAAAGAAGGTATAAGAGATAAGGTGAAAGAAAATATTTTGGATATGGCTAAATCAAAATAGGTATACAATGAAAATATGAGCATGGAATAAAGTTCCTAGAATGAGGAGCACGAGATAGGGCAAAGATATGGCAGAATCACAATAACAGAGTACATAAGCAAAATATCCAAATAAAAAAAAAACTAGGGATATGACAATGATTGGTAGTGATGAATACTAAAAATATAGTAGGGATGCGTAGGGAGCAAAGAAACAAAAAAGACAACAACGTTTTTAAACTAAACTCTAAGTAGATAAGTAAATTAGAAGCTAACTAATTTTGTTTAGAGTTAAAACTTCATCATTGGTTGGGTAAGGGAAAAGAAAGCTTATCTTTGATTCCCACCAAGACCCACAATGCCACTTCACCCTACCACTCTCCAAACACAACTCTCTAAACCCACCAAGCACAATCATCCCTTAACTAAATCTATTAGGTTGAACCAATAACGTGAGAGAATTTGATGTAGCAAGAGAATAAAACGTTAGAAGTGACAAGAGAAGTTATCCTATAGAGTGTAGGAATTGAAAATCAAAGATCACCCAATGAGATATAAATACAAAATATGTGAATTATAAACCAAACACAGCCAAAAGGTTCATGATATTGTCGAAGTACAAAATCAAAGACCACTCAATGAGATAGGAATACAAAATATGTGAACTATAAATCAAACACAGTCCAAAGGTTCATGATATTGTCAAAGTACAAATCAAAGACCATTCAGTGAGATAGGAATACAAAATATGTGAACTATAAACCAAACACAACCCAAAGGAACCATATTGTTGAAGTACAAAATGCACTTCACAGTTAAAAAAAAATCATAGATATTAAAATAAAAAAAGGTTGATAAAATAAACATAGATATTGAAATACAAACAGTTGAGAACAAAGTCATATATATTGAAAATAATCATAGATATTGAAATACAAAAGGTTGGGAACAAAATTAAAGATATTGAACTCCAAAGATTCACTGATCTAAAATCAACAAGATATAAATCGTACATTACTTGAAATATAAATCCTAAAGTTGAAAAAAGAATTTGGGATCGCATCATCGACGACACAAAGTCGAGAAATTTACCTATGACCTCTTCCTCCCTACCATGTTCAGATCCTTCAGCCCTTACCACACTCCAAGCAAAAATGTCTACCAATTGTGCAAGCATGTAGATCTATAGATATGTGAAGGGTTAGAATAATAATGAAACCGGATTGAGTGAAAAAGGGAAGAATGAGTGGTAAGAGTTGGGGTTTCGATTGGAGTGGTGAGGGAAAGAATGAGTGGTAAGAAAATCAGAAGAGGCGAAAGAAAGAGGGAAGACGTGAGCGAACAAAATATTTTTATTAGGGTTTGAGAAGGGGTCATCAGAGTGGAAAGTGAAGAAAGAGGCAGGGGGTATCGTACCAAAACCATTATTTCAAAGATCAACCCTAAAAGCCCAAGGAAATTGAACATGCAAGAGGAGAATGGTAACAAATCTTGAAATTGATGAGAAAAATTGACAACTGGAATAGAAAGACATGAAGGAAAAAGGGAAGACGTGAGTAGACGAAAAATGAGATTTTGTCTAAGAGGAGACCATTATAGTGGAAGTGAAGGACAAGGGAGGGCGAGACAAAGGTGTGGACACGAGAGAACAAAATAGTACCACTATAGAAAAACGAAGGAGTGAAAGCACACTGTTGTTTGGAGGTTATTTCTAACCTTAACTCTAATCCCCAATTAAACACAACCCTCGACCCAAAAGGAGTGGGATATAGTAGCCAACTTCACTCCATCAAAACCCTCAATCGAAACAGGTCCTTATATTGTTTTAATTAAAATTTGATAATTTTTTAAACATGAATCTTCTTCTTTATCTTATTACAAAATTGCTGTTTGTTTCCTATTTTAAAGCTGTTAATTAAGAAAGTCTCTACTTCAAATGTTTTTTATTTTTTCCTTTTATTGAATATGACTCTACAACAACAAATTTTTAATGCTAGTTATAAAAATCAAGTAACAAAATATACCTAAAAGTTAATAAAAGTATAAAGGCTATATTATTTTGTGAATTCGAATAAACTTTAAAGCAGTGTTCAAATAGGCCCATGATATTTAATTTTATTGGTCCTTGGAACAATACCCTAAATTATGAGAATGCGAAGAAGAAGAAGAAAAATAGTTCATTAAAATTAAACGATTTTTTACAGGATAACTTCCTATTTTTCTCAACTTCTCTCTCAATGATACTCTCAAATTCTCAAATTTCTTACTGATATACATAGAATAAAATCCCCTAATTTAGCTTTTTTTAAATACGTAGAATAAATATCCTTGATTTAGATTTAAAGAAAACCCTAATTTGAGACAATGAGAAAAAACAAATGTACGTTTTTGTTTTTATAAAAAGGCAAAGAAAAAATAATTGAACCCTAGTGCCAAACTTTGGGGATGACCTAAACACAAAGGGGGCGTTTGGGGCGTGGAGTGAGTTATTATAATATGTGGTTATTATAGTCTGTGTTTGGAGTGCAGATTATTATAGTTTAAGTTATTATAATCTATGTTTGGGGAAGTGAGGAATAGTGAAATGGGGGAGTGAGGAATAGTGACATATAGGAGAGATGGGGGATGATGAATAGTGAAAGGGGGCAGTGAGGAGTAGTGAAAGGAGGGAGTGATGAATAAGAGAAATAAGGAAAAAAAAGTAGAATAGTTATAATCCTAGGATTATGATAATTGTTGGGGTAAACATGGAATGGACTAAAATAGTCCACTCCACTCCATAATCTGAGGGCCAAACGGCCCCAAAGAAATGACATATATCTACCACAAATTAAAAGATACAAGATAGAAAGCCAAAAGTTATTATTGTGGAATGAATAGAAAGAAAGCTAGATTGTCTGACACAACCATGGATCCTCTTACATAACTTAGACATCAAAGATTAAAAAATTAATTTAATCGAAAAAGAAAATAATCTTATTAAAAATCTCTATTTTCATAAATCAAAACCCATCTAAAATTTTTCAAAAGAATTGTTCGTTATTTACACTTTTGCAGAAAAGAAAAGAAAAGAAAATTAAATCCATATCTAAGTAAAAAAGAAAAAAAAGAACACAATCAAACAAATTTTAAAGGGGTTATCATCTCCTTCATCTATACTTCACTTTTTCATAATTTTTTCAAATAATCTTTCTGTATCTCTCACTCTCCATTTTTTAAATAAACGTGGAAAGAAGTAAAGAAAAAGGTAAAAGAACTCACCTTTTTCTTTGTTTTGCAATATAAATTCAAAATAAATGGAGTAGAGAAGTCGAAGAAAACGTATAGAAATCAAAAGAAGATTGAAAAATGAACCACGGACAAAAAGTAGTACCACAAAAGCATAGGCAATGAAGATAGGTGGAAGAATCATTAGCAGTAAAAAAAATGGAGGAGAATAAAAAGGAAAAAGAGCAAAGAAAAAGTGAAGAACTGCATAATAGCATAATGTGATTGATTTGACTTCATAATCTTAAACTGAGAGTTGTATTTACATACTCATGTCTTGATAAAAAAATACGGTTTATGGAGATTTAGTTATATTTATAGGATTTCAAAATGAAGAGGTATGAAAGACACTGGTGTGATATCGATAAGTAAAAGAAGTAGTGACTCGTTAAAGAGTAAATGAGTTATTACAAAACAAAGAAGGGACAAAATCGTAAATATAAAGATTCTCCATATTTTTCTCTTTTAATATAGTAGAGATTGATAGATATTTTCTTCTAGTTCTATATCTATACATATGGGTGTATATATACATAAGCCAAAAGTCAAAGTGAGTTCTTAATACTCATTTACATATAATTTTTTTAAAAAAAGGTGAGAGATTAATCTCTCATTTTTATAATTAATGTAAAAAGATAGCGAGCTGACATATTGGTATTGGTATGAAATTTGTTACTAAATCTCCATTAAAATGAATTTATTGGAAAAATATCAATCATTTCGTTACATTCTCTAAAAAACTCTAAATTTAAATGATTAGTTTTTCTAGGACAATCTCTATTTTATACCATTCATATAATCACAAAAAGTTCAAACAAAACAATGGTAAATAGTTGTTTCCGATTGTTATGACCAACCATTAACTACAACATTACTATTTTAAATCTCTTTTTTTTTTATTATGGTGCTTACCATTTGCTTACCATTTATTACAATATTTACTATTTTTTATTTATCTTCTTTCTTTCATCTCTCTTATAGAGTTTTACTACACTAAAATATAGTCTGAACTCTCTAAACACAAACTATTTAACCTACGAGCTATTATAATCCAGGAACTATATAATAACCAATTTGATGACCCAAACACTCCTAAAGAAAGTTAGAAAGTGAGGATCCAGATGTGATGAATTTTTTCTTACACACTAAAAAAAAAGAAAGACCATCGGTAGAAATTTGTTGAAAAAAAACACTAAAAACAACTATTAGATGAAAAGCGTCCAAGATGCTTGGTTTATGTAAAGCTAGAGGTCCCTCTATAATCCTTGCATACTCACAAATAAGACTACCTAAATAATTGATTCCAATCAATCACTTAGTTATAAGAATGAATAACCTTTAGGTCGAACTTAAGAATCCATGACGGTCATTCTTAGATCCTAAGACAATTCATTCCAGAATTAGTTTGATCAAAACTAATTCAATTAATCAGTTTAATCATAAAATCTAAAGCAGGATATTTGAAAAAGAAAAAACAACAATACCAAAAGCTTTCAATCATTAGTTTTTGTTTTAAAAGCATTACAAGTCATTTTATAGACAACTAGACATTCAAAAGTCCAATAACTTAGAAGTCGTTCAAAAAGCTAATAAATGAAAATCGTAAGAAATAAGATGAATAAATTGTAACTCAATTAATCGAGAAGGCAAAATACAAAACCAAAGGTAGAAATGCTCCAAATAAACTTAAATAAATCTTTTAGGAGACGATAAATTTGATGTGCACGTTTGACAAGATTTGATATCACCAGTTCGTACGCAGCAGCGTACACTTGATTTGATAACACATCCTTCACAATTTTTGCATAGTTTTTTTTCCCTTTATACCATCTTCCAAATTATAGGACTTTTCCTTTGTCATTATCATTTTATTCTCTTCTAAATAACTCATTGAACTAATGTTGCACAAATTAAAACTTGAAAATCTTTCACTTATTGTGCATTAGCTGCTAACCTTTAAATATGTAGTAGATCCGCAGTTGGATTCACATCAGTAGACAATCATTTTTCAAATTATATTTTCGTTTCCTTTTAATCCACACCCACAGTATTGATTGTATAATGGTTATCGATATTTGTCACACATGACATTGTTCTATAAAGTACTGTTTGAACCATCAATGTAGGTTTTATTCATCATTTTAAATAGGAAAGGTTACTTTTTCTTAGTTTTGAATTTTGAAAAATAAGTATATTTGCTCAAATTTCAAAATGTACCATTTTAGCCATCGAATTTTTGATAATATAATTAGCATTTTGTTTCTAAGTTTTTCAAAGATATATTTTGATCTTTGAGTATTTTAAAAAAAGTAGGTTTGTTAGGTCCTTAGACAATTTACAATTATTTTAAGTTAAAAATAATTTTGATTTATAATTTAATCTCTAAATAAAATAAAAAAATCATGAACCTCTCCAACATATTTTTGAAAATTCAAGAACTAAAAATACACCTTTAAACAGACTCAACAAAAATATATCTATTGTTATGAACTAAATGATTAAAAAGATACATCTTAGAAACTTAAAAATTAAATATACATATTCTCAAAACAAAAAGTGAAAAACTAAAAGGATATATATTTTAAAAATTGAAGGACGAAATATAGTTTACTGTCCAAGTTAACTTGGAGACTTTACAATCAGTTTTCTTTTAAAAATCATTGGAATTTATTTTAAAGGACATTATAAATTATTGATGTACAACTAAAAAAGAAAGAAAGAAATAAGAATGTAATTTTACGTGTGTTTAAAGCAACGATACAAACCCACACATTTAATATAGATTTGAAGGTTTAACCTCCTCTCAACTATGTCCTCTTTACATAATATATATGTAGAACTGAAAATATATCAATATTAACGAAGCAAGTTCAATAGTGAAATTGTATCCTAACCTTTTTTTTCAAATTATTTTTATTAAATTATAAAGCTCCCGTGAACAGAATTTCTAAATTCATACAATACATTGATATTCTATTGAACTTCATTTGTATTATATTGAAATAAGTATTAAAAGAATAATATATAGATAGATATATTGTGTTATATTATTATATTATGTTTATAACTCACCCTTCAATTAGGTTTCTATTTTGATTCCTCAAAATTTAAAAGTAGCTAAATGGGAGATTTACAATTATATTCCTTGTAAAATCTAAGCAATCTTATTCCATTTTCTTATTTTGCAAGGCATAAACATTCGATGTGAGTTTGTTCGTTTCTTTCTTTAAAAAAAAATACATATTGTATTACTTATGAAAAGTGTTATAGGTAAATGTAATTGATTTCAAAATATAAAAATTCAAATAAAATAAAGGGTCTTTAACTCATATAGCCTAAAATTGTATACTATATTATAAGATTGACCTAAATTTCTCAAAATTTTCATAAATGTTCTAAATTGACTAATATTTTACACAAATATAAGGCCTAAATGACTAATTTACCCATATTTATTATTATTAATATATTAAAAAATAGAAAAAAGAAAAAGGAAAGGACTATAATTAATATGTGTTATTAAATATTCTATGTAAATATGGTAATTCAATAAATCTATTATGGTAATATTATAATAAAATTTTTCCTTAATTATTTTTATTTTGGTTATTTTGTTCAAAAAATCTTTTTTAGATCTCTCTCTCACTTTCTAATCTCTCACTCCATCCATTCTTTCTTTCATTTCGTATTATGTTTAAGTGTTCAAACTGAACCTCCAAAATTTACATAATTGTAAATATTGTAAAAATAGTGTATGTCTCGGATTCCAACTTTATCCATTGTTATAAGTTGTACGGCCTAATATTTGACAAATATTTAAGCCTAAAGATCCAATTTTAACAATTAAATAAGTTTGAAATAGTACATTATTATATTACATAATTGTCTCTTGCTCAAAAGAAGTAGCAACTTAATCCTCTAACCCAACCAACACAAACACTAATAAACTAAACCAATCAACAACAAAAAAAACTCATATGAAACATCTTGACAAAATCTTTTGAGTATGCTAAAATGACAAAGCAACAAAACAACTTTAACGTGACTTTAACCAAAATTTTAAATATGTTAACAAAGCAAATCAATCTTAACAAAAGAAATCAACCAATTTATGTAGAGTAACTTAACAAATTTAACATGTTCAAAGTTTTAAACTATTCAAAGCAATAAAACACGAAAAACTAGACTTATGTGTAAATCTAAGTACATGAAAAAAACCACAATATTGTTACTTTTAATATTTTATGCTGAATTACAAAGATGCAATAAGGAAGATTCAATAGAATACACAAAGATATATAAAAAAAAGGAAAATAATGTTTATGGTAAGACTTTCCATAAATAACTTTTTCCATAAACATCCTAAAGGCCAAGCCCCACAAATTTTAACACTCCCCCTCAAGTTGGGACATAAATATCAATGAGGTTTAACTTGCTAACACAAAAGTCAAACTTTATTCTGAGAAGCTCCTGGGTGAGAACATCACCAATCTGTTGGTTCAAAGGGATGTATGGAATGCATACACTTCCACTGCCAAGTCTTTCTTTGGTAAAATGTCAATCAATCTTAACATGTTTAGTTCTATCTTGTTTAGCTAGATTGTTAGCAATACTAATAGCAACTTTATTATAACAAAAAAAGCTTAAATAGTGTCTCACATTCTTCATGAAGACCAAACAAGAATTTCTAGAACCAAATTTCGTCACATATTCTGAAACTCATAGCTCAGTATTCTGCCTCAGCGCTGCTCCTGGCCACAACACATTGCTTCTTACTCCTCCAAGTTACAAGATTGCTCCAAACAAAGGTACAATAATCAGAGTTAGACTTTCTGTCAACAATAGATCATGTCCAATCCGAGTCAGTATATGCGTCAATGGTCTTTATGTTTATCTTTCTAATCATCAACTATTTTTCAAGTGTCGTTTTCAAGTATCTCAGAATTATGTGGACAACTTCTATATGTTTTTCATAGGGGGGTTGCATAAATTGGCTGACAATACTCACAGTAAAGGAAATACCAGGACGAGTATGGGATAAGTAAATCAATTTACCCAAAGGCCCTTATAATGTTCTTTGTCAACTGGAACTTGATCGGCAGAGTTTTCTAGTTTATAGCTGAATTAAATAGAGTGTCAGCAGGACAACATCACAACATACCTACCTTGATTAGCAAATCAATTGTTTATTTACTCTGAGACAAGGAAATGCCTTCTTTAGATCTGGCCACCTACATTCCAAGGAAATATTTCAGATTTCCCAAATCCTTAATTTCAAATTCATCACCCAGTTTATTCTTTAGTTGACTGAATTCTGCCTAATTATCTCCAGACAAAACAATGTCATCGACATAAACTAACATAGCTGCAATCTTCCCTGTCTTTGAAATCTTTGTAAATAAAGTATGATTAGAGTGCCCTTGATTGTATCCCTGGAACTTGACAAAGGTAATGAATCTGTCAAACCATGCTCTGAGTGACTATTTTAGACTATATAGGGATTTATGGAGTTTCCACACCTGTTGACCAAATTGGGCTTCAAATCCAGGCAGGGGGTTAAAATAGACTTCCTCCTTTAGGTCTCAATTCATAAAAGCATTATTAACATAGAGCTGGTATAGAGGTAAATCTTTAACTAATTAGTGGATTTGGGCGTTGGTAGAATTATGGTTAATTATATATATTTATATATATAATTATTATGGAAAAGGATAAAGATAGTTTTATTTGTGGAAAATTAATTATCGTGGAAGATAATTAATTGTTTGAAGAAAGATAAATATTGATTGAGGAGAGAGGTTGATATGATTGAGTAAATGAGGAAAGTGAAGAAATATGATTTATTTAAAAGGAAAATTGATTATTATATATTGGAATATAGTTATTGAGACAAGAAATGTAACATCCCAAATATTTAAGGAGTTTTTATTAATCATCTTAAATTATTTGGGTGTTATCTTGAAGATTGGAGCTAAAATTGAATTATTAGGTTAAGATAGTTCATGTTGGAATTTATGGAAATTTAAAATAAATGATTTATTGGAGAAGATTTGGTTAATTAAAATTAATTGAGGATTTAAGTTGATTTGTGAGGTTAAAAGGAAAAGTTGGTTTTTAGTGGAGTTGAAATTAATTAAGTATATAGACTGTATGTATGTTTAATTAAGAATTTGGATTTTAGGTGGATTATGATATTAATTATTTAGTTTTGTATAAATAATTAATATGAAAAAATAAATTTAATTATATGATGGAATATAATTATAATTGTTGGAAATAAGATAATTAATGAGTGAGAAATGGTTGATTTGATTGGATGGGAAAAGATTATGGGTTTAGTTAGGAGAGAAAAGAATATTGAAATATATATATATATATATATATATATATATATGCTTATTATATATTTTGGTGAGAGAATAATAAAGTATTATTATTATTATTAATGATTATAAATGCCTAAGGTTTTATGCATTTAAGGAATTGTTGAGAAAGGAGAAAGAGAATAAAAATATAAATAATATATATATATATATATATTGTCATCGAAATAAAGTAAATAATTATTCTTTTATGCGGTGTGATTGGACATCGATATAAAGTAAATTTTTTTAAAATAAAATCATAAAAAAATTGTCTGTGAAAACTAGAGTTGAGTTCGGGAGTCATTTGTGTGTGAAAAATGTGTTAGCACTCCACAACACCCGTTTAGAAAATGGAGGCTAAATTTCAAATCTTGAATTGAAAATATTCTTTAATTTATTTTAAAACTAATGCCTTAATTTATCCTTCATTACTCCAATATTTGAAGCAACGATCTCATAAAATAAGTGGAGTCCATTCTATCAATTGGACTATATTGAAGAAAATTTCCTCACCACAAGAAAGTGAGAAAGTAGTACAATTTCTCAAATTCCGTCATAGGAAAGCCTTCTGATAAAGAGATGTTTTTTTTTAAAATATTAATTAAAATCGTTTTTTCTTAGGATCAAATCTTGGACTACAAAAGATGTGATCCCTCACCTCAAAAATTCTAGGAATTCATACTTCTAAATTTCTTAGATTCCGTTATAAGATTTTGTTTGAGGAAAACGGTATAAGTTATTAGAAAAGATCGATTAGGAAACCTTATGAAATCATAGATTAAATTTTGAATGGTGGAGAAAACATAAAAAATTAGAACTTTAAAGAAAAATTTTCTATAGGATTAAATATTTTTCTAAATGATTAAAAAAGAGTCTTTATTTTAAAACATAGAGAACTATAAATTGGAAGAATTTTAGAACATTGAAAATTTTAATTAGAAAGAATTGAAAATTTTAATTAGAAAGAATTGAAAATTTTAAATAGGAAAAAGAATGAGGCTTTATAGGAAAGTTAGATAAGTAAAAACAAGAGTAAAGAACAAATAATTGAAAGCGTTCTTGAACAAAATGAAAGTCTATATTAAATGAATCATAAAATTTGAAATAGGAAACAAAATTGAGGCTTTCATAAAAACATATTGGAGATCAATTTTGGACTCCCAACTAATCAACTCCTCACTTCAAGAATTCTAAGAAATCAGACTCTCAAATTTCTTAGATTCTATCGTCGGATTTTTTTAAAGAAAAATTAATTGAAAATATTAGAAAAAATTAAACAACTATTAGCAAGAATATATTAAATGAATCATAAAGCAACACACAAACATTTAAATAAGCATATATGTGCAAAAATGTAAAATAAACAATAATCTATAAGTAAAATAAAATATGAAACAAAATTACTAGAAAAAGAAGAAGAAAATAAGAACAAATAATTGAAAGCGTTCTTGAACAAAATGAAAATCTATCTCGATGTGTTTTGTTCACCCATAGAAAACGAAACTTTTTTCCAACTGAATTGTGGAGTTGTTATTCGGACAGAAGGGATTGCTTCAAATGGAGAAGATGAAGAGGCACCAGTAGTAGTCTGTAGAATAAATCTTGTCGGTTTTGGGTTAGAGCCATCAAGGAAGCCAAAAAGTTTATGTGCAATTAAGATTGATTCAATCTGAAATTTCCACAATACATAGTTTGTAGAATCAAGTCGGATTGAAATTAGATTGCAGATGTTGGAGAGAAGGAAGATCAGAGAAGATGGTTCTTTGGTGGGATGAGTCATGAGTTCTGACGAAGGTTTGAAATGAGGGAAGCTTTAGGAACAGACTTTAATCACCAATTCGATACCATGAAAGAATTCAAAGAGAAGAGGAATTTCTCAAGAGTGAGTATTATTTCTTGATGATTTTCTCTAAAAGTATTACATAGTATTTATAATAATAATAAGTGTACATAACAGTACAACTACAACAACTGGTTTTTAAACTAAATAATAGAATTATTATAACAGAATTATTATGTTTTTAAAAAAGATAAACAAGATATGATAAGAAATAATGTACATAAACAGAAAAATTTTATTATAAGAGAAAAAAAAACGTAGAAATAAGATAATAAAAAAGTAATTATAACAGAAAAATGGAGAAATGAAAACAAGAAAAATAAACGGTTGGAATTCTTTCCTTTTTTCTAGATATTTTCCTTGTTAGAATCCTAGAATGTTTTTCTTATTTTCCTAAATATTTTCCTTTTTTATTCCTTTGTATACTCTATTTATTCTCCCCTGTACCTATTGTTTTATTCATTATAAAATAATAACAACAAGCAATAGTGGTTTTTCTCCCGGTACTCGGGTTTCCACGTAAATTGGTGTGTGCTCCTTGTCTCTCCGTTCAATATGGTATCAGAGCGGGACAATGAAAACACCCTAGAAACCCTAGAAAATCAAACCAGTGATGAAAATCAAACTGAAGAGACAGCCATCAATTTTAGTGCCGCCGTAGCAGCTGTCGTCGATGCTCGGGTGAGTGCTGCCATGGACGAATGGTTAAGCCGGCTACAGAAAACGTCCAAAAATAAATTTCCGTCATTTCCGCAGTAGTCTGTGCCCCCGAAGCAACCACGTGCGGCCGCCGGACCTCCGTTGGACCTCCACGCGCGGCCGTCGGACCTCCACGCACCGTTGCCGCATTTTCACGTGCCGGATTTTCATCCTCAGACGGCGCCGGCCATCCCATCTGTCCAACCCTTTTCTTCATCTGTGGTCTATATTGCTCCCCACGCCCCGATTTATGTTCTGCCACCGAATTCCGATCGGCCACCACCGCTACTGCCGTCAAATCTGTATGTCCAGCCACCCATTGATCCTAGGTACCATCCCGATGTTAAGAATTCTCAAATTCACTCAACATTTGAGGTTGGTGAATCTTCGGCACATTACAACCATAACGTGCAAGCTTCCTCGGGAATAGTTCAACAGCAACTGGAAGGGCTTCGACAACAGATAGCAGCACTTGAGGCTACCTTAGGGACGACATCCAATATTTTTCTACCGATGTATTCTGAGAATCCAGTAAACTCGTTCCCTAATGTATCCTCTCCTTCTGTGACTAATACAGTGGCTCAGTCTTCAGTGTATCATCTTTCAGGAGAAAAGTTGAATGGCAATAACTATTTCTCATGGTCTCAGTCAGTAAAGATAGTCCTCGAAGGACGACATAAGTTTAGCTTTCTGACAGGGGAAATACCTCGCCCCCTACCGGGCGACCCACATGAACGATATTGGAAGGCAGAGGACTCTATTCTTCGATCCATATTGATCAACAGTATAGAACCTCAAATTGGCAAGCCGTTATTGTTTGCTGCAACAGCCAAAGATATTTGGGACACGGCCCATACACTTTACTCCAAACGTCAGAATGCCTCTCGCCTATACAAGCTGAGAAAGCAAGTTCATGAATGCAAACAAGGAACCATGGATGTCACATCCTTTTTTAATAAGCTTTCTCTTATATGGCAAGAAATGGACCAATGCAGAGAACTAGTCTGGCGTGATCCCACTGATGGTGTGCAGTACTCGAGAATTGAAGAGAATGACAGAATTTATGACTTTCTTGCTGGTCTTAATACTAAGTTTGATGTAGTTCGAGGGCGTATACTAGGCCAAAGACCGATTCCCTCCCTGATGGAAGTTTGTTCTGAAATCCGCCTCGAGGAAGATCGCACAAGTGCTATGAATATTTCTGCAACTCCTACTATTGACTCCACTACTTTTAGTGCAAGGTCTTTTAACAGTGACAGTGACAAGCATAATGGAAAACCAATTCCTGTCTGCAATCATTGCAAAAAACAATGGCATACCAAAGAACAATGTTGGAAGGTACATGGTCGTCCCCCAGTAGGTAAGAAACGCCCTTCCACTGACAAACAGAACACAGGGCGAGCGTATGTGAGTGAGTCTGCTGAACCTCCTCAACAGTCTGATCCACATAGGAACCAAACCGATCCCAGTCCTGCTACTTTAGGTACCATTATCCAATCAGTTATACCTCACTCCTTCGGTCTTGTTAGTGTTGATGGGAAGCACCCCTGGATTCTGGATTCTGGAGCCACAGATCATTTGACTGGGTCCTCTGAACATTTTGTGTCTTACATTCCTTGTGCTGGGAACGAGACAATTAGAATTGCAGATGGCTCCTTGGCCCCCATTACTGGAAAGGGGAAGATTTCCCCCTGTGTAGGGCTCTCATTACATAATGTTTTGCATGTGCTCAAACTGTCTTATAATTTGCTTTCAATAAGGAAGATCACTCATGAGTTAAACTGCAAAGCAATATTCTTACCTGATTCTGTCTCTTTTCAGGACTTGAGCTCTGGGAGGATGATTGGCAATGCCCGGCATAGTAGGGGACTCTACCTCCTTGATGACGATTCCTCTTCTAGTAGCATTTCTAGGACTAGTCTCTTATCTTCCTATTTCACTACTTCTGAACAAGACTGTATGTTGTGGCATTTTCGTTTAAGCCACCCTAATTTCCAATATATGAAACATTTATTTCCACATATTTTCTCTAAAATTGATGTGTCTACCTTATCTTGTGATGTATGTATTCAGGCCAAACAACATCGAGTTTCTTTTCTTTCACAACCATACAAACCAACCCAACCCTTCACTCTTGTTCATAGTGATGTATGGGGACCATCTAAGATAACAACATCATCTGAAAAACAGTGGTTCGTAACCTTCATTGATGATCATACCCGTCTTACCTGGGTCTACCTTATCACTGATAAATCTGAGGCTTCCTCTACTTTTCAAAATTTCTATCACTCCATTGAAACACAATTCCATCAAAAAATTTCTATTCTTCGGAGTGATAATGGTCGAGAATTCCAAAACCATAACCTTAGTGAATTTCTTGCTTCCAAGGGGATTGTTCATCAAAACTCGTGCGCTTACACTCCTCAACAAAATGGAGTGACCGAGCAAAAAACCGTCACCTTCTGGAAGTAGCCCATTCCCTTATGCTTTCCATTTCCCTTCCTTCATACTTGTGGGGAGATGTTATTCTTACAGCAGCTCATTTAATCAATAGAATGCCTTCTCGTATTCTCCAACTTCAAACTCCCTTAGATTGTCTTAAGGAGTCCTACCCATCTACTCGTCTTGTTTTTGAGGTTCCTCTTCGTGTGTTTGGGTGTACCGCTTATGTCCATAATTTTGGACCTAATCAGACCAAATTTACCCCTCGAGCTCAGGCATGTGTGTTTGTTGGGTATCCCCTTCACCAGCGTGGTTATAAATGTTTTCACCCGCCGTCCAGGAAATACTTTGTCACTATGGATGCTACTTTCTGTGAGGACCAACCCTACTTTCCGCTTAGCCATCTTCAAGGGGAGAGTGTGAGTGCAGAGTCTAACAACACCTTTGAATTTATCAAACCTACTCCTAGTGTCGTGTTTGACATCGATCCTCATCTCATAGTCCTACCCACAAACAAAGTTCCCTGGAAAACGCATTACAGGAGGAATCACAAAAAGGAAGTCGGTTCCCCTGCTAGTCAGCCGCCGGCTCCAGTCCAAGACTCTGAACCTCCTCGAGATCAAGGTATGAAAAATCCTACTAAACCCTGTACTAATAATACGATTAGTGAGAATGACAGGTCTAATGTTGCTGTTCTTGAAAATGTGGAAGAAAAGAACAGTGGTGATGAGACTGAGGTCAGAATAGAAACTAGTAATAATGAAGCGGAACAGGGTCATACAGGAAAACCTGATGAGTATGATTCCTCTCTTGACATTCCCATTGCTCTGAGAAAAGGTACCAAGTCTTGTACTAAACATCCCATTTGCAACTATGTTTCTTACGATAATCTCTCTCCTCAGTTCAGAGCTTTTACAACAAGCCTTGACTCTACCATAATACAAAAAAATATATACACTACTTTAGAGTGTCCTGAATAGAAGAAGGCTGTCATGGAAGAGATGAAAGCTCTTGAAAAGAATAGTACTTGGGACATTTGTACTCTACCCAAGGGACACAAAACTGTTGGATGCAAATGGGTGTTCTCTCTGAAATACAAAGCAGATGGTACCCTTGACAGACACAAGGCAAGGTTAGTTGCAAAGGGATTTACTCAAACCTTTGGTATTGACTATTCAGAAACTTTTTTTCTAGTTGCTAAGTTGAATACTATTAGAGTTTTGCTATCTGTTGTTGTGAACAAAGATTGACCTCTCTACCAACTGGATGTTAAGAATGCCTTTTTGAATGGAGACCTTGTGGAGGAGGTCTACATGAGCCCCCGCCTGGATTTGAAGCCCAGTTTGGTCAGCAAGTGTGTAAACTCCAGAAATCCCTATATGGTCTGAAATAGTCTCCCAGAGCATGGTTTGACAGATTCACTACCTTTGTCAAATCCCAAGGATACAGTCAGGGGCACTCTGATCATACTCTATTTACAAAGGTTTCCAAGACAAGGAAGATTGATGTTCTAATAGTTTATGTGGATGAGATTTTTTTAAATGGAGATGGTCAAGCAGAAATCAGTCAACTAAAGCAGAGAATGGGTGATGAATTTGAAATCAAGGATTTGGGAAATCTGAAATATTTCCTTGGAATGGAGGTGGCCAGATCTAAAGAAGGTATCTTCGTGTCTCAGAGAAAATACACCCTTGATTTGCTAACCGAGACAGGTATGTTGGGATGTCATCCTGTTGATACTCCTATTGAATTCAATTGTAAACTTGGAAACTCTGATGATCAAGTTCCAGTTGATAAAGAACAATATCAGCGCCTTGTGGGTAAATTGATTTACTTATCCCATACCCATCCTGATATTTCCTTTGTTGTGAGTGTTGTCAGCCAGTTTATACAAGCTCCTTATGAGAAACACATGGAAACTGTCAACAGAATTCTGAGATACTTGAAAATAATACCTGGTAAAAGGCTGATGTTTAGAAAAACAGACAAAAAGACCATTGAAGCATATACTGACTCAGATTGGACAGGATCTGTTGTTGACTGAAAGTCTACTTTCGGTTATTGTACCTTTGTTTGGGGAAATCTTGTAACTTGGAGGAGTAAGAAGCAAAGTGTTGTGGCCAGAATCAGCGCTAAGGCCGAATACAGAGCTATGACTTTGGGAATATGTGAGGAAATTTGGCTTCAGAAAGTTTTGTCAGGTCTTCATCAGAAATGTGAGACACCATGAAGCTTTTCTGTGATAATAAAGCCGCTATTAGTATTGCTAATAACCCTGCTCAACATGATAGAACTAAACATGTTGAGATTGATCGGCATTTCATCAAAGAAAAACTTGACAGTGGGAGCATATGCATTCAGTACATCCCTTCGAGTCAACAGGTTGTTGATGTTCTTACCAAGGGGCTTCTCAGACCAAACTTAAACTTTTGTGTTAGCAAGTTGGGCCTCATTGATATTTACGTCCCAACTTGAGGGGGAGTGTTGGAATTCTTTCCTTTTTTCTAGATATTTTCCTTGTTAGAATCCTAGAATAATTATGGGAATGTTTTCCTTATTTTCCTAAATCTTTTTCTTTTTTATTCCTTTGTATACTCTATTTATTCTCCCTTGTACCTATTGTTTTATTCATTAAAAAATAATAACAACAAACAATCGTGGTTTTTCTCCCGGTACTCAGGTTTCCACGTAAATTGGTGTGTGCTCCTTGTCTCTCCGTTCAATATAAACAAATATGGAGGAAAAATATAATACTAAATTGCATAAAAATGAAAAAAATTCGCAAGAAACAATAATAAATGCTATGAAGAGAAAAAAAGAATTAAATATAAAGAAATTAAAGATAAGCATATAAAGAACAAAGCTTAAGAATAAATTAACAATGATATAAAAAAAAAAGATAAACAACAAAATGTAAAGCAAATATGTATAATTAAAAAAAATTATATATAAAAAAGAAACTCACAAGATAATAAATAAATAAAGGCAAGAGAAAGAATATAGGAAAAAGAATAACAATAACTAAAAACAAGAGAAAAAAAAAATATATAAAAGGTGAAATCCAAGACAAACTCTCGTTGTTTAAAGTGTGGATCATTGGGACCTAAGTCTTAACATATACTTCCAACTAAGTTAGAGTTTTTCTTGTGTGATGGATTTTTGGTATTGTAGGGAGCTTTTGTGAGAAAAATTTAGAAGATTGCTAGAAAAGAAAATAAAATGGATGTTGTAGATCTTTTGTTTTTTTTTTTTTTAAAGAAGAGATGAATGTTAAGAGAAGTAGGAGCTATGAAGCTTAGTGATTTAGATGAAGAAGAAAGGATGGGAAGGTTGTAAAAAAATTCTAGGTTTTTTTTTTGTGTGGCCTTTTCTTTTGTGCTTCCTCCCATGGATGAAGAACAAAGATATTATTTATAGCCAAAAAGCTTCTCCAAATGACTAAAAATTTAAAATGTCTAGTTTTTTAATTTGAACATAATACCAACATGCATTCATCTCAAAATGGCATGGAACATTTATTAACAAAACAAATTTCAAAAAGTTATCATATTTAGTATTCTCCACCTACCTTAGTTAGACTAACTAATTCATTTAGTTACTCTAACCAAACCACCTACAAAACTTTAAAAGTAATTAAACAATATTTTTTAATAAAATTTTCTTAATCACAAAAACTAAAAAATAGCCAAATTAAAAAAAAAATCTAGAAATTTAATTAATTTAAATAAGGCCGAACAAAATTAGTTGGCTATATATATATATATATATAAAGGAAAAGGAAATAATAATGATAAATGTAATTATTATTATTTTGGTTTATAAATGAATTGGAATGCCTAAATTGAAAAGAAAATGAAAAATAAAATTTTTCATCTTCTTCTCTAAGATTAGGGTTGCCATTCTCCTCTACCGTCACCATCACCACTCACCGGTCTTGGTTTGGTGAGTTTAGATGGGCGTTTTGGATATTTATTATGGGATTTTAATATGCATTAAAGATTAATTGAGACTCTAAATTGATTTTATTATTGAAATTTATTTTGGTTGTTTGACTTTGGAAGGTCCCTTTGGAAAACTTGAGGATTTAAATAGTAAATTTTGCCATCAAGGTTTTAGAGGATTTTTCAATCTCCATTTAGGTACCTTTGGAAAGCTAAGGTAAATAAATTAAAGTTGGTGTATTCGAGTGAAAGCTCTACTTGGTTTACAAGATGTGTGGGACATTGTTAATCATGGTTATGAAGAACCAAAAAGTGATGCGGCTTTGAGTCAAGTTCAACGAGAAAATTTACAAAATACAAGGAAAAAAGATCAAAAGGCTCTCACCATCATTCATCAAGCCATTGATGATTCAAATTTTGAGAAAATTTCTGGAGTAACTATTACACATCAAGCATGGCAAATTTTCGAGAATACGTATAAAGGAGTAAATCGAGTTAAGAAGGTTTGCCTTCAAAAATTGAGAGGTGATTATGAATCACTGCATATGAAGGAGTTTGAATCAGCTTCAAATTATACTTCAAGATTGCTAGCAGTAGTAAATGAAATGAAAAAATATGGTGAGACAATAAGTGATGAGCAAGTAGTAGAAAAGATACTTCGCTCATTGGATGAAAAATTAAATTTCATTGTTGTAGCTATTGAAGAATCAAAAGATTTGAGTACAATATCCATTGATCAACTTATGGGTTCTTTACAATCCCATGAAGAGAGGCTTCTTAAGAAGAACAAGCAAACGACTGAGCAATTTTTTCAGTCAAAGTTTCAATTAAGAGACAAGGAAGACAGCCTATAAAAAGGCAATCGAGGTCGAGGACGTGGTGGTAATTGTGGACATGATGATTTCAGAGGTCGTGGTCGAAGAAACTACGGTCAAAGAAAATTTGATGAGAGTAATTCAAACTCAATCATCAAGTCGTCATGGAAGACAACATTATACCAGGTCAAATGGAGAAAGATCAAATAATGACAAGAGGTATGACAAAAGACAGGTTGAATGTTATAATTGTCATAAATTTGGCCATTATTCCTAGGAATGCAGAAATAGAGTTGAAGAAAAGGAAAATTATGCTGAGAAGTAAGAAAGCGGTAATTCATCATTGCTTCTAACATGCAAAGGTATGAAAACATGTGAAAACAATGCATGGTATCTTGATAGTGGTGCAAACAATCACATGTGTGGAAGCACTACAAGAAAGAGGGACTCTCCTAACGCACAAAATCGTCGGAAAATATATGAAAAGCGTCGAAAAAGGCTTTTTCGATGCATATTTATGCACCGGGAAACGTGTCGAGAAAAATGTGTCGGGAGAGGAACTCACGACGTTGTATGAACATCGAAGATGCTGTTAATATAGCTTCAGAAAATGTCTAGGTACTCCCGACGACACACAATGCGTCGGGAGTTCCTCTATTTTTTTTAAAAAAAAATATCTTCCATTAATTCCTAAATTCAAATTGGAATTCAAATTGAAATTTTGAAATTAAAACTCAACTTCAATCTCAACTTCAACACTTCAAATTCAACACTTAAACACTTCAAATTCAAATTCAACACTTCAATCTTAACTTCAACACTTAAACACTTCAAATTCAAATGCAACACTTCAATCTCAACTTCAACACTTCAAATTCAAATTCAACACTTCAATCTCAACTTCAACACTTCAAATTCAAATTCCTAAAACCTACAGCTAATTCAAAATCCTAACAACACTTCAATTTCAATTTCAATACTAAAACTTACAACTAATTCAAAATCTAAATACTAAAACTAATTTGAAATCTAAAACCTAAAACTAATTTGAAATCTAAATACTAAAACTAATTAACTAAAACAAAACAATAACTAAATTAAACCACTTACCGTTATGAAGGTGACAACGGAGATGAAGACGAACGGTCGAACAAGGACGACGACGAAGACGACAGTGAGCGGTGGCGTGGATCTCTCTCCTTCTCAGTCTTTCTCTCAACTCTCTTGGCCTTCTCCTTTTCAGTTCTGTAAATTACATAACTGAAGTGGGTTTTATAAGAGAATTCCTAACGCACATCGAAAACGTTGGAAGACACCCCCTATTCCCAACGCCATCAGTAAAATGTCAGAAATAGTTTTCACTTCTTTCGATGTTTTACTTATGACATCGGGAGAAGTGAAAACTATTTTTGACGCCATACAAAGAGACGTCGGGAAAAATGTGAGAATTAAATATTTATTTATCTTCTCCAGACGTCTTGAACTAGGACGTCGGGAATAGTTTTCACTTCTCCCAACATTTTACTTATGACGTTGGGAATTACTAAACTTTTCTCGACGTTGTGCAAAGAGGCATAGGGAAAATGTGAGAATTAAATATTTATTTATCTTCTCTTGACGTCTTGAACTACGGCGTCGGGAATACTTGTCTCGGTCGACATATATTTTTATGCGTGGGGGATTGGCCTTTGTTCTGGTGTTGTTTCTATTGACGCCTTTTTCTGCGTCGAGAGAGCTTCGATTTCTTGTAGTGAAGTAAATCGATGTTCATAGAGCTTGATGAATTTGTTGGTGGAGATATCGTATTTGATGATGCCTCAAAAAATCCAATTAAAGGAAAAGGTAAAATTTTGATCAATTTGAAGAATGGAAAACATGAGTTTATCTCTAATGTTTATTATGTGCCTGATATGAAGAACAACATTTTGAGTTTGGGACGACTCTTGGAGAAAGGCTATAATATTTTGATGAAGGATTATAGTCTTTTGATAAGAGATAATCATGACAATATGATAGCTAATGTGCAAATGACGAAAAATAGAATGCTTTTGTTAAACATTCAAACTGATGTTGCGAAATGTTTAAAGTCATGTTTGAAAGATCCAAACTGGATTTGGCCTTGAGATTTGGGCATTTAAACTTTGATGGCTTGATACTATTAGCCAAGAAGGACATGGTGAAAAGGTTGCCATACGTTAAACATCCAGATCAATTTTGTGAAGGTTGTCTTTACAGCAAACAATCAAGAAAGAGTTTTCCACAAGAATCATCTTCAAGAGCAAGGAGACCACTAGAGTTGGTTCATACTAATATTTGTGGATGGATCAAACCAAGTTCTTTTAGTAATAATAATTATTTTTTATTATTTATTAATGATTTCAGTAAAAAAAAAACTTTGGTTTATTTTGTCAAGGAGAAATCAGAAGTATTTGGCATGTTCATGAGATTTAAAGCCCTTGTTGAAAAAGAAAGTGGTTATTATATCAAAGCTTTGAGATCATACAGGGGAGAGGTGAATTCACTTCAAATATAATGAATGCAAAACTTTTTGCGTAGAAAATGAATTCGTCGACCTATGACAGTTCCATTTACTCCTCAACAAAATGGTGTTGTTGAGAGAAATAATCAAAGAATACTTAACATGGCTCGAAGCATGTTGAAGAGCAAGAAGATTCCAAAAGAATTATGGGCACAAGTTGTTGAATGTGCAGTGTACTTGTCAAATCGTTCCCTTACTAGAAGCTTATGGAATAAAACTCCTCAACAAGCATGGATAGGAAGAAAACCATCCAATGCTCATTTGAGAGTATTTGGATGTATGGCTTATGTGCATATACCTGATCAAAAGCGTAGTAAGCTTGGTTGGCTATGATACAAGCACAAAAGGCTACAAGCTTTATAATTTTGTGTCAAAGAAGACGATGATAAGCAAAGATGTTGTGTTTGATGATCAAGCATCATGGAATTGGAATGATGAACCAGAAGACTATAAATGTTTGGTTTTTCCCGATGATCATGATGAGCTGCCTAGTGACATTGCTTCTCCATGAACAACACCAACATCGTCAATCACTCCACAACAAAACACCTCTTCATTATCTGCAAGTTCAAGTGAAGGACCTCGTGGCATGAGAAGTTTACGAGACATATACATGATGAAACTGAAGAGTTAAGTCAAAGTTTTAATAACCTTACTCTCTTTTGTCTATTTGTTGACACAGTGAACCTTTGAATTTTGAAGAATCTTCACAACATGACAAATGGAAGATTGGATGAAGAGATAGAAGTCATAAAAAAGAATGATAAGTGGGAACTTTCTACTCTTCCAAATGGAAAGAAAGCACTAGGTGTTAAATGGGTGTTCAAGATAAAAAGAAATGAAAAAGGAGAAGTGGAGATACAAAACAAGATTAGTTGCAAAAGGATATTCTCAAAGAAAAGACATTGGTCACTACAAGAAAAATGGTCTACGACGACAGATTTTCTGTCGCGAAAAAATCTGTGACAGTTATTTACAGTCATAGTATCGCATGTCGTGGGAAGTCCTTCTATGACAGTTTCAAAAAACTGTCACAATATGTGTTTTCATGACAAAAAATAAATGTCATTAATTAGTATTTTATGAAAACAAATAACTGTGATCTTTCTTTTTTTATGACAACAAATAACTGTCACCATTTACACATTTACGACAGTTACAAAAATGTCACGAATTCTTATATTATGACATTTTTTTACTGTCAAGAATATGTCAATCGTGACAGTTTTTTGTAAAATTTAATTGTCATTGATTCGATATTGACGACAGTTATGAAAATGTCACGAATTAATATATTACGACATTTTTTTCCTGTCATGGATAGACTAATCGTGACAGTTTTTATAAAATTTAATTGTCATTGTTTCTATATTGACGACAGAAAAAAAATGTTACGAATTTGTATATTATCATATTTTTTCTCTGTTGTGTATTCCTCAATTTCTGTTTTTCTTGCCGCTGAACCATTACACTAACAACTTCAATAACAATAACAATAATACATCACACCCATATGAAAACAATAAGTCAACACTTTAATATATATATACATAATGATACACTTTGTAGTATTCGTACACCCATTAACTAATAACAATTTGTTTAGTTCAAATGTAGTTTCCATAGAAAAAAAATATATACATTGACATGGAAAGCAAGAAGCCTAAAATCAATACATTGAAAGCAAGAGTTTGCTACCAACCATACAAAAGATGTTATATCAATCAATTGCTCCAAATTGGCTTCAATGCTCCAAATGAATTCTTCCAAACCTAGTAAGAAAACAAAATCTTATTTAAAGTATAATTAAAGAACATTACCTATGAGGAGGTTCTCCTTAACGCTATTTAGAGTGCCCAAACTTCTGTGATAACATTTTCAACCCCCCTCCCTCCTCCTCCCAACCCTTCATTCCAGCCCTCTCCCAACACAATCAAAAAAGCAGTGAAAATGGCACACAAAGAACATATGTCTTCAGTCAATACTACACAATGTACCAAATACACAAACACAATCCAAATACATTATACCAAGGATATGAACAAAACAAAGAAAGAAAGAAAAAAAATGTACCAAATACACAAACACAATCCACAATTGCTAGGAGAGTTAAATAAAAGAGAAAAGACGGAACAAAAGAAGAATAAACAAAGAAAATTAATGAAAAATGTACTCTAAAAAAGCAACAAAGAATCTAAAAAAGCAACAAAGAAACAAAGAATCTACTGACTAAGAAATGAAATAAATAGTAGTACCATAAAAAATTGAAGAGAATAAAGTTTGAAATAGTACCATAATAAATCATTAATCCAATTGCACTGAAGAGGTTGGGAACATACTTAACCATCAAATTCAGAATATTTGTGCTTCGAGGATCCTCACTCCGTTTCTGATTTCCATAGTTCTTGCAAGTAGCAACGTACGAGAGTAGAAAACAAGCATTTTTGACAGGTAAATTAGATTGCACATTACTGGAAAAGGTTAACATCCACATCTTACCACTTTCAGAAGCCATGTCAAGAAATGCTTGAAGCTTCAAAGCCCTTTGATAATACATCATACCCCTAAATGCAATAATTGTATTAATTCCAGCAATGGAGATGCATAAATGAACTTGAAAGTAAATGTAGTGCATTTAAGCTACTTGTTCTTGATAGAGTTTGTCCTCGTAAGGACGCCCAATGACGAAGGTGTAATATGTTTTCTTCATTTTCCCATATCTCACTGTCTTTTTTACAATTGAGTCGCTCCATGTAGTTGTTCCATTCATCTAGCAAGAAGGCAAATGTTCATCAGATAAGTCACTTAGAAATCATCTATCAAAGAACCAAGAGATATTTTGTGTTGTTTCCATATATCACTCACCTGGATAGATTTTCTGCAAATAATATATGATGGAGACACCATCCTCATTTTCCATCTCAAGATCAGTTTTAGAATATACAGTCTCCTCACTATAGTATGGGGTCATAACACTGTGAACAACCCAAAAATATTCATCTCTCAAGGTTAATTTTAGAACAGACATGCCATTTCACTATGTTTTGAAGACATAATGCTGTCGACAACCCAAAAACATTACCAAATACAGGAACTGGGGTATATTAATAACATTAGTTTTAACTAAAGATTTTTCTTAAGAAAAACTTAAAGTAATTTTTTGCTTGAAATGCCAACGGTCGAATAAAATCTCGAATTTTTACATGAAAGATTAAAAGAAAAATCCATTCCTGCAGTGATAAGACATGAAACATGAATATGTGCTTAATAAAGCCACCAGCACATTTATAACTTATTTTAGTTTGAAACCATTCAGATCTTTAATTTTAGATCAGCCATAGGAATAAGCATACTCGAGAGAAAGGGTGATGCATCCAAACTCAAATTTGGAAGAAATTTCAAATAGAGTCAAATAAAACCAGACCTGAATGATAACATCTTATGGACTCATGGGGCACGAGGCATATCCATAAATAATGAATTTTTGAAAAATGCAATTCTTCGCCGTGCTTCAAGATTTATAGGAACATCAGTAGCAGATTTTTTCACAGTCAATAGTAGAAAGAGGCGTCTAATCTGATAACACCCACAAAAAAAAAATTGTATTATTTCAAATAATCAGTTGAAATCTTAGAATGATAGATAATTTCTTGAAAGTGCTATTATTTTCTTTTTCAATATACCCACCTGCTCTTGAAGGAGGAAAGTTTATGTCAGGTTTAGTGTCAGTACCAGCAAAGAGTTGCCTTCCCGAGTCCTGTTATGACCTAGTTCTGCCAATTCACTAAAAGATATAACAAGTTATCATTTTAGCATATAACAGTAACCATTGGAAGATGCTAGTGGACATAAATAGATTTACTTCAAATTGCACAAATTATATTTACTAACCGGACTTCATTGAGCATCATATCTCGAGTGACAACTTCTAACATATCTTGCAGCAAAAGCACCATTATATCTCGCTTGGACGGGTCTCCATCTCTCTGAAACAGAAAACAAGAGCAAAGTTTTCAATCTGAAGTAATAGATCATAAATACTTCAGAATTGCATCATAACTTACAAAGATCTCCACGAGTTCCACAAATTTCTTGCACAAAATGAGTAATGGATCCATTTTGAAGTTTGTAAGAAGTGTGTTCTTCCCAATATTATTTTCAACTTCTTTAATAATGGTCCCAATAATCTTGTAAAATTCAAAGTGGAATAAGAATTCATGAAAACGGTTGACATAGGTTCTTGGTTTTACAAATGATAAAGAACAAAAGGTTAAGATTTTCATGTTTTCTATGGGCAGGAAAAGAAAACTATGATTATCTGATGATGTTTGGTTCAATAGCTTGAAACCTTTTCTCATTTTCTCCAACCACCAAAACATTCAGGACATTTTTTAAAGATTCATACCACTCTATCACTCACATTTCATGTACTCATCTGCACAGCCTAAAAATAAAACAACAATTTGAAGTACTTTTAGAAGAAATATTTACACAGAAAAATCTTTAACTTACATGTTGTACTCTTTTGAAATTATTTCAGTCAATAACTATTTGGTTTTTTGTTTTCTGTTTTTAATAATTAATTAAATCTATAAACACTTGTATCACCTATATTGCTTTGTAACTACTTTTCAAAAACTAAATCCTTATAAATAAAAGTAGTTTTTTAGAATACATGGAATTTTTCTAAGATTTCAACACTCGTACTTGAGAAAATATAACATAGTTATTGACTGAAGGATGCTTGGAATGAAGAAACAAAATATAACTTAGTTTATACAGCCTTTCCTGTCACTTATTAGATCTTCCTCTCGGAAACTACATATCACTTCATTCCACAACTGTGCAAACTTGGCAGCTTCACTTCTCCCTACTGGTGGTAATCTACTCAGAAATAAAAAAAAATTACAACAGATATAATGCTTGAACCACTATTTTATACATCTTAGAGAACGGTAATTAAAATTCAAAAATAAAAGAGCAACCTCAGCAAAACGCTTTGAGAAGGAGAATCCCCTTTTCTTAGACTTATCTAATGGCACCAAGTATGTGTTGAATGCACCTGGTAAGGACTGAAACCTAGATCTAAGCAAACTTCTAACCATGCCCACAAGCTCAATTACCCTAACTTTTGGGGGAAACTCCATTATCCATTTCATATTAATCAAATAAAATAAAATAAAAAAACCAAACCCCATCTCCATGGCGAAAAAAATCCATTACCCATTTTACCCGATTACACAAAACCAAGCATCAAATCGCTACAATCACAAAACAAATAAAAAAAACCCCATCTCCATCTCAACATCCAACAAGAAAAACAGAAGCCAGAAAAGAAAATGAAGCCAACACAGAAAGAATCCAAGAGTGAAGATGGTTTTGAACGAATTGAAAAGAAAATATGAAATTAATTGAGAGAGTAAAGAGAAGGGTGATCAATACCTGGAGGAAAACAAGTGGTGGAAGCAAGAGTAAACAGATCGGAGGATTGAAAAATGAAGTGGATGGGAAATTGGGGTTTTCGAGAAAGAATTGAAGTCTAAAGAAGAGGAAGAGGAAGAAGAAGAAGAAGGTTGTGCAGCGCTCGATTGAATAGACGGGCACGAGGGGGCGGTGGTGGTGACAAGGCCGGAAGATGGTCGGATTGGAGATGACCTTCTTCGCGGGAGGATTTTGGGAAAATGAAGGGTTTTAGATTTGGGGAAAAGATTTTATAAATTTGTAATTTTAATTTATTTTCTATTTTACTAAAAAAATAAAAAAATTATTTTATGTTTTTTCTATGACATCAAATAACTGTCGTGGAAAGTGTTATCAGAAAAATCAATCTTTTCCAGCCAAAAACGCGATTTTTTCCAATTTGTGACAGTTTTTTCTTCTCCCTCATATTTTGTGATATACACAACTGTCATAATACACAGTTTTTGTTGTAGTGGGTTACGATGAAGTGTTTGCTCATACTGCTCCTTTTAGAAACCATAAGGTTTTTAATTGCTCTTGCTGCTCAAAATAATTGGAAGATCTTTCAGATGGATGTCAAATCAATATTTTTGAATGGATTTACAGAAGAAGAAGTCTACTTAGAACAACCTCTTGGTTATTCTGTGAAAGGCCAAGAGGATAAAGATCTAAAATTGAAGAAGGCATTATACGGATTGAAACAAGTACCAAGAATGTGGAATAGCATAATCAACAAATATTTTCATGATAATGGGTATTTGATGTGCCCTTTTGAACATTCTCTTTATATTAAGACTAATGGTCATAGAGATATTTTGATGGTTTGTTTGTACGTGGATGACTTTATTTTTACAGGAAATTGTGTAAGTATGTTTGAAGATCTCAAGAAGGTCATGACCCAAGAATTTGAAATGACAGATATAGGGTTGATGTCATATTATCTTGGCATTAAGGTGAAGCAATCAGATAAAGGTATTTTCATCTCTCAAGAATGATGTACTAGAGAAATTCTAGAGAAGTTCAATATGATCAATTCCAAGCCTGTCACAACTCTGATTGAAACTGGGACCAAACTGTCTAAATATGAAGAAGGAGATGTTGATCCTCCATATTTCAAAAGTTTGGTTGGGAGTTTGAGATATTTGACTTACACCATGACCAAATGTTCTTTTCAGTATTTAATAGGTGAGTCGATTTATGGAATCTCCTACAACTACTCATTTGAAAGTGGCAAAGAGAATTCTTCATTACCTCAAAGGTATGCTTTGACTTTGGGTTATTTTTTTCTTCATCTATAGAATCCAAGCTTGAAGGCTACTATGATAGTGACTGGGCGAAGATACTAATGATCAAAAGAGCACTAGTGGATTTGTTTTCTTTGTTGGTAATACTGCATTTACTTGGAGTTCTAAGAAGCAACCTATTGTGACATTATCCACTTGTGAGGCAGAATATGTTGTTGCAGCTTCATTTGTTTGTCATACAGTTTGGTTAAGAAATTTGTTAAAGACAGTAAAAATTTTGCAAGATGATCCAACTGTGATCCATGTAGACAATATGTCAACAATTGCTTTGGCAAAGAATAATGTGTTCCATGATCGTAGCAAACACATTGATACAAGGTTTCTTCACTTCATCATAGATTTCATTTTAAGGAAGGAGGTTCAAGTTGAATATGTGAAGACTACAAATCAAATTGCAGATATTTTCACGAAGCCACTTAAAGTTAATGTGTTCAACAAGTTAAGAACTTTGCTTGGAGTTTTTCAGAAAACGTGTCTTAAGGGAAGATGTTGAAAATTAAACATGTTTTAAATAAATAAGTTATGTTTGAATTGATTTATGAGAGTCAGAAAAAATTAAAGGATGTGAGTTAAAATGTTGGAGTTAATTTAGTAAGTGTTTCATATTAATTAAGTGTAGGTTTTAAATTGTTGTGTTTAATTTGTAGTATGAGTTATGCTCATGACAATCCTATAAATAAGATTGAAATGTTGTAATCTAAATCATCCAATTTATAGGATTGAAATGTTGTAATCTAAATCATCCAAATGTGAAGTAGAATACACACAAAAAAAAAAAAGTTTCTTCCAATAAAGTTTATTTTTTCTATTTGGGGTGTTCATCTCCAACAACACCAAGTCAAATCTTCAAGAAAATATGAAAAAAAAATCTCAAGTTGCATGGATGCCAATGCTGAAGTGTTAGGTCAATACTGGCCCAATGCACAAACCCAACATCACAAAGTTGGGTTTGGTGCGACGACGCCTTGCGTTGTAACAAAGTGCGGCATGAACATTTATATATATGAATATTTCATGAACATATTTTCTTTCAAAAAGCTGGTTTTTCTTACCGCATTTGATTGAATATTGTTCAAGAAGAATAGATACATTTTCCATAACAAATAAATTCCCAATACGGTTCAAAAAACAGTAAATATAAAAGGAAAAAGAAAAGCAATTAACTAAAGAAACATTAAATTATTACCAGAATTCTATCACGATGTTTCTCCCTAGTCCTTGTAGCCTCTACAAACATGGAAAACTCCTCAGTTCTAAACTTACAAAAATATAAACATAGGAACATTGCAATCAAAACCCAAGTACTAAGGATTGTGGAGAGGAAATTAAAAAATATATTAAGGATTGTGGATAGGTAAAAAACGAACCTAGGAAAGAGTTAAGATAAATTAAACGTGGCTGGTGGAGGGAAAGGCGCACGGCGGTGTTGGGGCACATGATGACGAGAGAGAGAGACGGATGGCAGGCGGAGATGGAGAGGGAGCCCTATAAGTTCGAAGAAGAAGATGTGGGAGATGAAGTTTGAGATATGTATTGTGGGTTTTTTAAAAGTCTATCTTCCGGCATCATATGAAAAACATCATGAGTTAATAAAGATCTCCGAATGCGCTATTTAAATTGGCTGCAAGTTTGTAGAGAACTCTCAGCACATTATTTAATGCGTAGAGAGTTGGTAGGAAACTCCAAACCCAATAAAAACGGTGTTGGGAGATATCAAACTTTACCGTTTTCTGTAACTAACGCCTGATGCCATTTTATGACATCGGGAGCTAACCATGAATTTTGACGTTCTTTACAGCCCATGGGATATATCCTTTCATACCTCCGACGATGGTTTTGTGTGTCGAGAATACTTTTTTTCTTATATGGCCATCTTGATGTTTAGAATTTGATTCGGAGTTTTTGGAGGAGATTGAGAAGCTGTCCAGCAAGATCGGGTTTGTTTCTGACAAGATTTTGGTAAGTTCTTGGTGAGTTCCTTTGTGAAACCTTGGTTACCCATTGTGTGTATGGGTCTAACCTTTTAGTTTTTGTTAGTTTCTTAAGGTTGAAATTTAAAGTTGTTCTTAATTCCTGTAATTTGGTTGAGAGCATGGAGCCAAAGCTTGGAAGCTTCTGTTTGCCTTGGATAAATTATTTGAAGATTAAGTAATTGCATAAATTGGTGGATGAAATTTTAAGTTGTTCTTCGTGTAAATTAGTGGATGAACTTGGAGCCAAAGGTCGTTGTTTCCTCTCTTCTTTACATGATTTTAGATTGTTTTGAACTCTTTGTTGAATAGAAAATTTCATGATTTATACACATTTATTTTCTTTTATGATTTCAAATAGGGAACTCTAAGTTAGAAATATCTGTTTATTCATTAATTATATTCATTTATTTACTTATTTTAAACATTATTCACGTGAGGTTTTATTTTCTATTTTCTCTAAATAAAATGTTGTGTTTTGGTTTTAATTGATTATTCATAAAGTAATGATTTTAGCTTAAGTTTGAAAAATCGGATCTTACTAGAACGGTTAGAGTGTGGTCTCACTACCTTTATTTAATATGTTTATTATGAGATTTATAGGGTTGTTAGATGGAATCTTGGAAGAAGATTATTTAAGATTGTTATATCGTATTAAGTTGGATGATTGATTGACGATTTGTAGAGAAGATTGATGAATATATTGGTAAATAAGGTACTGCTTCAATATACACTTTCGACGAAGACGATACAGTCATATGAAGCAAGAGAAAATCAACTATCAAGTTGCTTGAAGTTATGATTGCACATGAGCATTGATTAAGGAGTTTTTCCTAATATTGTTATAATGTGTTGTATGCTTAGCATATTACTAATAGTTGTGTCAGTTTATAGGCAGCACTAGATGCATTGATAAAATGTTGTTCTCTGAGTCATAGCATTGTAATAATCAATATTTTTATGAGCAATACATATTCTCTTATCTGGGCCAAAGACGCTCTAGATGTAGATGCATAATCATGGAATTGAATTACCAAAGTTCTGTGTGTTATGTTCTTCAGTTTTATATGTTCTTCTATGGTTGTGTCATCAGTTAATTAATTCAAAATCATCTTTTGATATACTTTTAATTGAGTGTATTTTCTAAAGAACAAATATAAAAGACCATTAACTCTAATTAAACACATATTTTTAAAACTAAATAGTCAGTAAATTTTTATAACTAAATAGTAAATTTAAAAGGACTCACAGAACATCACACTACAAATTAAAGTTATAATGAACAAGAAAAAAAAAAGGACAGAAAATGGCAGCTCCTTTGACCTTTCTTTTGCATGTTTGATTCCTTTTGTTTTCTATGTAACATATATCATATCCTTTAAAGACAGACCAAACACCAAAAGAGAGATCAAGGCAGTGTTTCTGTTTTTGTTCTTTTCTTTTTATCTGTCTTTTCTTTCTTTTTGGTCTCTTGTTTATGCAAGGGAAAGCGATGCCACGATGTGAAAGAATTGAAGCTTTTCAAGAAGGTCTTTAGCATGGTTTGTGGCTCTACGTTCAACTCGATAAAAGAGCTCCTCACTTAGCCGATCACCGATATGGGCATCGACAAGGACACCAGAGACACTCCGACAACTGTTGGCCAAAGCTCGACCGACCTCTGCTGCATCGTCGGGCTGGTTCACTACTAATGGACTCCCTCCTTTGAAAACTTCAAGTTTGTTTATGGAAAATGAACCATCGGCTTCTACTACCTCCTTGAAGTCTTGTAAGCTCGGTGCATACACTGGAATGTTGAAACTATCGCGTTTCTCATTGCTTATCAATCCCTACATATTATCATTAACACAAACTCATTTAACAAATACATACGTGTCATTTACTTTCTAAATCATAAATATTTTTAAATGGTGATGTATTAATCAAAATAATACATGAAAAAAAAATATAAAAAAATATAAAAAAAAAAAAATCAAACCATAACAATACATGTGTACAATAGAGAGATCATTTGTGTTTATTCTCTGTATGATATAGTAAAAAATTATCTCATTCACTAATTTTTGGGTGAAAAAGAACAAAGAAGATAATAGAAAATGCATGCAATTCCATGAACAATAATACAATAATGTGGGAGGGGATATCCACTAATGACTTGCCAACACAATGATTTTAGTTGCGACAAGTGGACGGGTGGATGGAGTTGTCAAAGGAAGCCATCAAACGGTCAGAAATGATTGAGGGTCTAATGATGGCCAATGGAAAATCATGATAAAAAAACAAAAGAAAAGAAAAAGGGGAGTTTAGTGAGAGACCGGCACCACCCAATTATTATTATTAGTATAAAATTTTGATGTGTGCCTTTGAGAAAGCTTTAAGTTATGCTTTTTGGTCTGCTAAAGAACATATATGAGCAGATGGTGGGAGCATTTTTCACATTCCATTTTTACGTAAGATACTTCCCAATCAAACAAATTTAATCAACGGTTGTGATTATTATGTCTATGCTTTTTATTTCTTACACAAAAAAAAAAAACTCTTTTTTTAAATACTAAATTAAGCTTATTAATGTTATCTAGGTTCATAAGTTTCAATGTTATGATATGTGTTCTCACTCATGTTTTAAAACATCAAACTACACCTTGAAAAGTAAATTTTAGGAAGTTTTTTCTATACTTTGATACATGCTTTTTTTTAATATAAAATTTAGTTGATATCCAATATGATTTGGACACATGTACCAATTGAATTTATATACTTTATACCTAAGAAGTTTGATCCTACAACTTTTTAATGTGATCATCATAATTTGGATGTGTTTTCTTTATAGTTCGAACTCAAGTCCTACAACATTTTCATTTAAACTAATTAGAAACCAAATTCATGCAAAACTCCAAAAAAGAAAGGTATTAACTTATAAATATATTTGAAAATGGTACCTCTTGGACAAGATCATCCCAAGCATCCTGAAAGTGGGTCCCAAAGAGGAGGCCGGCTCCTCCTTGGTCGGTGGGGTCGAGTGAGGTCCGGCCCAAGCAGACAAGGAACATGGACCCACCTCTCTTCAGCTCCTGAGCCCTGGCCCACAGAAATCCTGCCAAGTCCGTCTGAAATTGCTTTCGGTAAGCCTCCGCCGCCGCCTCGTTTGCCCCGTGGATGAACACCCTCCCTCTATTGTACGCCATCGATCTTCCATCCACTACCGTCTCCGGCACCTACATCTCAATCATAAATTATCTCTCGCATTTCTTCTATTTACAAGTTTTTTTATTTGGATGAGTAGGTCAAAAGCACTTCCAAACATTATAATATAGTGAACTAGGTACATAATTCAAATGAAATAAAAAGAAAAATTAATGTTGATAATAAAATTAGATTGACATTTATACAAAATTTTGCTATATCTATGGATGCTTGCATATACTAAATAACAGTAACATTATATAAAATTTAATATTCTTAAAACTTGCACATAAAAAAATGATATAAACAAGAAAGAAAAAAATTGAAGTTAATTGATTGAATTGGTCGGTATATTCAATGCAAAAAAAAGTTTCAGATGGTTAATTAAACATATGAACTTTTTCTTCTCTTTCTAAAAATTCTAAAACATCCAATAATTAAAAAACAAAAAAACTTTCATTAATTCTCCTCGGGAACATTAAAATTAAACCCCACCCAAAACACAAACAAAAAGTCAAAATTTAAGATTTTTTTAAAATATCAATAGCCATGCATATATATAACCAAAACAATAATAATAAAAAAATGAATAGATTATACAATCTATCAATCAACTTAAAGGGTTGTGTCCCTACACTTTCAAGTTTTCATTTGTCATTAAACTTTAAAATAAATTAAATGTGTCATATATAAATGGCATGTTACCAATAGCATGAAAAATTAATTAGGCGAATGATTATATAAGTGAAAAATTGATATATAATTTTAAAAGTCTGAAAAATCTTTGTTATCTCACAAATTTTCAACCTTAATTTCAATCAAAGAAAGAAAAAAAAAAAAACTCCCAAAAGATATTTTGTTGAAGTAAAGGGCTCAAAATCAAAGATTTTCCAGACTTTCAAAATTTGGAAAGCAAAAATATATATATATAATGAGAGAAAAACCTGAGAGAGCCAATGCAAGGAAAAGGCGGAGTGGAAAAGGTCGATGGACCTGGCCGGAAATAGACGACGGTAGAAGGAGCCAGGAACGCCAGCAGCAAAGTAGGAGCGGTGGTTGTCGGCAGCGAGGCATTCCTCCATGCTGCCGCCGTAAGTGGCCAACGGTGGGAGGAGTTGGAAGAGGGTATTGAAGTCATTTCCAGGGAGATCGGAGAAAAAGGCGGTGAACTCCGGCGGGTCGACGGCCAAAGCTTCGAAGCGCTTTATAATATGTTTTATGATGACATCGACGATGTAAATGGTGTTGCTACCGCAGCTGCAGCCGAGATCCACCACCACGAACGGCTCTTCCGGCGAGTTTAAATGAACTCCGTCCAATGTTTCTTTTAAAAGATGAAGCATCGATCTGGCATGTTGAGCCTACATTTTTTTTTCAACTTTTAGTTACATCCATTCAAATTTATACCTACAATAATTGTGTCGGTTTTCTTGGGTCTGATTTGACTGACTCCTAAAACTCGAGTGCATCTTGAACTTGTCCCATCTTAAAGCAACCCATTTTAAAGGTTGTATTTTAAAAAATTTGTCATTTGATAAACGATAATTAGATAATTGAGTGAATTATACCTAAATATTCATATAAGAAAATTTGAGAAAAAAGATTTCATAGACCTTTTTATTTAGTTATATGTGTTTAGATAAAAACAAACCTAGTGCGAACCTAAGTTAATTCCAACAAAGTCATATAGTTAAGAATAAATATTACTCTTCTTAAAAAAAACATGAGCAAGGATATACCTGAGCTTGAGAGTTGTTAGCATAGCTTGTTTCGCCTTTACCTCCTTTCATGCTAAGCATTCGTTCGAGTTTCATGTTCGAAACGACGACGTTGTCGCCCTTAGGAGTCATAAAAAGGGTTTGAAGGTTTTATCTCAAAGCTTGGGAGAAGGAGAGAGAGGAGAGAGGAGAGTGTTTTGTGAGAGAAGGTTTTGTGAAGAGAGGACACTAAAGTTAAGGATGAAAAGTGGTTGGGTTAAGAGAGTTGGATATTTATAAAGAACAAAAGGGCTAAAAATCATAATATTCAATTTTATTTTCTTTTGGTACACAATAATTTAATTTAATTTGATTGCATTATTAGTGGATAAGGAAAAATGATAATAATAAAGGAAAGGTAAAAGATTTATGGGGCAGAAATAGAAATGAATGTAAATATTGGGGGTCACATGCATAAGAGAAGAAAGTCCTAGATTTCCGCCGGATTTTGATAAATACTGAATCAATGCTTAATTAATATTATTAACCCTAGTTTTGGCTGCTAATGCAAACTATAAAAACAGAACCTAATCATCAACTTAACTGTTTCTCTAACAATATTATTTATCTATAGGGTTGCTTAAACTTAATTATTTGTTAATCAAATTCTATATAATCCCTACTGGCTACTAGGGAGAGGTAATAGCATCTATATATATTAAATTAAAACTTTGAAGAAAAATTATATGGTTTAGGTTAATAGTTAAAATAAGAGTCTATATGACGACTTTTGACATCACGAGTTTCGAGTAATTGAAAATATGTGATTTCGAATTATAAATAGTTCTGAACAGTATATCCTTAATAAAAACAAATCTTTTGAATTCTAAATTATTTGGTTGCACTAACGTTTTTTTTTTTTTTTTTTTTTTTTTTTAATATAGTTAGATGCATGGATCCAAAATTGAAAACCTCCTTCGCTTCTATTTATAGGTGAACTAAGGGTTTTTTTTTTTCTTCTTTTTTTAATAAATGTGATTTTTTTTAAAAATGTCAAAAATAGGATAGAATGAAAACTAAAGACAAAAATAAGTTAATAGTGAATTATATATATATATATATATATTAAATATCTCAACTACAAATTCTAATCCTAAAAATATCTTTCCTTATTAATAAGGAAATAATCAAAATTAATATAAAATGTGAATTTAATAAAAAAAATTGAAAATTGGAGATTTGAAATAGGGATATTTTTAAAAATAGTAAAATAAATTAAAATATTTACAAACTATTGTAAAATTTTGTGTTCTATCGTTGATAGTCTTCTATCACTATAACATATCAATGACTATCAGTGATAGAATTTGCTATAGATTGTAAATATTTTGTAAAATCTACTATTTTTAAAAATTCTCCTTTGAAAAATATTTAAAATAAGATATTTTTATGATTAGAATTTAGAAGTTGGGATATTATACATATATATATTATTAGGAAGGGAAGTAGTGGAACTATTTTTGACATTATTTTTTAAAATCACGTTATTAGAGAAAATATTGAATTGAGATATATTGAATTTGATGGTTGGTCTCATATTCAAAAAAGGGTTCTATGTAATTAGAGAATCAAGCAAGTGGTCACTAATCATCCTATATTGACCCTTGATAATCATTAATTTAAGACCATGAAAAAGTTGAAAGATAAACTTTGGATAAAATATGGGTTCTAAGTTACGTAAAATCAAGAATTTTTTTTTTAATAATGTTAAAAATAGAGTATGAGAAAAACCAATGTTCAAATTTTCTTATTAAATTTGCATTTTTTATTTTAATTGGATTATTTTTTATTAACAAACTTTTTTTTTTGTTATTTTTCGTTTTTTTAAATCTAAAATCAAAATATATTTTTTTACAAAAAAAAAAAAGAAAAAAGAAAAACAAAATTATTACATGTTTTTTTGAATTACACAAAAAAAATAATTTCCAATAATTAATTATATTCTATTTTTCACAAGTATGGAGCCAAAATTTTAATATAAAGGATAGGAAATACTAAAACCATATACACTCATATTAGGTTAAAAATTTAGTGTAATTATGCAAAGAGCTTTAATTATATTCATGGCTTAAAAAAGAGGATGAGTTAATTAATTAGCACTTTAAAGTAATTTTAAAAGTTACCAATTATACAAGGGGATATGATGGTGTGCGTAATATGGAATTAATTATAATCCAACTTTGATAGATAGATTAGGTTAACTTTAAGATAACCATAAAATATAAATATATATGAATTATGTATTGATCAGTAATGAAGTTGATAATAATGAATGAAAAAGAAAGAATATATAATTTGGAGGGATAGTTGCTCACTGATTAATATATGTCTAATTAATTAAACCCACATATTATATACTCAAGAACAGAAATTAATTACAAAGCACCTTCACCACTTTTGATTAGTTTTACACAAATCATTATGTTATTTTTGGGGTTATGACTAATTGAGAGGGTTTGGTAATTATGTATTTTAAAGAGTGGATTAACAAATTAAAGTGTTCTAGCCTGATAATCAACAGCAATTCTATAATAATAGGTGTAGAAATGATTGAAAGTTTTTGGGTAAAATTACCACATATCAATTAATTTATCTAAATATTATAATGTAATTAACCCAACAAACAGATAAAAGATTTGTTTTATTTGACACATATTATTGAATGAAAATGATCTAAAGATAAATGGAATTTTGTTTATGAAAGGGTACAATGGGAAGGTATGTGTAGACATGTAGGAAGATTTAGGAACAATTATGGATGAAACCCTAAAATATCTTCAATTATTATTATTGTTATAATAATTTCCATTTAATAATGAAGCTACAAGTGAAGGGAAAGGAAGATTATAAGAAAATAAAACTATGGATGAAAACTTAATTAAACATTTACCAAACTTTCATTAGTGGTAATTTTTCAAGGGTTGAGTAATTATTTGAACTTTTAATATCATCCAATTGTACTATATAGTAAAACAAATGGTGATTTTTATTGATTAACTTATTACAACTTCTTCATTGTTTCTAAAAAAACATCAAGCTTATTAACCCTTTATTGCACCTTTAAACGTCTTCGTTTTTATTTGTGATCCACTGTTTATTAATATTTTTAAAAATTGATTTTAACTTTTGAAAATTAAAACCTCATTTAAGTTTTGAAATTTTTTTTTTTGTTGTTTTTTCTTTTTAATGCTTTCAAACATTAAGTCAAATTTTCAAACTAAAAAGAAAAAAAAGTAGTTTTTGAAAACTTATTTTTAAAATTTGAAATTTAGCTAAGAATTCATCTATTGTTAAGAAATATACAAATAAACCTGATAGCAAATTAGTTTATTTTTTAAAAATAAAAATAAAAAATTGATCAATTGGTTACCAAATTGAGGTAAGAGAGGTAGTACTTCTTAGAACTTATTTTTGTTTCTAGACATTGACTAACAATTCAACTTTTGTATGTGATGGAGATGTAAATCATTATAAGAAATTGAGATGAAGTAGTCTTAATTTTCAAAAACCAAAAATAAAAACTAGAGGATCCCTTCATTTTAGAGAAATATAAAGAAAAATGGTTATGAATTAAAAAAATTGATATTTTTAAAAATAGTAAAATAAATTAAAATATTTACAAGCTATAACAAAATTTTGGATTCTATCACTATATCATATAAGTGACTATTAGTGATAGAATTTGCTATAGGTTGTAGGTATTTTTTAAAATTTGCTATTTTTAAAAATTTTCCTAAAATATATATATATATATTTAGAGCTTCAGACGGTTGATTGAATTTTACTATATTTTGTAAATAGTTTTAATATTTTACTATTTTTAAAAGTGTCCTAATATTAATTGGACCACTATTATTGAAATCGAAAATTATAGACTATTATATTAATAATAGAATTAAATCTCTCTGCTAGGATTTCAACCTACATTGAACTACTCAGTAACATCCATTAGAAAGAAAAACGAGCAATATATATATATATATAGTAGTTACGATCTGCTAACACGGGTCGGATGAGAGAATCAATTTGAGTATATACTTTAAGAGATAAGTTAGTAATTAGCATTCTAAAAATAGTCCGTTCAAATCACACTCTATAATTGTTAAACTAAACAAAAGTCGTTCGTGATTCATCCATAAGTGAATAAAATATATATACATTTGAGATGAGAAGAAAAAAACGAAAGAAATAAAAGAGAAAAGGAGAGAATAAAACAGCCCACCAACCAAAGAGCATTATAATTACATTCCAAATAGGGAAACAACAGAGTACTCTTTTCTCATCTTCTTAAATACATAGAATGATAAAGCCTGGCATGCAATGTGGTTGACAACATTATGAAATAAGTAATCAATAAAAGTGTAATTTTAATTTCTTTTATTTATGATATAGTTTTAAATTAATTAATTTTTTCCTTCTACCCAACAATTAAATAATTGAAGGATAATTATAGGTTAATTATAGTGTGTGTGTGTCAAAATACGTATTTAATATGTACTGAAAATTATTATTTCAAAACAAACAAATTAGATAAGAATAATTTGGTATGTTTCTTAAAAGTTAAGTGTATAATGTTGTCTTTCCTTCTTCTTTGATGTCTTCAAATGTACAACAATGAAGATTACAATCACTTTATACTTCTCATTTAAAACAAACAAAAAAAGTTTTTAAGTATATTATTATAACTATTTATTTTTTCTTTTCTTAAAATATGATATCTTTATATATATTCAATCCTTTAAAACAATAGACATTAATTTTGTATCTTTAGAAAAATTCAACTATCATCCATATTAAATTTTAATTTAAAACCTCGCAATAAAATGTAGATTATTATGTTTGATAAAATAATACAAATTGTTATATTTAATTAATGTCTAAAGTAGTAAACATATCTTATTACCTTAATGGTTACTGTCGTGATCTTCCATCTCAGTGGTGGAGGGTTTGATCCCTTTCCTATAAATGTTGTACGAAAAAAGAGAAGGAAACTTTATCAATTTTTAATATATGTTTTATGATAATTTAAATTGCAAGTTATTTTGTTTAATCAAAATATATTGATAAATTTTGAAAAAAATAATTATTATCAAAATTATCTATCAAAATTTCAAAATAAATGTTAAACACAAAAGGACTATTGCAAAATAATACAATTAGATCCAAAGTATTTGTAAATATGACACAATACAAAAGATTTTGTGAATATGAAAAAATTTAAGTCCAAGACTCGAAGTCTATTAATGATGAACTATATCCTTTGTAGGAGTCTTTCAATAATAGATCATATCACTAATAGAGAAGTCTGTCATACAGGGTGCGTTTGGGGGAGGGAAAGAGTTATGGGGAAAAAGATTATGATAATCCTAGTGTCATGATAAATGTGTTTGGGGAAGGTTTATTATTGGTAGTGTTATGATAATATGTGTTTGGAGGAAAGATTATGAATGGTAGTGTTATGATAGTATGTGTTTGGGGAAAGGATTATGAATAGTAGTGTTATGATAGTATGTGTTTGGGGGAATGATTATAATAGGTATATGATAATATTTGTTTGGGAGAAGGATTATGAAAATTATTTATTATTATTATTATTTTTAAATTCGTATTCTAAATTCAATACACAAATATTTGTATATTTAAGTTACCAAATTGTAATATTTTCGTAAAACAAGTTATATTAGTTTTTTTAAATACGATGTCCATTTTCAACGTTTTTTATGCAAGCGTTTTGTGCCAATAAATTATTATTATTATTTTAAATTCGTATTCTAACTCCAATACACAAATTATATATATTTAATTTACCAAATCATCTTAGTTTCCGTAAAACAATTTCCAGTAATTTTTTCAAAGACGATGTTCATTTTCAACCTTTTTTAACATTCAGTTGTTAAGTGCGAATAAATTATATTTTTGTTTTTTAATTGATATTCTAAATTTGATACACAAATTGTATATATTTAACAATTGATTTAAACCAAATATTGGCACCATAATTTCATTCAAACGAAACGATATACGAAGAACAAAATAGTTTCTAGGAAGGAAGTTATAAACTGAAGCAGGAGCAAAAATTATTATTACTTTTAATGAATTCATATTCTAACTCCAATACACAAATTTCAGATATTTCAAATCACCATAGTTTTCATAAAACAATTTGCAATAACTTCTTTAAATACGACATCCATTTTCAACCTTTTTTACGTAATCGTTAGGTGCAATTAAATTATTTTTTTTAAAAAAAAAATCATATTCTAAATTCAATACACAAATTTCATATATTTAATTTACCAAATCGTCATAGTTTTCGTAAAACAATTTGCAATAATTTCTTTAAATAAGACATCAACTTTCAACAGTTTTTACATAATTGTTACGTGCGATTAAGTTGTTAATTTTTTAAAATTCATATTCTAAATCTAATACACAAATCTCGTATATTTAATTTACTAAATCGTTCTTGTTTTCGTAATGCAGGAGCAAAAAAAAAATACGGGTCAAGCGGTGTAATCACAATAAGTTACCTAATTCAAGAGTAAAATAATAAATTTAAATTTAAATTAATGTAATTGTATCAAATTCATAACTTAAAAACAAATTGTGTTTTTTAAATAAAAAAAATTAAAATTAACAAAACTCGTAAGTATAGAAATTATAAATGAAAAAAAAAGTATTAAATAGTATTTAAACTTAAATTGATTGATTATAAATAAGGAAGAATTGAAATGGACCGAGGAAGGAATAAGGAAGGAGCAAGTAAGGATGAGAAAATCGAGGAAGGGTTATATAGCCCTTTCCCATAACCCCTTTCTTCCCCAAACACATTCATAAAGTCTTTTACCAGTAGATTTTGTTGTATTTATAAATTTTTAAAAATATTGTTATACGCTTTAATTATTATTTCTAAAAATGTTATCCAATCTAAATATATAGACAAAAAAAATGAATATATTAGATTTCAACAAACAAAATTCACTTTGTGTACTTTGTTACACCACCCCAATCATAGTTAACCTTCTCGATGAAAGATGTATATATATACATATATTTAACTTCAAATGGACAATTATATAGATATTATAATTAATCTTATTTACTATAACTAGTATGAATACTTGTTTTAATCTTATTTACATAAATACTTAGCTTGTTTAATTTTTTTAGTATAATAGAGTCGTCTATCATGAATCTCTTTAGTCATTAATACATACTATAATATTAAATAAACATAATACTTGCTAAAGTACAAGAATAATATTTATTTGACAGCTAAAAAGTGAGTTATAATGTAATACCACAAGGGAAAAGGATATTCATATGCCCTTAATCTGAAATATGGATAAAACAAGATCGATTGGTGGGACATATTGGCCTGTTCAAAGAAACGTACTCTAAAAATGGAATGTTTGTGACTCAGGTTGTTGAGGATGCATACAATCAACTTTTTTTTTTCAATTTTTTTAAAAGTAGTTTAGTCCTTTGTATTTAACGGTTTAATTATATGTTTATAATCAAATGTTAGAATTGCAATCAAACTCTAGTCTAGAGAGTCCCAACCACTAACATGTATGAAATATTTTGATACGAATTTGGGTAGACGATCCAGCCACATTAAAAGCTTTGTTGGGCCCCAAACCAAAATCTATGAGAGGTAGCAACTCATCAAGTATATCCATCGTATAAATGCAACCAAATTATGATATGAAAGTGTGGGAACTAAAAGTTATTTTTGAAGAATCTCAAAAAAAAAATTGAACGAACTTGAATAGTATAAAAAACAAATGAAAGAAGATAATGCGAGACAAATTGAAGAAATGAAAAAAAAAATGAACAAAGAGAAGAACTAATGTATTAGATATGATTAATTGATGTTATAATTGTAGTATATATGCTTAGTACGATATTGGCCAATTTGTTGCTATTCTGAAATTACAATAGCAAAGTAGTTATGTTTTACTATTAGTTGTATGAGAATGAATGGTTGGCTATCTTACAATATTATGGTAGCCTTAATTGTTTGTTGTTTTTTTGTGTTTGTGGAGGGGTGAGTAAGAAATCAAAAAACTTTGACGAAGTTTGATTACTAGCATTGTTATCTAAGTTTGTGTGTTTGTGGGTGGGTCAAAATCATATAGCTTCGGCCAAGTTTAGTTACTAGCATTGTTTTGTAGGATTCATTAAGGGTGGTATAAGTTGTTCCTTTTTTTTAAGAAAAAAAAAAGAAACTTCATTAAGAAAAACAAACTAAGAACACAAGTCTCACCAACAAAGGTAGAGAAAATTCAGTTCAAAATGATACAAGAAGACTTACCCACCTCTTTGGAGGGAGAAGAAGAGAAAGGAATAAAACAACCCCCAGCCACCATTCACCACGGCCATGATCTGAAACAAATAATGGACAAGTCCATTTGTCGAGCACGGGCACTATACAAAGAAACACACATGGGCAGATAGAGCCAAAGCCACTATATCTTCAACAAACTCCAAAAGCTCAGACAGATCCAAACTCTTATCAGATAAAGCATTAGTAAAGTTCATTACAATCAGACTCAATTGGAATAGAAGTGTGAGAGACGAAGGCAAAACAATCAATAAAAGTAGTCAAGCATCTCACAACCATCAGAGCCTCAAGAAGCTTAATGAGACATCGAAAGTGCATCCAATCACAACTAACCAGAACAAGAGATGTAGAGGAGTACTGAACCATCCAACTAATTCCACCAGCCTCCTCACAATCACACCACGAAGCACCCGAGTTAAATTTTGAAAACTCGTCAAAAGGTGGGGTTCAAGATTCATGACTCAACTGACTCTCCCTTCTGGATGGGCCAGACACACGCCTACAGAACTCAAAGAACTCCTCCACATGTAAGGCAATACTCTTCAGTAACCCTCGTTTAATTATCCGAGGAAAGGACACTGGACTTGATAAAGTCATTCTTGAAATTCTATAGATTCCCACAGAAGGATTGTTGCGACCCTCTGTCAAAGCCCTTAAGATTTTGAACAACCCCAACCTAGCAGTCCACCAGGCTTCAATAACACCTAAAGTCATTCAAAAAGCAAGATAAGGAAGGGAATAAACAGAGCCAAATACTCTTCGTAAGTTTACAACGTCCCACAATACAAGACTTGTAGACTCCACAAAGTTCCTGTAAAACAAACAAAGGGGGTTAGTATCAATTCCTCTCATAGCAATATTTCCAAGAGTACTTGGAAAGGAATTAAAAATGTCTTTCCACAGTGAGAGTTTTGTTCGAAATGACATGTGGGTCAAAGCCCATGAGCAAAGTTATCTTTCCTTGTCTCACATTAATAGTTTTAAAAGAGATGAGTGGGCATAGATACCAAAGAAAGGTAAGTGGGATATAAGTTTGTTGGTGATGATCGCATAACCCTGTCACCATATGCCCGCCATCACCGTCGTCCGTTCGATCGGACAGGGGGTTCGGGTAACCGCACTTGCACAAAAAAAGAGGTAATTTTCATTACCTATACTTTTTGGTGAATTTACATTTTTGTCCCTTCCACGTGTCATTCTCTACCAAGTCATTAGATATCCGTTGTATTTGGGACACTCATCGTTCTCCTGCGCTATCTTAAACGTTCTATTCTATCTGGACATGTGTCGCACTCCCAGGCAGTCTTTGGTCGTCCGAATCTTTCGTTCTAACGTCCATTCATTTGTTCTGTCTCTCCCTCTCAGCCTTACTGTTCCAACAATCACTCTTGGCCTCAGACTTGCTTCACCTATAAATATGAGTCATTTCCCATTTGTGATTATCACTCTAAAAAATCAAGTCCATTCCAACTCTCCCTTCTCCATTCTCTCATTTTTATACTTTCAAATTCTGAGCTTAAAAACGTTTTTGTTTCTATTTCTTGTTCCGACGAGTGCATGTCACAATAAGGATGTTGTGTTTACCTTGGGGAGCAATCAACAGCAGGATTAACACCATGATCGACCATATTTTCTTTTAGGGCAGTGGTTCGTCCCAACACAAAAATTCAGTATTTGTTCAACATTCTCAAGTATTTCGAACAAGTTTCACCCGAGAGGGAACCCTAAGGCTCTAAAGCAATTTCTAAAATAAGGAGATCTAAGCACAAAGGGATCAATGCCGCATTAATGTTATTGACCTCAAGAAAGTAAGCGCTCTTAACTGAAAAACACCATTTGAGGTCCAATCCCCAGATAATGGCATAATCTCCCTTGTGACTCCTAAGAGAGACACCAAGAATAGTCTTTGCATTGTTAGAGTGAAAGGAGCTTTATACATGCTCAACATTCCAGCTTCCATTACCATTAATAAAATCACAACCTGCCAAGAGTTCACACCATCATTGATGCAAATAGGAGTTTTAGATTTTTCACCAGGAAGCCACAAGTCTTTAAAAGCATATACTTTTGTACTGTTACCCACCTTCCATCTATAGCCTTTAAGGAACAAGTCCCTACCTGCTTGTTTTTTGTGGAGTCAATCCCACTCAACCGTGTCAACAACTTGACTTGGTTGGTTAACTCCACGGACTTAAGGAGGAAGGTAAAATGAAATGTCTTGTATGCATCTCTACTTCTAAGCAACAAAGATTTAAAGACTTGGGAAATAGTGTTGTTGCTTATGCTGATGTTTCATTCTACAAGATGTGTCATTGATCTGGATCATTGCATGCAAAATTCTCGATAAAGATCTCTTCATCATGTAATTGTTAAGTTATCATTGTGTACAAGTTTTCCTATTGCTTGCCCAAGTATAAGCTAAACAATAGGTTTTCCTAGATGATTCAGGGTCGAACACATGAAATTAATATCAAAGTTTAGTTCTAGAGTCTACTTGTCAATTAGGCGGTATAAAAGAATAAACTATACAGTATGAAAGAGTAAGTTCAAACTATATCTACTTATGTACACTAGAGAATGCTGTAAAGATAACTTAATGAAGGTGGTTGTTAAAATGGGGTGCAAGAATGAACTAACTTGTATTGATGAAGGGGGTGAAGGAATGTCTAATGCTACTAGATGATTAAGCCATATGAAAGCCTTGATGCAATATGACTTACTTAACTAGCTTATTATTAAGGTGAGCTCCTCTCGGAGTCTTTAAAAGTCATACTTGCTCTTCTTTCGGGATTCAAATAGCTAAGCCTAGCCAAACAAGTTATATATAGAAGTGTTCACTTATAAAATCTTATAAAGCTTCGCGTTTAAGGGTGGCAATCTCTCGGCGGCTAACACCCACACTTGTTCTCCTTTTGAGACTCAAATGATAGAAGTTATCTCGTGAAGGTGGGATTTGTCTCCAAACTCCTCCTTGTGCACATTAGCCATATTTTGCTACTTGCCCTCTGAGGTAGTTAGCAATATACACTGACCAAGTGATGAAAATAGCTTAGCTAATATGATAAGAATTATAGGTAAAGCTTTTTATCAAGAATCTATCACAGATCCAAAACTACGAATAATATAAGAACAAATGAACAGTAGAGATATAGATGGTTTGAAAAGGTAAAGATATATATTGTATAAAAGAATGAAGGTCTTCGGCCATTGTACAGTATGAACAAATACAATGTAAATAAATACAATAATGGAAAGAATAGAAATGATATTACAAGTTACGAGAGATGGAAGATGGGATCTTATTCACTTATACCTCAAGCTTTCACTCATGAACTAGCTGAAGAAGATAAAGAAGTATTTTACAAATGGTGGAAAAGTTATTCCTTGTCACCAACTCTTTTGGGCTTTACCCACCTCTTCAGGTGAACGAATAGCGATCCATTCAGACACCGCTCTCTTCTTGGTAAGGAAAAAGTTCCTTTTTATAGACAAATTTAGGTGGGAAATCTATCCTTCTGAGCATATCAGCACCAAAAGTTGCCTCTGTCGTCAAGTCACATCAACTTCATCTACCACTTTTGTCTTCTAGTGAACATCTTCTCACATTCTGATGTGATCTTTCTCTTGTAGTCTCTATGTGAGTTCCTCTACGATTTGCTAGCTTATTCTTTTGTTCTCTAACCTACGTTAAGACGCTAAAAACATGGTGAAACAAACATGAATGCTTATGTAAAGTGTATTTCTAAATATTTATGTATTTACAACATAAATAACATGTTTTGATACACTTCCTATGCATTTTGGTCCGATTATTCTACCTAAAAGGTCATAATAACTTGTATTTCTACAAGTTATCATATCTCATAAGATACTTCTCCAAGTGAGGGACGAGTTACTTTCAAGAGGGGCATTTCAAAAATCACGATCTTTAAAGTATTTACCTTTAAGAACACAAGCTAACAAACTTTCTGAATTTCTAATAATCCTTTAAACATCTATATATCATAGAACCCAAGCTTACTCGTGCCCTTGCTCAGACAGAGGTTGGTGTGAAATCATATAGCTTGGTCAAGTTTGTTACTAATATTTATTTTGTAATATACATATGAATTGTTCTGGTTAAAATTAAAAGATGAACTCAAGCACTTTCAGGGTAAAAGAAAGGCACTAACTCGTTTCAACAAAAATTATTTATCAACCTTAACTCGCCCGAGACATGCAATCAAAAAGAAAGTATAAAAGAGGAAATGATGTGAACCTCTTGTCGAGTAGCGTATTTGATTTCTAGGGTTAGAGAGAAAACGTCTATGGAGATTACGAAGAGTTTCAACAAAAGAAGACAACGAAATTATAGTGGTTCAGCTTATTAAAGCTTACGTCCATTTTGAAGTAGCCATGAAGACTTTATTAATCTTCTTTAAGAATAAAGCAAAGTATAGAGAATTCTTAGATGAGTTTTCTTCCTTACTATTTTTTTCTCTCTTTTTCTCATACTGATTTATCATACAGAGTTCATTATTTATTTCTACTTTACAGAGCAGTTACAAGGAGGTGAAGATAACAACCTTCAACTAACTAATCAGAGACACCAAGCACCCTCGAGAAATAATTGCTTCTTCATCGAAAAGATTGGGAACAGAGCACCAGATGCATCAAGAATGAATCAGGATTGAGCACCTGGATATAGCTTTCTTTGTCTATATTGAAGAATCAAAGCACTAGGATATAATTGGGATCTCCCGAGATTCACCAAGATCAATTGAGATCTTCTGTAAGTAAGAAAAATCACTTTTCTTTTTAACATAAAATCACTTTTCTTTTTAACATTTCTCCACCTTGAATTTTATTGCTACCAATGACTGCTTCTTCTGAGTTTATTCTTCTGTGATCTGTTACCTTGAGCAACTGTAGGCAGTGCTCAAATTTGGCTTAAGTAACCATTTTGGTCAACATATATGTTGCATTGTCTTCTGTCTGAACTTTTATTACTATGATTATTCCACTCTCTATGTTTTGTCTGATAAAATGTAGCTTCACATCTATGTGTTTAGTTCTTTCATGGTATTGCTGATTTTTAGACAAGTGTATTGCACTTTAACTATCACACATGATGTTTACTGACTGTTAAATGAAGCCACGTTCTTCAAGTATTCCCTTGAGTCAAATTGCATCTTTGACACCTTCAATCATAACTATAAACTCTGCCTCTGTTGTTGATAGTGCCACTATTGGTTGTAGGTTATACTTTCATGAAATTACGTCTCCACCAAGGACAAAAGTAAAACCAGTGAGTGATCTTCTTTTGTCCAAGTCTCCTGCATAATCAGAATCTGCATAGCCATACAACTCTAGCTTTGTAGACTTAGGATGTTTGTAGAGTTGTCCCTTGTTAGGTGTTCCTGTTAGATAATGAAACACACATTTAGAAGCGTTCGACTACGCTTGATGACTTATGAAAATATAAGTTATTACAGCTTTTTAGAATAATGGGACCGAAACAAATGATAAAAGTCCCAAAACACGTATCATATGTTGTAAATACATAATTATTTAGAAATGCACTTTACATGAATTTCATGCCTATTTTTACCCTGTTTTCAATGTCTTAACACATGATTAATAAGAGGGAACTAGTGAATCACAAAAGATCTCGCGCAAGCGTCACGATATAAAAAGTCGTCTGGTGATTATCATCTTTAGGTGAGGAACCACGTCACAACAAGAAAAGTGATTCACTAGAAGACAAGAACCCAGTTGCAGATGATGCGACTTGCTACAGATAGCTTTCAGCGTGCTGCTCTGACATGTTCAGAAGAATAGAAATTTTCCACCAAAAGTTGTCTATAAAAAGACTCCATCCTTGCCATAAGAGAGGAGGCATGTATGGGTCAAAGAGGTTAGACGTCTAGATGGATCAGCCAAGGTCTAGAGAGAGATGGAAAGGAATAGCCTTTCTGCCGTCTGTAAGCAGTAGTTTTCTTCTTCTTCTTCGGTCATACTATAAGTGAGAGCTTAGTGAGTGGTAAAGGTTCCATTTCCCATTCCCCCTAACTTGTATTCATTCTCATTCTTTTATCTTCCCTTTTTTTATTCTTTGTGTAATATTTATACCGTTCATATTGTACAATGGCCGAAGGCCTACATTCTTTATACATATTACATGTTTATACCTTTTCAATCCATCATGTCTCTACTTTCCATTAGTCAATATGTTATTGATAGTTTAGATCGGTGATAAGTTCTTGATAGGAAGTTTTGTTTATCAGTCTTATCGCGTTAGTTGAGTTATTCTCATCACTTGGCCAACGTATGTCGCCAACTACCCGAGAGGGTAAGTAGCAAGGACATGGCTAACGCGCCAAGGAACCCTTCTTTTACAAGATAACTTCTATCACTTGTATCTAAAAAGGTGAACAATTGTTGGCACTAGGCGCCAAGAGGTTGTTGTCCTTAATCGCGAAGTTCTATACATCTCATAGTGCACTCTTCTAAATATATCTCATCTAATTATACTTAGTCATATGGATTCCAAAAGGGGACCATGTGTGGCATTGAATGACTCAGATAGGAGTACGTCTTAATCATAAGTTGGTTAAGTAAGTTATATCACATCAAAGTTATTGCATTGCTTAATCGCATTATAATGCAGAAATTCCTTCACTCTTTCTTGCAGACACAAGTTAGTTCGCAACCCCATTCCACCATCTCATCCCCTCTTTGTAGACTGTTTAGGTTTAAATAAGTAGTTTACTCTTGCATTCTTTATATTTGTTATTCTTTGATTCTTTTATACCGCCTAGATGATAAGTAAATCCTAAAACTAATGTCTTGAATCAATTTTCTCTATGTTCGACCCTAGATCATCCAGGTAAACCTACTGTTTCTCTTTCACTTGGACAAGTAGTAGAAAAACTTGTACTCAACGAGGACTCAGTAGTTATGCGATGAAGAGGTACATAGTGAGTACTTCGCATACATTGATCATGATCAATGACTTATCGCATAGAATTAAAGTAGGAACTACGAAGAAAGAAAAATCCATTTTGCTGTTCCAAAACCTCAAAACAAACGTAGACAAGCAACGCTCTTCTAGGATTTCCCATATATTTGCTCACAAGGCTTGAGCAGTATGCTAGGTCAAGACAAGTGCAACCATTAAATACCATTAGGCTTCTAATTCCATTTGAGTAGAGTACACTCTCCATATTCTTATATTCTTCACTATCTTTAGGTGAATCTTTGGGTGAAAGTTTAAAATGTTGTGCTAAAGGTGTGCTTACTGCTTTAGCTTCAACCATATTAAACTTCTTAAGGATCTTCTTTGTGTACTCACCTTTGCAGACAACTAATTCTCTTGTGGATTTGTTTTCAGTGATCTCCATGCCTAGGATCTTACTTGCTACCCTTAGATCTTTCGTCTTGAACTCTTCGGACAGTACCTGCTTAACTTTATTAATTTCTTCAACATTTTTTCCTACTATCAGCAAGCATCTACATATAGTAGAAGATATATATAATTTCACCATCTAGCTCTTCTCTCAAGTAGACACAAGAATTATATTTACTTCTCTTGAAGTTGATTCCTGTTATGAAGTCATCAAATCTCATGTACCAGCAGTCCATATAAAGACTTTTTCAGTTTACAGACTAGGTCTTTTTGCTTCAAGTCTTCAATGCCCTCAGGTTGACTCATGTAAATGTCTTCTCTAGCTTTCCATATAGAAAGGTTGTTTTCACAGCCATTTGCTTTAACTAGACCCTTACAAACAACAATAGCTAAGAGAATTCGTATATAAGTATGTTTTACTAAAGGTTAGAAGATTTTAGTATAATAAATACCTTATTTCTGTGTAAAAATCTTTTCCACCAACCTTACTTTTTATCTAGTTCCCCCTTCACTAGCCTTCTCCAATTTCTTCTTGAACACTCATTTACATGGAAATAGTTTCTTCTTAGGAGGTAGAATAACTAGAACCCATGTATGCTTCTTATGCAAGGAATCTAATTCTTCTTTGATTGCTTTCTTCCACTTAGATGGGTCAATTGAATTCATAGCCTCTTCATAGGACTTAGGTTCATTACAGTCACTATCCATTACAGTCACTATCATCAAATGAATTTAAAGCATATGAGACATAGTTATTTTAGACGTACCTTGAAGGACGTCTAATTTTCCTTCTCTGTATGTCTCTTGTTAGAGTGTAGTTTGAGAGATCTTCCACATCTTGATCAACTTGAGGAATTTCCTGTTCAGTAGCTGTTCTCTGTGGAATTTCGGTGCTTCTTTCTAGTTGAGCTTCACGAAATTTTTCTCTCTTTGTCTAAAAACTCCACCTTAGACCTAGAGGTATGTTCCTCACGGTCTCTTTCTATTTTACTTGTTTCTTTTCTCTGTTTCATGAAGAATTCCTCTTCTTGAAATATTACATGCTTACAGTGCTCTTTTTAGACTTCAAGTCTCACAGCTTATAGCCCTTAGTACCATCTGGATAACCTAAGAACATGCATTTCAAAGCTCTTGGATCTAGCTTCCCTTGCTTGGTATTTGTATAGACCACACAACCAAACACTCTCAAATTGGATAGGTTTGGTTTTCCTCCACTCTATAGTTCTTCAGGAGTTTTTAAGTAAATAGTGGTGCAAGGGCTACTGTTGATGATATATGTTGCATTAGCTACAGCTTCTGCCCAAAAGTTATAAGACAAGTTTGCTTCTGACAGAATATATCTTACTCTTTCTAATATTGCTCTATTCATGTGTTCAACCACTCCATTATGCAGAGAAGTATAGGGTGTTGTTCTATGTCTGGTAATGCCATTTTCATTACAAAATTGATCAAATGAGTCCCCAAGGAACTCAAACCCGTTATCAGTTCTGAGATGTTTCACCCTCTTTTCTATTTGATTTTTAGCTTTTACTTTCTAGTCTTTTAATTTTTTAAAGGTTTGATCCTTTGATTTGAGTATATAAGTTCATACCTTTCTCAAGTAGTCATCAATCAAGGACAAGAAATACCTTGAACCAGTGAGGAAAGGAGTTCTGGAAGGCCCTCATAGATCAATATGCACATTTCCCAGATGCTCTTGGTGGTACGTTCTTCTTTTGTGAATTTCAACCTCTTGGCTTTATTATAGACACGGTGTTCACAAAAGTTGAGCCTCCTTGTTCCTCTAGTTTTGATTACTCCTTTCTTTAGAAGTTCTTTCAAGCTATTTTCACTTATTTGAGACAGTCTTATGTACCATAACTCTAGCCCTTCATCTTCTCTGCACCGAGCTAGCAAAGCATGATCAAGGGAATGAACATTCTTCACAATATACATGTCATTACTCTTTGGTGCTTCAAGTATTGTCCTTAATTCTCTTAGAATTCTAAGAAAACCTTCTTGCATAGTAACTAAATAGTGCAACATCACCGAGCATCCCCGTATAAATTAGGTTTCTTCTGACCTCGAATTCTTAAGCGAGATTTCTCTATTGTCTTGCAATTTTATCCTCACAATCCCCATTCCCACAACTTTACATTCATGATTATTTCCCATGAATACTGAGCCTTCACCCCATTCTTTATAAGATATGAACCACTTCTTGTTAGAAGTCATATAAAAGGTACAACCCGAGTCAATTACCCAGTATTCCTTATCCTCAGTAGTTCCATTCATGGCCTTCTCATCAGTTGCAGCTAGGAATTTTTAATAAGCAAATGTATCATCTCCATTAGAGAAATTTGTCTTTCTATGTTCCTTTAATCTATAGTGATCTTTAAAGTCTTTCTTCTTTTTGTTAGGACAATTTCTTTTGATGTGGTCTTCTTTATGGCAATGATAGCATTTAAATACTGGCTTTTGCTTGTGAAACCCCTGCCCCTTGATGAGTTTGTTCTTCTTAAAATGATTGCTTTTACCTTTTGAAAACAAGGTCTCACCACTTCCTCAGTTCTTGTTTTCTTATTTAAATTCCAATTCTTTACACTTTATGGCAGCAATGTCTAAGTCTTTAGATATATTATCTCTTCCATACTTTGTGGCAATCTTTGCATCTTTGTAAGTGTCTAGCAGAGAGTTTAGGAGAATTGCAGCTTTACTTCCTTTCCCAAGCTTCTCTTATGTTTGATTAATCTCAGAAGTCAATCTTTTGAATTCAACTAAATTCTCATCCATAGTCTTTGCAAATTCATCTTGAATACGAATAGTCTCTCTCTCAAATAAACTTTGTTAGGAACATCATTTCCTACATATAAGGCTTGTTGTTGATTCCACACATCATGTGACATAGCTTCATCTATTACTTGCCTTAACACGTTGTCTGTTGAATTTAATAACAGGGTTCTGCAAGCAACTTCCTCAATCGTATGTTTCTACTCTGCTGTAAGAGTTACAGCTGGTAGAGATTCAGGATCCTCCAACCCTTTCAAGACCTTTTAATAGGTCAAAATCAACTGAATTTTCTTTGACCACAGATTAAAATCATTATTTCCTTTAAACTTCTTCGATTTCATATTTTTCTACTGCCATTGTTGAAATTATTTTCAAGCTCTGATACCAATTGTTAAAATTGAAAGATGAACTCAAGCACGTGAAGGGTAAAAGAAAGGCACTAACTTGTTTCAACAAAAGTTATTTCTCGACCTTAACTCGCCCGAGACATGTAATTGAAAAGAAAGTATAAATGAGAAAATGATGTGAACCTCTTGTCAAGCAGCGTATCTGATTTCTAGGGTTAGAGAGAAAACGTCTATGGAGATTATGAAGAGTTTCAACAGAAGAACACAACAAAATTATAGTGGTTCAGCTTATTAAAGCCTACGTCCACTTTTGAAGCAGCCATGGAGAGCTTTTATTAATATTCTTCAAGAATCAAAAGTATAGAGTATTCTTAGATGATTTTTCTTCCTTACGTCTTCTTTCTCTCTTTTTCTCATATTGATTTCTCATACATAGTTCACTATTTATTTCTACTTTACATAGCAGTTACAAGGAGATGAGGATAACAACCTTCAACTAAGTAATCAATTTTTCTGTTTGATTTTAGTTGAAGGACCACAGAGTTAAGGAATTTGTAATCAGAGACACCGACCACCCCCGATCAAGAAGTAACTGCTTCTTCATCGTGAAGACTGAGAGTAGAGCACCGGGTGCACCGAGGATGAACTGGGATTAAGCACTAGGATATAACTTGTTTTGTCTATTAAGGAATCAGAGCACCATGATACAACTTGCTTTGTCTATTGAGGAATTAGAGATGAGGATACAACTGAAATCTCCCGAGATCCACTGAGATCTTCTGTAAGTAATAAAATTCACTCTTCTTTTTAACAGATCCTAAGCCTAAGTTTGTGGTTTTTGTATATGTTGTGGTGGTTAGGTAGAAATCATATAGCTTCGACCAAATTTAGTTACTAGCATTGTTTTGGAAGATTCATTAAAGTGGTATGAATTGTTGAATTGTTCCTAATTAAGTTTATGTTTGCGGTGGGGTGGGTGTAAAATCATATAGCTTTGATTTAGGTAATTACATCCTAAGTTTTATTGTTAAACTTGTGAATGTTTGTGTTTATGTTTATAAATTGTAAGCGTATGAATTGCATTTATTCATCAAGTTTAGACTAGGGGCTCCTATGGGTGCGAGTTTATTGATATTTTTATTATTATTATTGTGATTATTGTGATTGTTATGTTTTTTAAGTTTGAATAAGTTCAATTTTTCTATGAGATGCAGTTGAAGTTATGGATTAAGTTGTGTTTGGAGATTAGTTTTTAACATTGGGTTGATAGTTTGTCTTACGTTTAATTTTAATCTAATAATGTGCACTAATATCTCAACTTCATTAATTTGTAGGTAACTTTGATGCTTTGGAGGTCTCTTTTAGAGTCACAAGCTCACAACATGTCAACACACTTCTCTTATGTGATTCAAGATATAGTACTTTTGTGCACCATTGAAGTAATTATAATCAAGTTACTATAGATAATATGTAAATAATAATACACTTCTCTATATATAGCAATTACTATTTTCAACGATTTCGGTTAATTTGAATGTATGTAGAAACACTTCTATTTTGCTCCATTAGTGATTTAGGGTTCATATGTTTAGGTCACAAAGACTAAAATTAAAGAAATAATGACACGCATACACGTGCATACACGAATATTAACTTTGGGTGGCGGCCTTCAATGTCGAGAGTTAGAAAATTCTTCCAGTTATTCATTTTCATGCCAGCATAAATAGGATCTCCAACTAAGATTTTAACTATTCCCGGCATTATGTTAAGACTCTCATGATCTGTTTTGTAGCTATCTCCCAAAGAAAGTTGAACATTAGAAAAATGTTCTTTATTTTTCGTGTAGGGAGAAATTAAAAATATATATATATAAGATAAAAAGTGTTCTATTAATTTTAAAGTCAAACAAAACTTTAACTAGTGATTACTACTTTTTAAATCTTGCGACACATATGTTTTAACTAATCTCAATCTCACTTCCAGAAATCAAGGTTCAACTTTGAACTTAAAAAATATTCTAATCATTAATTAGGGTGGTAGGTTTTGTGGACTAACTTTTTGGCAAAAAAAAAAAAATCAAAACCTACAAAAGCTAGGGGGTTAAGCCAAAAAAGTTTCTTTAATTTATCAAAAAAGGACACATGGCCCTCTCTCTATTTTCCTAATACATGCATCCTCTCAAACTTAATTAAAACCTCTATACAACAATTCATTGAAATATGAATATATCATCACTTTCTTACTTTATATTCATTGAATTTTTTTTGAGTTTTAATTATTAGTCGAGTGATATGAACCCAAAACATGTCATGCTTATGAATGTACGTAGATTCTGATTTGATATTAGAATCTAGAGTTGAATGGGACATAAACTAAAAATTATGTTATTGAATTTTAAGAAAATTATTAATTATTAATGTGTCTATATTTTAGGGAAACTTAACTTAAAATTTAAAAAAAAAAAAATCAAAACTTTTATAATTGATTAATTTATCACACACACATATAGTTGACAGACATCATCACAATTCATTGGAAATTATTAAAACATGTCATAAATGTGCAGATGACATCAAATTTCAATTGTGTTGACTTGTGCACATTTACTAAACTAAAACTATTATTGAATATTGAAATTGTTCATCAAAGAGTTTCTATGAAATTTGGACAAGCTAAAAAATTAATTAATAACATTTCATAAGATTTTCAAAGTAAGTGAATTTATCATATATATAAAAGGTTGACCTTCTTTTTCAATTAGTTCTATAATAGTTGATTTCATTTTCAATAAAAAAATTTCTTTAAAATTTGAACCAAATTTACTTTTTTTGAAAATTATATCTTATATGCTTTTTTTTAGAAGTAAACTTATCTTTAAGGATTCAACTATAACAAGTTATTTGTTCATATATGCTTAAAAGAGACGAGATTATTATATTCAACAAAAGTATTAACCATTTTAAATACTTTTTAATTAAGTTATTTTTTATCATTTAAATCTTATTATAAATAGTCTTACAACAACACAATATACAATACCTTAGTTACAATATATTTCAACATATTTAAAGTAATGATCAATTCTCACATACATATCCTAAATGTGTATTATTTGTCACATACGAGGCATTGTATGAACTTCTATTACTCCTTAACTTAGCGACTTTATTTAAAAATTCGACTTATATAGTTAATAATTAATTTGAATATACATGCTCTTAAAATCAAGTCTTAAGCAACACTCTTAATAAATCTTCCCTTTTATGAGTTCAACCATGCATTAATGTCAACAATATGCATCACAAAACAAGGCCCCTACAATCATCTTCTTCACTATGTAATGATCCACAGAAAGGCAAGTTGGTATTATTCTCTTACTACTTTTCGAAACCAATAACCCTAACCTTTGTTCATTGATTGTGATTTGTGAGAGGATGGTCCCAATTTTAATAGTGAGGAGAAGGAAATAAAAACAATAACCCAATGTAAGAAAGATGTAGATAAATGAAATAATAACCCAACTTTTTTAAACAAGTTTTACATTTTTTCTTTTTGCTTTCGTGGTATCGTGAAATTAGATCAATATTAAGTTCATGTAAGTTGGGATCTCACTTTCCCTCTCTCTCCTATAGCTTCTCTCGCTCCTTTAAGTTTACGATAGATTTTTATAATAACACGACAAAATAAAAGAATAACGGTTAATATTTATTTACAAATATTTTAGTAATAGACTATAATAGCGTCTTTTAACATTTACATTTTACTATATTTATAAATATTTTTGTTAATTTAAAAAAAACACCCACAAAAAGAGACATTATTAATTTAAATACATATAAAATAGTTTGAAAAGAAAGTGTAAAGTTGAATGCAGATCATATAAAAGTTTAAAATTGAAATGGATGCCATTTTAATTGTTGAAGAAAAAAGAATAATGTGAAGTAAAGTATAGAAATGAAAGGGAAGAAAAAGAAAGAAAGAAAAGAAAGTGAGGATGTTGGAGATGGTGTAGTCAATTCTATTGAAGAAGCACGCCATCCAAAATCATGAGTGGGAAAGAAAAAGCCCACACACAACCAAGCTTTTCAAGACATCAATACTCCCTTTTTTCACATCACCCCATTTTTAATTTATTTATTTATTCAAACTGCATTATTAATTCCAACTAATTTTTTCTTTTTTATATATATATATGTATATATTAATCCAAAACACCTAAAATCTTGTCTTTTCTCTCTCTCTACAAAGTCATCGCCGCCGTGATGGTCGCCGGAGCACGAGATACTAGACGGTTGTTCCTCCTTTTTCTTGCCTTTTAATTTACAGACTTTGTCTTTAACCACCTAATTCACTAACCCTATATATATTACCAGCTACCATCTACCAAATTAATATTACACCTCTTTCATAATTAATTTCTATACATATCAAATTTTATGGTTTTAATTTGTTTGTTAACCTTGTACTACCACTAAACTCAAAATCTAATTTGTTGTTAACAAACACAACACACCTTATAACTTCAATTAATACCATATTAAAATAATATGATTGTTGGTATTTCTCGTGCAATAAGATTATGATATCCACGTACACAAGTTGATTATAGGTGAATGGTCCCTTAATTCTCTAACTTTCATATATATAGGACAAGACGTACATTATTATTCCCTCTTCAACTTTTATTGTGGTAGACTATATATTTGTAAGGAATCGGAGAGAGAGTTGATAATTTATTTAAAGAAAAAAAAATACATATTATTACTTCTTTTCTATCTAAATTGACCCAACCACTATCTACACTTGTTAAGTGGTGAAGCTGATAAAAGAGGACTTGCAATAAAATTATTAAATGAGGTTGGTCACAATATAATATAATATAATTGCAACACGTACTTATTCCAACACCCTTCATGCAATTTTAATATTGTTTAATTTGTGTTCTAAAATAGTTATTGTAATTTGATTATATTTTGAGAAGTTTTTAATAATGATGATTTTGTACTTAAAATGTGGTTGTCTCTCAATTGTCGTTCTATCTAATTGTTGTTTTAGCGTGTCTCTAAAAAAAGCTAGTCATCCATGCAAAACTGTCACGTACTCTTTCTTTTTTTAATCACTAACTGTAATTTTCAAAATGAGACAAAGTTGGCAGAAAAAGGAAAGGAAAAGTGGTGAAATGGTCAAAAAAGAAGAAACCCAAAAAGAAGTTGTTGGGTAAATTTTCAACTTTGTGTTTTTCCTTTTGGTTATTTTGTTGTTTTGTTGCATGGAGTTTTTTTTTCTTTTGTTTTTTCTTCAAATATATAATACTGTTTGTAGTTGCAGATTTTTCCATAGCGAAAAACACAAAAGTGTTTTTGTAATATATTTATTGCTAATGAGTGGTTGTTTTCAGGTAGCTTTGCCGGCCGGAAGACTTTAGGGTTTTGTTTAATTTTAAGTATAGAAGAGAAAAAGAAAGAAGCCTTTTTTTTTCTTCATAAAAGGTGATGTAAAATAGAGGGACAAAATTCTAGCCTTTTTTCTTACAAACTAGACAACTAATCTAAATGGTTGGACATTTTCGTCGTCTTTCATCCTATATTCTTTTAAGTATGCAAGGATCTCAAACGTTTTTGGCTATTAAGATACTTTTTTTAATTGAGGTCTGAGTTTCAATCTTATCTCACTTTATAATCTAGGCAAAGACATGAATGCAAAGATTTTTTTCATGGATCGAGTTTAGCCACTAAAATTTTGTAGAAATAAAATTAAAATGTGGCATAATTTAGGATAAAAATGTTTTTTACACAAAGAAGTAATTTCAATTTTTACTATGTTTTTTAAAAATAAACAATGAATAATTAAGTTGTTACTATTATCATGTTTTGAGATTGAGACTTCAAAAATCAACAAAAGCAAAAAGAAATTATATATTTATTATTATTTCACTTGTTTGGTAACAATTTCGTTTCTTCTTTTTTGTTTAAAAAATTAAGCATCATATTTATTATCCTCCTCATTTCAATTGACATCTTTATCAAGTGCAATAGTTGATTACTAGATAAATTCCAAAAACAAAAACAAATTTTTAAAAGTTGTTTTTCTTAGCTTTCAAATTTTGACTTTGATGACTTTTTAAAAGATAGATAACAAAAAAAAAAAAAAAATTGAGTCGGTAGAAACAAAGAAAGTAAAATCTTGAAACTACAAAATAAGTAGTGTACTAATCAGTTTGATATAACGTAAGAAAGTAGAAACACTTATGATCCTATCACCTCCTGTTTAATTTTTCTTGTTCATATGAGGTACAATCAACTTTGAATAACATAACACATTATATTATATATATGGAAATAAAAAAGAAAAAGTGGTACTCATCACAATTAATTAAAAAAGTAGACACACTTGCTAACTCTTGTCAACATAACTTCAGTGGTCTAATCGCAACTTAATTATAAGCATCGAATTTAAAACATGTTAGCAACAAAAAAAATAGTAAAGTAATTAGTATGAGTATATGACATGCAGGTAAGCTGGACGTGTCTCAACCCTTCAACTTGGAGGTTAACATAGACTATTATCACACCCTACAAAAATATCTACTTCCCTTTTCAAAAAACTACTTATACTTTTTCTATTTAAAACATTAAATTTAGGTTATTATAAAGTGAAATAATATTATTATTTATGTTAGCTTATTACAAAATAATAAACATGTCTTGTCAACTACTTGTTATTTATGTAACCCGCAATAAAATGTTAATAATAATATCTTAGATTAATATATATTATTAAAGTCCAAATTTAATAAATGACTGTTTTTGTAAATTTGAAAACTAAAACAATATGGTTTCATCAATAATTTAACCTCATATAACTTGATTGAGTCCTTGATGTTCACTAAAATAATTTCAATTTCGTCAGTAACATATAATGAACGATGACACCAAATATATATATATGTGTGTGTATATGTGTATGTATATATATATGTATGTATGTATATTATATTACCTTAATAAAATAAATAAATGAATAATACTTTGATGGCTATCTACAAAAATAATAATAATCACAATAAGTCCCTACCAACTTCACTAAACACTATCTAATAAGTATAAAAACTAATTCCATCAACTATATATATATATACAGGGGTGCTATATTAAAATAATAATAATAAATAATGATTGAGTACAATGTCTTTGTATTTAAGTTAACCTAAATGTTGAATTCGACTGTTCGATAATTATATTATTTAGATTTTAGCTATTTTTTTGTATTTTGTAACTAATTTCCTAAACTAGGAAAAAACATATAAGACGTCGATTGTGTCCATATGTTATTGTGATATTTTAAGCAGTTAATTTTGAATGGCATAGGTGTTTGAGATGCAATATCTACAAATAATTAATGAATCTATTAAAAATATAACATTGAATAATTGTTGAGAATATTAGTTTTCAAATGTTTCTGGTTTATTCAATATGAATGCCGCGTAGGCCGACTCAAGAACTAATTATAATTGGATTTTGAATTGTCTGCTAAATATTTCACTGCCGGCCTATGTGAAATATTTGGCTTCAATCAATGAATTCTAGGGGATGAAGAGGATACTAAAAAGGATGTCCAATGGATAGGGATGTTTTGGATATCCCTACATAACTCAAGTAATATTTTAAAAAAAAAAACTAATTATAATTGATAATAATTTTAGGCGTAATTTATAATATGATCAAGTGTATATCAATATTTAAAAATATTGTAAATTTAGTAAAGTGTTATATATTTATATCCTCTATCAGTAATAGACTTCTATTATTAATAGACTTTGACAAACATTTTTATATTTGATTTTTTTTTTAAATGTTGCTAGAATTTGAATCTAGTATTATAGTCTTCAATTAAGAGTGTATAAACTTATTACATTATATTAAATTAAAATGGAAAGTTAAAAGAAACTTAATTACTAGACATTATTTTATGGTTTAAAGACCTATTAATTAATTTCTATATTTGTATCTATATTTTTCTTCATGCAATTATTTTAAAGATTGTTTCAAAAATAGAAAAAGGTTGACAAACTATTTACAGTTCATAGAACATTAGTACTAAAATACAAAATTCATTACACTAGATTTTTTGTATGAAAGTGTAAATATTTTGTCAAATATTTTATTTTTACAATTTTTCTTATTTTTTATAATAATTTTAAATTTTTGTTTTTCTTTTTCCTCCTACTAAATTCGAGTATATAAATCTACTATTTCTTTTATTAGAAACAAAATAGAGTGAGTACTCCTAGAGATGGGAGGTTGAATCTGCCATCTTGCACACTTAGTGTACAACAAAAATGTTGAAAATTTACATTATATATTTTTTTTCTGAACGGATCAATTTGAGTATATAGATAGATAATGGATTATCTTCATTTAAAAACTTCAATTATACATGAAGTAATCAAATGTCATATTGAACTTAGTTTGACAGTAATTGATATAATATATTTTTTTTCTCGATATAAGAGGTTTGATCTGTCATGTTATATAATTATCGTACTTAAAAAAATAACTTTCTCAGCAAGAAAAATCAATTATAGCTTTTGGCATTATCTTATAGTAGACAGAATATCCCTATACACTTCAAAACAAAGTCTCTTGTTTGGGAAACATTAATAAATTCATTTATGATAACCTTCTCAATTCCATGCATCCTTTTTCAGGAACACTCTTCCTCAATTCCTTCATTCATAGATATTAAAATAATATATTGCTTCTAAAATTTAATTGACCATGCATATCTTTATCTCTATATCTAAATATACACTCTAATAAATATTGGCTTTGTTTGGTTCTTTATTGACAAACATATATAACCCTCTATATATGTGCTATAATTATATGACATTGAAATGATTCTTATTCATAGTGCATTTATTATATTATAGTCTCTTTAGTCGTGTCAATCTACTTTCATTGACCCTATTATAGTTTTGTTGAGTTTTTCCTAAGAAAATTAATGAGTTGGTTTTTAATTAGAATCTACTTTTTTTTTAATTAAAAAAACTACTACTAAAACTTTTTTAATCAAAATTTTGAAAATAAGTTGATTTGAGTGTCAACTTTGTACATATGATTATTGAGAGTGTTATCGAGTTATATAAACAAAATAAGTATTTCTTTATGATCTGTGTATATTTGTAAGTGTTTGAACCAATTTACGCGAATTTAATGCTAAAATAAAATAAACAAATTGATGGTATACAAACTAAAAATAAATATCATTTTGTTTGATGCCTCATATTAATTAACATGTTATAAAACATATAAAGATGGAGGGTATATATTACTTAATTTAGTTTTCTAGTCTAAACTGCATACTCTTTATTAACATACAATCCATTTCAATTTAGTAATTTACCCCCAAATATTAACAAATAAGTAATTTTTTTAGGAAAAAAATGTTATAATTTCAAATATATAGATGAGTTGTTGTTTAAACTTAAATATTATTTGTGCATTAAATGAGACAAATGTTCGTTACTACGATAGGTTGAAAAAAATATATCTTACTATTTCCTTTTGATCATATTACTTAACCAAAAAAAAAATGTACATTTAAAAATTGTACGAGCACATTTGTAAATTAAAATAACATATGATGATGTATCAAATAATAAATTATAGTCGGATATATTATTAGGGTTTTAGATGTTCCCTTTTAAAACTTTAGCGTTTTTTATTTTTACATAGAAAATACGACAAAAGGAGGACATTTGTGGAAAAAGCAAACAAAAAGGAAGATGTGGTGAGAAGTTGATAAATGAAATTGGAAGCAAAAAGCTAGAAGGCTATGAGTTTATTAGGGTTAGTTCATTAAAGTTTGTAGGAGGACTTCATTAAATTTGTATAGGGAGTTGTAGGGATTTGCATCAAATTCATCACTTTCTTCTTTCCTTCCTTCTTTTAAAATATAACATCTTAATTGCAAAGCAAACTTTTCTTCTTTTTTTTCTTGACTTTCTTTTCCCAATAATAAGTTTTAGAGTTAATACTAATTATTTATATGGACAAAAAAAAATATTTCTTTCTCAAATCCAATTTCATTTTTAAGTTTTATGGTTTTTAAAATGGAGTTTGTTTTCTTCCAATGTTCAAATTTCGTAATTGAATGCTCAAATCTGATGAATGAATACGAGAATGTGTAGTTAAATTTTGATAAAAGAAAATACTTTTAGAAAGCATGTAACAAGATAAAGAAACTTGTGGATGTACAGTAATATTTATAAATTTAATTTTTAAGAATAAAAAATTACAAAAATAGTTACAAACAAAGTTAACCTTAATTGAAATTAGAATCAACGGAAGATGAAAATAATTTAGGTTTAGTTAGATTCTTAAGTCTCCATTTTTCTAAAATAGTTGGGTTTGAATTAATATTATATGAAACTATACCCTTAAACTTTTGGTCTAATTGGGCTTCAAGACTTTGAAAGTTAGGAAAAGTTTCACTTGTAACTATGAACATTGACATTTGTCCTTAAAGAATATCGTACAACTTTAAAATGTTTCCAAAACAAGTTTGTTTTCCTTTAAACAAAATTTGATATTGAGCCTAAGTTGGCTAACATTACACAATAACAACTACTATGTAAATATATTAATAAACATATATATGTATGTAAATACATGTATTTTGTTATTGTTATAAAAAAAAAAAAAGGAATACATCTCAATATCAAAGAGACATCAATCCCATTCAAAATCAAATGTAATTTGAAAGCAACATATGTTTTTTTATAAATAAAAAAAAGTAAAGAAAATATAAAATTAGAGAAACATCTAAGAAATCCTATTTTAGAAACTTCACTTGAGCAACCATAGAATACACTCATTACTGTTTATCACTAGTTTTCATTCTCAATAAAGCCCATGTATATAATTAGTGATAAAATAGAACTTAATCGATAAATAAAATAATGATTGAGCATGTTAAAAAAGAAAAATCAAGAGTAAAATGATATGAAACCGTTGAACCACAAATCTAAGAATCATGTTGAAAAAACAAGACTCGAAAAATTCAAAGCTTAACATGATTAATCCAAAATCATGTTGGGTCTTAACTCCTAAGATACCCTAGATTTCTTGTAGCTCTCATCAACCATCCATCACTTCACATCCAAGACAAATAGATCAATCTTTACTTGAATAATAAATGCCCCAAATATTCATCTATTTATTACAAGAACACATAATGCATAATATGCTTAAAAGCTCTCAAAGTTACAAATCCTACATACAAATCTTAATAGCTTTGTATAACCTCAAAATGAAACAACATTTCAGGAATTGTAACCATAACTTAAAATTTTGGATCTTTCTCCAGATCCATATAGTTTATCGAATCGTTACTTAAAACTTAGAAACTATAATTACAATCCAACATAAAAATATTTGTGCATTTTTTACGTATATTTAATTAAATAACGAGAACTTTGTTTCACGTTTTACTTGGAATGATAAAAGTGACCCATCGTTAAGCTATAAATATTATGTCAAATTGAAAGATAAATTTTAAGTTGGTATCTAACTAAATTGTTGTTTTCATGTGAATGGTAAAACTTTCCACATAAAACTTCAAAACTTTTCAAAGTTTATAAGAACATCCAAAAGCAATCCAACATTTCAAATTGTTATACTATCAAATTTCATAACTTCTATGACATTCCCAACAACCTAACTAAATTGCATACATTAATCTAACTTCAACATTCACAATTGAGTTTGTCGATCTCAGGCAATGAGCGCCCTTGAGAACGAGAACAGGCTCTTCAACCTAGTTGCATATGATCAGTGGGGCTGGGGTATTTTTTTCTTTTTCATTTTTTTTATATGTACATGAGCTTATTTAGAGATTACAAACAAATAGGCTTCCTCTTTCATCACCTTTTGGTTCTACTATTCACATGAATGAGATAATTTACAAGTTCTAACGTCACAAAGCAATGTTGTTTTTTAACTTGAGTAAACAAGATGGTGACTGAATCCCTGACTGAAGGCAACATCACTACACATGATGATCCTTGAAGAATTGAAAACCATTTCAGCGTCCTCAAGGGCTAATCCATGAAAACTCGGCAATGCAATTCCTTCTAAGAGATACAAGTCGACAAATGGCACCAAAACTGTTTTGATCAAAGTTGCCAGTGTCTTCTGCAGAATTTTAAGAACAAAGAAAGATGAATGGCTTTATTATTAAACTACCATGATTTAGTATGTTACCAATTGTTTTCACAACAATTTGCACAAGATCTCGAGTTTAATGAATCCTTCTTCATGACTTTATGCTGAATTTAATGTTGAAGATTTTGTATGTAGTGATTGTACCTGAATTAGATATAGTCGGATATGGCCAATCTTGCTCCATTTCAAAGCCAATGTAAAGTCTTCCATGGTAACATGACCAACCAAATTCTTTTCCAAAATTTTTGGAAAAAAAGAGGCAGTAATTTCCTGATCCAACAATAAGAAGCAAAAGTTACTGACGAATTGAGATAGACCTAAATCTAAAAGTCTCATTACAAACAACAGGCCTGACCAGTTCTTCTTGTGTATGCTTCCAGATATATGTAACTGAAGACATGAACCACAAACTAAAGGCTTTGGCACGAGCTTACCAGTGAGATACAAGCAACTGGAATAATTTCACTGGTGTCTCGGACATTGATTATCATGTCAACATGAATGGTAGCAGAGATATCTTTGTCTCGCAGTCTCAAGATTGGTGGAGAGGAGGCGGAAATATTTAGGACAATATCGTCATCTGGATACTGCTGGTAGAGTCGAGGAATAACCCACTTCCATGCCGCAGTGTTCAAAAGGTGCTGATCAGGAATATGATCCACAATCCAGTGCATATATTCCTGGCAACAAGATAACTGTTAATACAATCACTTCTTGTTTCGTTCGGAATGATGGAAGGGTGAATTCATGGAAAGTAAACATTGTAATCAATTAACCTTAGATCAATTGGCTTTAAAATAAAAGTTGAAGATTATTGTACGGTCTAAGTGATGAGTGATGTGATTTCAAACTTGGTATCGCAGGGAGGGAAAAAAACTACGGGAGAGATCATCTGTGAAAACTTACTTGAAAAATAACTTGTGAAGCAGAGTTGAGGACACGTTCATGTAGAGAGATCTCAATCATCTTAGCAGAATCTTTGCAGTAGACAGAGCCTTTCGTTTCATCATGGACATACTGTAGCAAAAGAGAAACATTAACGAAAGAAGCATGTATGAAAAAGTAGGAGTCTTCATGTACAAGAACTCACTTTAAAGGGAGCTTGTGAAGCAGAGTTGAGAACATTGTCGTGTTGCGATTTTCCGTAGGTGGAATCTTCAGTTTCTCCTTGGTTGTAGCTAAGAACTAATTTCTTGTAAGAAGGGCTGAATAAACCATTGATTTTAAATTCAATGGAAGAAGAGGATAACACTGGGCTCCCCACAAAAGTGATATTAAGCGCAGCAATATCAGCTATGGGAATTTCTTGAGGAAATGACTGCAATGACGAGTCAAGCTTTACTATCCCTTCTTTTAGTTTTTTGGAAATGTTATCTTCAACTGTCGACTCTATTTTCCCTTCAAAAGCATCGACCACCCTGAAATGAAAAAAAAAATATGCCCCCAACTGGTTTTATACCTCAACATGCAGAAAGATCAAGCAAAGCTTAGTGTCAATCATAAGCATTTCGTTTTCTACTTTGTCAAATTTTATCACATTTCTTCAAAGCTCCCACCAGCAAGCCAAAAGAACTAAAACAAAACGAAGATGGGCTTGGAAATTTTGAATCTTTTGAAGGGAACTTTCAATCCTACACAGGAAACTAATAGCTCTCAACATCCTCAACTGAGATACCATAACTATGAAACATGGCATAGCAAGATATCCAGTTTCAATGCACAAGAGTCAGGGCAGGCAACCTGAAACAGAACAGATTTCATGAAAGACAGAAGAAGAGCATAGTTTTTGGTTGTGTACCCTTGGTAAAGCCAAGACGCTCCACCGTGCAAATGTATGGAGATTGCTTCGACATTGCATCCGCATTCTAAAAGAGTCACCTCAAGAGTTCCATTTTGTTGATTTAAGCTTACAGTTAGGCCTATATTCATACCATCAACCTAAAAGTCAAAATCCCCCAATAAGAGTTCAATAATGATGAAAATACATTGCAAGAGTTATTTGTTATAAATTACTGCAAATTGAAATGCAAAGCATCTCAGAAATCTTGAGCAATCAATTAGCAGAGCCATCTTTTCCACATTGTTCAATTTTATTTCTTTTCCTAATTAACCATGCTGAGTGTTCTATACCATAAAATCCCACCCTTGTAGGGGTGTGTGTCCTGGTGGTAAGAGTTAGTGGTGTTTGGAGATGTGCAAATCAAAGTATTGAGTCCAAGCCGGTAGGTAAGTTATGATTTAAAAAAATATGGCAAAATACACTTTTGGTCCATGAAGTTTGAAGTAGATGTCCATTGGGTCACTAAGATTTCATAATGGGCACTTTTAGTCCCTAAAGTTTGAACAATGGTTTTAAATAGCCCCTAGATTTGACCGTTAGTTGACTTAATAGATTACTGATTGGGCCATTAAGTGTTAAGGTGGATTTGCTTAGTTGTCAACTTTTAGTTGAAGTATTGGGCATTTATTAGGTTAAAACTTGAGATAAAAATTTAAAAAAAAAAAAGAAAAAAAAAACCTTGTTTTAGAAAATAAAGACTTTTATCTGTCGTTTAGTTTCCTGAATCTTCCTCTTCCTTCAACAAACCACTTGTTTTGCCCATGTTAGGCCACCCAATATATCGCAATATAGAAGGAGAGGGAAAAAGGAGAGTGCACTTGTGATGGGTAGTGTGGCTGCTAAGGCCCATCCACAGTTAGTTAGGAGGGAAAGAGAGGTTTAAATAGCGAAGGGATTGGTGAGTGAGGGGAGGAGAATTGTATGAATCATTTGTCTTTTCCTTGAAAGGAAAGGCAGAGGGAAGGGTAGTTCAATCTTTGTTCTTCTTAAGCTTTTAGTTCTTATTCAGGAATTGGTACATACCAATTCCCTTGTAATTCAGAAAAACTGGTTTCATTGTAGAAGTTGCCCACGGAAGAAACTTCTAATTATGGAGTAAATTATGGAGTAATCTTGGGCTCTGGCTCGGCAGTAGAAGGGAAAGGAGTGTGTGAAGGAGTGGAGTTCGTGATCGGGGAATGGAAGGTAAAGGACGGTTTTCTACCCCTAGAGTTAGGGAGTAGATGTAATTCTGGAAATGCAGTGGCTACATTTGTTGGGGGTAACGAAGGTGGACTGGCGGAACTTGACCATGATGTTCAATCAAGGAGACCAAAGTGTGGTGCCGAGGGGGAATCCTAGCTTGACTAGAGATAGGGTGAGTTTGAAGAGCATGATGAAATCGTGGTCTCCTACAAACCAAGGTTTTTTGATTGAGTGTAGAGCTATGGAAGGGGGATAACGTTTGCTGAGTTGTATGAAGTTGATGAGGTACCTATGGTGACTGAATCGATTCCTGGGCTATTGTCTAAATTTGAAGATGTGTTTGATTGGCCAGAGGATCTTCCCCCAAGGAGGAGTATTGAGCATCAGTTAACGTCAGTCATACCGCTTATCAGCAAAAAGAAGAGATGGAGAAGCTGGTGGATGAGATGTTAGAATCAAAAGTTATACAACCAAGCACCAACCCATATTCAAGCCCTGTTTTATTGGTGAAGAAGAAAGATGGCAATGGGAGATTTTGTCTGGATTATCGGGCACTAAATAATGCGACAATTCCAGAAAAGTTTTCCATACCGGTTGTCGAAGTATTGTTTGATGAATTAAATTGGGCTAATATGTTCAAGATTGATTTGAAGGCTGGCTATCATCAAATAAGAATGAATCCAGGAGATGTGGAGAAGACAACTTTTAGGACTCATGAAGGCCATTATGAGTTTCTAGTAATGCTGTTTGGTTTGACCAATGCTTCATCCACTTTCCAGTCTTTGATGAACACAATCTTTAAGCCCTATATGAGATTTGTTTTGGTATTTTTTGATGACATACTGATTTATAGTCAGAACTTAGAAGACCATTTGCAACATCTGGAGGTGGTGTTAGAGATCTGATGTAATTCAAATAGCTTAAACCTACTGCCTTACTAGTTACTCTTATAGTTTACTGTTATAATTGGTACAACTACTTCTTTAGTTACTAAATAACTAACTTGTATTACATTTTCCTCAATAAATAAACATCTCCTATCACATTGAGAGATAAGATTTAATTCAAACAAAAAGATTAGGCTTTGGTTACACACCAATTGGTATCAGAGCACCATAAAGCTCTTAGGTCCATAGCTGTCCGACGAGTAAATCCGACAGCGGCGGAGCATCCTGCTTAGAACCAAGAGGCTGGATATAACTCTCGTCCTCTCTCCAAGAACCACCTTGTGACGCTTGCTGTCCTTGGAGGCTTCGGTGGAGGGAATACAAGCAACGCTTCAAGAAGTCATACAACGGCTAGAAAGTTTAGCTCCTCCTCAAATAGTATATGAAGAACGTCAAGAATTTGTTCAAGAATGGGGGCAGCGAGGCATTCGAGGGGCTGGACTTCAAAGAGTGGGGCGAATCCTCAAGAAAGAAGGTTTGAAGTGCAAGAAAGAAGAAGACCAATTCAAGATTATCAAGAACTCCCTCCAAGAATTCAAGAATACTACCAAATTCATCAAGAAAGGAAGTTTGAAGCTCAAGAACGTAGGAGAACTAATCAAGAGTATCGAGAAGTTTACCCAAACTCTTTCAAGATTTTGCAAGAATGGACTACTATCAATCAAATAAGATGTATAAGGAAAAAACCAGCAATTGGTAGACAAGAAAATCAATTTTACTTCCATAAAAAATGTTGGAGTTCTAATTCAAGTGATTTGGAAGAAGGATTTCAACATTCAAATTTAGGCCATGCTCGATTTTCTCAAAGAACCTATCATTATCCAAATTGGAAATGTGATGGACTCCGATGATGTTTCTAAGGCAATTTGGGACGGAATAAGTAGGCGACAATATCAAAAAAATGGCCCAACGATCCAATCAAACCCATTTTTCAAGAAATCCACGTTCATTGGGCAAAATGACTCAACATGTAGATCAACTATCAATTCATTTGCAAGAGTACAAGACCGAATTGATTTCATATACAAAAGAAAAAACAAAGGAATCACGGTTGGAAAATTTTCAAATAGAAAATCATGAAGATAAAATTGAAGAACGAGAATTTGAAAATGTTGATTTGGAAATGGACACAAGTTAAGAAAAATCCAACGAAGAAGATGAAAAAGAAGTATAAAACACCGAGCAAAAATCAACCTAGAACACTGACACATTGGTTGCAGTGGAAATGAATCTTCAAACCATCGAAGAACTTGAAGCGAATGATAAAGAAAATGTGATTCTTGAAGGATTTTTTTCAAAAGCTAATTCTTTTCAAATTGATTCTTTGAATATGGTTTTACGTGAGATTGAAGGAGACATCTTTTTTGGGTTTACAACCGATGGAGAAGTTCATCTTTTAGTGGCCATATGTGATTTTTTGTCTCGATTTTATCCCTTCGATCATAATATTTTTGTTCAAAACGTAGGAGGTTGGTTTGGTCATACTCCGTTGCTTCAGATAGATTCCAACTTACATGACAACCCCAACTCAAGGACGAGTTTGATGCTCAGGGGATGGAATGATGCAATTCAAATAGCTTAAACCTATTGCCTTACTAATTTACCGTCATAGTTTACTATTATAATTGTTACAACTACTTAGTTAGTTACTAAATAACTAACTTGTATTACATTTTCCTCAATAAATAAACATCTCCTCTCACATTGATGAAATAAGATTTGATTCAGGAAAAAAGATTAGGCTTTGGTTACACACCAAGATCCCGAGGGAAAATGAATTATATGCAAACATAAAGAAATGCAACTTTGCTCGGGCAAGAGTAGAATATTTGAGGCATATTGTTCGAGAAAATGAGTGAAAGTTGACCTGAAAAAAATTAGAACAATAAAGGAATGGCCAATAAAGACAAATGTGTGGGAAGTGCGGGGATTTTTGGGTTTAATTGGTTATTATCGGTGATATGTTCAAGATTATGGTAATGTGGCTACCCCTTCGACTCAATTGTTGAAGGCAGGAGCTTACCAGTGGACGAAAGAGACTCAAGAAGCTTTTGAGAAATTAAAGAATGCTATGATGACGTTGCCGGTGCTAGCATTACCTAATTTCAATTTGCCCTTCGAGATTGAAATTGATGCATCTAGCTATGGGATTGGAGCAGTGTTGATCCAAGTGAAGAGGCCAATTGCTTGTTTCAGTCACACTTTGTTCATAAGGGATCGAGCTAAGCCGATTTATGAATGGGAGTTAATGGCAGTAGTGTTAGCTGTGCAAAGGTGGAGACCATATTTGTTAGGGAGGAAATTTGTGGTAAAAACTTATCAACGATCTCTGAATTTTTGTTGGAACGAGTTATTCAACCTCAACATCAAAAATGGATCACTAAGTTGTTAAGGTTATTGTTGGTGATATATAATTAAATTTGCCTTCAACCACTAGCTTAAGCTTTTGGATAAATTGGTGGTTTAATATAGTATCAGAACAAGTGGTCCAGGGAGGTCCTGTGTTCAAGCCCCTGCATTGTCATTTCCTCCCCAATTAAAATCGATTTCCACTTGTTAGGTCTTTCAAATATTTCAAGCCCACAAGTGAGGGGAGTGTTGGTGATATATAATTAAATTTGCCTTCAACCACTAGCTTAAGCTTTTGGATGAATTGGTGGTTTAATAGTTATACGTCTGAAGTAATCTATAAACCGGGGTTGGAGAATAAGGTTGCTGATGCACTCTCTAGAATGACTTCAATACATTTAAATCAATTAACGGCTCCTGCTTTGCTGGAATTTATCATAATTAAAGAAGAGCTGGAGAAGGGTCCACGGCTGAGTGAAATAATAGAAGAATTGAAGAAGAATGAGGAGTGTGTGGCTGACTTTTCTTTAGAGCAGGGTGTGTTGAAGTACAAAAGCAGAGTGGTGATTACTCAGCGTTATTACCCACTATATTACATACTTATCACGATTCTGTGTTTGGTGGGCATTCAGGATTTTTTAGGACTTATAAACGGCTGATGGGAAAGTTGTATTGGGAAGGTATGAAGGGTGATGTGAAAAAATATTGTGAGAAATATGTCAGCATCATAATCCTTGGCGTTGTCTCCAGCAGGCTTATTGATGCCTTTAGAGATTCCGGATGCTGTATGGAGCCACATATTTATGGATTTCATTGATGGGTTACCAAAGGTGGCTGGTTTCGATGCGATATTAGTAGTGGTGGACAGATTGAGTAAGTAGGCACATTTCTTGGCCTTGAAACACCCTTATGCAGCAAAATAAGTAGCTGAGGTTTTTGTCAAGGAAGTGGTGAGATTACATGGATTTCCAAGGTCCATAGTTTTGGACCATGATAACGTGTTTCTCAGTAACTTTTGGCGTGAGATGTTTAGATTGGCCGGTACTAAATTGCACCGAAGCTCAGCCTATCATCCACAATCAGATGGCCAGACTGAAGTGAGGCATATTTACATTATTTCTGTGGAGAAAAACCTAAGGAGTGGTTGTCTTCGTTGCATTGGGTTGAATATTGATATAACACAACATATCAGATTTCCATTGGAGTTACTCCATTCTAAGTACGTTTACCACCGCCGCTGATTTATTATGGAGAATCAGAAACTCATTCTACTCTTGATCAACACCTCAAGGCTTGAAGGGATGTGACTCTAAGAGCTTTGGAGGATCATTTGAGTGTTGCTCAAGAGAAGATGAAGAAGTATGCTGATATGAAACAAAGGCATGTAGAGTTTCAGGTCGAAGATTTAGTGTTTTTTAAGATCGGTCCTTACCAGTTACCGGCAAGCTTTGTTGTGGAAAAGAAGAAATGAGAAACTATTCTCAAAATTTTTTGGGCCCTATAGAATGCTGGAAAGAATTGGACCCACTTAGCCCATCCGCCTCGATACATCCAGTGTTTCATGTTTCACAATTGAAAAGAGTGTTGGGCAAGCATTCAAAGGTACATCAGCTGATCCCTTGCGTGTCTGCAAATCATGAGTGGATGGCCAAAGGCGGTGTTTGGATATTGTAAGAATCCGTCGATGGGGTGTGGGAGGTACTGATTAGCTGGAAGCAATTGCTGCCTCATAAGGCTACTTGGGAGATTTGTGATGATTTTCAGCAACAATTTCTTGATTTTCACCTCGTGGACAAGGTGATTTTGGAGGAGAGTAATGTTAGGCCACCCATTATAGGCAATATAGTAGGAGAGGGAAAAGAGAGAGTTCACGTGTAATGGGTAGTGTGGCTGCTAAGGTTGGGACCATGGTTAGTTAGGAGGAAAAGAGAGGTTTAAATAGCGAAGGGGGGTCGGTAAGTGGGGAGGAGAATTGTCTGAATCATTTGTCTATTCCTTGAAAGATATGAAGGGCAGAGGGAAGGGTAGTTCTATCTTTGTTCTTCTTAAGCTTTTAGTTCTTGTTCAGGAATTGTCCTTTGTACTTGTTCTGCTATTCCATTGAATGAGACCACTTCCAGTTGGTGTTCTATCAGCCCACTAACCCAATCTTCTTCTTCCAAACCTTGGTTCATCCAAGGATTCCAAATGCATCACGAATCAAGACAAATATTGTCAGACACACCACCTATCCACCTTTCAGGTCCTTATTCAGTTAATCTTTTTTCTTTTCACCATTGTTCTATAAAAACCCAACTTGCCCAACACTTTTCTTCTTATTTCGGACTATTTTTCCTCTTTTTGTTAACTTATGAGCAAAAGAGAATTTGTGAGGAAAACTTTAAATTTTAGCTAATTTGGATGTTGGTTTAGTGCAGAGGAATGTGATCCCTAAACGGGCAATCTTCTGTTCATAGTGGTTTGTTGAAGGAAAAGAAGATTCAGGAAATTTAAGCAACGAAAAAAGAACATTTTTTCAAAATTAATTATCTCAAATTTTAACCTAATAAATTTCTAAATAATCTTATTTTAGAGTAAAATTAACAACTAAGCCAGTCCACCTCAACATTTAAGAATCCAATCAATACTCTGTTAAGTCAACTAACGGTCAAATAGGTCTAGGGACTATTTAAAACTATTATTCAAACTTCAAAGACTAAAAGTGCCAATTATAAAATCTTACAGACCAAATGGACACTTATTTCAAACCTCAAGGGCCAAAAGTGTATTCAGCTGGAGACATGTAATTCATCCATATCACTTATTTCAACAGCATGCCAATACTTTCCTAAATAAAAAGAATGCTATAGCTAATTTCACCATTGCGTCTCCAAATACCAAGCCACAGTTCAGTTTACAATATCTAATCAACAAATCTCATATTTTCAAATATTCAACTATTTCAGTCTGGAAGGTAGAATGTAATCTCAAGGAAAAAGCCTGATGGAATAACAACTCCGGTAAATGGACATGATTAAGGTGCAAGAGGATCTTAACAAAGCTTCTACAAGGTGAGTACAAAGAATTTGGCCAAAAGGAGAATGCATAAATTATTAAGAATGTGGTGAAACATGAAGGTGGATACTTCAACATTAATGCCGTTGACTGTTGAATCTACAATGGTGAAGTGGCTCGTTAGGTGCCATACAACACTTATGTGATAGGTACCAAAATATAGAAATAAATGCTATTTATCTAACACTGTTTATACAACAGAAGCTTACAATATACCATATTCTTCCTCCCACTTTTGAGAGAACTAAGACACACATAACGTACCTACACCACACTTATTACACACATATGTAACTTGTACTAAGTAACCACTCCAATAACTGTAAACAACTGCCAAGATCTCATAACCTCCTAACTCCTTCTAACTATCCTTATCCATAATACTTTTAGATGACTCCCCTTTTACATAAACACAGACATTTCCCTTTTTACCCTTACGATACTATTTAAATATAATTGGAGGCCTATCATTCTGCCACCCAGACCTCAGGACAGAGATTCTCGATTTCATTATTCTTTCTATATGTTTTTCCTTTTCAAGATTTGACTTTCCTGTCCAATAAAATACAATGCTCATAATAGTTGCAACGCCAGACAAGAACACATGTTCTCTTCTGATTAATTAGTAATAACAAATGAAAGAAGGCCATTTCTGTCATGACCATAAATCTATTATCACTTCCACAGTTTGATTACAAAGTAGAATCGGACTATATTCTAAATATACAGGTTGAAATCTGATTGATGAACTATAAGATTGACCTAAAAAGATAAAGCAGACACCCAATGTTGAATATCTATCTCCAGTGATGATTCCTAAATATCAATAAGCTTCTTTTAACCTCTCAATTATACAATTCCTACAACTTTACACCCGGAAAACAATTTAAATACATATATCAAATTCATGGCCAAGCATCAGGATAGACCAAAGTTAAGATCATATCTTTCTTTTTCTTTTCCTTTGAACAATAGGGGTGTCAACGCTCATTATCCTCATGGCCTACTCTGATAATCCTACAAATCAAAAATCATTCGCACATCCGACACCAATCGACAAAAACGATCATAAGTTATGAAATTTTCTAAATGAGGCTTGAACTCAAGTCATCTAAGTATCTCCAAACATTCAAGTCACCAAATCTCACAAACATCCAAAGCAATTGATAAGATGCGTCAATACTCTTATATATTTATATAGCATATAGCATTACTAAGTAGCTGAATTACCTGTACAGTAGCGTCTCCTTCATCAGAAATTTCAAACAACCAAGTGTTGTATGTATATCGCCATTTCATACTCATATTAGCAGTGGCTTTTGTAACAACTATATTGACACCCGTCTCGCCAATCCGAATATCTGACGATTCAACCTCGAAGCTGCCAATGATTATCTCAGAAAGAACTACATGAACTTTGCCAATAAGAACTATATTGACAGTCTTTTCCATATCGGGCAAATGAAGCGGAATGATGGTGGAAACGGCCTTCTCTATCAAGAAATCCTTGATGAAGTTAAGACCCTTTTGAGATACAACCATCGAAATGAAACCCTCTTCACTAGAATTGAAATAGGAAGAAGCAGAAGTTAATAGAAGCGAAAAGAGTATGAACTTCAAAACGGAACCCATATCAGAGAAGAGGAACACAGCTCGATTGCTAGACGATTTCTCTCTGATTTTGAGGAAACTGCGGAAATTAGAAGTAACCCAGATGAGAAATTAAGCGAAGAAATTGAAATATTAAGAAATCAAAGGAGAAAGTGGTTTGGGTGAGATGATATTTGAAATGGGGTTTCAAAATTCAACCACAAAAGCTTCAAATCTGTAAAAATCATGAAGTGGGGTGGAAGAAGAGTATGGTTTTGGCAATCTTGAAATAGAATTGAAAATATGGATTTGCAGTGGGAAATTGAAAAGGAAGATGAAAACAAATTTGTGATTGAATATTGGATAAACGATCAAACTCACAATGATTATCATCAGCAATAGATAACTACAGAAATATTCTCTCGTTTTAAAGAAAAAAACAAAAAAAAAATCCAAAAATGGATTAAATTATGCAATGGGTACCTCAAAGATTTGTTTCATTTCTCAAATCTCAAAATTAGTTGCTTTCACGGTGGCAATAGATGGAGAAGAGGGAGGGAGGAAATATTGTGGCAAGGCAATTGTCCATTTGATTTTATATATATATATATTTAGAAATATGCATTTTTTTTAAAAATAAATGTTAAAGATTTATCATTGTGGATTGATTTGAAGATAGTTTAATGATCAACCTATGTATAATTACACTCTATCGAAGGTTAAATATTGGGATTCTTACTCTCACATTTGTTTTATTTTATTATAAAAGAAACAAATTTAATCTCAAAATTTAGACATGAGTATCTATTTGGTTTCCAAACTTTAAAAGATGTCTAATAGATACTTAAATTTTTACTTTTATACTCAATAACAGTTTTTCATTCTTAAACCTTTGGTTTCTTATGTTCAACATTGATAATAAATTTTTAAAAAACTCATAAATTGTATAGCTCATAGTCACATTAGACATATAATTAAATTACATGTCTATTAAAGTTAATATTTTAAATATTTGATTATGTTAAATACTTATGTTAACACAAAATTGAAAAACGAAAGCTTGCTTGATTGACCACTTGCTTATTTTTTATTTTTTATTTTTAAATTAAGCTTCTTCCTATATATTTTCTATTGTGATCACGTCTAGATGGAAAGAATCTTGAGGGTAAGAAGATATGATTAAGAAAGACTTATTGAAAGTGACTAAAACCAACATAATGCACCTTTTTTTTTTATGGTTCAATCGTAAAAGCTTTAAAATTAGATATGTTTAGCTCAATCCAATCTTATATTCAGTGACATAGGAAATTTTCTAGAAAACATGCGAGTGAAAACAATACATACTAAAAAGAACTTGAGTTGGTTTAGTGATATAATCTACACTCTTTGGGATCAGTTCAAGATGAACGATGACAACATTCCTAAGTCATAGGAGATAAAGAGGAACGATGACAACATTTCTATTTTTGTTATCCACTTTTCATCAATATTTTCAAAAACCAAGTCAAGTTTTAAAAACTAGAAAAAAAAGAACTTACTATAAACTTTTTTTCAGAACTAGGAGCTATTTAAAAAACATAAAAAAAAATCGTAACTTAAACTAATACCAAACACACACGCAACAAAAAAAAAAAAATTTGGCAACATACCAAAGTGTTTAATTTGACATTGAAATGAGGTAGAATGAAATGGCAAGGAGAAGTAGACTAGAAATCATATGGCAGAAGCTGGAAAAGCCATGGAAACTATTGGAACAGATTATAAAATTTAAAAAAAAAAAATGAAGGTGAAAGTGAAGGCCTCAAAAGAGAGTAATCCTTGAAAAAGAATTTGGAGTCTCATTTACTTTAGGTCCAAAGTGGCAACAAAACCATATTTTCTTTTCTTTTCTTTTCTTTTCTTTTCTTTTCTTTTCTTTTCTTTTCTTTTTTCTCTTTTTTTTTCTCTTTTTTTTCTTTTTCCTTTTTTAATTCATCCATTATAATTCAGATATCTTCCCCCTCACAAAGTTCCCATGAAGCACCTCCTTTTGGAAGGCCCCATTCATTAGGCATTAATAATCATATGCCTGGAATCTGCATTTTACATGACAAATTTCTAATGCACTCATTACATGTAAACACATCAAACAACAAATAGAAAAAACTAAACTCAACCATCCTAACTGATCAGATCACACAGCCTTTTGCTGCTTAATGAATCATCCCTGTCTAATGGCTTTGATTCTCATGGTGTCGAACAATTGTCTCCACCATACAACTCCATAATTTTTCTATCGTTTTTTTATCTTGGAACACCCACGAAATGATGAGCATTATCTTCTCCACTTCGAGATTTCAGAGGAAGTAATCCGGTGCAGGTTTCTTCGCAGGGTTTCCTCTTGATTCCTGCAACATATCAACAATCCAATACATTGTATGGTAATATCAAATATTTGTCCAATTTCTATGGAAGTACTAATTTGAGTGAAGAACAAGTCAAAGTTAGACAGCTTATAAGTGAAAACAAAAACAAAAACAAAAACAAAGAACCAACCCTCCATTAAGAAAGAATGAAAGAATATCGCTGAGTGTTACATTAACAAAATTATTCAGGGTCCATTTAGAAACCATTTTGTTCCTTGAAAGCTAAGTTTATAGGTACTCATTCCAATTCGATTTTTTTTTTTTAATCTACTTTTTGTCAATGTTTTAAAAAACCAAGTCAATTTTTCAAAAACCAAAAAAAGGTAGTTTTTAAAAACTTATTCTTGTTTGTGGAATTTAAATTCAACTTTTGTATTTAAGAAAGATGTTAAGCATAGTAAGAAATTAGGAGGAAATAGGCTTAATTCTAAAAAACTAAATGGTTACAAAACGAGGCATTAATTATTTTTCTTTTAGATAACCAGGATGCTGAGGCACTTCTTGCATTATGGGCCCCACCCACCCCACTAACCTAAGGGAAAGGGCTTATATCGTTTTCACCCAAGGCAGATCCCAAAAGTTTCAAGCCTTCAACCTAGAACTTAAACCCTCAAGCATTTCAGTCATTAAACTATTTAATCACATAAGCAACTGATGTTGCAACTTACTTCTTACTCCTTACTCAGACTATATAACACTTGATAGACAGCAACTAGATTATACTAGAGCAGTGAGGTTCGGGAATAACAAAATCTTGATCATACCTGTGGAGCAGCATCAAAGACGCAAAACTGCTTGTTAAGGTTCTCATCCAGTTGAAGTATAGCAGCTACATTACCACATCTGAAACAAAATGAAGACTGTTATGACCATTACATGAGCACAAAGTTGAGGCAAAGTCTTGACAAGGATAATGTACCTGTAACAATAATTCGGAGCTGACCAAACTGTGACTATCTGATTATTAAACATCCATTTATAACCTTCCATTACCAACTGATGAGCTCGACAAATATAATCAATGTTGTTTGTGTGGTTGAAAGAAGTCACAACACTGCCACCAAACAGGAAACCAGCACCTCGAGGACTCAAACCCCAGCCATCTACAATGTCTTCAGGATCAGACCACAGTAAGTCACACATGGCACCATCATGAGGTACTTCTTGCTTCCGATCAATTGTTCTAATCTGGCATACATATAAATATATAAATGAATAAATAAATGGCAGTATACTGAGAACTGAGTACAACCTTAAATATATATAAGAACAAGAGAAAGCAAGGAAGGGTTCTAACTTGATCTAGAGTTGTTATGGCAGGAGAGAGACCACCATGGACGCTAAATATCTTGTTTTCAATAAGAGCCGAGAGACTGGTAGATTATTAAAGGAACAAAAACACAATTAAGGGAACGTGACTGGTACTGCAATAATTGATTTTCAAAATACGCAATAAACGTGACTTCCAATTCATTTTCTCATACGCAAAAGAGAAACATGCCCGGTTTATTCTGTCCCCCTCTCTGTTATAAATGATTAGAACGAAAATTTACAAACCTTAAGTAATCAAATATATCAGTACAGTATCTCCAAACATTCACCGAGCCATATTTGCGAAGACACTCATCATAAAATCCATAAACCTGAACAGAGAACAGAATATTAACAACAAAAACAAAACATTTTATCTAGGACAGTAAAATCAAGAAACTTAACCTGTGTGATTTGACGGCTTTCATGATTCCCTCTGATAAGAGTTATTCGATCCGGATATCTCACCTGAAATAAAAAAAAGTCCACTTTCAGGAAAAGTTAGTTGAGCTAAAAGAAATAAAATAACCAGGGTAGGCTTTAGGAACGAAAATAACATACATGATACCCTATGTTTATCTACAAACTGGTATTTGACATAAACTATTCATACGTGTTAACAGGGAAGCACATACACCGTTCCCACCTTGATAAAGAGAGATGCCAGTCATCTCTACTTCAATTAAATGCAACATAATTGCTTTGTAAAGTTACTTGTCTGCAATACACTAATACTAATACTGCCTTCTGGACCTATTTAGAGAGATGAATTGAACACTGATTTTTGTTTTTTTTGGACAAAGAACCAAACTTACATTGAGAAAGAATGAAAGAATACAAAGCCATAAAAAGAAAACCCATGAAAGGGAAGTCCCACAGAAGGAAGGGACTCCAATCGATAGAAATAAGAACTAACATGTATTTACAAAAAGGTCTCATCACCAATACCAGAAAAGAAACATAGAACCCACCATAAACCTAACATCTTGAGAATCCCTCTCTAAGACTCAAAAGGTTCTATTGTTTACTTCTCTCCAATGACCACACAAACCAGTGCAGACCCCAGCTTGCCAAAGAAACATCCCTCCCTTATCACACACACAAAAAAAAAAAGTAATGAAGTAGTCATCAATCATCTCCTTGTAATCTTTTTGTCTGGCACCTGAACACCAAATGTGGCCAAAAGTAAGTCCAAATAGACTAGGCTGACCAAGCTGGCAACTCCAAAGGATAATCCAAGTCTGTCGACAATGGATACAACAAAACAGTTCTATAAAGGAAGCCACCTTCCACAAAAGCCTACCAATTAGTATTAATATTGTTTTTATTTTTTATTTTTTAATTATTATTATATTTATGAGAACTATCAAGAGTATTATGATTTCCATAAGATTGAAATCCACCCCAACCCTTTCCTTTTAATTGGCCAAGGATCAAAGAATTTTATAAGGCAACTAAAAGATCGTGCTATTCCAGAACAGCAACAGGAGGTTTCTCTAGTAAGTATTTGATCTAGTACATATTTTATTAATTTAGTTTGTATCCTTTCTCATCCCAATAAATTATTTTTTTTAAACTACTTTTATTGAGAGAAAAATGATAATTCACAAGGACATACAAATATCCAAGCACGCAAAAAACTCCTCAAAAATAAGAGTTTCTAACTAAGGACAATACAACCTAGAGAATAATTACTAAAAAAAAATTCAAAATCAATGTCCAAAGAGAAACATGGAGCTTCACCAAAGGACCAAATATCACCAGGGTCCCTCAACTCCTAATTGTTTCTCTCCCCAGCCAAAGTGAGCTTAGCTCAGTGGTATGGGTGTCTCTTTTATCCTAAAAAGATTCAATTACACTACCCTGCAGTTGTTGTACCCTATTCCTCCCCCCCCCCCCCCCCGAAATTTTCCATTTCTCCCCGTATAAGATAATCTTGCACCATAAAGAGACATGTTCAGACTTTCAGTGTCAGTAGCTACTAGCAATATAAAACCCAATGTTTGCCCCTTCAACGTAAAATATCTACTCATGTCACAAAACTCAATAATATGACATGTTAACGTGCTTTGTGGAAAGCCTTCAAAGATTGCAACCACTTCATGTTTCATCATTCATTCTTATATAAGTTAATAGACACCCCAACTTACCAAAAAAACTTCCCTCTAACACGGAAAGGAGAGTAATAAAGGTACTCCTCAATCATCTCCTTATAATCTTTGTGTCTGCCAATCTGAACAGTGAACACTAAGCATAGTCAAAGAGTAAGTTCGAATAGACTGATCAAGCTGATGATCCCAAAGGGTAAACCAAGTCTTCCTCCATTTTCCAACAACAAAACAGCCCTATCAAGGGGGGCACCTTCCACAAAAGCCTATCAATTGTATTATTATTATTTATATTTTTATGAGACCTAGCCTGAGTATTATGATTTCAATTCAATTGGAAGCCACCCTATCTCTTTCCTTCTAATTTCCGGGAGGATCAAAAAATTTATGAAGGCTAACTAAAGATCATTCCATTCCAGTAGAGCAACAGGAGGTTTTCTAGTTGTGGGGTTATGCAGTTAAGGCTTTGTTAGTTGAATTGTGGTTTGAAAGAAATCAGTGAGTTTTTCACGATATGCCTTCGAGACGAGTTGATCAATTTGTGTTTGCTCATTTAAATGCAATATCGTGGTGCTCTTTATCCAACTCCTTTCAGGGTTACTATTTGCAGGAGACTTTGTTGAATTGACATGCCATTATTTTCCCTCCAAGTTGATGCTTTGCCCTTCACGATCGGTGGCCAGCTTCTTTTGTTATTTGTCGGATTTTAGTTTCAGTATTGCTTGTTTATTCTAATGACTTTCTTCAAAGCTTTTGGTCTGCATTGGCTTATTAATGTCTAGAGAAAAAACAATCTTTAGTTCAGTTTATTTGCTTTTTTGGATATGATGAGGGCGCTGAAGAGGTGTCATCCTAGTTGAGATGCCCGGATGTGTCTGTTGATCCGTTTACTTTTGCTCTTTGTATAGTCCTCTTGTGCCATGAGCTTTTACCTCATTATTATTGATTTATTAATAAAATAGACTTGTTTCCTCTTCCAAAACAAAAAAAGGAGGTTTTTCTAGTTAGTATTTCGTCCAGTGTACTAGTAATTTAGTTTGTATTTTTTCTAATCCCAATAACTCCTCAAATTTTTCATTTTCCTCATATAAGATAATCATGCACCATAAGGAACATGCTTCAGTGTCAGTAACTAAAATCCAACGTTTGCCTTCAAAGGAAAATATCTATTCATTGTCAACAAACTTGATAATAAGGCATGTTAACATGAAAGTCCTTCAAAGATTGCAACAACTTCATGCTTCATTATTCATTATTCATTCTTATGTAAGTTAGTTAGCTGCAGGCTAAGATGACTCGTAATCAAGGAGAGGAGAACCAAGCCAAATTGACCTATCTCCCTAGTACATAGACAAAAGGGATCAAAGCTGTTAAGCATGAGAAAACATAGCGGAGGCCAAGGTCGATTCTTTCACTGCTGTATATTGGCCTTCAAACACAACCGCCAACTAGTCCAATCAGATATGCTTGGGAAAGTGGATCTAGGATCCTTCGCGGTATTTTTCTGTTAAATGCCCGTTCATAGTTGCCAGTTTCCTGGCCACTCCTTTGCATGAAGAAATAAACACATTTTCAACACAAGGCTTCCAGCGAGTGTGGCAAGAAGATTCTATTTAATTGTTCTCTTTTTTTTCTTTTTTAAATTGAAAAAATAACTTTTGTTGAGACAAAAATGAAATAATACAAAGGCTACAAAAAAAAGAAACTGAAGTCACAAAAAAAACTTCCTCTACGGGAACTCCCTGAAATCTGAAAGAGAAGGGATAATAATTATGAAGAAACACAACTATGACAACGAGTTCCTAAAATTTCCATATGTTATACGTAGAGTGAAGAAACACAACTATGACATTTTTACAAGTTCCTAAGAAATTTTCATACTTAAAAGAGGTATACAAAGGGAACCTTATCCTCTACTTTGTTTCTTCTGATACCAAAATATGACTGAACTATGATACCTTTCAGGACCAAAAGTCTTACACCCCATATCAAGGACAACTTACTCTTTCAGCATCTTAGTCTCTCAAATCAAGAACTACTATAAGAATTAATTGGATCCCAACAGACCACAAAAGTAAAACTGATACATGCAACTGTTCCTGTTAAGGTCACCCAGAAAAATAATAATGTTATCATTATTATTATCTCCTGCTCATTTTCCTGGAATCCCCTATCTCTGGCTTCAAGTTATTGGTAAGATAAGTTTATTGATTTTTTTTTCTTTGGCTTCAGGAAAGCATATCTATTAGTAGATATTTAAAAACAAGTCCTCCTGTGCAACTTAAAATATTGACTCAAATTTATACCCAATCTTGAAAACCAATAAAACTGAAGCCATAATAAAGTGGTGTTTAATGATCACGTAATCACTAGAGATGAAATATAAATGTAAGAAGACAATAGTGTAACTGCTGAAAATATTTTTAAAAAAAATAAAATAAAAAAGACAATCACCTTTAGAGCGAGTAGTAATAGAAATGTCTCGACTGAGTAAAATCCTCTGTCAACAAAATCGCCAAGAAACAAGTAGTTAGTCTTCGGACAATCGCCTCCGACTTTAAAAAGCTCTTTCATGTCATAAAACTGCCCATGGATGTCTCCACATATCTAAGTAAAAAGAAAAACAGAAAAAGGTTAATTCACATAATTAATAATAAATATCAATCCAAATCTGAAACTAAAGCATAGTTTACATAACTCCCCGGTCTTGGGGTGGTGTCCTACTCTTTCTGTACTTCAGTGAAATGTTCGTTTCTTATTTCAAAAGAGGGCAGAACCATATAGTGGACATGGAAAAAGTATTGGTGGCTCCACTTGAACCCTAGACCAAATCCATCTAGTTTGTTCAACAATATAATATCCACGAAACTGTTAAAGGGTTGCTTAAGCAAGTATGAACAAGTAAGAAGTAGTTGTTTTCATCAACCCCAAGATAGTATTCATATCTGCTCATGAACCAAGATAGTATTCAAGAAACAGTCGTTTTCTTCCCCAGAGAGAATGAACCAATATACCAGAATTCCAATTAGCAGTCAAAAGACAAAATCTAATAAACCAAATAGACTAGAATAACAAAAACACCAAAAAAAAAAAAAAAGAGTAATAATGGGAAGAGTATAAGTTGAAATTTCAAAAGAAGAAGAAAACCCCAAAATCCTCGGGGGAGGGGGGATCGAAATAAAAAACGGAGAAACAGGAAGAATAGAAGAATGAAGAAAGAGTGAGAAGCGTTGATAGAAAGAAGTGGGAAGTAGAATCGAGAATCTGGAGAGAGGGGGGGGGGGGGAAGAGTGTTAAAGACGTTACAGTAACGGGGGCATCAACTCGTTGAACGTTGCTCTCTTCGACGAGGATTTCCATGGCCTTGAGACAAAGAGCTTTAACTTCAGACTCCTTGAGGGGCTCGCAATTCTTCAACTGCTCAATTTGGCGGTCTAGGTCAGACATATCTCCTTCTCACTGGATCGTTCAACCCTTCTTCTCCTCCTCCTCCTCCTCCTCTTAGTTCTATGAATTTTTCAGAAAAAAACTTGAGTATATCGTGGTGCTGCTCTCTCTACCCGTTCACTTCTTTTTGCAAAAACTTTTCTTCTTTTCTTTTTTCTTTTTCCTTACTTACAATTTGCAAGCCGTCACTCTTTTTCATTCCACAATATGTGAAATAGTGTGATTATGACCTAAAACAGTTAGATTACATACTTATCGCCACATAATTTTATTCCTTGATTTTGGTTCAAAATCATGAGGAATTTCTATTTTATGGAGACTGTTCAAATGATTTTGAAAGTTTTTACTGCAACTTTTGAAAGTCGGATAGTATTTTGAAATAAAGGGTAAAGTTCAAGAGTAATATTGTAATTTAGTTATTATAGTCTAATTTTAGTTGATCATGAATTTTGTTACATTTACGGTTATTGTTGTTACCTCTAAGAGACAAATAGTAACGTTAACATTAATAGTATATAACGTCCCGAGTTTAGAGATGAGTTCATATATGAACTGATATCACATCTAAATGAGAAAAATCTTGAGAACATGAAAACATGGTTAAAAAAAAACTTTAAAAATTGAAAATTACTACTCATACCAATAAGATGCACTTTCTTTTGGATGTCTCATTCATAAAAATTTCAAAGTTTAGTGTGTTTAACTGGAGTAATCTTATGTTAGGTGGGCTCCTATATTTTAATTTCCTAAGATGCATGTGAATGAGAACAAAGCATCTTAAAAGAACTCATGTTGGTTTGTGGGGATACTAATTCACTTTTAGAAGTCTTAATGACATGCAAGAATGGTGTTGTCAGAAAGCAAGGGAGTGTTAGGGTCATCAGTTGCCAAATCCAAGTTTGAATCTTGGTCTAAATCCTAGACTTGGAGGCGTTACAGATGGTATCAAAGAGAAACCTCTCGTAGTAAGATGTGATTCGGGGACAAACCAATCGAAAGTCTGGTGAACATGTAATACCACAAGTCTATGAGGGGAACATGAATGGACTGATACCACATTGAAATAAGAAAGATCTTTAGGACATGAAAAGACATAGTTAAGAAATGCTTAAAAGAAGAGTAATATTTAGATGCATCTTGGACATCACCCATAAGCAAAATCTAACACATGAAATTATGATTCAACAATTTGGTAGAATGCACAAAAATAGATTATGTTCATAATGCACCTAGGTATTTTTCTTATAAAAATTGAAAATTAGTATTTATACCAACGATGTGCACATTTATTTTGGTGGTTCAGTAAATCTTGCTTTCTTAAAACATTTCTAAAATATATATAAACAAACAAAGAAATTAATAGATAAGAGTAAAGAATTATATGATTAATTTTTAAAAACCAAATTATTATTTTAAAAAATGGACGGGACTTTTCTCAATATTTTAGTTTTCAATTTTGGATCTTACCAATACCAACTCGAAGTATGTTGGTAAGATTGATCTAATCAATTTCTTAAACTCAATTGACTAAATTAGAAAAGTAGTAAGCTTTAAAGTTCCCTTAAAGAAAATCAATATCCTTTCCACGTTAGACCATGTCAAATATTTAGAAATGGAGTGGGTTGAAAGAAACCCCCTTGTTTTGAGGTCGATTTAAACACACTAGAAGATATTAAACTCCTCATAGAAGAGGAGGTTTCTCTTGTTAATATTGGGGTTTTCATTGAGGACATTCTTTCTTATAAAGGACTCTATTAATATTATGTGCTTTTGCCATGTTTATCAAGAGGATGAAAAAGTCACTCACACTTGATGACTTCGGCATCCTCTCAAGGTTTGCTGGTTGTTTTGAAAAGATGCTTTTTCAGATCGTTTACTCTTTATCCTCCAAGATAAGGTGGCGATGTGTAGATTGTTGGGCGTTTGTGTTTTGGCCTAAAAAAACAAGCACCTACTAATGCAAGCTAAGTACATTTAGGAAAAGTGTCTAAAAACCACACATATATAAGACAGCCTCGATGCTACTTGTTTGCATTCAACATAACAATTATCACTACTACAAATTTAGTCTTTTTTTATGTACGCAAAATTTGATTTCTTGATGGTCATGACAAAAGACTTTAAGAGAAATCTTTTATTGATACAATAAAGGTTAATATTTATCTTGACATTCATATACGTCAATAAAAGTACCTTTTTCGACGAATAAATACGAAAGTTCTGTAAAAAAAAATTATGAAATTTTGGTTTGTGGTTTCGTTGATGGCCAAAAAACATCAAGAAAAACCTTTATCGATGGGCAATAAACATCAAGAATACTATATTACATGACTGACATTGTTCATCAAGTAATTTTTATTTGTTTGGCTTTCTTGATGGACACATGTAAGATGACGTATGTTCTACTCATCTATCAAAGTTTAATGGACACAAGTCCACTATTGATAGACATTTTTCATTAAGAAACATATTTAAAATGATATGTTTTGTCCATCAACCAAAGACCCACCATTAATGGGCATTGTCCATAAAAAGAGTATTGTTGATGTGCAAAGGCCATCGAGAGAAGCAGTCTATTGATTTGCAGTGGTTTGACAAATGTTGCTAGTGTTTATGAAATTTCAAGGATTTCTAGTAGCACATTTCCAAATTGTTGTTATTTGCACTTTTTTTTCATAGTTTATTAAACACAAAATTGAAGGTGCAAAAATATACTAAACACAATTATTAGTACTTTCCAAAATGAAATAGACAAAAATTTCAAAGCTTTAGGAAGTGAAGTTTTAGTTATATTAATATTTGTAAGTTAAAATAATAAAATAAAGTGAGATTTTTAATAATTTAATTAATAGCATGCATGTAAGTATGAAAGTTAAATGAAATCTCTTTTTTTGAAAGTTATAAAAGTAATTATTAGGTGGTTGAAAAATATAATAAGTTTTCATTTTTCATTTTTTATTTTTTTGATTTTTTTCCTCCCTCTTTAATTATTATTGTTTATTTTCGTACATCGTCAT
>CM046883.1:11774742-11891474 GCA_025688845.1 Cucumis hystrix
AATTCTTTTTTTTTTTAATTTTTAAAATTATTTTTTTTGGTTTTAAAAAAATATAAATTTTTTTTTTTTTTTTTTTTTTTTCCCCCCCCCCCCCCCCCTTTTGTGTTCCCCTAATTTTCTAATTCAACTTTAAGATTTCTAGACAGAGCTAGCTCCCAATATATTTATTTGCTCTTCTCCAAAACGTGGTGACGACTCGTGGACACTCAATAATCAACATCAATTTTCTTCTTCTTCTTCCGATGAGGCCACATTTGGCTTCTCGTTAGGGGTGTTAATAAAAAACAGTGACCCATTCAGTCTGAATTATCCAATCCAAATGATAAGGATTGAGTTGGGTTAAAAAATTGGACAAAAAAAAGTTGATCAGTCGGTAGCGTACAAATAAAGGATCGAGTTAACCTTCAGGCAACCCGATTATGTATATAATATGTATAAAATTCTCTCCTTTGTTTCCAATCTTGGTCCAACTTTTCTGCCTTCCATTCCGGTCGGGATTAGCTTGAGAACTCAATCTCTAAAAGCTTTCTGTCTCCAAGAAACACCGAGATTATTAGCTCTTTGTTTCCAATCTCAAACGAACTCGTAATAACCCATATATATTTTAAAAGATGTTAACAAAAAAGTTTAGTTGACAGTAAAAGATTGTCAATATAAAAATAGTAGTTTATGGAATTGACAACACATAAATGAAAATAGATTTTTTGATGTCTTTTAAAATTAGTTTATAGATGAAAAATGTCATTATTACTTTACATGACATTTTTTCATATACTTGATCGACAAAAAACGCCAAAGTTTCATTTTTTTATAGCTAAAAACATCATGAAATGATTTTTAATGACATGTTTTGGCTTGATGGACATGTTTTTCCAATGTCTCTATCTACTTGATGAGTTTTGGCTATCAAAGTAGACATTTTTTTAAACATAAACTTAAAAATGTCAAAATTGTAGCAGTCTATGGTTAATTATAAAAAACACACATTAATTACGGAAGGTGAGAAATTAATAAACACAACTTAATCCATTGAAGTTTTTATTAATCAACAAAATTAAACAAGCATTTCTTATAACTAAACAAAACGTAAAAGATCAATAACATGAGAACAAGAAAAGTTGAATACAATTATTTCACAAATGTTATATATCACAAACCTTCGAAATAGCTATATAAACACTAAGGCACACGTTGAGACGTAGGTCAAAATCTACTTGGAAGATTCCATCAAATTAAGAACAAAGAAAACTGAAAAGTTATGATCAAGCTTTATAGAAAGAAAAAACTACAAAAAGTCATTTGTGTTGATTATATATATATATATACAGCTTCACATTGAAACCCTTTTTAGGAAAACAAAGATGGTAAAGCCATGCAAACTGCAGTAATGGAGTACTTGGGAGATTGAGAAAGTTCAACCTGTAGAGAAGAAGAAGATTATAATTAATTGTCACCTAAACTCACCTTGTAATGGTCTTTGCCTTTTTCCCAATCAATATATGAAAGACCATCGAAGAAATCGTAGCATTCATTGATAATGGAAGGCGGAAAATATATTTCGAAATTTATAGTTTAGCACACCCCAAACTTTGCTTAACCAATTACATATATATGAAGAGTTTACATTAAAGGTTTATTTATTACTATTACTTGGAAAAAAAAACAAAGAAGTTGACAAAATATTTAAATTTATGGCAAAATTAAGTTAAAAGTGAATTATCTATGCAAAATGACCATATTTCAATGATAATTGGCATATATTTTTTTTTTTAAAAAAAATAAATCTCTATACGTTATATTTGTTTATTGATTTTTTCTTTTTTCGGTTAAGTTATGTTTAACTTTTACAATGTAAAATTATGTCCTATATTGTAAAAGTTCTTACTCCATCCTAATAAGTGTTTAACTATCACTTAGACTTTGTTAATAAAAGATCAAAGAAAGTTTTCTTTTAATTGAACAAACGATGAAAAGATGAACTTTTAATGTCAACAAAATCTAACAAATATAATAATATCTATTAGTAAAATTTAGGAAACTAAACAAGTTTAATTTCTTACCACTTCAGTTTATAAGCTTTTAAGTTTATATAGATTTACTAGTTTATTCTTAAATTTTATGAAAATTTTATTGCATCCATAAATTTTTTAATTTTAGAAAATATTATATTAGTAGAATTATAATATTTTAATTAAACACAAACTTGAAAGTTTATAGACTATAACATTGTTATATTCGAACCCCACGAAGAGCTTAGTCGGAAAATAGTTGAATTATACCTAACTGAAACTAAGTATATATTTTTGGTAAGTACATTTTAGGGGCAAAACAAATATATATATAAATTTTGAATCAAAGTATGAATAATTAATGAAACACTTGAACCCTCCTACATACTTATGAATTTGAATCATACAATAATTTATTTTAGAACCATGATGATGATTACACGTGGACATGGGACCCGGGGTTTACATTGCGATGCGATGTTAGGTTCCAATGATCTGAAGCACTTTTTCTTCTTATTTCTTTTTTCATTTTGATTTTTTCCTTTTAGGGATTGATTTTCAATCCATTTTTCGCACACCCCAATTCCGACGTTTTCATTCCCGATTCCGATTGATCCACCAACGTTGGTCGCCGGCGGTGGCGGATTTGTATCTTCTTCCATTTCTATTCAATTAATTCCCCATACAATTGCCCACAGCCGCCCGTTGAATTCTCGTCTTTTTCGAACGGGTAAATTCCCTTTCCTTATCATTATAATTTCGGTGTCGTCTGGTAGTTCCATTAATTCCTTCTTCTGGGCAATTTTCGCTGTGTTTGTTGGTTTGTTCTATGGTATCTTTTGATTTCAGGGTTTGATTCTATGGTTTTTTTTTTTTGGCCTCAATTTCCATGTTTTTGTTTGCCTTCGGTTTGTTTATGTACGGAAATATTTGATCCGTCAGTTGATCAATTTGTGGGTGACTCTTCTACATCATTAGAAGGGTTCACTCTACCTTGTCTTCTGCTCGGACGAACTAGCTGGTTATTTAATGATTGGCAATGTGAAACAACTAATTTTTATGGTGTTTGGATTGAAGGTCAATGGCGTATACTTTAGAATCATGGACGAAGGAATACAATGAAGCTTTGAAACTCTCTGAAGATATCAATGGCATGATTTCTGAGAGAAGTTCACTTGCTGCGTCTGGACCGGAAGCTCAGCGTCATGCCTCAGCTATACGCAGGAAGATCACAATATTGGGTACCAGACTTGATACCTTGCAGAGTCAATTACCCAAACTTCAAGGAAAGCAACCAATGTAAGCCATGTTACTTCTTATCGTTTCCCTTCTCCAAAGTTTTCAAATAGACGGAGAAAGGAATATCAACATATATGTGTAATTCGTTGTAGTTAAAGTCAGAAAACAATGCTCATCTTTATAAGTGGTGTGGTTATCGAAATCTGCATGTGGTAGTGTTTTTGGTAATTGGCATTGGGGGTTTGTACGTTTCTGGATTGTATATTATATCTGTATCCTTTGGTTTGTAGACCAGAGAAAGAGATGAATCGCCGCAGGGACATGATTGGAAATTTGAGATCAAAGGCTAAGCAGATGGCTTCAACTTTGAACATGTCTAACTTTGCCAACCGGGATAGCTTACTTGGCCCAGAAATAAAGCCAGCTGATGTCGTGAACAGAACAGAAGGCTTAGATAACCGAGGCCTAGTTGGTTTTCAACGACAAATTATGAGAGGCAGGTTTATTTGTTTGAAGTTTTTAACTCAATGGAAAAAATTTCACCACTATGAGTCTCTCCTAATGTGAAAATGTGGATCTTTGGAGCAGAACAAGATGAAGGCCTTGAGAAACTGGAAGGGACTATAATTAGCACAAAACATATTGCATTAGCTGTCAATGAAGAACTTAACCTTCACACGAGACTGATTGTATGTCTTTCGATCATTTGTTGATTTACTTGATTTCTATTCATCACTTCTCACTAAGTTAATTCTTGTAATCATAGTCTTGTTTTTAAGTCTGTTCAATGGTGCAGGATGATTTGGATGAACATGTCGATGTTACAGATTCCCGATTACGGGTATGAATCTCTTGTTCTAATTATTTTTTAACACAATGGTTGTTTTGTTGTGTACTATAACTGTGAGCGGGTACACCGTGTTGGGTAAGATAGAAAACTTAGTGTACGAATGGGCAGAGTGAAGAAGAAAGGAGCAACAAATAGTTAGTCATTTTCCTCCTAATTTTCAAATTTGGAAGATCATTCTTAGAAAGTTAGATAGATGGTAAATGTTACCCCTTGTGAAAATTTCTGGCTCATCCTCTGGACAGATCGGATCTCCTAACTGGTGAGGATCAGTCTAGTTTTTGGAAATCTCAACGGTTCAAACTTCCTCGAAAGTCTATATTTTATTGTTATTGTGCATTCATTGCATTAATTTGTTCCTTTTGCTTTCCTTTACCGATCGATTAAAGTTATAAGGTTACCATCTTTAATCATTGCATTAATTTATGAATTTGTGCAATTGATTAAAACAGCGAGTGCAGAAGAGGCTGGCAATATTGAACAAGCAGACCAAGGGTGGTTGCACTTGCATGTCGATGATTTTATCAGTTGTTGGGATCGTCGTTCTCATTGCTGTCATATGGCTACTGGTCAAGTATTTGTAATTCACTATGTCTTGTTGTGAATTCGCTTGAACATAAGCTTGTGGTGTAACATTCTGATATATGTTGTTTTTTCTTTGCGAATTTGTGGTTTCTTTTTCCTTCTTTTACTTAACGTGGAGTGGAGTCCATGATATTGAAGCGATCTTGGACGTATATTTTCCGTTTAAGCAGTTATTGTGATACCCAACTCTTCATCCTCTTCTTGCTACTAAATATTAGTGTTTTGTGATTAAATTAAAGTTTTCAATGGCTCACAAGTAGGAGATAATTTGTTAAAATGACTTATTTATTTGTTACTATTGTTTTTTAATCTTTTCACGAGGCTGTTACTACTAATTTCTCTTCAACCATACATATTTCAATGATAAAAACACTTGCACTGGATTGTACCATTTTTTCAGTTCTCTTACAAAAGTAATTTTGAGTGGTTAGAATATTATAGATGCTAGAATGTGGCACCTAATATGGGGTGGACTGTAGAGATTGAACGTTTGGTCTTGCACGAGTATGATCCAACATCAAACAGTAATTCAATACTATTAAATTAAAATTTGAAGAATGAAACTTGTTGCACTTTCTCTTCCATGTCCTAAACATAAAAAAAATCCCTAACTCAGTTCAATTTTTTTTTTTTTATCAATATTATAGAATGAAATCTGTAGCACTTTTTTCAAAGCGTTGAATTCCCTATGAGTATCAATGACAAGAGCCTTCAAGGAATAAAGAGAATGAAACGTAATTCACTAGAGAATTTTGTTGCCTGCCCCTAATTAATATGGAATGAAATCACAACTGGATGATTTGAACCTATTTTAAAGCGAACGGATCACTTGATTAATAAATGATACTATTATTGATAAAAGTTGAAGAATGAAACAAACAGCCCCAACCACAAATGGAGATCTGTAATAAGTAGCTATGAATAACAGTCAATCTGACAGAGTAATTAAAAAACAACACTCAGGAAGCCCGATTGAAGGTCATCTTCAAATTATGAATTGCACAGATTCAACCTGCAAATGCAACATAGATACATGGAATCTGAAAAATAGAACATATCTTTAGGGTTGATTAGCCGCGACCCCATGATTTAAAATTCACAAAACAACTTGTAGTAGAGGTTCCCAAAATAAACACTTCACTCCGAGTCATTCAGAATGGGTACAATAAGTGGCTTCATTTGTGCAAGATATACAATTGCCCACCTAGATTCAATAAATGCAAAGAAAAAAACATCATTAGTCATTACACATTATACATATTAGTGTTTAGAAATAATATAATAGATACTGTGGCAAGAGTAGCCCAGTTTTTTAGGCTCTTCAACAAAATGTCAGGAAAAATCATGGGTGAAAACTAAACCTAGAGGCTTATTGATGCTAGGCTGGGTTATGAAGGGCTTATTGATGCTAGGCTGGATCATTTCACAATGGAGATGAAAAAAACAAAAAAATGGTAGCCAGTCAATTTTAGATGGAATCCAGTACAACAACAAGGATTTGGTAAGTTTCTCTGACTGAAACTTCGTCAAAGATTTGAACATTTCAGTAAAGAGGCACTTGAAGGTCCATTGTCAATAAAGTCGATAAATAATATTGCGCACAACCACATCCAACGTGATCTACCAATAGACATTTCATAAATAAAAAATTGGATAATGGGCTGATTTGTACTTTACTCCTTTGGTATCAACAAGTAACCAAATTCATGATTTAACCACAGGGTTGATTGGTGCATGATTCCAAAATCTTGCAAGCAATCGATATAAGAAACATCTTAACAAGTATCTATTTTGTGGACTTACAATCTAATATTGTTTCCTTATTTTTATGACTCTTAATTTGTACATATCCGATATCACCGAGTAAGTAAAAGTATCAATCCTATGAAGAGTACTCCTACCAAGTCCTAATAATATATTTCATTAACTCACACACTATTGCTGGTGTGAAACCAAAGAGTCCTTTTATTTTGTATGAATATCCTGCCTCAATGTGAGAGGATGTACTTTATTTATAGGGAAAATAGATAGTAACTAACAGCCTATTAATAATAATAAATCTTAAAATAAATCTTAACTAACAAAAGAATTTAAATATAACAGAAAAATTAGAAAGCAGTAGATTTAAATACAGAAAACTAGAAAGCAGTAGATTCAGTAGATTTAGGCTTATTTGATTTACACCAATTGCAGATGTACGATCTATTTTCTCCACCTAGTTGCATCTTCCTTCACTAAAGAAAAACCTTACTAGTTACTAGAAATCAAAGGTTTGTTGCTTTAGGCTGCAACTTGAGTTTGTTTGGGTTGCTGTGACGCACAATAGAGACAGTAGCTCCTTCGTTGAGGAAATTTGATGAACTCTCATTTTCCAGATAAGGGAAGAGTTTTGTGGTTGGCTTGTTGATTTGCTATCTTGTTGGAAGAATGTGGCTTGAGAAGAATAGCAAAATTTTTAGAGAGGTGGAGAAGCCTTCAGTAGAGGTGTGAAAGAGGGTAAGATTTGATGCATCCTAGATTCCTAATGGGTGTCCGCCATTCGAATTTTTTGTAATTAACAACTTGGTTGTATTCTTTTGAATTGGATTCTTTCTTATAGGTTAAGATTCCTTTTGTGCACTCTGAGTTCCCTTGTACACTCTTTCATTTTTTTCAATGAAAAACAATAATTTGTCCCCTAATATAACAAGCAAATTTTATTGCACAAAGGAAATTAGTGGTTATCGAACTTAAGACACAAAAAACTTACATCATCCAGCAGCATATTGTTGCAGTAATGATCAAAGTAAGATGAAACCTGCATTCAAGAATAGCAAATTAGCCAATGCATGAGTTCAATGCAAAATTATAACAATACTTTAAAAAATTACATAAATGCCAAGGGGTTAATGGTTAAAAAATAACATAACTATTCAATTGTTTGAATGGCTAAGAGGTCTTCAAATAAGTATTAAGATACCAAGGAAGTCAGATGCATGATCAACAGTCTTTCCTAATTTTTGTTGTTAACCATTATGTGTCTGATAAAGCAAGCAAATTTGACCAGGTAACGTATATTCTAAATATGAAGTTTCAGAGACTACCCACATATAACCTTTTTAAGGAATTGAACAAAATTAGACCGCTATAAGACTTAATAAGAGGCTTTCATCTCTCATAATAACACTGTTCCAGGGGTGAGTATTAATGTGGCTGCAAAGACTAGCAACCAGAGAGAGGCTAGAAAAACAAGCATTAACAGTCTTTTAGTATGTACATTTAAAGTTATGATCAGTTGTCAAACCACAAAAAACCTTTATCATTAAGCTTACCAATGACTTACCCTCAACACCAAGATAGAAAACATTTATATACTTAGACCAAGAACAACATAGCTCGACAAGAGAAATTTCAATCAATCATTTTCCAAAATTACGTTACATTTCCTCAACTAAAGTAACAACATTTTATAGAAATCCTGACATCGTTCATTGACTATCAAGCGTTTTCAAATTTCACATCTTTTGTCAATATTGTTCGACTACTCAATCTCCCATACATCTTCCCTAACTTTGTACATTGCTATCTTAAATCACAGAATCTATATTACAATATTAATAGCACTTGATACCAGCTTAGACACAAATACAAGCGCCTAAATCTTCAGTATAAAAAAATGGCAGTCATTGGATAAATACCAAAAAAAAAAAAGGATTAAATGTCTAAACTCCAACAACACAAGGATTTAGAATCGATAGCGCGCATTAGCTACAGTACAACCTAATCAACATGATTATGAGCAACAAAACTTAACAAAGTTGCATAGAATATGAAAATCGAACATAGTTATGAGCAAAAGCGAATACTTTATGACCGAGTTAAATGATGTATCAGCTGAACTAATTTCCTCTAGACCCACAACCCAAGACAAGTATGAAAATAGAGAATAAGAGAATCGATAAAGAACAAGGGAGTTTACAAATTAGTCGAAGCTCCTCTATTACAGCAAATTAGGGTGCAAAAACATGTGATGACTCCAATCACGGCGAAAATCAGGGATGTGACCAAGAACCCCATTGTTAATCCCCTCTGTTCGACCTTGACCGTGGAATCGAAAGATCAAAACCTCTGCAATCAAAAGAATAACAGGCAAATTAAGACGTGGATTGAATTAAACCAAAAGAAAGGTGTAGGGGGGGGGGGGGGGGTGAGAGAAGAATCTGAAAAAAGGGGATTCGTTTGATTACCAAGAAACAAGATGAAGAACTGTGGGAACCATAAAGCATTTCAAAAAATTCGAAGACGACGAAGAAAATAGATCTGAAATCAATCGGAATCTGTATTCGGTAGGCGTGAAAACTAATTGGGTCGGATCCTACTACGCAATGAGTCCAATCAAATTGGGCTCTACACATCCTTTCTCTTCGTTATTTAGGGTGAAATCCGGTTGGGTTGGGTAGGAGACATTCCCAACCTTAACTCAACCCATATTTTCAAGAGATAATTATGAAAATAATAAAATACCTTAACTCAATCCATATTTTCAAGAGATAATTATGAAAATAATAAAATAATATAGTACAATTTAGAAAATAGCAAATTTTAAAAATAATTTGATTTTTAGCAAAATCACATAAGGTAGATTTTTTTTACAAATTTCAACCGATTTTACCCTTTGATAGTTAGAACTCATTTTCTTTTGGTTACAGTGTATTTGTGCAGCGTAAAATAATGAAATATAATACAGAATTACGATTACATTGTATTTGCATATCATTCAATTTTATAATAATATTAAATATATATTTATGTTTAGGATTGATCTCGTTTAACCAATATATGCTAGATTCATGTCTTCAATTTATAACACATTATCGAATTTGTACACTTCAAATCAAATGCTTAACAAATCATTTTTAATAATATCTATTTATTTCACACTATTTAATTCACACCATAAAATCATTGATAAATTATTCCTTCAGAGTACGTTTCATAATCTTTGCTTAATTCTTAATAACATGTTATTATATCTTATAAATACATAATTTTTCATATAACGATTCATTATATAATTTATCAATTGTACGTTCCTTAAGGTTTTGTTAATTTTTACTAATATCTAAAGATATCATACAAATTCATAATTTTTCATATTTATCTTTAATTAATTTTGGATTATATATCTTTAATTATTTTTTAATTATATATATTATAATTATTTTTGGATTATATATATTATAAATTTTCATATAGTTGTTGATTATGAACCTTCTGGGTTGATTAGAAATACACCGTGTTTGAACAATGAAGTAAATATACAACAACCTACACACAATGTATAACGACTTTTTTTACCAGTATACCATTTATGTAGGATAATAGGTGTTTTACAGACACAGTGTATTTGCATGCAAATAATGAGGCCAAATATCACATATAGTGTATTTGCAAACTACAATCAGTTTTGAAAAATATTAACTATGATATTTTTGGGATTGACAAAAATTTTCCAATATCCCCTAAATATATGTCTATAATTCATAATAAATTTTTGTATTTTTAGTATTTAAATCAAATTAATTAACATTTATTTATTTAATTCATAAAAGATGTTTAATAAAGATTTCCCTAAAAAATTGCTAGATTTTCAACCGTTCCTTATTCATTAGATTTCATAATATTTTGAATTCAAATATTATGAAATCTAATCCCTAAAATAATAACAATCACTAATTCAGTATTTTTCGTATGATTTATATTTCAAATTATTTTTAAAAAATTATTAGATAATAAATAGTACATATGGTTAATATAAAAAATGGTTATGAGAATTTCAACCATTCCCGGGTCATTATATTTCATCCCTACAATCGTGCTAATTATGATTATACACTTATTTTGGTTGATTTTTATTAAAAAATAATTTATTGTGCCTCTTGTATCGAATAATTATTTTTCACTTTGTATTTTTTAATTACGTTAATATTCATATTTATTTTAATTAGACGTTTTATTTCGTTTGTGACGTTTTATTTCCAATTATCCTTGCTATGCATGTCTAAGTCAAGAAGTATAATACATGTTTATATCTTTTTATGTAGGATAATACGTAAATATCATACAGCTACAGTGTATTTGCAAACTGCAATCAGTTTTGAAAAATATTAACTAATTTATGATATTTTTGGGATTAGCAAGATTTTTCCAATATCTCCTAAATATATGCCTATAATTCATAACCAATTTTCGGATTTTTATTATTTAAATCAAATTAATTAATATTTATTTATTTAATTCATAAAACTCATGTTTAATAAATATTTCCCCTAAAAAATTGGGGGATTTTCAACCATTCCTCAATCTAATCCCTAAAATAATGGCAATCACTAATTTGAAATTGAATTTGTTATATTTTAAATAATTTATTATATTTTATTATGTAATATATATACAATATTATCAAATTTGTTAGATTTTAAACCATTTATTAACAATTTATTAAATAATACATAATATATATTTTTAATAACAATTTGAATTTGAATTTTAATATATATTTTTAATAACAATTTGAATTTAAAATTTATAATTTAATTATGCCTCAATGACATTTTTGCAATTATTTGAATCTTCATCTTTTAGGTTTTATTAGAGAAAAGAAAATAAGGAGATTGAGAGAGGGGGCAGCCGACCAGAGACAAACACAATGAGAGATAAAAATTTTCTTGGAAACAAGAGAGAAGAAGAGCTCAAATGGATCTCGAATGTATGAAGAACTCACCGATTTGAGTGGACGAACTCACAGATGCGTATTTTGCTAAGATGTATATAAGTTTTGAATTCTATGGTATAATTTTATGATTTTATCTTTATTATAATATCAACAATGCCCCATTTTGAATTCTTTGATGAATTGATGGTTTCAAATGGTTTTCAAATGGTTTTCAAACTTTCTTTAGGGTTTCGAATGAAAGAAGGAAGTATGCGGCCGAAATCCAAGGCAAAAAATGATCACTTGCAGAGATTTTAAGTTTTAAGCTTCCCATTAATGGCAACTTTTATAATCTTTATGTTTTTAGGGTGAAATTTTTATGGGCATATATGTTATTTCAATTACAATGTATTTGAGGTTTAGATGAACAATTGTATTTTACATATTGGTTAGGGGCATTTGAGGATTGTTTCATTTATTTATTTTTCTAATTTTTATGTTTTGCTATTTTAACAATTTAAATTTATTTTTGCTATTTTCTCAAAGTAAAAGTCATAATTTGTTATTCTTCTTTAGAGCCCTATTTGCAACCCATATTTTCATGCTATTTGAGTTAGCAATCTGAATAAACTGAATTTAGTTTTTAATCCAACCCAATCTATATTTTATAGTTGGGTTGAATTGTCGGGTTGTATAGTTCTTTTTTTTCGTTTCTATTTTCTAATGGTTGTAAAAGTTGGAAGAGACAGAACAGATCTAAGATCAGAGGAGACGGAAGAGATATGAGATCAGAGGAGAGGAAGGAGATTTGAGATTTGAGGAGATAGAGGGGTTGAGATCTAAGATCGGCTTGTGGAGGAGTCAGACAGATAGGTCTCAGGTTGGATCTAAGATGTAGGAGGAGACATAGGAGGAGACAGACGAACGAGTCTCGAGTTGAATCTGAGATGTCGGAGGGGTTAGACAGAACTGAGACGGAGGAGGAGACGTCGGAGATACTACAGCGCGTGAGGAAAGTAGGAGAGGTAAAGTGTCACGTGAGGGAGAGTCATGAGAGACTGAGGGAGAAGAGAAACCTAATTTCTTTTTTTATTAAATAAATAATATATATATATATTATATTAATTTGGGTTGGGTTGAACCGAATTTTTTAGGAATAATAAGAGATATAGCATCGTTTTTAGGGGTCATTTTGAAAAATGGCAAAACCATTTTTTCGTTTGATTTTCAGCAAATGACATTTTTTGCACGTGCATGGTATTTTACAAAATACCACAATACCCATATTCCTCAACTGTAACTATTTCGTCTCTACGTAGTAATTAATATGGGTTATAAAATATCATGAGCCTTTAATTATTTTCCACCTTCTAAAGATATAATAACTTATATCATAATTTCTTCCTAATATCTCGAGACTCAACTAATCATATAACTTTTTAGCAACCTTTCATTCTATTTAATTTGAATTTCAAAATAACCTTTCAAATTATATAAAAATTGTATATTATTTTTAAATTACGTTTCAAATTATATAAAAATTATTCATTTTTTTACTTGATTAACAAAAAAATTATTATTTTTTAAAATTGATTAACGTCCAATGAAAATTAGTTGAGATTCTCAACATAGAGTTTTAATCACAACCCTTAATTAAATTTCAAAATAACAAAATATCATTAATTATTTTTTTAGATTAACTTAGCTAGATTATCTCAAAATAACAATAATTGTTTGAATATCAAGATAATCCAATTATTAATTATTTAAAATAACATAACCCTTGATTAGTAGCAAATAACGTGCCATAAAAATTTGGGAGAATCTCAACGTAACGTTTAATCTTAACCCTTAATTAAAGTTCAAAATAACGTTAAAGGCTTTTCAAATTAACAAAATTATTAATTATTTTTTCAAATTAACAAAAAGATATTATTTTTCAAAATTTGAGAATCTAACTTATTTTCTATTTTATATTAAAATAAGATTAATTATTAATTATTTTAAAATTGAGAGAATCTCAACCATTCATTTTGTTTTTAAAGATAACGTTTTAATCTTATCCTTTAATAATTATCAAATAACGTTAATGAAATTTAGAAGAATCTCAAATTTAATCTTAATGCTTGAAAAAAGCTACATAAAAAAATAATGTTTTAAAAATAGCAAATTAAAAATAGTTTCCATATTAGAGCTAGCTTCTTTTATTTTTGAAATTTGAAATCAACATGTGTTCATCCTCTCCAATAAACTAACTAATTGCCTGTCATGAACCCTAAACTATTAAGAGTCTTGTTCAATGGTAGATAGGATGAAAACAATCGTTATCATAACTTCCATTTGGGTGAAGTGCATGTCCCATTGAACACGTCTTTCAACCACCTTGTTAATCTTCCAATCTTTTTCCATCTTTTAAATATTTAATTTCTCGAATTACATTGTATCGTGATGGTTGGAGCAATCCTAATGTCATTACTATTGTTGAAGACAAGGATGTGTTATAGTTATTGTCTCTCATTTCGGATTCCTCTTCTGATCCTGTTTCTGTTGTTGTCGACCATGTCCCATCTTGTTCATCAAATTTTCCTATTTCGGGGTCTCCATCAAGAACTTCCAATTGAACATCTAATGTCGTTGATTTAGTAGATTTGGATTCATGTGCTGTAGACTTCGACATAAAATAAGGTTCAATTTTTAGCAGCAAAAATGCCTTGAAGAAAGCTGTTTATTTGTTTGCTATTCAACATAATTTTGAGTTTAGGACTGTCCGCTCCAATCAAACTTCTCTTGAACTTTCTTGCAAAGACTTGGATTGTTCGAAAGTTTTTCAATGTTCATGAATGTGCTATCGACGTTGTAAAGAATTCTCATAGACAGGCAACTTCGTGGATAGTATCTGAGTGTATGAAGACTTTATTCAATATGAATTCTACGATTCCATGTCGTCCCTTAGATGTAAAATGCTTTATGAAAAAAAAAACATGGAGTTGATGTTAGTTATGATAATGCTTGGAGAGCATGTGAGCTTGCATTAAACTCAGTGCGTGGGTCTCCAAAGTCATCATATGCGTTGTTGCCTGCATTCTCCAATGTGTTGATTGAAAATAATCCAGGTATGTTTTACTTTATAATTACAGTATCATTTAAAAAGTCGATCATATTTTTATTAACACATGTAGGTCTTACTTTATAATTACAGTGTCACTGAATCATATTTATATATACATATTGTTACTTTTTTATTTAGGTACATATACAGCACAAGATGTAAATGACGATGACACATTCAAATACTATTTTATGGCTCTTGTCGCTTCAATTCATGCATGGGAGTATTGTTTTCCTATCATTTCAGCTGATGGTGCAACATTGAAGAACAAATTTTGTGGTACTATACTAGCTGCATGCACATTGGATGGTAACTCAAAAATTGTTCCCCTTGCATTTGGTATAGTTGATTCAGAGAATGATGATTCATGGTGTTGGTTTTTCCAAAATTTAAAAGTTGCATTTGGTGAGCGTAGTGATCTTGTAATTGTGTCGATGGTCATAGGAGTATTCCAAAGGCTATAAGTGTTGTCTACAATTCAGTTGAACATGGGTTGTGCTGTTTTCATATATTTAAGAATCTTAAAAAAACTTACAAGTCAGCTCCAATTGAAGGACTGTTCTATAGTTGTGCTAGGGCCTATACAACTATTAAGTATGAATATTACATGAGGCAATTGGATGATATTTCACCTTTCATAAGAATTGAATTAGAAGGATTAGACAAACATAAGTGGTGCAGGGCATTTTGTACAAAAAAAAGGTACAATTTGATGACGACGACTATATCTGAAAGTTTGAACAATGTTCTTAAGGATGCGTGTGAACTACCTGTTATTGGCCTTCTTGAATTTATTCGAAGTTTGATTCAACGATGGTTTTATGAACGTCGTAGTAATTCTAGTTTTCAACGTTCAGAAATAACCTCTTATGCAAAAGGTGTGATACGAGAGGCATTAAGGGATAGTAGGTCAATGGATGTGAGTGCTTTACTAGTTGTTTATATATTTAATTAATTTATCATACTTATATCTCACTGGTTTAAATTTTTTGTATTTTCATTACAGAGATATCCCATTAACCAACATGAGTTTGAAGTCCATAATGGTACCAAACAATATTTGGTCAACATTCTCACTTGAAATTGTTCCTGTCGTCGTTGGGATCTTGATGATATACCATGTTCTCATGCTTGCAGTGCCTTATCTTTTCGAAGCCTTGGATTGAAATCATACACACATAATTTTTATCACGTGTCCAATTCAATTTTATTATATACCAAGGAGACCCGACCTATTGGTAATGTGCAACAAATTTCCAATCTATATAGTTCGAATGATGACCCTATACGTCCTCCTCAATTGAAATGTCCATCTGGAAGACCAAGAAAAAAGAGGATCAAATCTTGCTTAGAGAATAAGAAGACAATACGATGTTCTCGTTGTGGGGGTAGTGGTCACAATTTCAGAGCATGTACAAATCCAATACCTTGTTGAGTTTGATTATTTTTATTGTTATTGCTTTTTTTTGCACTTCCAACTATTGTTATTTGTTTGGAACATTTATTTTGAGTATTTTTTTTTCACTTTTAGCTATTGTTATTCGTCTGGAACATTTCTTAAGTACATTTTTTGGTCACTTTCAACTATTGTTATTCGTTTGGAATATTTATTAAGTACTTATGAAAAAGTTTTCTTATGGATTTTCTTAAGTTGATTATATATTTGTGATAATAGTTAGACTGTAATTATCGTGAAATAATGTTTATGTGTGTTTACTTTTCTGTACTTTTGGATAATAATGGTTGTTTCATTTTTATTTTTTTATGCCTAATTTGTTTATTAACATTTGTTATTAATCTCAAATTAATTTATAGTACAAAGATAACATTGTGTACATACATGAAAGTTTAATTAGAGATATGCCATTAATTGATACCAATGGTTCAAAGGAATTAATTTTTTGTTTTTTTACAATAATTGGATTCATAGGTTTTAAAGATAAAAATGTTCATTTGACTAAATAACATTAATTAAATTATAATTTTCATCAATATTTGTTTGACAAATAAACTACTAACTAACATGATTTCAAGAGTATGTATTACCAAATCATTATATCCATTTCCAAAAAAAATAAAAAAAAAAAAAAAAAAAACAAAGAAACAAGTTATGTGATATGATGAAGAAATAAAACACTAATGCAGTTTCTAGAGGAGTAATAAATCAATGTTTTCAATTTCAAACCAACTTCACATCTCTTTATGCTTGACTCAAATGAAGATTAAATGATGGTGCACTCATGTCTACATTTTCTGGTTGCTTAATACTCTGTAAATCAATGTATATATTATACTATATAGTGTATTGGTTTCATTGTGATAAATGTGATTTAATTGAATAAATAATTTGTTTACCTTCATCTTTGATTTTTTTGTTGTTACAGTCATACCACCTATTACTTCAAATATTTCTCTCTTCTCAATTCCTTTTAATTTCAATCTTTCAACTGATGGTGCTTCCATTTGGTTGTTTGTTTCCTGTATCAATAAACATATTCAATTAGAAGGATGAATTTAAGAACTGTTTTTGTGACGACCCAGACTTTTCAACCTTGTCTAAGTCGTTACGTTTACTCAAAACCGTTTGTTGACAAAAGACACAACAAGATTCAGTTGAAACCGTAAGAAAACGAAGGGAAATTTTAATCGGGCCCTATTTCAAAAATACAAAATTTCAAATGTTGTTTACAAAAAATTTAACTATTTGTAGACTTAGTTAAATCAAAATATTTTCAAACCGTCAGCGGAAGCAGTTTAAAGACAGTCCCCTCTGGCAATTCACGAGTCCTTCTTGTCCCTCGTCGGTCTGCCCCTCATGTTACCTTTGCCTGAAAAGTTAAACATAAAAACTGAACCAACTCAGGACCCATCAATCGCTGTTCACCAACCTCATTCCAACAAACCGGAGTTCTACAGCATTTACCATACAAAGCTTCAAACGGTGTCATGCCGATGGTAGCCTGAAAACTGTTATTATAAGCAAACTCCATCAAATGCAAGTGAGAGTCCCAACTACCTGAAAACTCTAGAACACAAGCTCGTAGCATATCCTCTAAAATCTGGTTCAAACGTTCAGTTTGACCATCAGTCTGTGGATGAAAAGCCGTACTAAAATCCAACCTCGTGCCCATGGCAATCTGAAGTCCCTTCCAAAACTTGAAAGTAAATCGTGCATCTCTGTCAGAAACAATAGACACAGGCACTCCATGCAGTCTTACAATCTCAATTAAATATAATTGTGCCCACTTACTAGCAGTATAAGTGGACTTTCCTGGAACAAAATGTGCTGACTTCGTAAGTCTGTCTACAACAACCCAAATCACTGTGTAACCCTTCAGGGTTCTAGGCAGTCCTGTAATAAATTCCATCGACACGTTCTCCCACTTCCACTCTGGCACACTCAAAGGCTGCAACAAACCTGCTGGTTTCTGTCTAGGTGCCTTAACCTGTTGGCACACCAAGCACCTACTAACAAACTCGGCCACTTCCCTCTTCATATTACGCCACCAATACACTCGCTTCAAATCCTGATACATTTTTGTACTACCAGGATGCATGGAAAATGGAGAACTATGGGCCTCATTCAGTAAATCGGTCTTGACTGCAGTGTCTGCTGGCACACACAGACGTCTCTCAAACAATCCACCATCAGAGGATATGGAGAACTCATCAGTCTATCCTGTCCCTACGAGGCGACGTCTCTCCTCCAAATAAGGATCACTATTCTGAGCATCAATAATCTTCTGCCTCAGAGTTGGTTGCACTGTTAACTGAGCCAACTGTGAGGCAATTGCCCCTACAGATACTGCAATCTCAGCTCTCTCAAGGTCTCGATGTATCGGTACCTGACTAGTAATAAGCGCTGCTGAATGTGATACTTTCCTACTAAGAGCATCAGCTACCACATTCGCTTTACCTGGATGATATAATATCTCACAGTCATAATCTTTTACTAACTCGAGCCACCTTCGCTGTCTCATATTTAACTCCTTCTGAGTGAAGAAGTATTTTAGGCTCTTATGGTCAATAAAGATTTGTATCTTTTCACCGTACAAATAATGTCTCCAGATTTTCAGTGCAAACACTACAGCTGCCAACTCTAAATCATGTGTAGGGTAGTTCTGCTCATGGCTTTTCAACTGACGAGAGGCATATGCAACCACCCTACCTTGCTGCATCAAAACACATCCCAATCCTTTCTTAGAAGCATCACTGTAAATCATAAAATTCCCAGATCCATCTAGTACTATGAGGACCGGTGCAGTAACTAACCTCTGCTTAAGGTTCTGAAAACTATCCTCACAAGCTGGGCTCCAAACAAAAGGAGTTCCCTTCCTGGTCAACTGAGTCAAGGGAGTAGCTATACGAAAAAAATCTGCCACAAACCTCCGGTAATAACCTGCTAAGCCCAGAAAACTACGAATCTCCCTGACAGTAGAGGGTCGAGACCAACTGGTAACAGCCTCAATCTTTGCAGGATCCACAGAAACTCCCTCACTAGAAACCACGTGACCAAGGAAAGCCACCTGCTTCAACCAAAATTCACACTTTGAGAACTTAGCATAAAGTTTATTCGCTCGAAGAGTCTCTAAAACTCTATGCAAATGTTCCTCATGTTCAGCCTCGGTCTTGGAATAAACTAAAATGTCATCAATGAAGACTATTACAAAAGTGTCTAAGAAATCCTTAAACACTCTGTTCATCAGATCCATAAATACAGCAGGTGCATTTGTCAATCCAAAAGACATTACAATGAATTCATAATGTCCATACCTCGAACGAAAAGTAGTCTTAGGAATATCACCATCTTTAATCCCCAACTGATGGTAACCCGAGCGTAAATCAATCTTAGAGAATACAGTAGCTCCTTGCAACTGATCAAACAAATCATCAATTCTGGGCAGTGGATACCTATTCTTGACTGTCACCTTATTAAGTTCCCTGTAATCTATACGAAGACGCATCGATCCATCTTTCTTCTTCACAAACAGTACGGGTGCACCCCAAGGCGATACGCTAGGTCGAATAAAACCTTTGTCAAGCAATTCCTGCAACTGTACCTTTAATTCTTTCAATTCAGCTGAAGCCATCCTGTAAGGGGCTCTAGAGATAGGAGCGGTACCCGGCTCCAACTCAATAGCAAAGTCAATCTCTCTGTGAGGGGGAAGTCCTGGAAGCTCTTCTGGAAATACATCAGGATATTCTCTTACTACCGGTTCTGAGGTCAAAGAAATCTCAACTTCCCTAGTATCCACCACACTGGCCAAGATACTCCAGGTACCCTGGTTGAGTAGCTTACTGGCCTTCATAACCGAAATTACTTTAGGTATGATTATGGTCCCTACCCCTTTAAACTTAAAAATAGGCTCGGTAGGAGGACTAAACATTACCTCCTTACGAGAACAATCAATACTGGCATGATTGGCAGCCAACCAATCCATGCCTAAAATTACGTCGAAATCATGCATATCCAATACTAACAAGGTTACATCCAACACACGACCAGCTAACTCAATTTGGCATGCTTTAATCCTTTCCTTTGACAACATAATTTTCCCAGATGGTGTAGACACTGATAAAACATAATCTAGGGGCTCCACTTCTAAGCATGCATGGGTTACAAATATCGACGATATAAAAGAGTGAGAGGAACCAGAGTCAAACAAAGTTAAGGCAAAGTGCCCGAACACTGGTAGCGTACCTGTAACAACTGTGCCAGCCCTTTCAGCCTCGGACCTGTTAGTAGCAAAAACTTTGCCCTGTTGTGGTGCTCTCGCTCCCTGACTACTCTACCCAAACTCAGTAGGCCTCAAAGAACAACGATCAGCCGTATGCCCCTCTTGCCTACACTTGAAGCAAATCCTTGTCCCGAATAGACAGCGACCCAGATGGCGCTTCCCACAAGTGTTGCACCACGATTTCTCTCTGGCAGTTTCACCTGCTTCAAAGGGACTCTGCTGGAAACGGCGGAAATTACCACCTGACCTCATGTTCCTCTGAGGAACTTCGACGAACTTCTGCTCCGCCTTTCTCTTCTGACTAAATGAGGTTCCCTTGTCAACACTCTTTGGCTGAACCTCGTCCTTTCCAATACTCACATCCACTGCCAGACGCAGTGCTTCAGCCTGAATGGAGGGCTTTAGTGCTCGCGCAAAGCCTCTGATCTCATCTCTCAATCCTCTAACAAACCTCTCAGCTCTGGCCTGCTCGTTACCAACAAGCTAAGGGGCGAAGCGTGACATCATGTCGAAGTCCTGATCGTACTCCTCAACTGTCATGTGTCCTTGCTTCAATTCCAAGAATTCCTGGCTTTTAGCATCTCTAAGGTTAGCCGAGAAAAACTTGGTATAGAAGCAATCTCTAAACTGGTCCCACGTGATCTGGTCCAACTTTCCACCCAACATACGCAGTGTGGACCTCCACCAGATAATACCTCTATCCCTAAGGAGAAAGACAGCACACTGAACCTTGTGCTCTTCTGGGCATCTCATATAACTAAAAATGGTCTCCACAGAAGACAACCACAACTCCGCCTTGGTAGGATCCTCCAGTGATCCATCAAAAGTCTGAGGGTCGTATTTCCTAAAGTCCCTCAAGTCTTTCGCCTCTGCAGAAAGCTGATTTGGTAACATCTGTGGCGGCTGTACGACCGATCCCTGCACAGGGGGGTCTACAGACGCAGGTGGAGCTGCTGGTACAGGGGAGCTCACTGGCGCAGACTGGTTCTGAGCCATAGCAACCGTAATAAGCTCTGTGATTCTCTGCTCCAGGTGAGCAGACAAGGCTGCCAACTCCGTTTGAGTAACAGGTGCAGCAGGGACACGCGGGTCAGCTTGGCCCACAGTAGGCTGACTACGCCCTGCTCCTCTACCTCGGCCTCTAAAACCACCCCTACGTGCACCTCTCCTTGGCGGCATGGTTTCCTCATACCACCAAAAATATCCTTTTAGTCTGAACAACAAAGCACCTCAGTCAGTCTAGTTTAACTTAGGCAAGGTCATGTTATTAATACCGTACTTATTAAACATAAAAGCATACCTGACGAGTGACGAAGGATCGTGTTAGCCATAGGGACACAAAAACATGGACTTAAATCATAAGTCAGTCTACAGAACCTAAAACTTAGGCTCTGATACCAACTATGACGACCCAGACTTTTCGACCTTGTCTAAGTCGTTACGTTTACTCAAAACCGTTTGTTGACAAAAGACACAGCAAGATTCAGTTGAAACCGTAAGAAAACGAAGGGAAATTTTAATCGGGCCCTATTTCAAAAATACAAAATTTCAAATGCTGTTTACAAAAAATTTAACTATTTGTTGACTTAGTTAAATCAAAATATTTTCAAACCATCAGCAAAAGCAGTTTAAAGACAGTCCCCTATGGCAATTCACGAGTCCTTGTCCCTCGTCGGTCTGCCCCTCGTGTTACCTTTGCCTGAAAAGTTAAACATAAAAATGGTGAGTATTAATATACTCAGTAAGAGACCCACTACTGGTCCCGTTAGGGGAAAATAAATTATTAGCATCCTATGGTGTACCATGCACTATCACAGTCTTGTGATCCCGTAGGATGCACATATCAGTCTAGTACTCCCGAAGGATGCACATATCAGTCTAGTGCTCCCGAAGGATGCGCATATCAGTCTAGTGCTCCCGAAAGATGCACATATCAGTCTAGTGCTCCCGAAGGATGCACATAAAGGGGATGATCCCGAAGGACACCCGCAGGGTAACTATCCACTAGGAAACTAATAATTTATCCCCTCAGTCCATTCTAAACATCTTAAAAATCATTCCTAATACAGTCAAATTTCCTTATCACATAAGCTCCCCTTTAACCTCAAACAACTATATTACCCAAATTTCACCCAAGGATAGTTGAAACATATCACTACATCAGTCAGCCACATAAATAGTCCAGCAGTCACAACATACGTTAGACAACAAGTCCCCGTCAATCCATACATACATACATAATTTCATTCAGTCAAGCACAATATACATTAAACTTTCAGTCCACACCCAAACACACAGCATAACCGTCATCCCTACTCAGTCCAGACATAACATTTCAGTTCATATAATCAATACGCCTTAATTCTTGTTATTGAGTCCAGTAGAAAGTCTCTTACCTCAGTCTTATGCAATTTCTTCAATCGAACAAGTTCCAATAATTAGATTCCTAAACATAACCAAATATAAAATCAACATCCTTCTAATTAACTTCATCCATTCAAATCACCCATGTGTAAATCTCACAACTCACCCAAGAGGTGGAGAAACGAACTCCCACGAAGCTTATGGCAAAATTCAAAGTCCAAATTCTTCAAATCTCCAATATCGCCTTCAAGAACAAACATCCAAACAACCAATTAAACAACATCAACTAATCGACATTTCAATGTAGACTCTTAAATCCATCAATTTCATCCTTACCCAACGAATTTACAACGACATAGCGGCAGCGGCACACAAGATTTGGGCAAACGACCTTGTGAAATCGATTTGGGCATGGGTCGGCTTCTAATCAGCAGCTGGAAGAAGACGCACGGCGGCTGGCCTCTTGCAGAATGGAGGCAGATCAGCTCGGATCCGCGTCCGACTTCAAGAGATGTGCACGCCGGCGACCTTGCTGACTGAGGCAGGCGGCGGCTGGGACGGATTTGCTGCGCGCGGCGGGCTGGGCTTCGTCGGACTACTGGGACAGCGGGGTGCGGACTGCAGCAGGCGACAGGAAGTGAAGATTTGGGCGGTGCGGCTGGGCTTCGCCGGTCGGACGGAAGGAGAGAGGTGGATCTGGGCGGACGAGGGGTCGCGGCTGCGTGCGGTGAGGCTTCGTGAACAGAGGCGCGGCGCGGACGAACAGCTGCGATTGTCGGCCGACGTCCTCCTTCTGCAACTCCGAACGGCGCGGCCAGGGGATGAGGTGGTGGTTGGATGGGTGGCGGTCGGCTAGGGCGTGGGGAAGAGGAGAAGAGAAGGAAGAAGATGGGGGGGGGGCGGGAGACTGCGTACGGTAGAAGAAGAAAGGGAAAAGAAAAGAAAAGGAAAAGAAAAAGAAAAAGAAAAGAAAAAAAAAAGAAAAGAAAGGAAATTATTTAATATTATTATTATTATTATTTTATTTATTTATTTAATTTTAAATAACAATAATAATAATAATATATATATGATTCTTATTACTTTTCAAATTCCTTTTTCCCTCCATCACTTTTTTTTTTCTTTCATGCAAATAAAAATATACCTTAGGATTTGGGGTGTTACAGTTTTTTTAATAAAAAAAATGGAATACCTCTTCAGAACTACTTAAACTTTCGATCGTGTCAGATTGTTTGACCCGTCTTCCAATCACCCCTGAAGCATTTAATCGATTACTTCGTCTTGCACTCGTCATAGTATTATTTCTCTCCGTCCCTCGTAATTATAGAAAAGAAATCGTCCTTCTTAATTATATAAAAAAAATTAATTTAGCTAATTTTATTTATTAAATAATATAGATTACCTACTAGATTATCTATTAAATTACATTATTATTTTTTAATGAGATCTCCCTTAAATCTAGTTCATTTAAATTATCTATTAAATTAACAAAATCTCAACAAAATAGACTTAGTTAATTTATTATTTTTTGAATGAAATATCAGATAAATCTAATTTAATTTGTATTAAATTTAAACTATTAAAAAATATATATATATATTTTAACTAACAGATTTTATGTGTGGCTATTTCAATTTGTGGAAGACTCTTTCCATTTGGTGTTCTTCGTCGTCTTCTTCTTCCTCTCTTGGTCTCTTGGTTAACAAACTGTGAAAATGTATGAGTTTTGTTTTTCTACTACCTCACTCGATATGCCCAACTCCAACATCCTCATTTGCTTGAAGTTCCTCTTTCTTCTTCCCACGGACTTTTTCTCAAAGGTAAAACTCAACCTTTTCTTCACTTCATCAAACCACTATGATTTCCTGTGTTTATTTCCTAATTTTTTTCAAGTTTAATAAAAAAAATTTGTGCAATCAAGGATTCTTCAAATTGGAAGAAGAAAAGGTTATGAAAGTGTAATTTTTTTTTTCTATTTTACTTGAGAAAATAGGGTATAATTCATGTAGGTTGGGGTATTATTGAAATTTTCAAATTCTTATATTTTCTTATTTTTTTGCCCTTTGCCATTTTTGAAAGAAAAACAGATTTTGCTATTTTTCAAAATGACAATTTTAAAATTGTTATTCTTCTAGTTGACCCAATTTTCAACCCTCCAACCCGAAACCCGACCCAATTCAAAAAAATAATTTTTTTTTAATCTAACCCAATCCACATTTTAACATATAACCCAACCCTTATAATATGAACTGCGTAGTTGGAGTAATTCGAGTTCAATCCATATTCTTAGATCTCTTAGGTCTCTAATATTATTAGTGAAGATTTAAGCCTGAAAATATTATATTAAAATATAAAATGAATAAATAAATAAGAAAATGAAAATTTCAAAATTTATAATTTATCATTTGGCCAGAGATGATGTCCTCATGTCAAGCGAAGGATATTGGATGATTAGGAGGATGACAATTGGTTATGAATACTAAGATTTTCTTTTAATTTCATGATATTTTAAAACAAAAGAAAAATATATAATTTCTCAATTCTCAATTTCTAAACTTCACATATGTTAATTGTAAGTCTAAAATACCCACTATAATCTAAACCTGTTTGCTGGACAACTTGATGATTATCCAAAAATAAATAAATTTACAAACTAGAACCAAAAAAAAAAAACAAACTTTAAAAACGAATTAAAATGAATCCAATCCAATCATCTAGATTAAATTCAGATCTATAGAATATGATCAACAACAACACATACCTCAATAGATTGGCAAGTAAAATCCTAAAGTCAGATTCAAAACAAAACAATCACTATGAATATGCATCAGTTATGTAACAGATAAACCGAAAGAATAGAAGAATAGAATAATAAGAGATAACAAGAAGCTCATTAATAAAGAAGCAACACAAAATCTAAAACGAATGTTACGATCTACAAGAGAAAAACAATAACAGCTCTAGAAATCAACAGATATTATCAAGATAAAGAAAACAACAGGAAGAGTGAAGAAGATAGAGGGACATCCAAACCTGAGGAAAAAGCTGTTACTTTTAAACCCTTGCGGCAAGAGATGAGGAATGAAAACTAGATTGGAGGAGTAGCGACGCGAGGAAGAGAAATGGAGAAGAGAGGAAACTCAGAAAGGAGGCACACACGAGGAAGAGAAACTATAATATATATATATACTAGTAAAAGACCGCTTTAGATTACAATAAACATTGCATGTATATGTTTAGGTTGTGCTAAATTTAATAATTTAAAAATACGAAATTTAAAACATAATAAAATTAGATGTACATGAGAAGAAGTTACAATAATTAGATTAAAATATAAGAATTTAAATGTAAAACTTGCATATATCAAAAAAGGATTTCGTTATAAACAATTTTTTTTTGTACAATTTGAAGGTAACTTATTGTCACCTATGAGCTTGATTCAAACTAAAGTTGTATGTGAGAAAACACATTTTCAGGAAGATGTATTCTAACATTAAGAATTGTTTGTCCTTTGCTTGTTAATTATCATTGCAAAGCATAAACAAATGGGGAATTTGTTTTCTGTTGAACTTGAATGGATATCCATCGTCATTTGGTGGGTTTAATGGTATTCGTGAAAGAAAAAACTTGTTTTCCTGCATTATCACCCATTGCTATTTGAGCATGTATAATATTTTTGTTAAATGATCGACATACTAATCTTGTCTCATCACATAATTCATTGGATGAATCCAAATTTCTAAATAACAATAATGTTGGTAGAAAAAAATCAAGGAAGCCTTTTATATAGTATAAAAAAATGTTACAAAAACTTTTCAACTTTTAAGGGGCCGTTTGGGGGAAGGAAATGAATAAAGGAGAAAAGGAATAAGAAAAATGAGGGATTAAGTGGAGGAAAATATTATTATAATCCTTGTTTGGGAGAAGGATTAAGTGAAAGAAATATGGAGGATTATTTATAATCTTTGTTTGGGGGAAGGATTAAGTGAAAAGATTATGGGAGATTATTATAATCCTTGTTTGGGAGAAGAATTTTTTGAGGGAACTATTATGTGGGAACGATTATGACCAAAAATTTGTATTTTTTTTTCATTTGTGTAATTTTTTTTATTTGTACGTTAACCCCAATATGAGAAAAAATACATAATTATTTTTTTTTTTCTGAAAATGAAATTATTGTTTTTTTTTTCGCGAACCCAATACAAAATGAAAAATGTGCTAATATTTTTTGCATTTGTGTAAATTGTTCAGTAAAACCTCTACAACAAAAAATTGTATTCAAATTCATTTTTTAGTTAGGTTGTACCGTAATCCAAGCGATCACAAAAAAATTGTATTGATTTTTTTTTGTTGATTTTGTATAAATATTTTTTTTACTTGTAATGTACACCACTTTCAAAAGTAAAGTTTTTTTTTTCCATTTGTACAATAGTTTTTTCTTTCTTTTTTAACATTAAATCAAGTACACAAAACAAAGTGTATTAATTTTTTTAGTTGTGTAAAATATGTTTATGAAATTTATATCGTAAATTCAATTCACACAGAAATTGTATTATTTAATTTTTCATTTGTTTTCAATTTGATCCGTAAATCCAATATATTAAAAAAATATGTTTTTTTTTAAATTTATGGCAAATATTTGTTTTTTCTTCCGCAACCCCGTATGAAAAAGAAATTGAATTACATTTTTTTCAATGTGTAAGAAATGCTTATGAAATGTTTTCTGTAAACCAAATATAAAAAAAAAATTGTATTGATTTTTTTTTTTTTTTTGCTTTTGTCTAAACTTATTTATTTTGTTCCTGTTTTCCAAAACGACGAATAATTGTATTAAAATAATGTTTATACTTCATTTCTTTTGTAACCCCAGCACACAGCAAATATGTATTAATTTTTAAATTGATTTTGTATTAAAAAAATTGGACCGTACACACAATACATAATACAAACAAATTGTATTTTTTTTTCATTTATGTAAAATATGTTTATTCAAATTGTACCGTATATAGAATACAAAAAAAAAATTGTATTTTAAGTTTGTATCATCAATCATATACAATAAAAAATTGTATTATGTTGTTTTTATTTTTTATTTTATCTTTCATTTATTAATTTTTTTCTTCATGAGAACGATAAGCAACGCACTAAAGAAGATGACTAATTCGTTTGGCACGAAGAGAATGAAGAAGAAGATAGATGGATTAATTTGTTTGGGAAAGAGAAGAAATAAGAGGATTAATTTAGAGGGAAAAATAAATAAATGAGGAAAGAGAAGAAAAAATAAATGAGGAAAGAGAAGAAAGAGAAGAAAGAGAAGGATTATATTGGAAAATTGAATGATTATATTGGAAAATGAAAGGATTAAGTGGGGAAAGTGAGGTAAGAAATGAGGAAAGTGGATTAAGGGGAGGGTATTACTTTCCCTCCCCTTAATCCATGGGCCAAACAAGGAAAAAATTAAGTTAGTCATTTCCTTTCCTTCCCATAAACGGCCCCTAAATTTTTAAATTTGTATTGTTAATTATAATTAATAAGATATTTAATTTTAACTTAATTTCTAAAATGTAAATGAAAAACCATTTGCATTCCAATTTTTCACATCCTCTATACTTAAATTCCACTAAACTTAAAGTATAATTAAGTCAAAGTGTAGCAGGAGAGAATGAGTCTTTTATAATTATTTATATTACAAAAAAAAAAATTAAAAAGAAATTTACCATAAAACCAAAGAGTGAATTGGAGCATAGAATTAAACTCAAGGGTAAAATGGAGAGAAATAAGTTTCTCCACATTTGAAGCTTTTATATATATTATATAGACTATATTAATTCAGATTAGATTGAATTGAACCGAATTTTAAGGAGATAATAGTGAGAATGACAAAATATTAAATAACAAACTAAAAAATAGCAAATTCGGCAATATTAAGATTTATAGCAAAACCACCAGTTGCAGACTTTTTTTCTTTTTTTTTTTACCGATTGTATCCCTGTATAGAGGACAATTCGTTTCCTATAGATATAGTGTATTTGTATAGTTAAAAAAAACAAGACAAAATATCACAGGGTCATGGATACAGTGTATTTGTACACAACATTCAATTTTGGAAAATAACATTCTCTAAATATATGGCTGTAATTTATATCAGATTTTCGGAAGGCACACAACATTTAGTTTTGAAAAATAACATCCCATTAATATATGGCTGTAATTTATATCAAAATTTTGAATTATTAGCATTTAAATCAATTAATTAACAATTCATTTCTATAATTCATAATATATATATGTTAATAACGATTTAGATTCAAAACAATTTTCATGCCCCTAAAATAATGGCTAAGATAATTTCAACGGTTTTCATTTCATTATATTTCGTAATATTTCACAATAATTTATTATGTAATACACGATACATATTTTTCCTATTTCTAATAACAATTTGAAGTTAGATTTTCACTAAAATCATCCATTTGAATTTTTTTAAACGATCATATCCTAAAATAATGACAAATGTACATAAATTCAACCTTCTTGAATTATTTATATTCCAAAATATTTATAAAAAAAGTTGAATTTAAACAACTCCAAAAGTATTGTTATAACAATTTTAATTTTAAATTTTATCATTCCTGAAATCGTGCTAATTAGATTTTTTTACTTATTTTATTAAAAAATTTATCATCCCATAAAATTGTGGGATATTTGGTTGATATACTAAAATAATGACAAACATAAATTCAATATTTCAGATTATTTATAATCCAAAACCTTTATAAAAAATTTGAATTTAAATACCTCTAAAATACGTATTGTTAATAACATTTTGAATTTAAAATTGTATCATTCCGTAAAATCATGCTAATTGGTACTATAAAATCATGCCGCTTAGTTGCTGATTGTGAGGCTCCTAGTATTCAATCATTATTCTTGACAAGATGCACATGGAATAGTACTATAAAACACAATTTCCAAATCAAAAATAGGGGGAGAAAGAAAATAAAATCTATCCATACTCCCCTGGACAACTCCATTAATATCATGCTAAACCATATTCAATATAAAGCCAAATAAGAGGGAATCATCAAATCACAAATATTCAACATAAGTATAATCAAGTTGAGACATGTTAATAATTCCAAAGGGTATTGATTTACTATTGGTAGAAGGGGAAAACCCGCACTAAATTAACCATAATTCAGGCAACAATAGGAAGAAAAAAATCAGCATCATGATTGAAATATAAACAAAACAACACACTGAAAAACTAGAGTTGAAATAGTTTGTTTCTAAGACGAGGGAGTATTGAAAGAACCTGATAATTAAGGAGGAGAGTGGAAGAAAGAAATCTTGGTTTGCCCAAATATTTTTGTTTAGGTCTTCCTCTCGTTGTGGCGCTCTTAAAATCACTATGTTTTTTAATGGGAACTCGAACATTGAAGAAACTTTTAAATTTTTTTGAAAATTTTGAACTTACATTGGTTCCATATATGCCCTAAACGAATCATTATGCGACTTTGGTAGCGCAACCAAATGAAGCTCGACGACGCTTGAAGGCGGCGGACGGGTGTCATACCCTAAACCGCAATAAAGAAAATATGATGCGATTTAGTTACAACCTTGAAATTGTCTTAGATATATTTCGCATGATCAAGCACAGTCATTAGGTGCTGAGAGATTGCTGCCCTTAAACAAGAAGTTCTATAAATTTTATAAGTGAATTCTCTTAGATATATCTCGCATGATCAAGCACAATCATTTGCATTCTGAAAGGTGAGCAAGTGTGGCGTTTAAACACTTTGAGAGAAGGTCGCCTTAATCATGGGTTGATTATGCAAGTTATATCGCATCGAGGCTCTTGCATTGCTTAATCGCCTAATAATGCGTAGACCTTCTTTCACCTTTTTCTTGCATACAAGTTAGTTCGTAATTTCATCTTGCATCAATTTACTCTCCTTTACAGATTCTCTCAGCGTGCATTAGTAGTTTGTATTCCTGGTTCTGATTCTTTTATACTTTATTTAATTAATTCTTTTATACCGCCCAAAGGGTGGTGTGTGGATTCCATTGTATTAGATGAGTGGTTTGTTATTATAAACTATGCGATAGGTCATGGGTCATGATCAATGTATGCAAATTATTCACTGTGTACCTCTTCATCGCATAACCACTGAGTCCTCATTAAGTACAAGTTTTCCTACTGTTTGCCCAAGTGCAAGCGAAGCAATAGGTTTACGTGATGATCCAATGTCGAACACAAAAAATTGATTATTTAGTACATGATCGTTTAAATTTGAGCAGCTAAATCTAAACGATTTTTTAAAAGATTCGTTGATAGACGATCGTTTAAATTTGGTTATTTTTGTACACGATCGTTTAGATTTTATTGTTTAAATTTGGGTAGCCAAATCTAAACGAATTTTTTAAAGATTTTTTGGTAGATCGTTTAAATTTGACTATTTTTATACTTTAGATTTGATCATTTAAATTTGGGAAGCCAAATCTGAACGAATTTTTAAAGATTCTTTGGTGTTTAAATTTGACTATACACGATCGTTTAGATTTGACTATCCAATATTCCAACGAATTTTTTCATGATCTTTTATATTTCAAATAACAGTTTGAAAAAAAATGATATTTTATATTTGGTACATGATCTTGAACCAAATAACGATTTGAAAAAAGAATAAAAAAAAAAATTGCAAAAGAAGAGAAAAAGACGATGGAAAGAAGAAAAAAAATATTGTAGAAGAGGAGAAGAAAGACGTTGAAAAAAAAATACCGTCGAAGAGAGAATAGAGAATGATGTAGAAAAAATCGAAAAGAAGAGAAAGAATTGGAATTGAAAAATCGTTATAAACCAGTAAGGACAAACATGGAATTCTGAAAAAATAATCAGTCTTAATGAGCTTTTTTTAAATTGTTTTATGAGTTGTAGATATTTTGCCGCTTTGTTTTATTTATGTAAATTGACCGCTTTGTTTAATTTATGTAAATTGACCTATTTTTATTAGACATATTTGTTAATGTCTCAAGAGTTTGAAATGGCTAGTATTTAATACAATTATTTTTAATATGTAGGTAATAATTTTTTAAAATATAATTTAAATAATAAATTTATACGATACAATTACAATAATTAACAATATAATAGTAAAACTTATTAGGTATATATTACAATTTCAATATAAAATGATATGAGATTATTGAAAGTAGTAGTATTTAATACAATAAATTTAATATTTAGACAATAAACTTATTCTTTACAACATTAACTATTATTATTGTAAAAGTGCGAAAGCCATATATTGACTCAATATGAAAATTCACAAACATATTGCCATCTTCAAAAATGGAAATCAACACACAACGGAAGAATTAACAAATGCTTTGTATTTATAGATTAAGTTTTGGACTATACAAACGTTTTGCTTTTTCAAATTTATTTTAAAGGAATTTTTAAAAATAGTAGGTTTTACAAAATATTTACAACCTATAGCAAATTCTATCACGGATAGTCATTGATATGTTATAGTGATAGAATCATCAGTAATAGAATTCAAAATTTGGTTATAACTTGTAAATATTTTAATTTATTTTGCTATTTTTAAAAATATCCCTTTATTTTAATTTTTTTTAGTAAATACAAAAAATTTACTCCACCAAATTATTTCCATCAATTAACTGCAAACATAAAAGTTAAAGTTAATTGCAAATACAAATTAATTGCAAACATAAAACAATTAATTAATTGTAGTCAATTCTACCATATAAGTTACATGTGTAGTGACGTATTATGACAATTGAAAAATTTATTACAGTTTTTATCTATCATAAATCAAATGACAATTTTTAAATGTCATTAAATATAAATAATAAAATTTTAAAAACAAAAACCCTAATTTCTTTACCTTTCCCCTCATTTTCCTAATCCCCTTTCTCCCAGCCCTTCTCCCACGATTTTTGCCACAACAGCCCACGATCTCCTCTCTTGCTGCAACGCAGTCCACGATCCCCTCCCTTGCCGCAATAGTCCACAATCTCCTCCCTTGCAGCAATAGTCCTCGAACCTTGCTGCAATCGTCGTTGAACGCTCGCTGCAGTCGCCGCATGCTCGCTTCTTCGAGCGCCTCCCTCTCTAGTTATCTCTTCGCGCCGCCTCCCTCTTGTTTTTACCAAATTTGAAGAATTTGTGTGCTATTATGTGAACTATTATGTGTCCCCTTCATCATTAACATTTTTTTCATTTTTAGGTTTTAATCACTCACTCGTGATTAATGGGTCCAATCAGAGGGTTGATCGAGAAATAAGAGAAATTTGAGAGAAAGCTCGATTGCAATGGTACTACTGCTTTTTCTGAAAAGGTTGAGGCTGTAGATTGGTGGGATAATTTCTCCAAACTAACCAGGAAATTGTCAAAAATAAACTAAAAATGGAGTAGAAAATGAGTTTTAGGATTGATTTTGAAAAAGTAGAGATTTAGGACAAATTTGAAGTGAAATGTCAAAAATACCCTTATTTAATTTTACATTCTCACACTTGTCTCTTCTCTTCCAACCTCTCTTCAACATAGAATATGTGGAAGGAAAAAAAAGAAAATAAAAACTCATTTGCAGTTCTTCTCCTTTGTGAAAAGTTTGTCAACTTTCCGTTTTTACTCTGGTGTCGTTCATCCTCTACTTCGGTGAACATGTGGTTTGTTTTATTTTTTATTTTTTGTTTTTTTTAATCCTAATCGTGTTGTATTATGCGTATATATATTTAAATCTTAAATGTATAAATCAAATACAATTTTTAATTGTTTCAAGTTGATTTAGAGTTGTTTCAAAGAATGTTATTTTTTTTTAATCTCGCAAACATCTCGCAGGCATCTCGCAGGTTATTAAATTCAAATGTTTAATCTCAAATGAATTGATTTAGGGTTACTTTTAACTATTGTTTTTTGTATCTCGCAGTCTCGTAAACATCTTGCAGCTGTCAAACTTTAAATATCTAAGACTGAATTAGTCATATACTTATTTAGGGTGCGACTATGCACGTTTTATTTAGTGTTTAGCTACTGTTTTTTAATTTCGCAAAATAAGTCAAACTTTTTTTACGTGATATGTCAAATTCTAATTTCAAATAATTTTTTGCAGGAATTAAAAAGTTTAAGGTGGTTTAAGGAAGTCACATGTTCAGATTTTAGTGCGTTGCGATGGTACATGGGATGAGGGACGAAGAAAATACGAAGGAGGCATGTTAAAAGGCATTGTTGTCAGTAAAGAAATAACACATAAGATGCATATATGAGATAAAAGTAGAACACGAAGCTCCTCCATTTTAGTTAAGCAATGACCGTGATTTGAAGTTTTATCTTCTTAGTGAAAATCTATTAGAGGTCCCTTTATAAGTCTCATTTGAGCCTAGAAGCAATCAAAGCAAGAAAGTGTTAAGCAAAGATTACAATTCAGTATCCCGGAGCAACCAAGCTCATAACTTAAACCATCATCCTTCAATTGCAATGGATACGTTAAATGAGAATGAAGTTCATATTCGTGAAGTTGAAGTTGGCTTGTGTGATAACATGATAGGGACTACTTCGGCTATATGGGAATCATATGAGTCATATAATTCGAAAGATGATACTTTTACATGGGAGCCAGTTGAGATGAATAGTGAATCATTTGACACAACATAGAAATGCTCCTACAAAATATTGCAAAGAAAAATTTAAAGTTCATTACAGCTCTTCTAGCTGAAAGTTGAAGACAGAAAGGAGTGATTGGTTTGAAGAAAACTCTACAAGTGAGGAGTTGGATGTAGGACAAATATTTTTTTGCAAAAGAGATTTGTCAATGAGATTAAGTGTCTTGGCGATGAATTTTTTTTTTTCAGTTTGTAGTAAAAAAGTCTACAAAAGAGGTTTTTTTTGTTAGATGCATTGACAACAAGTGTGGTTAGAGACTGCAAGCGATGAGATTGAAGGATTCAAATATATTCAAGATTAAAAAGTATGTCAAAGTTCATTTGTGTTCTCTTGAGTTTTTGAATCATGACCATAGGCAAGCAAAATCTTGGGTTGTTGGAGAATTAATAAAGTCAAAATTCAAGGGAGTCGGTCGTCTATACAATCCACGTGATATCATAGAATACATGAGGCAAGACTATGGCATAAATATGAGTTATGAAAAAGCGTGGCGTGCTACAGAAAATACGTATGAACGAGTGTGATGGTGTCCTGAAGAGTCATATAATCTATTGCTTAGATATGGTGAATCTCTCAAATTTACAAATCTAGGTACAATATTTTAGATAGCTACAAAATGAACCTTAATAATTATGCTACATCATTGCAAATATCACCAGAGGACAAAGGAAAGCTAACTAGTAATAACCTAGCTTGTTAAAGAATCATTCCCATTGACATCCACACGAGAATTCGTTTGAAAGACACTTCCAACATCCATTGCGCGAAAAAAAAACCTTTGTTCAGAACTTACATTTGAGAGTCATACAGATGGAGCATAAAATCAGTTCAGATTCAACCAAAACTCAAATCTTTTTCCGATTTTGTGTTTGGAAGAAGATGGAGAAAGAATAAAACATTGCTTGGAAAGTGAAAACCCAACTAATTAAAAAACACAAAGCATATACATGTGTCTTGACTTGAAAAAGAAGAAGAAGAAACTTGCCTTGATCTTTTTTAGAAGATCATAGCCTGTCATTTCTGAATATTTAAAACCACTACTACAAAAACAGGATGTCTGCATGTTTTAAATACTTGACAGTTTTTATTAAAATTGTCATGTAAAATGAAAACTTCAAAAATAACAAAAATCTAGAAAAATGCATTATTTTTCAATTATTTTTCTAATACTTGACAGGTTAAAAACGTCAAGTACAGTTTTATTTACTTGACATTTTCTAAATGTCAAAAATTACATAATTTAAAATAAAATTTTCCACTCTCTAAGACAAAATATATTTCCAAATTTTCCTTTTCTTAATTTTCTCCATGTCCCCAAATTTCCCTTTTCCCTCAAATTTCTGAACAAATTCATTTGGAAAATTATCAAAAATAGCATAATTTTGAAGGATATAAAGAGTTTTGGGATGAATTTAAAAAAAAAATGATTTTTAGGACAAATTAATTGAAAAAAATCTATTTTACCCCTAAGTTAAAAAAACTCTAAAAATCAATTTATGAATTCTTTCTCTTCTCCTTCTCCCTCCGTTTTCCCACATCCCAAAAAAAATATTTCATTTTTCTCTCATCTCTCCCTCTGCGTATTCCATTTTCCCCCATTTTCACAAAATTTCATTTTTCTTCCTTTTCCATTCTTTAATTCGTTTTCTTGAAATCCCTTTCTCAAGCTTCTCCCATGGCCTCCCACTGGCCTTTTAAAACTATGTCATTCCTTATCACCTCATCCTTCGCCTTTTTCAAGCTTCTTCCTCTCTCGAAATCAAATACTCTTTCAAAGAAGTCATTTAAGCTCTCACACCTCACTGCCATGGTCGTCCCCCACTATGTATCATTTTCGATATCTTTCTTGGTTGGACTACCAATGTCGCCAAACAACTCGGCGTCTACCACGCAATATTTAGCGGCATTGGAGGTTTTGGCCTAGCTTGCTATGTCTCTCTTTGGCTCAACCTTCCTCACTAGAACGTCGTCGTCCACGAATTTCTCTGTCAGATTTTAAAGAAGGTACCGTTCAGCTCCATAAGACCCAGTTGTCGACTAACATCGCGAAAGCAGATGGTGAAGATGGTTGGTCGATTTTTCAAAATCTGTCTATTTTAGAAACTTGCAGCCCGTTGTTACTGTAGCTAAAATTGAGCAAGAATTTAAAAATTTTGGTAGATTTCTGCCTAATGGTGTGTATTTATTAGGTCTCGGAGGACCTTGCTTTTGATTATTTGTTTGGATTGGCTCACATGGATGGTTCTTGATGCATTTGTTGGTGGTGCCATGAACAGGAAGGGGAAGAGGGAGAGGTAGTTACCAGTCAGATGCTCCCAGGGGACGGTTTGTTTCTCATAGTTGGGGCGAGGAAGCAGCCAGGATGGAAGCGATTATGGTCAGTTGAGAGGCAACGATTTCCCTCAGTGGGTTACCACAAGGTTCAATAGTAATGTTAATTTGTGGGGAATTGATTATCAAAATAAGATGGTACTTTTCCCCCTTAGATGGTTTTAAGATGCAATTCAAGTGGGAAAATTTTGGCATTTCAAGTACAAGCACTTGTTAGACAATGGGAGGGAAATAGACTTGAGAGATGATGACCCTTTTCTTTAAATCCTATATTGAAACTTGTTTGCTTTTACCCTTTTGAGTAGTTTTGTAGTCATTAGGTGAATATTGTTGCCATTTTACAATCAAATAATGTATGATTGAGTGAACATTTGCCAAATAAATGAACAATTTAGATCCTTGAATGCCAGTTTTTTCATCATGCTTTGTAGTGAGATTTCGTTAATATATATCCCTTTTTTGGTTCAAGAGATTTTGGTATTTGATGACCTTTTGAATTTTTATAATTTGTCACTTAATACATTATAATTTTGAATTTGATTTATGAGATGTTTGAATTTTGAAGTTTAGTTTGAAAAAAAAAAAACTCATGTGTTGTGTATAATTGTTTTTCAAGGATAACGTTGGATCATGATACATGTGAGTCTTTCGATGTATAACAATGACATAGTGGAGTATGGAAAAAAATTAAGTGAATTTTTGTTTTATGTTTTAGTTATTTTTCTAATTTTGCAAACATATATATCCCTTTTAAGTGAGTCTATTTCGCACGCATCTCGAACCTATCTCGCAGCATTTCGCACATTTCAAACTTTCACTATGAGTTTCACAATCAAATTGCTACTGTTCTTAAGCCATTTAAAATGATTTTATGCATGTTTAGTAAGTTTATTTGACCCTTATGTTTTATCTCGCATGCATCTCGCACTTATCTCGTACACATCTTGCACCTATCTCGCACACATCTTGCACCTATCTCGCACATATCTTGCACCTATCTCGCACATTTCAAACTTTCACTTTGAGTTTCACAATTAAATTGCTATCTTTCCTAAGCCATTTAGAGTGATTTTATGCATGTTTAGTAAGTTTATCAGATTCTTGTGTTTTATCTCGCACGCACTCGCAAACATCTTGCACCTATCTCACACATTTCAAACTTTCACTATGAGTTTCACAATCAAATTGCTACAGTTCCTAATCCATTTAGAGTGATTTTATGCATGTTTAGTAAGTTTATTAGGCACTTGTGTTTTATCTCGCACGCATCTCGTACCTATCTCGCACACATCTTGCACCTATCTCGCACATTTCAAACTTTCAATATGAGTTTCACAATCAAATTGCTACCGTTTCTAAGTCATTTAGAGTAATTTTATGCACGTTTAGTAAGTTTATTAGACTCTTGTGTTTTATCTCACACGCATCTTGCAGCATCTCACACACATCTTGCACACATTGTTCTTCATAGTTTTGTGAATGAAAAATGGGAAAGGAAGAAAAAGGAAATAAGAGGTTTTGTGAAAATAGGGAAAAATGGAATACGGAGAGGGTGAGATGAGAGAAAAATGAAATATTTTTTTGGAAGTGGGAAAATGGGGGAGAAGGAGAAGGAGAAAGAATTCCATAAATTGATTTGTAGGGTTTTTTAACTTAAGGACAATATAGTTTTTTCCTAGTTAATTTGTCCTAAAATGCATCTTTTTTTTTAAATCCATCCCAAAACTCTTTGGGTCAGTTTGGATTGAATTAAGAAAAAAATATTTTTCAATAATACATTTACTTTTAAACACTTACTTGAAAATGAATTTAAAATTTAAACACTTAATGTTTGGTTAGACTTTTTATAAGTGTTTATATGTGAATTTAATTTTTAAAGATTTCTCCAAAATAGATTATTTTATAAATAAATGTTTAAAAAATGCATTATTTTAATTTATCCAACACTACCATTCATCAAAATAATTTTTTTTGACAAAATTAAACACTTTATAATCTAAACCAAAATTATTCAATTTTTAGTAATTTCCCAATTCATTTCCCACAAATCCTTCGCTTCTTCTTTTCATTTTCCCCCTTTTCTCTCCAAACCCACCCCGCCATTTTCTCTCATCTCCATCTCGTTTATCTCCACCTCCACCACTCAAGGGTACCTTTCCGTCGATCACACCCGGCCGCCGCGTCAAGCATCCACAACCCACGACCGCCGCGTCAAGAACCCACGACCCACGGCCGCAGATCTCTGTTTCCACCATCGACTACAACCACAAGTCTCCATCTCCATGGCCGTCGACCCACAACCCACGTCCTCCATTTCCACCGGCCGTCGATCGGTGCCCTTCTGTCGATACACCCGACCGCCGCTGTTCTGTCAAGCACCCACGACCCACGGCATTTCGAGACGGTGACCCACATCTCCATGAAATCCCAACCCCCCAATCTCAATCCTCTCCATCTCCACCTCCAAAGGCTGGCCACATATCTCATCAACGGCGAACAACGGAGCCCCGAATCTCACTCGCTTCTAATACCAAACTCCGTTTCTGTCCACGCTCGAAATGTGTTGGTATGTTTATGTTTATGTTTATGTGTTGGTATATTTCTAATCCCAAAATCTCACGCTCGAAAGGGTGAAGACACTCTTCATTTTTCACAGCCTCCAAGCAATTTGGAGAACTCTTTTTTTTTTTTTTTTCATTTTTTCTTTCTTTCTCTGAATGCGTATTGCAACCCCCATTCCATCGTTCATTTAATAAAGCAATCAGGTTTTTGTCTCTTATGGCTGTTAGTAAGAATCTGTGGTGTTTTTTTTTATTTTTTTATTTGATAAACGAGTGTTGGATTGTTGCAGAATGAACTCGTTGGGGGAGAGGATGTTGAAATCGGCTTGTGGGAATGATTCTTGGATTGGTTCGGAAGCTCGGAGGATTGAGAGAGTTGGACGTGATTCTTCGATGTTGGTTGTGGTGGGTGATGAGGTGCGGTTTTCTGCTTCTCAGTCTCAGCCTTCGAATGATACTGCTGCTAATGAAAAATTGGGGCTTGGAGAACATGCTTTATCTGCCGCTGGTGCCGCTGGTGCTGCTTTTCTTTTTGCTGTCATTGTGAATCCTCTTGATGTTGCAAAGGTAATGTTGAGTCTATGTTCTTTTTGTTATTTATGTGTTGGATACTTGAATTGTCTGGGAATAATTGGAAATATGTAGCGTGGGGTTCGATTGGTATGTTTATGTGTTGGTATGTTTTTCTTGCTGTTTTTTCCTTTATTATCATATTGTAACTGTTGTTTATCAACTTTGGCTTATATATAAGTAAAGATCATCAGAGTACCGCCTCTGTTTAGCCATTGGTTGGGATATTTTTGGGTTATTCTTGGTAGTATCCTAACACATTCATTCTTCATGGTTTATTGACCCAATATTGATTCATAGAAAAATTCTGTATGTTGATTTAGATCATATTTGACGTTGATAAAAGCAAATTTTTGGTTCTATATTTGATCTCCACTTAACTAAATATATGTATTTTGTTTGGAACTAGCTGAGGAATGTACATATTATTGTTATGTTTTCCAAAAAAGTGGAAAGATGACATGAACCCTTCTTTGTGGGGATTGGAGTTCTACTTGCATCTTGTTTGGACGTTTTATTGTGTCTAAAATATGCTTATTTATTTATGTAGGCCTTAAGACTAAGGTCTAATGAGTTAAAGCTGGAGAGGCAGTTGGAGAACTTGGAAGCTGAGATCTCTTCATGCAAGTATGTCGTCTAATATTAACAATAACCTATAGTTCTTAAACGGATCATTGATTTAAATCCCTCATCTCCTTGGACATGGTTTTTTCACAGTTTGTTAAGGTTACATGAGTAGCTGGCTATTCGTGGAACTCAAAGTTTTCTAAAATGGCTGGGCCAGGCCTTGTTTCTGTTTAAAATGTGTTATATTTTTCCTGTTTTAGGACAAAAAGAAGACCACTTCATTAAGGGGAGAGAAAGAGAGAAAGAACACAAGAATAGGCTATACGGAAAAAAGAAAACAAAAAAAATCTCACCAACCAAATGTGGCCATTAACAAAAAGAAAAAGGATTGCTTCATAGAAATGTAAAGGAGAATTTAGAGCTTGCGGTGGTCACGGTTTCAGTTTAAGGCTAGAGATTTTTTTTCAAAGCTTTACTTTGAGGGTTGTGGTTGGAATGAAATAATCATTTTATTTATTGATTTAATAGTAGTAATAATTATTATAATAATAGTGGGAGGAAAATGGGTTTTGCATAAATTTTCACTCCAACTTTGGTGTATTTTTCTTCTTTCCCGTAGGTTTTTTAGTTAATCTTCACCTGTAATTAAGAACACTATTTTGGAGCAATCAATTCTAATATTTTTTTACTGATCATTTAATGAATTTATTATTATTATTATTAATCAATTAAAAGTCATCTGTAATATAGTATCTGATCCAATTTTGCACCTTTTCGCCTCTAGCTGTTTGTAGTAACTGGAGTTTAAATAATATTTTTATTGGAATCTGCAGGAAAAAAATGTCTAGCATGGAGAAAGAACGTCATGATTTTCAATCGATTATTGAGGCTCTTCAGGAAGGTAAGCATAATTGATATTGAATATAAATTAGTCATATAATGTGAATTTCCCTCATCCTTTAATGTTGGTGGTCAGTGGTAATGGTCATTATTGGTCTGGTGTTTTTATTTATGGTATAAAAGGTTATGGTTCTGAGATTTTTGTCAACATAAACTAAATAAATAAAAATATCGTGTCTTAGCTATTAGAATTGCAAAATAAGTTCCATCGTGCAGTAGTGTAGTGCTGAAGAAAAGGTGGTTCTTTAAGAATGTTAGTCAGATGTTTTTTGGGTTACAACATTGCATACAGTACTGAGTAATCTTGACAGAAGAAAACATCCGAAAACCTCAGTCCTCAGTTCTCTCAATCCGCTGAATTTTTCTGCGCCGATGAGGTTATTGCACTTGCTACAATTCCCCCCCTTCCCCTGTACATTTTCTTTCAATGAATCAACCATAGTGGTTCTTGAAAATAGTTCCCTGTTTTTTATCCATATTTTTCTAGAAATGTTATCAACCGCTATTTTTGTTTGCTGTTTCTATATTATATTTTAGCATTTTTCCTTCTATCTTAAACTCTCTGAATTGATTTTATTTTTTCTTGGGACATTTTTTTTACATTTGGCTTCCATCTCTTAAATAACTTCATGGTTATCTATCATTTCATCATTTCTTTTTAACAGAGAAGAAGTTGTTGCAGTCTAAGTTACGGAAAGCTTCAGCAAGTGGAAAGTCTATTGATATTAGCAATCCTTCTAACAAAAAAGACATGGCGACATCTACGGAAGATTTAGGTGAAAAGATCACCCTTTTTCATCTCCTTTGCATGAGTTTACTTCACCCATTTTTTTTCTCAAGATAAGATTATGATTATGAGTAATTTTTTGTTCACTTTTGTATTCATTGTTAAATTCATGCAGTAGTTGTCGATACTTCTCCTAGTACTTTTAACCATGACGAATCTCTTATCGAAGATGATGCCTCTGGAGCTCCCATGCTGCTTCAAAATGCCACTACTGAAGTTCTAGATTAGGATAATAAATTCCAATATTTCTATGCTGATATTAACGTGAAATGCTCAGTCTAAATCATCAGAAGTTTATGTACAAATGTTGGTTTTACTTTAGCAAAGCTTTTTCCTCCTACTGTTGTTGATTTTTGCAATGTATTTCTATATGTTGAATTTTACACTGTTCTGCACTTACAATTTCTTCTCCGTCAAAACAGTGTTTATTCTGTTTTTCTGTACACTACTTTTCTTGTATTGAGACTTCTGAACTAAATTACAATTGTATTCTGTTGCAGGACTTTTCTGCTCAGTTGGAGAAAGATATTCTGTATCTTCAGGTGATAATCTTTAAATGACTTTCTTCTATCATTAGATTACTGTATCTACTTTCTTCACATTTAAGTCCTCATCGTTATATGCCAGTTGGAGTTAGAAGTTAGAGTTCTTATTTTTAATGCTATTCTTATTTCGTTTGTAGATTTCAAGGAATTGAGGATAACAATCGGTGAAACTTTGATCAGTTTGGAGTTATTTAAGAGTGTTGTGGTGCTTGGAGGAGGGTGATGTCTCTATTTCTATTACTACATATACTTTGTATTTTATGATTAAGAACGATGTTCATAACTCGTTTTTTAATATGAATAAGAACGATACGTTTCTATGTTGTAAGTATATTGTAATAACCAACTCTATGTATATGTTCAATGATATATATGCAATTTGTTAGTTATTTGATTGAAGATTTGGGTTGATTCAAGAAATGTAAATAGTTCAATTGATCATGATTGATCATGTTGTATACCGGACTTCAAAACAGGTGCAATATAATTATATGGGTATTTCAAATTGTACAATTTTTTATTTTAAAAAAGTCTTGACATGTAAAACGTGTCAAGAACAAACAAATTCTTGACGCGTAAAAACCGTGAAACAAAAAAACTCCTTATTCTTGACATTGGATTACTTGACGCGTAAAAAGCGTCAAGTAATCTTATATACTTGACGTTTTTTACTTGTTAAGTATAATTGTACTTGACGGTTAAAAACTGTCAAATAAATCTCTCTTATTCTTGACACTGGATTACATTAAAAAGTTTTTAAGCGTCAAGTATTACCAGTTTTGTAGTAGTGAACAATAAATTATTATATCAAATAACTAATTAGCTACATACTTCCCATGGTTGGAATAAAGATGAAATGTTTATGATACTCTCAACGAAATGTTAATGGCAACCCGTTGTTATGAATCATATTTATGATCTTAAGATCAATAAACAGTAAAAAGTACTTCAAAACAATGACGAGAAAGCTATACCTTAGGGATTACATACAAAATCACAAACAAGAAGATTAGAAATTAAGGCAGAAAGAGAAGGTGCCTCTAGGCTCAACTTCTAAAGAAGTAGAAGAAAAGGAAGAAGTGGGTAATGTTGTAGCAACACTACTAATTAATGCCATACCCTCACTTGAACTATGATTACCATGCCATGAGTTTATCCTTTCTTATACTTTCAAAACTAGTAATACTTTCCAGTTTCCAGTGTTTTTTTTTGTCACCAATTACTGAATTTTTTATTTGATAATAGAGTTGATTCTTTTGTTTTATTTAATTTTTTGAAAAATAAGCATATATGCACTATATTTTTACTTATAAATCTACTTTCCACACATTTCTATATATCCTTATCAATTGAATCTTTTTTTTTTTATTGGAAATGGGATAAAGTGAGTAAAAATATATATTTTTTAAAATTTTTCAAAAGGTAGTTTTTTTTAGTATGGGAGATCTTCAACACATATAGAGGATAGTTAAGCTAAATTACCATTAAGCTAAATTCACATCTTCAGGCTAAAGTCCTCAACATTAGAGGAAAAAGCAACCAAAAAGCGGTGGTTCCCGTAAACGTCGTGGTTAATAGTGTAGAAACTGCGCATTGTAGCTGCCATCTTTTCTCATAAGCCCTCTTCAATTCAATCTCCAAGGCCAAACACACTCCATGAATCACAAAGAACCACGTGAATTCCCACGTCGGATTCGCTCTGACCATATAGTAATACAAAAGCTCATGCATAAGCCCCGACACCACAAACACAGTCACCACTGCTACCCGCCGTGGCATCCCTACTTTGTAACGAATTGGTTTGTAGATGGTGCTGTGCAAAGTTTCAGATACTAATAGATTCCACCTCCGGCCCCATAAATTTTGAAGCGATGTCGCTAGATATGGCTCGTTGAATGGTTGTCTGACCTCGACGCCGAAAGTTGATCGAACAAAGACATTGGACAAACTCATAACTACGTCTAAGTAGAAATACAAGGTAGCACAATTGATCCATGACTTTACCTTATTGGGACAAACAAGGTCAATATAGCTGTTTCCTAAGATCAATATGGCAAGTATCACTACTTTGGTTGGCAAGTTTAGAGGCAATAACTTTGGAAGTGATTTTTGGTCATGTGGGGTTGTTTTGTTGTGCTTGGTTCTAGTTGGAAAGAAAGCAATGGAAGCAAAAAGAGGGAAGGACAATGGTGGGTTGGAAGCTAGAGGACCCGAATCAAATGCGAAAAGAAGTAGCTTGAAGGTGGTAAGCCAGGTGACGAATAAGCCAACACTGCTGGTGAAGAGGATGGAGGAGAAGTAGAGAGGGAGGACGAGGAAGATGGAGAAGACAGGGAGGAGAGAGAGGAGCTGCAGTTTGGCTTTGGAAAACTTTGAAGCTACGAAATAGCAATACAAAGAGGACAAAATGAATACTGGCAACACCTTGATGAATCTCACGATTTCGCCAACCATATTAGATGATTTGCGTTTGGTTTCTTTTAATTTCGAGTCTTTTCTGTTTTGTTTTCTTTTAATTTCTTTTAATTTAGAAATCTTTTAACATACTTTTGTCATACTCAACAACAAGATGTGCTTGCCATGGAGCCTATGGTCATCTAATCTTTATTGAACTTCAAACTTAACGTGAATTATATACGTTACTTGCATAGTGTAAAACAACTTTACACACACTATTACAATAAACATATCGTTTGGCCACATGTCACGATCAACCGATGATACGGGCGACAATTTGTAATTAGATAATTCCTGTTGAAACTTCTAGAGAAACCTGGTAGAAAACTAGTTATAAAAGGATGTGCTAAAAAATACAATGAGTGGCGAGAGTTCAATGAACATAATTTAAGAAAATATTAACATCAATCTAAATAAAAATTCAAATCTAAAATTTGATGAAAATTAAGATGAATGTAAAAATTGAGAGGTAATACAAAGAAAAATTCATAAGAACACTCTTGCAAACTTAGACATAAACTTATAAAAATTTACTGTTAAATCAGACACAATACACTAAATTTTGTACTTTGTATCAAAAATATTTTTAAACCTCAAAAGTTTCGGGAATACGTTCAAACTTAACTTTTAAAATAGGTTTTATAAATAGTTCTCTTATTGTTAGTTTAATTAGATGAAAAATGTTAGTCATAGTGTTGTTTTGTTAGAAATATGAAACCATAAACTTTAATTTGGAAAGTTTAAAAATATCCTTAAACTTTAAAAAAAATTAAAGAAAATACTCACTCCTATACAGATAAAAAATATATATCAATACTATCTTCTCTATGTTCCCTCATTTTTTTTATGGGCTTCCCTTATTTAATACCTTCTTACTCTACTAGTACAAATTGAGCTAAGATCTTGTTGACCTCTTACTTTCTTTTTAATTTGTTAGTTATTTGACATTTGTCGTTTATCTAAAAAAATAATAAATAAATAATTGCACATTTCACTTAAGGTATATGGACTACAATAAGATAAAAGATAATAATAAAGCATCAAGAGAGATCTTAGGAAACCATTAGTTTTAGATGGAAACCTTTACGGGACGTTTCAAGCATGGAGTGGATTATTATAGTCTGTGGGTTATAATAATCAGTTATTATAATTTGTGTTTGAGATACAAATTATTATAGTCTTAGTCATTATTATAATCTATGTTTGGGAAAGTGAGGAATAGTAAAAGGAGTGAGGAATAATGACATAGAAGAAGTAGGAGGGTGAGAAATAGTGAAAGAGGGGAGTTAGGAACAATGACAAATGAAAAATAAGGAAAAGAGTAGAATATAGTCATAATCCTAATCCTAGAATTACGATAACCTTGGAACAAATATGGAGTGGACTAAAACTTTTCATAGTCTGAAGGCCAAATGCTTTTTCAGCGTTTTATTTTAAATACTCTAACCTACCAAAGTTCAAAAGTACCCTTAAATCTAAGACGAACAATGTCACAAATATAGTTGCTATTAGTACATGAACACAAACTGTGTTTATACTCATTTCAAATCAAAATATCCTTCAGCACAAACTGTTTATACTTGTAAGCAATCACAAAAATGGTAAAAATGCTCATAAGGTATTCCAACTATCGGGAAAGAACTAATTTTAAAATAAATTATATAAACACATCCTTTTCATCGTAATACTCTGAATTTTCTATCGTTTGTCTAATTCTTAAACCTTTTTCATATAAAATATAAACAAAAACTTCAAATTAAAACATATCTTATTCGAGAATGGCAGTGTTTTCGTTAGAATCTATCATACCTTATTTCGAGGAGGTAATTTCTTTGGGTTAAAATATCATTTTGGTCCTACCTACTTTGAAGTTTTTGTTCTATTTTAGTTTCTATACTTTCAATTGTCTAATTTATCCTTGTACTTTCAATAAATCTAAAATTTAATGAAAGTTAATTTTACCAAAGTTGATTAAATAATAATGATAATTTCATGCAAAAGAAGTTCATGGGAATTCAAAATCAAGAGGTTCATATGGGAGATTTTTTACGGAGGGAAATATAAGAAAATGCTAGGGTGAGACTGGTCCTCCGGACTTGTGAATAAGGCAGCAACTTTTCATAAAAAATCAGTCATTTTTCTACAATTATCGTTATTTAATCAAAGTCTAAAATGGAGCTATTTTACTACTTTTTGCCAGCTCAATATTCTTGAACTTTTCATTGATCTTTCTCTTAATCCCACGTAGGGGTCAAGCTTCTTCTCTCCGCTTCCTTTCCTTGCTTCTATCCTTGGAAGTCGCTTCTCTCTTTGAACCTCTCCTTTCGCAAATTCTTTGCTCTTTTAAAAGTTTATTGGAAAAATGCTATAGTTAAAAGAAAAAGGAGTGTCTTTTAAAAAACAACAATAAAATAGAATTGGAGAGTAAATTTGAATAAAAGAAGTATAGAGACTAAAATTTGATAATCATAATATTACAATTGAACAAGTTCGTAGGAGGTAAAAGAAATAATTTTAACTTTTTTTTTAATGAGATCCATAAATAAAAGTTCAAATAGTTAACACGTAAGGAAGAGGGGAAAAAAATAGAGAAAATAAAGAAATGATAGGACATCAAAACAGAAGCAAACTTCAAACTTGAAGAAGGTTTGGTATAATTTAAACAAGAAAAAAAGTGTTAGATAAGTGATTATGACAGAAGATATAGGTATATGTGGCCATTTAGAATGATAGTCACTGAAAATGGAAAAAGAAAGTTAAAACCAACTACTACGTGGATAAAAGTGAGAGCTTAAACATTTATGATTATCATCTATCTTTGTTGGCATCTATGAAGATGTTGGTATCTCAACATTTAAATTGATATTTAGCATTAACTTCTAACACTACTATGTTCATCAAGTGAAGAGTTAAACATTTATGATTATCATCTATATTTGTTGGCATTTATGAAGATGTTGGTATCTCAACATTTAAATTGATATTTAGCATTACCTTCTAACAGTTCTACGTTCAGCAAGTGAACAGTTAAACATTTATGATTATGATTATTTGGGGTTTGTGGGTATTCATGATGATGTGATATGATGTGGTTGGTAGTTAATTGAACATTTTTTTTGTGTTACAATATTAAGTAAAGTAATTTTGGTAATACCTCTATTCATTATTTAACACATCATTAAATATTTTAGAATAATGCTTTGAATTTGTTATTTAATACTACAACAATTAACATATCATCTTATTCAGAATTCGTGTTTAGCTTATTTAACCATTTATGATAAATTCTCTAATCTAGTGGTGCATGTTGTTTGTACTTTGAAAACATTCTCTCAAATAAAATTGTGTGTTCTCTTTTGTTCTGTAGTAATAGTAATAGCTAACACACAGTTAGTGAACTATGTATATTTGTGTGTTGATCTCTCTTTATGTTTCTTTGTGTAAACAAGAAATCTCTAATATTTAACAATGCATAAAATTAGTCGCTAAAGATATTCCTTTCGTTGCAAAATCTTTTTAGCTACCAATATAAATCATCACAATGATTCGTTGCAAAAGCCAAATCGAAGAATCCCTTTTACAACGTATTAAATAAAAAAAAATGTCGCAATCTGCAACGAACCCTACAAAGCGTCACATGATTATTAACAAATTAACAATGTATATATATATGTGTAGATATAAATATATATAAATAGAACAAAAAAAAAAAACCAAATTAACACTTAAAAGAATTACAAAAATTAAACTATTTAAAATTAATAACACTTACAGAATTACAAAAGGTACATGTACAAGTTTTCATGTAAAGTTGCAAAGTTACAACATAAGCTAGAACAAAATTGCCATTTTAGCTATAACAACGTTGTTTACAGAAAATACCTCTTTGCATGTAAGAGTAGGTTCTCTCTTTACTATTTTTTCCTTTCATTTTCTTTATGTTTGAGTGTAAATGTAGGTTATAGAAGATTAAAGAAAAGCTCTCCAAGCTTTCTTTCTTTTCTCTGTTTTTCTTGGTTCTTCTTTTGACTTTGATCTAAGAAAATGGAGAGATGAGAGAAGATGAAGAGAGGAAGAAGGAGAAGATGAACACCTAGTATTTTAAAGTGGTTCGACAAATGCTTGCGTCCACTGTGCTTAGGAGCAAGATGTTATTTCTGTTCTATGTTTTATAATTTCAAAATGATACAAGGTATTTATAGTATTCCCTATGACTCTAGTTAAAACTCTAGTTAAATCAAAAGTTAAAAGAAGATATTCTAACTAATTTTTAACTATATTTCTTTAACAAACGGATAGCTAATTTGTTAAGATTTCTACAAATCTCCGCCTTAAAAGATATAGTGTGAAAATTTGTGTACATCTTGACTCCCAAAGCTTTGATGCAATCACACCTTCTCGGATTCCAAGAATCCAATTACTTGAAGGCATTTGAGGAACTTCATTCGAGTGACTACCTTCATTAACATATCAGCTTCGTTTTCGCGGGTATGAACTTCACACTTCTACTTCTTATTTTTCGATTTGTTCTCTAGTACAGTGGAATTTAATATCTATGTGCTTAGTTCTACTGTGATACTATTAGTTCTTAGACAAATGAATGGTGTTTTGGTTATCACAGTAGATCTTTACAAATTTTTGTGATAAGCCAAAGTCCTTCAATAGTCCTTTTAGCTAAAGTCCTTCAATAGTCCCTTTAGCCAAATAGCTTCCTTAATTGTTTCTGAAAGAGCTATATATTCAGCTTCAGTAGATGATAGGGCCATCACAGGTTATAGTGAAGCTTTCCAGCTTAGTAGGTTGCCTCCAATTAGGAAACAATATCCTGTTAGTGACCTTCTCTTGTCCAAATCCCTTGCACAGTCAGAATCTACAAAACCATAAAGCTCAAACAGTTCTTTAGGACATATTTTGTATATCAATTGAGCATTCATAGATCCCTTTAGGTATCTAAGGACCCATTTGGCTGCTTTCCAATACCTTTTGCCTGGGTTAGCCATGTACCTGCTAATTAAACTAGAAGAATAAGATAAATCAGGTCTAGTAGAAATCATTAGGTACATTATACTTCCTATCACTTATGAGTAGGGGATGTTTGCCATGTATTTAACATGGTTGAGATTTTCTAGGTTTGGACAATTAGCAGCTGATAGTTTGAAGTGTTGTGCAAGAGAAATTACAACTTGTTTAGCATCTAACATATTAAGCCTTTTAAGTACCTTATAGCAGTAGTTACTTTGGTCAATTATTAGACACCTCTTGTTCTTTCTCTTGTGATGTCAATGCCTAAAATTCTCTTAGATTTTCCAAGTTCCTTCATATCAAATTCTTCTTTCAAGGCCGTCTTTACCTTTTTTATATCAATTTTAGATTTTCCTGCAAGTAGCATATCATCTACATACAAGAGAAAGTAAATCTTAGAAGAATAGAAAATTTGAATTTATAAATGCACAATTGTCATAGGAACTTTTATTAAAACCAAGTTTAGAGATGAAATCATTAAACCTTTTGTACCAACACCTTGGTGATTGTTTTAGACCATAGATGAATTTTTTAAGATAACATACCTGATCTTCTTTATCTTTTTCAATGTATTCGTGTGGTTGGTTCATGTATATGTCTTCAGTCAAATCACCATATAGGAATGTGAAGGGATAAAAGCCCTATGACAGCGGAAGAATTTAAAGAACCATTACTCAAATTAATTTAGAAATATTAAAATACCAATACATTGGCAAAATTTTAGAATCAAAATTCTAAATAAATTCTAAGCATGCTTTTAAAGATAAGATACGAGAACTTACTTTCGATGACGTCTCTGTATCTACAACTCAATCTCCAAATTGGGACACCACCCGTCGGAGACCTTCCTATCCTCTGGGATGAGATTGGTTTGTGGGAACCAATTGGGATGAGAAAAGATTTAGAGATATTTGAGAGAAACTCTTTTGCAGAGAGAAAAAACTTGGCCTTTTTTTTTTCTTAATGAATTTTTGGGTTAAAGAAAACTGTTTTCTTCTAGATATTTATAGTTCTCTTTCCTTCTTGGAACATGAAAAGGAGTAGGAGAGAATCACAAGATTCTATTATCAAATCAACTAATTAATTAACAATTAATTAATTAGTTAATAATTAATTAAATCATATTTAATTAATATTTCATTCAAATCTTATTTGAATAAATATCTCTCTAATATCTTATAGGTTTATATAATTAATTTAAATGATATTTAATTAATATTTCATTCAAATCTTATTTGAATGAATATCTCTGCAATATTATTTTATTTTATAAATTTAATTAAATCAAATTTAATAAAACTAAATTATTAATTAATTCTCCAATTAATTAATAGCTAAGTTAAATATCTTATATTTAACTTAAATTTGATTCATATTCAAATATAAATTTCTCTCATAATCAATAATTTTAATATGAATCCAATTCACATTAAATTAATATTTGATCTCATTCAAATATTTTATCTCTCATAAATTAATTTTGAATCATATCCAAAATTAAATTTATATAATAAAGTTTCACAAACTTTATATTATAATGTATCACTATACATTAAACTAATTCCCAAAGTAAATTTGAACATTTCAAATTACAACCAATATAAATAAATCTCATTGCCCTTTACGAGCTAGGAAGGGGACCTAATGGACCTACAAATTAGAAGCTACAACGATCTGAGATTAATTGGCTAAACTCATTAACCACATTAATCAATATTCGTTAACTGTGTGTACACTCCACTAAAGACTCACAGCTGAACTCTTCTCACTGTAGATATATTTCTGTGTCCACGGATATAGACCAATAACAGTAAGTTAGTCCTTCACGAGTGTTCGTAACACCAGCTGGGTCAATTTACCGTTTTATCCTTGGGTTACCTCTAATCCTTAAATACCAGTGCTCCTCCAATGAACAACCTGTTTATGGTCCTACCAATAAACAGAAACCCCTTTCGTGCCATAGAGAGGGTAGGGTCTTTTGTTCAAGACTTGGAGACACCATTTAAGGGAACACTCGTCTACTTACCCTAAAGTAGGGAATGAGTGAATTCCATCTTGTGTAATTATGCTCCCAGCTCCCCACTCGGTCTTGTCACCAAAATGATAATCTTATTGAGTCTGCGATCTGGCCACTCTCACCCGTACAAATCAAAGGACAATCCCTCGTGAACAGGAGTTCATAACACACTCAGGATTAAGACTAAGTTACCTAGGTCATCCTAGTGAAATAGAAACCTAACTAGTTAACGGAGTTAGATTTAGTGGTTACTATTTCGCGGTCCGGTCTTATGCAAACTCATTGCATAGGACACCCTCACTCGCATGTCAACTACACGAACGCGTTGGATCATTGCGTTTGTATCAAATACAAAGTGAACCGTATCAATAGTGTTACCAGGATAAGGTACCCAACCTTATCCCTATACTATAGACCCTTTAAGCTGATCTTGAACATTGATCCTTGTATGTCTCTACATACTGTTCAAGACTCATTAAACAGCTTAGGATGTTAGTTTATTGGATTTGGGTTATTATGACAAAACTAATAGTTTAATCAATAACAATTATTACAATAATAACACTTTATTAATAACGGTCAATGGATTATATTTACAATCTACGAGTTTTAACACTAAGTTGTTCAAGTTCTAAATCTTGTTGAACAACTAATGAAAAAAGCATTCTTATGGAGGTTTGTTTAACAATGAGTGAGAATATTTCATTGTAGTCAATTATCTCCCTTTGTATAAAGCCTTTGGCTACAAGCCTAGCTTTATATCTAGGGAGTTTAAGATCGGAAACTATTTCTAAGTTTATAAATCTATTTGCAAGATATGATCTTACCATTTCTAGGCAGCATTACCAAAGTCCATGTATTATTGACAGTGTGAGATTCCATTTCATCATTCATGACATTTATCCGACGTCTAGCATTAGGGCAACTCATTGCCTCATCAAATATTTTTGGTTCATCATCATTTAGATGATTCATATCATTTAGGGCAAAATTTACAAAATCTACTTCATTGTATCTAGGAGGAACAATAGTCCTTCTTTGTCTATCTCTAGCCAAATAATAGTTTGATAAATCTTTTTCTTCTTGAGTAGCTTCTTCAAGAGTAGATGGCAGAAGGATCCTTGATTCTGTGTATTCCTCAATGGTACTAGGAAGTTTATTTGATTCATTTTTTGATGGGTGCTCCATCTCAATCTCATTTGGCTTATAATTTGAATGAAGTGTTTCATTAGTTTTATCAAGCATTAAACATAGTATCTTCCTTAAAAACCACATCTCTACTAGTTATACAAACCCTATACAACAAAAAATTCTAAGGTTTTGTAAATTAGGAGGAAGTTTAGTCTATTTTTCTTCATATGTTAGGAAGTTTGTAGAGTGATGAGGACACCTATTAAGGGTGTGAACAATATAGAAAATAGCTTCTGCCCAAAATTTTTCTGGAATGAAACTATTAGACATTTGACATCTAACCCTATCCATTATGGTTCTATTTAACCTTTCAGTAACACCATTTTGTTAGGGGTATATCTAACAGTCCTATGCCTCATTATTCCATGTTTTTTACAAAAATTATTGAATTCCTCACTATAAAATTCTAAACCATTATCAGCTCTTAGACATTTAACTTGTTTAGAAGTTTGTTTTTCTACCATGGTTTTCCAATCTTTAAATTTTCTTAGAGTTTGGTCTTTAGACTTTAAGAAATAAACTCAACTCTTTCTAGAGTAATCATTAATAAAGGTTAGAAAATACCTGGAATTGTTTAAAGATGGTGTCTGTGAGGGTCCCCATAGGTCGGAATGAATGTAGTCTAGGATATCTTTGGTGCTGTGATCAGCCTTTTGGAAACTTTGTCTTGTAGACTTGCCAACTACACAATGATCATAGAAAGAAAGCTTTTCAGCCACTCCTTTAGAAAGGATCCTCTGTTCTTACAACATTTTTAATCCCTTTCCATTTATATCGAAGAGCCTTATGCCACAAATCCCCTTCACTCAGCATATCATCAGAAACAATTAGAGCAGCATGGTTCGTAGACACTTATGTGATGAGTAAGAGTCCAATTGATTTTTAAACCAACAAGAACAACCTTGGAGTCTTTTAGTATTTCAAACCTTCCAGCAGAGCCCTTGTATTCACAATCTATGGAGTCTAGCATGCCAAGGAAAATTATATTTCTTTTCAAGGATGGAACATGCCTCACATTTCTAAGAAGTGTTGTTGTCCCATCTTTGAACTTAAGTGTTACAAATGCCTACTATCTTGCAAGCATTATCATTTTTCATGTATACTAGGCCTCCATTCCACACTTTGTATGTTGTAAACCATCCCTTTAATGGTGTCATACGGAATGAACACCTTGAATCAAGTACCCAATCATGAGTATCTTTATTACCTTATGTTTGAATTGAATTTTTGGAGATAGTTAAGGCATCTGATACACAAACGAGGCTTGTTTTACTACTGATGTTTCTGCCTTGGTATTTTTCTTTTTGTTACTTTTTATTTTGCTTTTTCTCTAGAAAGAAAAAATCTTGTCTGAGGTGTCCCTTTTTGTGACAAAATATGCATTCAAGCGTTGATTTATTTTTCTGATTCTTGTATTCTTTTGAGTTGCTTTTGATCTTCACTTTTGAAAACAAACCTTCACCATTTACTTGATCTCTTTTATGTGAATTAAGCTCTAATTTTCTGGTTTTTATTGTAAAATAATTCGTCTGTGGTGATTTTTGCCTTCCATATTTGAGAGCCATCTTTACTTCTTTGTATGCTTTTGGAAGTGTGTTGAGTAGAATAAACGATTCATTTTCATCACCAATCTTGTCTCCCAATTCTTTGAAATCTGAAGACATCTTCTTGAATTCTCTAAGATTTTCTGTCAAAGGTTTGTTGCCATTCACCTTGAAGTAAAGAACCTCACCCTTACGTATGCACAGTTAGGTAGATCTTTGGACTTATATATTTCATCCAATTTTGTCCATATTCCATAAGCTGTTTCTTCACCAATGACTTCCCTAAGAACATTATCACTTAGGTTTAAAACTATGGCACCATAGGCTGCATTCTCCATAGTTTCTTTATCTTTTGAGTCACTATTTTAGGTAGCTTTCTTGGATCTGTGAGGGCTTTCAATGTCTTTTGCTGGCTGACCTATGGCTTTGATCTTAGCTTTTGATAAGGTAAAATCTCCCTTACCATCAAACTTCTCAATATCATACCTTGCTACTGCCATCCTCGAGTTTCTTGAAATAAAAAATGTGATTCTTGGAGCTTTCGTGAATCTTTCTGCAGGCTCTGATACCAATTTGAAGGGGCAGCCACGTGTATGGACACAAAGAAAACACCTCTTTGCATGTAACAGTAGGTTCTCTCCCTACTGTCTTTTCCTTTCCCTTTCTTTCTGTTTGAGTATAAATGTAGATTACAGAAGATTAAAGAAAAGCTCTCCAAGCTTTCTTCTTCTTTCTTTATTTTCTCTGTTTTTCTTGGTTCTTCTTTTGACTTTGATCTTAGAAGATGGAGAGATGAGAGAAGATGAAGAGAGGAAGAAGGAGAAGATGAACACACAATATTGTAAAGTGGTTCGGCAAATGCCTACGTCCACTGTGCTTGGGAGAAAGATGTTTATTTCAGTTCTATGTTTTATAATTTCAAAATGATACAAGGTGTTTATAGTCTTCCCTATGACTCTAGTTAAATCAGAAGTTAAAAGAAGATGTTCTAACTAATTTTAACTATATTTCTTTTACAAACGAATAACTAATTTGTTAAGATTTCTACATTATCAATTGTGCTATCTTAAGAAATGTAGGTTTAAAGATGATTATCATTGACTCACTCTGCCTTCAATAAGTATACGATTTACTTAATTCTGCACATATACAGATATGCACGTTATTCATGATGATATTATTTTGCAGTTACATTGAAAAGAATCACAAATTTAACTCTGCCAAATCAAAGAACACATAACTCAATAAATTAAAGGAAGAACAATTTTCTTAACTAAAAGCATTCATGTCTTAGAAAGCTGTCATGTGTATGTTCATAGAGCTGATAACTCCTACACTTCTCGTACGTTGAGACCAACACTTAATTCATTCATAGAATTTACATGTTAAACGACTTTTATATATAACATTTGCCTTCAAACATTTATATCAATAGACTAAATGATAATTCAAGAGAAAACATACTTAGTTGATCGATTGGCGCTTAAAAACTTTTGGAAAGAAAAATTCAATCCTATAATATCAAACCAAACCAAGGTTGTCTAAGTATAAAAAATGCTTATAACAATCACAACCTGTCTTCCCCACCCCAGAATAAAATTAACTCTCTCCCCGCCTGTCCAAAATCCTTTACCATATCAACTATAAATCATAACAAAGCAACACCCCCATCTTCCAACATCAAGTACTAAACCATATTTATAGTTAAAAAGAACTTTTATCCTACTAAACTAATGATTGATAAATCCAACCAAGAGGAAAAGATGAATAGGTTTAATGTAACATTTTAATGTTCACTAGATTTAATAAGATAAAAGTCACAAAAATAAACTCCAAATCAAATTTACACAAACAAGATTGAAATCGAAATTTAATCATACAAAAGAGACTCAAAATCAAATAACTAATCAAACATTTTTCCTAGTCACATGAACCATGTTTCAATTCAAACAAATAAACACCAAATCATATTTTAATGAAAACAAATGAACATATCAAAGGCTTACTTAATTGCAATTCCATTTATCGAAGAAGCACACAAAATGTAGAGTTGGGTCACACTACAAAAGAATGAATAAGAAAAGGTACAACAACCATAAGTAGTAGTGATCTAGTTCCAATTTAATATTATAAGTGTAGTAAGGAAAATGTTATGTAAGATGGTTTCAAATGTACAAAAAATTAATACTGTAAGCATACAATCACAATTAAAACTTTACGACTATTAAAGCTTAAGAACTAAACATTGGCTTGCGCGTGTTCTTTTTAATCTAGTCTTTTGTTCTCTTTTGAGTTCTCATGCTTCTTCCTCCTCTTTGGAGGACCTTGAGGATTGTTTTTGAGAAATAGATGTTTCTGATTGGATCTCCTCTGCTATAATTGGGAAGCTTGTGTTGGCATAAATACTTCAAATCTATATAATAGATTAACCCAAGATCATTCATACCAAATTGTCAAAAATAAGTTACATACCTGATTCCATTGATGATGGTTATAAAATGTATGTTGCCTCATGGCTATAAAATGACTATTGTCTTTCTCAACCAAAACCCTGAATGCCCTTAGTGGGATCTTTCTCTTGATGGGATACAAGAAAGGCTGAGTGCTTATTGGTTTGGTATGTTGGTGACCATAACCCTAAGTCTCTTTATATACTAGTTCAATTAGGATCCTCATTAAATCCTAATCAATCTAGGAATAGGCTTCTACCCATTTAATCCATACTCAATTAGGAATCTTAGGCCTTAATTAAATAGATCTCATAATAGGCCTAATTTAATAAAATAACCCAATGTGATAAATTATTAATTTACATACATAGCCCGTACTTTAATTAGACATATTATTTAAATATGTCTAACAATCTTCCACTTTGGCTATGTTTGTTTTTCTGATATAATTAAATCACATAAACCTTAAGCGCGCATAATCAAGTTATTTTAATAATAAAATTCCTCTTTAGTTCAATTTGGTCCATCTCCTGCATCAAAATGGAACCAAGGAAACTTTTGTCAATTTGGTCCATCTTCTTGTAACTAAACCTTCCTTGATCACCAATTCCAATACATTCAATGACATAGATCAAGTATGGATGGATAGCATGGAAACTACATGCAAAGTGATCTAGATTATGCCTGTTTCCAACTGATCCAAATTCTTTAGTGAGATCATTCTAAAAATATTTTTATGCTAAACCACATTTGCAAAACTGCATGCATGATAAGAAGTTCAGATAATAAAACATAAACTATCAACTTTATTCTATGTAGAAACAACAAATTAAGGTCAAAGAACATCCTTAATGACAAACTCCCACTAAACCATGCAATTAGAAAATTGACTAACACCAATATGAGCAACATGCTCACGAAAAACTTTAGTGGTGTACTTTTAGTCAATGGATCTGTCACAATTGAGTTTATTCTTTATGTGTTCTATCTAAATTTGACCACTATGAACTCTTTCTTTCACAACTAGAAGCTTTATGTCTACATCCTTTGACTTTGTATTGATTCTATTATTATTGAAATACATTACTTTTGAATTATTGTCACAAAATAATTTTATTGGTCTTTGCCAATTACTATTTGCAGCCTAGTGTGACAAAATTTTGCAACCATATTCCATGACCAGATGCCTTATAACATGCTATAAACTTCACATCTATGGTAGAAGAAGCCATAAGTGTTTGTTTAACACTTTTCCAAAATATAACTCCTTCAACCAACATGAAGTTATAGCCTGAAGTAGATCACAAAGTGTATTGACATCCAACATAATCGAAATCATAATACCACATGATCTCCAAAATTTTTTATCTCCGATAAGTGAGCATATAATCTTTTGTTCTTTGTAAATACCTTATAACCCGTTTGGCTAGTCTCTAATGATCCATCCTCGGGTTGCTCAAATATCTGCCTAACACTCTAACTATGAACGCAATATCTGGATGCGTGCAAATTTGAGCATACATTAGGTTTTCAAGAACTGATGCACAGGGAACCTTCTGCATCTCCTTAATCTCAAGTGTGGTCTTGAAGCATTGACCTAAATAAAATTTATCAACTATCTCCTGGTGCATAATCTTTCATGCCAAAATATATTAATAAAATTTCAATGTAGTTCTTTTGTGATAATCTCAAAATACCTTGAGAGCAATCTCACAGTATTTCAATTTCTAGTACAAAAGAAGCATCACCAAGATCCTTCATCTCAAAATTCCTTTTGAAAAATCTCTTAGTGTCATGCAATAAACCTACATCATTACTTGCTATGAGTATGTCATCAACATATAACACTAGAAAAATTGATTTACTCCCACTGAACTTGTGATATAAACAATCTTCCATTATATTCACCTTAAAACTAAAAGAGGTCATTACTTCATGAAATTTGTGATACCATTGATGAGAGGTTTGTTTGAGACCATAGATGGATTTCTTCAATTTGCACACCATTGACTTTGAATTATTGATACAAAATTTTCTGGGTGTACCATGTAAATTGTCTCATCAATGTTTCTATTAAGAAACATAGTTTTCACATTCATTTGGTGTAGCTTTAAATCAAAGTGAGCTACCAATGTGATGATTACCTTGAAAGAGTCTTTCGACAAAATTGGAGAGAAAGTCTATTTGTAATCAATGTCTTCCTTATGAGTAAAAAAACCCTTTGGGACAAGAAGAACTTTATATGTTTCGATTTTGCCTTGTGAATCCCTTTCGATTTAAAATATCCATTTCCAACCTATAGGTTTCACTTCTGATGGCAATTCGACAAGTTTCCAAATGTCATTGTCTTTCATGGATTTTATTTCCTCTTCTATAGTATTTATCCAGTTTTAAGAGTTAGAACTTTGTAGAGCTTGTTGGAAGTTGATTGGATCATCTTCCATTATGCCCATATTATCTTGATGTTCTTGAAGAAACACAATATAATCATATGAAATTGCACTTCTCTTTTCTCTAGAGGACCTCCTTAATGGCACTTCTTGAGGTCATTGAGTTTGAACTTTAGGTTCAATAATAAGTTCATTGCTTTCTTGTTCTATAATTGGTTCCATAGTGAAGTAAGGAATTGAAGCCTGAACATCATCTATGCCCACATTAGGAAGAGAAACTAATTCCTCTTGAAAGACAACTTTCTTTATGTTATCTTCCCCTCAAACTCAACATCTTCAAGGAATTTGTCATTTTCAGTTTAAAGAAACGATCTCAAAGTGGGATCATAAAACTTGAAACCCCAAGAATGCTAAGAATACCCAACAAAATAGCAACTAATAGTTCTTGAGTCCAATTTTCTTTTGTTAGGCTTGTAAGGACTAGACTCAGTTGGTTAACCCCATATGTGAAGTTACCTAATACTAGGCTTCTTTCCTGTCCATAACTCATAAGGGAGTTTAGCTACTGCTTTAATAGGTATCTTATTAAGGATATATGTTGCAGTCTTTAGTGGCTCACCTTAGAGGAATTCCGGTAAAAAAAAAGAATAACTAATCATAACCATATCCTTAAGTGTTCTATTTTGTCTTTCCATCACACTGTTCATGTTGGATTTTTCTAGCATAGTGTATTACGGGACGATTCCACATTTTTTAGGTATTTGGCAAAAGGTCCTGGACGTTGTTCACCTAATCCATCATAGCCACCGTAGTATTCATTACCACGATCAGATTTGACAACCTTAATTTTCTTTCTAAGTTGAAGTTCAACTTCAACTTTAAAAAACTTGAAAACATCCAAAGATTGAGACTTCTCATAAATTAAATACAGGTACCCAGACCTTGAATAATCGTCTATGAACGTAATAAAGTATTGTTGTCTATTCTAAAAAGCCATAGGAAATGGACCACAAATGTCTATATGCATTAGTTCTAAGACATCTAAACATCTGTTGGCACCTAGTTTTCTTATGTTTGTTTGTTTTCCCTTAATACATTTCACACAAACTTCAAATTTGCGTAAATCAAGGAAGTCAAGAATCAGTCTAACACAAGTCTCTGAATTCTCTGTTTAGAGACGTGACCTAAACACTTGTGCCATAACATAGCAAAATTCTCATTTAATTTTTTCTTTGTACCACATGATTTAGACAACATGACCTTGTTACATGAAGCATAAGAATCAAGCACGTATAGGTTATCAATTAAAGAACCGGTACCAATAAGCTTGGTGTAACATCCCAAAATTTAAGAAATTTTAAGTTTAATTATCTTAATTGAATCTAAAATTTATGTTGGAATTATTTGGGTGTTATTTTAGATAAATGGAGAGATTTGTTTGTTTTTGTGGAGATTAAAATTAATTTTATTTATGGAAGAATATCTAATTAATTATGGAGATTAAATTTTTTTCTATATTGTTATAGATTTGATAAGAGAGAATGATCTTGGTAATATATTTTTTGTGAGAGTTAAGGATTTTGAGTATATATGTGTGTGTGAGTGTGAAGTTTTGGAAGGTTGAGAAAATTATATTATTGAAAATAATATAATTAGTAAGAGTAATATATAATTTTGTTATATTTTGGGGAAAAAGATAAAAAGTTGAAATTGATGAGTATTTAATGAAGAGAGAATGTCGCGTCCTTCGAGTCATGTCCTGTGTGTCGCGAGCCGTCTCCTCCATGACCCGAACTAAAATGTCGGTGCCTCCTCTCTGTTGAGCCAAGTTGATCTATTTTGTATTTTTGCGTAAGATTTTGAATGGGTTTTGGTATGCCCATCAATTATCAAATTTTGGTGCTAAATTTATTTTTGGATTTAAGTTGAGTTATTTTAATTGAAGGTTGTTGACGAATTTTGAAGCTGGGTTAATTAATTGGTTGATATTGTTCTTGAAGGTGCAAATTGAGGATAACGCTTAAATCCTTGAATTTTCAATAGGTTTGGTTTGGGTTCATTTCTCTTTTGACGTGGGTAAGTGTCAAATTCACATTTGGGTGAATTTTGGTGAGTTCTTAATTTAGGTTTAGGTATACCCATCAAAATTAATTTATTATTGGTATAAAATAATTTAATTTTGGATTATTTTTCTTGAAGGTATAATTGCCAAATTTTAGAATAATTATTTGGTTTATCTCAATTGTACTGTCGACCAAGGATTGTTGCTAATCTCGAGGTAAGGAATTTCTACTACTTGACCCATATGTAGATTTCAATGATTAAAAGAACTTGATTGCTATGCGTGGACTTGAATGACTAAAAGGATATGACTGCTAAATGTAGATTGGAATGGTTAAAGGGACTTAATTGCTATATGTAGATTTGAATGTGTTGATGGATTGACTGAATTAAAAATGTTGTATTGACTGAATTGATGATGGTTTACTGTTATGTTAAAGTATAGATAGTGTACGGTTGACTGAATTGACTGAACTGAGGCGGGGACGCTTATGTATGAGTATAACTGTTTGAGAAATCTTTATGCTAATGACTGATTATGTATTAGTATAGGTAAATTGACTGTATTTGTGTTGGACTGAAATGATTATATGATGATGGTAGCTTGGACTGTATTATGAATTGATTGTTTAAAATGTTAGAATGGACTGAGTGGAAATTGTTAGCTTTATCTATAGGGTAGTGTGCCTTACAGGTGTCCCACGGGATCACCACCTGTTGTGCATCCTTTGGAGCACTAGACTGATATATGTGCATCCTTCGGGAGCACTAGACTGATATGTGCATCCTTTGGGAGCATTAGACTAATTATGTGCATCCTACGGGATAACGAGACTGTTATGATGCAGGGTACCTCCTAATAGGAAGTTATGAATTTTTACCTCTAGCGGGACTAGTGGTGGGTCTTTTACTAGGTATATTTATACTCACCCTTTCATGTTTAACTTTTCAGGCAAGGGTAATACGAGAGGCAGACCGACTAGGGACAAGAAGAAGATGTGACCGCCATAGGAGAATTTTCTTCAAAATTGCTTCCGCTTAGTGTCTTTACTGTTTTCCAGTTTTGAGGATTTAAATTGAGTTTCATGTTTAGAACGGTTTGTTTTTAAGTAATTTATAAATGATACTTTAGTAATTTTATTTTGTTTAAAACAAGGCCTAAATGAAGTTTCTTTGATAATGATTGCTTCAAATAAATTTTTATCGTATTTCGTGTCAACCAAAGTGTTTTTGTTTAAAGATAATGACTTCAACTTAATCTGAAAAGTTGGGTTGTTACACTTGGAGTTTTGAAAGAGACTAACTTTATTATTTTCAAAAGAGCCAGAAAAACCAAAATTTTTCAAACTAGAAATAGAAACTAAGTTCCATCTAAATGATAGTACAATAAAAGTCTCATTCAAATCCAAAAAACAACCAGCTTTTAAAAGTAATCTAAAATTGCTAATAGCTTCAACTGCAGCTGCTTTGCCATCGCCCACATAGATGAATCTTTCAGCATCATTTGGCAATCGGCTCCATAGGCAACCCTATATAGATATACTTCTGTGAGTAGTAGCACCAAAATCTACCCACCAAGTATCTGTAGGTACAGAAGCTAAATTAACTTCAAAACAAACCAAAAAAGAAGTTTCCCCTTCTTTACACGCCATTTGGCGTATTTGGGACAATCTTTCTTCACATGACCTTTCTTTTTGCAGAAGAAACAAGGATTCTTAGTAGCTTGATTCTTATTCTGCTGAGACGTTCCTTCTACAACGTAGGTTCTTTTTCTTCTTACCATGAAAGTTAGTTGCCAAGTGAACACTTTCTGTCCCTTCTCTCTTAATCCTATCTTCTTCTTGCACACATTGTGAGATAAGCTCATTAATACTCCATTTATCATTCTGAGTATTATAACTTATCTTAAATTGAGTAAATTGTGCAGGAAGAGCGATGAGTACTAGATGTATGAGTAAATTTTCATTCATCTCGATATCAAGTGCTTTTAATTTACCAACGAGATTAGACATTTCCATAATGTACTCCCTTATGTTTCCATTGTCCTTATACCTCATGGAAGTTAAAGTAGGCAAAAGACTACTTACTTTCATTTTTTTAATTTTTAGCAAAATATTTTTCAATTTCGATAAGGAACTTTTTGGCATTTTCACTTTTAGTGATAGAACCCTGAAAAGACTCTGGAATGGAGTGCCTAATAATCACCAGACTCATGCGATTTGACCGTTCCCACTTCTCAATATTAGCTATATTCTGTTGTTCCTTAATAGAAGCAGGTTTATCTGTCCTTAATGCAAAGTCTAGATTCATACACCCGAGAAGAATCTCTAGGCTTTCCTTCCAAATCTTGAAATTTTATCCATTCAACTTAGGGATTGAATTTAGATTTTCAGATATTTGAGCAAGACCAACTTAACAAAGAACAAGCAAATAAATGATATGCTCACAATTAATAGATGTCATAAAATATGACAAAATAATTTCACATATATGGTGGGCCCCTTTTACAAGATACCTAGCACAACATTGATGTCCAACCGTAGAGACATCAGCTATAAGTGGTACTCTCAACGTAGTAATCAAAGTACTGATAGTAAACTCTGTCAAAAAATTAGACTTTCTTTGGAGCAACTATTTTTCTCACGAGCAATCCTTATTACTATCACCTACTCATTACCACACACATACTCATAATTTGGCCAAATAATTATTTTCCTTTGGGTCGATAATTATTTGCATAAATCAATGAACATGCACATCCTATATTCTAGAATTAAACTAATCTAGATAACAGAGGTTACTTTGGCAACATACTATTTTGAACAATTCAATCTAAAGTATAAGGCACGATAATAATAATTTTATTATTGTAAAGAATAATGGAGGAAGAAACCAAATAATCTTTACCAAAATTTACCTAATAATTTGGTACATTAAAGTACAATTAATGTAACACAAACATGTGAATATCCCAAAATTATCATTCAAATTTAATTCACAAGATGATCAGCATGATCAAATTAAACATAAATTCACAACATGATCAATTAAACTTGAATTCACCACTTGATTAATCAAATATTGAATCAAGAAACATTAACTTTGAAACCACAATATGATTATAAATTAAATCTTGAATTAAGAATCAGTAGACTTTAAAACCACAATAAGATTAATCAAATCTTGAATCATGAACCATTAAACTTTAAAACCACAATATATGATTAATCAAATCTTGAATAAAGAATAATTAAACTTTAAAACGACAATATGATTAATCAAATCTTGAATCAAGAACCATTTAATTTTAAAACTACAATATGATTAATCAAAACTTGAATCAAGAATCATTAAACTTTAAAACCAAAATATGATTAATCAAATCTTGAATCAAGAACAATTAACCTTAAAACCACAATATTTTTAATCAAATCTTGAATTAAGAAACCAATAGAAAACAAACTTATACTAACAATTTAACATGGAATTCATGCTCTGATACCACTTGTTGGAATAAGTTTTTTAAATCTATATAATAGATTAATCCAATATCATTCATGCCAAATTGTCAAAAATAAGTTACATACCTGATTCCATTGAAGATGGCTATAAAAAAGGTTGTTGCCTTGATGGCTATAAAATGACTATTGTCTTCCTCAACCAAAACCGTGAATGCCCTTAGAGGGATCTTTCTCTTGATGGGATACAAGAAAGGCATATTATGTTGGGAACCATAGCCCTAAGTCTCTTTATATACTAGTTCAATTAGGATCCCATTAAATCCTAATCAATCTAGGAATAGGCTTCTACCCATTTAATCCATACTCAATTAGGAATCTTTGGCCTTAATTAAATAGATCACATAATATGCCTAATTTAATAAAATAACTCTATGTGATAAATTATTAATTTACATACATAGCCCATACTTTAAATATGTCTAATAGCTTGTTGGTTGTTTTTTTTTTTTTTTTTTTTTTTTTTTTTTGAAAAAGATACAATGGTCAGTAGATGCACTCAGACATCTCTACCAGGTGGACACCCCATAGCTCCCTCATCATCCCCACTTCATTAATAAGAAGGAAATACAGTACATCGAAGCAAGGAAAGTGAACAAAATTAGAGGCTAGAGGTAAGCCGCAAAAGTTAATCATACAAAAGCATTAAGATTTAAAGCAAATGGTGCTAGTACTGTTGTTGACAAAGAGAGAGGATTTGCTAGTCCATAGACTCGTGAGCATGCAATAATTTTCCAAAGATCGATAATGGAAATTTTCCTATCTTCAAAAATGCAATTGTTTCTTTTCAACTAAGTAGACCAGAGAATAGAAAGGAAGCTTGTTGGTTATTAGTTCTATCTTTTAATGAATATATTTTTTTAAAAAAAGAACTAAACACCTGATAAATATTATTATTTGGATCTATAAATAGTATCGAAATACTCAAATTGAAAACAGAAGCAGAAAAAAAAAGTTATTCATCTTGGAATTGATTTTGGTTCCATGCCTTTAGAAAGTCCCTTTGAAAAATCTTGAAGTTTTAAATGATGAATTTTTCTCATCAAGGTTGAATTGGTTTCAACCACAATTTTTAGGTAAGTTAATTTGGAAGAACTTTTTGGATGAAAGTCAATTGTTAATTTTATTAATTAAGATACTTAAATTTTCTTTTATGATTAGGATTGGATTAATTCAAAAATTTTATTGTTACCAAAGAAATATTTTTAGCTAATCTCAGGTAAGAGATTCTACTACTGGACCTTTGAATTAAATTTTAAGAGTTACATGTATTTTTCATTATGCATTGATGTAGCTAAGATGCATAATGTAATTGATATTGGTGAATCATATGAATGACTGATATGTTATGATCGACATAATTGATATGTTTATGACTATGTTATGATGTTTATGATATGCTACATGCTATGGATGAGTGTTCTCTTAGCTTTGTTTGTTAGAGTCGTACCATATATCCTTCGGGATCACCACCTATTTATGCCTGTGTGGCTAGCTTTTATGAGTGATTTGACTGGGTCACTGTGAGCCCGACTCTCCTTAGGATGTTTCATTCTGGTTTATCAGGACCCCAGATGTGTCCCTACTGGATCATTGGATAGCGTGCATTCGGGAGCACAATAGTAAACAACTCGACTCTCCTTCAGGGTGATTCCTTCAGGTTCATTGAGAGCCCAATTGTGTCCCTATGGGACCACTGGATACTGTGCATTCGAGAGCACAATAGTTATGTGGTACCTTCTTACAGGACTCTAACAGAAAGTTAACAAATACTTAGAGGGACTAGTAGTGGGTCACTTACTAAGTATGTGTTTATACTCATTCTTTTCTATGTTTAATTTTTCAACCAAAGGTAAATGTAGAGGGAATCTGATGAGTGAGATAGGAAGGATATGTGACATGCCATATGGGGACAATTTTTCTTCCGCTTTTCATTGTTTGTTTTCAGCTTTTTGAGCTTAAATATTTTTATCTATTTGTTTTTATTATCTTTAAAATTTGTAAAACATGTTGCAGCATGTTTTCATGGTATTTTAATGAAAATTTAGTTTATTTCCTTCCAATAAATTGTCAAAATTGTTATTTATCTTTAAAGTAATGACCACAGTTTAGTATAAAGAGTTAGGCCGTTACAAAAAGCTACGTGGATGTAGGTTAATTTCAATCCAACCACTTTCAAATTCCTGAGTTCTTACTTTTTTTATCTTCTTATTTGTCATCATCAACCTGCAAATTATCAAAAAACCAAAGTGAAAGTCATAAGAAAAAAGAAAGAATTAAGAGAGAGTTTCTGTGGAAGCCTTTCGAAAGAAGGGAAGAGTAAAGTGACTTTACCAAATTAGATGCAAAAGAAGTTTGTTGAGTTAAGTTAGTGTTTTACAGTGACAACCACTTCTCCATACATGTGGCTGCAGAAAAAAAAAAAAGAATATATATATATATATATATATATATAAAAGAAAAGAAGCTAGAATATGTAAACGAATATATAACAAATATAATATTTGTTTGAATAAGATTAAAATATAAAAATATCAACTTTGAACCCTAAAGCCTAATGGCTTAACCTGAATAAATTGGAATAGCTCGACTAACATAAATTTTATAATTTTAAAGTTAGGTCATAATGCATTATGACCTATGGCCCTGAATAACAACGCAATATGGGTTTTATTATATGGTTAATAAAAACTACCATTATTAATGCACATTATCCTGAATAACAACGATCATTATAATAATACCAATACACATTATTGTTTCATTAATAATAACAATCATTATTATAATAATATTACATAATATAAAGTGTATGAGTCATGATAATAAATTTCCATTAACATGTCTAACATTTTTGTTAATGTTTTTACATTTACATAGAATAATTGATATATTGCCATGAAAGTTTAGCAACCATCAATTGACTTATTTCTTTACAAAAATCATGAACATAAAAAATATACCACCAAAATGTCAAATTTGTGAATATAATTTCGTCAATATAGTTTCATCATTTTCTGAAATTGAGATATCAATATTTTTCCAACCTTGACAAAGCAATAGATGTGGTCTGAGTTAATAATAATAAATAAATACCTAAAATAAAAGATGGTGTTTTGAATTTGATAGTAGCTTTAGGTGAGTTTGTTTTATGAAAACTAAATTAGTTCTAGATAGTGGTATAAATAGGTTGGGTTGGGTATTAAGTATTCATTCGAACTGACTCTGGTACAAAAATTCACAAAACAGTGATGTGCCCAAAATATCGAAAAATAAAGTCAAAGCAAAAGAATTTAACTAAAGATTGTTGAACAGATCCAAAACAGTGAAAAAAATCTTGTAGTACAAATTGCTGATTTTGGTGGGGTAATTAAATCAACTTTGGGTTTTACCTTTTTATGGAGGCTGTAAGGGAGCATTTGACGTGCAGGTTCAGAATCAAATGCCTGAAAATTAAATGACTGTAGATCTATTTGATGGAATTTTGATAATCGTGAATTATAGATGTCTGTGTTTGGGGTTGTAGGAATTGAGTACAATTGAGTACATGAATTGGTAATCTAGATTTTTAATGCTTGTGTTTAGAGTGTTGGTTTTGAATTCCTAGGCTTAGCTAATTCGTTTTTTTTTTGTTTTTTTTGTCGTACAATCTAAATTTATCATGTGCAAAATATTTAATTGTTTTTTTTAATATTTTGTACATATAATTCAATTTCTTGACTTATTGATTTTCATGACAATAACGTAAAAACAAAAAAAGTTTAACATTCAATAACAATAATTTTGATTACAGTTGCATTAACATAAATGGTCTAATTAGGAATATTACAAACTATTTACAAAATATAACAAGTTATGTAATCATATGGAGTTTACAAAAGTTTCAGTTAAGCAACACATTAAAAAGCGTCCAATAGTTAGGTTTCAAAATAATCATAGCAAAAGGGTCATGCAAAAACGAAAGTAAAGTAGAATTTAATGATAGTTATGGTTGTCTTCCTATGATGCACATGCAATGTATTTAAATTTAAACTGCTTTTATTAAACGAGTTTAAAAATCCAAATAAGTCCTAAGTTTTCTAGTTAAAGTGACCAAAGAAAAAAAAAATAAAAAATGTATATTTAAATCCCAAATTTTATATGCTAGGTATAACATACTCTTAAATTTTAAAATTATGTATAATCGTGTGTTTTAAAATTTAATTATGAGTCAAATATACTCAAAAATTTTAAGCTTTTGCCATTTATTTTCTAAGGGGATTCATATTTTTCATATACAAAAAATGATAAAACAAAGATGAAAAGGAAAGTTCTAATGTGTTCATTTATTTTTATTCTTTGAACCAAAATATAGCATTTTCTATATTTTATTTTAGTAATAAAAAAAATTCTTTTTATTTTACATATATAAAAAGTAAAGAAATTTTATATTTATTCACTCCAAACAATAATAAATTACACTAACTATTTTGACTAAAAAAATCTTATTTAATACATAAAATTATAAACAAATTTTAAGTCTTTTTTAGTTAAACCAACTCAAATTATTTTAACATTTAATTTATTTGACTTATCATCCAAAAATTATAGTAATAATTTTAAAATGGAAAGGAAAGTATTAGTTTAAATTTGAGAACTAAGATTTAAAATAAAAATAAAAAGAAAAAAAGAAAAACCCCCATTTACCCTAGATGTTAAGCCCATGGTTTTACATCTTGGGCCAAACATGGGCTTGGCATCAAATGCCAAACCCACCTGATGCCAAGCCAAGGAGCCAAACACCCCTGAAGGAGGCATCGATGAGACGAATTCAGAATCAAAGTCTTTGGAATTGGCGACGTTGGGAGAAGGTTATGGTTAGGGTTAGGATTGATTTATGGTGGTTGAGGAACATATGGATCATGGAGGTTTGAAGGAGACAGGGGCTAGTTACCGAGTTGTGACAACAAAAGAAAAAGGTAAAACCCCAATTTTTTATGGTAAGTTCCAGAAGGAAATCGTGGGTTTTCAAGTCTAGGAGAAATTCTCTTTTTTATTACAAAAGCGGTGCAAGAGTAATTTTCGCGTTAATATTGTGCCCTCTGTTCAGATTGAAATTTCCAGAAAATTCCTTATTAAACCTGTTATAACATACTAGTTAGTGTCCATATTTTCCACATACTTGGCACGTTGGTTTGTTTCCTCTCCCTCGGCCACGACCACGACTGCCACCACTATTATGGAAGCTGCTATGTCCACGTTAACTATTTCCATTTGAGCGATTACTATTGTGTGGACATGAGTTTCCAGGTTGTCGAGCATCATTATTCTCACGGTTTTGAACCATATTCACAATGGTGTTTTGGACAATATTACTTGGACTTTTTTGGGAGTTTTGATGCTCAAGACATTTCGCAAATATTAGTAATTCCGACTGCATATCTAGCCAAGAGATGTCGGGTTTTTCATGAATAACAGCAGTTATGGGATTGTAAATTTCATCTAACCCCAATAAAACCTGAGAAATTAAGAAACGAAGAGGAACAGGACTCCTGGCTTGGCCGAGGTTATCAGCATTAGTTTTCATAATGCACAAATAATCTTCCATCTTAGAATTACCTTTTCGAGTAGTCTGAAATGTGTGCCTAAGAAAATCTTCCTCTGCCCTTGATTGCACTCCGAATAAATCTTGTATGCACTACAACAAAAATGACATTTTATGAAATTTCAATACAATCCAAATTAAAAGGGAAAAGAAAAAACTGTCACCAAATGTCAAAAAGTGCCTTTTACGAAAATTTTCGGATTGGTCAAATTTTTGACAGTTTTTAAATGTCATTAAATATTAATAATAAAATAATATTTATTTTTTTTAAGTTAAAAGAAAAAAAAGAAAAGCAACCCCCCCCCCCCCGAAAGTCTTTGGGAAATGCTCTGCCTCTCTTGGCAAAAATTGCCGCGCTCGCCGCAATCTCTCCACCGCCAACGTCGGCGACTTCTGCGATTGAGCGCCGTCCAGCCAAACGCACCGCTACCATTAGGAAGATCTGTCCACTTCCATCCCTTTTTTTTTTCTATATGAAAAAACCCATTTTCCCATTTTTTTTTCAATTAACGAAATTCCTGTAGGATATTGTTTCTTCCCCATTGATTCTTCTCTCTCAATTGGGTCTCCCCCTTTTCTTCTTCATCGTTCTCATTTCGTTTCTGGGTTTCAAAATTGATCCCACCATTTGATTTCCGGCGATATTCCTGCGGAGATATTTTTTTTGTTGTTGTTGCTGCTGCATTTGTTTATAAGAGACGAAGAGTTTTTGTTATGTCTTCAAAGTTATTTTAGATGGTTCTTTTCAGTTCCATCTTCTCAATTTGCAGGGATGTAGCTGGAGTCATTGGTACGTCTTTTTTGTGTATTCAATTCTTTCGTACATGGCTGGAGAAGTTTGTTTTGTTTGGAAAATTCTTTCGGGGGAAGTGGATTCTGACCTCAATTTAGACATACCCTTTTGATCATTTCTGTTGCCAACATGTTTCTAAATTGTTTTTTTTTTTGGGAAATTCTTAGGGGGAATGGACTTTGCCGTCTATTTGTACATGCCGTTTTGATCATTTATGTTAATAACATGTTTCAAAATTGGAGCTTCTGTGTTTTGTTATGTCGTTTGTTTATTGATTAATGGTAATTTGTTGTATCAAGTCTACCATAATCTATTGGCTTATTTGAGGAGGTTGTTGATTTTTCTTCCCTTGTATTTTATTTCTTCAAGTTAAACTAATGAATAATGAATAATGAATAATGAACCCCATTTCATTCATTTATGCTATTTGGTATCTCATTGTATTTGTTTTGATTAAGATGAATTTTTTTTTTATGATCAACAGTAGATTAAGATATTATGAACTGTTTGTATCTGTAAAGAATATTGAAAGGAAGGGATTTGAAAAGATTCATAATTAGCCCCCATTTGATAACCATATTGTTTTTAATTTGGGGCTTTTAATTTAGGTTTGGTTCATCATCATTTCTTTAGTAGTGTCTTCACCTTCAAGAAGAAAGGGTTGAATTAACAAGTTTTTGAAAATTAGAAACTAGTTTTCGTGTTTTAAATTTAGCTACAAATTCGAACGTATGTCTAATGAAGATGAAATATTGTAAAGAAAATGTGAGAAGACAATTACACTTTTGAATAATTAAAAACCAAATGATAGTTAAACTGGAACTTTAATCTTTATTTTCATGATGAAAATTGTACTTTTATCCATTTGTAGGGCAAAGATTTGCTTTTGGGCTTTTCCTGTCACCTTTGTAAGTTTTATCTATCTGCTCTACAAGACTTTCTAAATAAGTAATGGTGGTAGAATTTATATGCTCACCTTTGTAAGTTTTAGCTATTTGTTGATGGAAAATGGGGAAGATTGGTATCATCAATGACACATTGTTGCCCCTTCGTTTATGGGGGATAAATTGATCAAGGTAACTCACTCTATAACTGAATATAACAATAATATTTAAACATAGATATGTGTGTGTGTGTATGTACACATGAAGAAATGAAAAATAGTTTGTCCGACAACAGACTGTGATGCAAAAATACCCAAATATTTATCTAATTGAATTTTATGCTTTCAAATTTATCTTCCCTTTATCTCTTTTATCTTATTTGGTAAGTTTATGTTTTCCATTTTTTCTACTTTTTCATCATTATTAGAAATAAAGGCAAATATGGAAAGAGGTTTGACATTATTATTATATTGATATATTCAAGAAATAGATGGAAGAAGAAGAGATCGTAGAGAAAGAAAGAATGACGGTTGAATATAACCGAGAAAATTGACATAAAAAATTGTTATGTTGTACCATTTTGTTGATTAAAAAGAGAGAATATAGGACCTATATCTTATTTTTAGTTTTTCAAAACTCCAGTCTCCTTGGACATGCTTGGATGAATTTTTAATGGTTCTAGAAAACCCATTGATAATGGTCCTCCTATCTTGCTTGAGGCGTACTTGGATATTTCTGGTGTGTTGTTGGAAATCTAGAGAATCATTTTCGTTCTTTTTCCATTTCAGTAAATCCAGTTTGTTATATTTTATTATTCTCATGTGTTGTTATTCTTCCTTAGGGAGTTCTATAAACCCTAGTGAGAGAACTTATCCTAAAGAAATGATACAAACCAGAATTTCTACAATTGATGTCATGAATTCCCATTGCTAGAGGGCAAAAGATCCCTCTTTTCTCAGCTTCAGGTCTTCCTCACAATGAAATTGCTGCCCAAATATGTTGTCAGGCTTGCTTAGTAAAGCGGTTGGAGAAATCCAACCATCTTCTTGAGGTATAGGCTACAGTTGTATAATTTTGCAGTTTTTTTGTTTTTTTGTTTTTTTGTTTTTTTGTTTTTGCTTTTTGAAAGAGCTAGGTTGGAAAATGGGATTGCATTCTAGATATGTGTCCTCTCTAAATTTTTATTTATTTATGAGTGTTCTATGCATGATATCCAATAGGGGTCCACCAAGTGTCAGAGTGATTAAGTATTTGACACGAATTGGACACAGATATGCTAGCCAAACTAAAGTATCCGTGCTTCTGAACTTGTAACTAAATGCAGATTAGATGATAACCTATCTTTTAGGGCTTTATTTTAATTGGATTTTTTTTTACCTAAGACCATTCTTGTAGTTCTATTGTTCTTTACCCTAAAAATTGCTTTTAGTTGATGGCAACTTTCTTAATTTAACCTAGGGAAAAAATTGAATAACTAAATTATTGTTTTGCTTCTCAAACTAATTTACATAGCATATAATCTGTTAATATTATTAAATGATCACTTGTAAGAGTTTCAAAATAATTTTGGAATTCATTCAGAATCCTAATAATTGTGATTGGGAAAATTCAAGTTTGGAAGATGTTCCTGATAGGTATTGAAATAGACTTTCTTTATTAGAGAATACTTAACTATTACATAGACTATTCCTCTCATGTGTGAGAAACCCACACACTTCTAACTGAAAGGTCAGCTACCTATTCTACAGAATAACTTCTTATTTAAACATATAATTTTTAATAATTGTGAAACAACTCCTTTCATAACTAACATCTAACCACCAAAAACTACCGAAGATTATCATCCTGCCCATTGGATTATTCACCCAACTCACTAGCTAGTAACCAATTCCTTGCCCTTTTTTCCTCTACGAACATAATGATGTAAAACCAATGGCTTATCAGTTCCCTAACAAAAGGGGAAAAGTAGCATAAAAGAATTTTATAAACACATAATTCTGCCACCTTAATGTTTCAATTCATTGCAGGATGTATCTCAAGATTATGATTTAACATCTAAAGTTGTTAAGAACAACTAGCTTTTAGGAACTGGATATCAAAATCGATAAATTACGAAGCATTCTCCTTTAGATGTCCATGAGGTACGTGTTTTGTTTGCCTTCAACCCCCATATTTGAAGACAATCTTGTATTGTGCCAGTGAATTTGCTTATGGCTCGTTCATTATCATTATCTTTTATTTTCAACCTCTCGAGGTTCCATAGGATGTTATAACAACACATCACACGCTTCAAACAGATGAATTTCAACTAGTATAGATCATGACCTGAACTGAGCTTCGTTTTGAAAGTGTAATTGTAAGAGCTTGCTTGTTATTTACTTTTTTTTTTTTTTATGAAGATGATGATCAGAGGATGTTACTTGTTTTATGTGTTTTTAATGTGCTTTGATTTTGTCCTTCACATTCTAATTTTTCTATGTTTGATAGTTTTCTTCCTCCAGATCTATGGTTCACTTTGCTGTTTTGATTTATGTTTTTGGCTTTAATCTGGACTTGTTTTCTGGCTTTAAATTTGGATTTCTTGTTGCCATGTGCTTGTACTTGATGAAAATATGGATTAATTGTTGTTGTTGTTTTTGGAGGTTAGGGATGAGGTTTCGGGGCATTGGTATCATGCTTTTTGACTTTATTTTTTTCTTATTGCTAGAAAACCTACGATCTTAAGATCTGGAAACTTGGAAGAAGGTTTAGACTTTTATGCATAGACTACAATTCCATTTCTTAATCTTTTATGTATATCTTGAAAGTAAATATTTCAAACTTTTGATACAAATATTTCTTTGCTATGATCCAGAAATCTTGCTAATAACTATCTTAAAGGACCTATCCCTCACAATACTTTAGTTCTTGCACAGCATAATCAATTGTAAGATATCCTACTGCCTTCCGTTGAAATTTCATAGGTGACTAAAAATGCTTTTGTAGGTGTATAAAACTTTGTATGGATTGATTCTGTTATTGTATATTATTTTTTTGCTATTTTTTGAGATCTAGATAATGTTTTGGAGATGGTTTTGTTGGTACAAGATTGATTTTGTTGGGGGGTGTTTGATAATGTTAGGAGGAATTCTTGAGTTTTTTTTATGAGATTTGATCTGGGGGTGTTGTAATTTTAAAGGTTCTGTGTGTGATTGAGATTGAATTTTGTTTTTGTGGGGGTGTTTTTAAAGATGAAGATGGAAGATTGGTATGCAGATTGTATTCTGTTTTTCGGTATGCACAACCATAGTATTTACTTCCTTATATTTATGTTGTCTTTGTAGTTCTAATGGAGCCGACAAAGTTCATGAAATTTCCTTCAAAGAAGCTAATCAGGGTCATCAAAATATAGTGGTTGTTTTTAGAAATGAAGGATTTGACCATGGTTCAAGCAACAAAGAATATTTTTAGAGGTGAAAGATTACCGATTGCTTGTTTATGCTTGTACAGAAAACCATGTTATATGTATTATGATGGTATTTACACTGGTTTTGATTAAGGGTTGTAATTCCATACTTGTAAATTGTTCAAACTTGATTGAAAATGTACGAATATTACAAAGTGTATTATAGCGTATATATATTAAAGTGTCAACCATTGGTTTCTATATGGGTGTTATGTATTATAACATTATTGTCATTCAAATGGTTCGTATAATGGCGAAGCGACAAGGAGCAGGGAAAAACGGTAGTAATTGAGGAATTTGCAACAGAAAATAAATGTCATATTATATGAATTCGTTACACTCCATAATTGTCGTCAATATTAAAACATGACATTTTTGTTATAAAAAAACTGTCACGATTGCTTATATTTGACAAAAAAAAATGTCGTCAATAGCAAAACAATGACATTTAATTTTAAAAAAAACTGTCACAATTGACATATCCTTGACATTTAAAAACTGTCATAATAAACGAATTTGCGACATTTTTTGTCATAATATAAAATATGATAGTTATTTGTTATCATAAAATAAAATATGACAGTTATTTGTTGTCATAAAATAGTAATTAACGATATTTATTTTCTGTCATGAAAAAACTTATTGCGACAGTTTTCAAAAACTGTCATGGAAGGACTTTTCATGACTCCCGATACTATGACTGTAAATAACTGTCACGGATTTTATTCGTGACAGAAAATAATTGTCGTTGTAGACCTTTTTTGTTGTAGTGATGGCTTCCCAGAGGTTCTTTGTTATGTTAAACCCTATCAGTTGGAGTGCCACTTTCGGTGTCATTGAGTTGTACATCCAGCCCAAAAGTAATAAATCAGAAGTAACCCATTGATCAAATTTTGGATTAACCGTTTTTGTTGTAGTGGATCTTGACGATGCTCCACTAGTGGCTTCAGCAGTGCCATCGATTTCAGATTGTGATTCACCGGTTGAATTTGTGATGAATTTTGGAGGACATTGATTTTCTCCTGTCAAATGGCCTTCGAGTTTGTAACTCTTCAGAATGGGAAGGGCTAGGGTTTGCCAGAACAAATAATTTCCACGATCAAGTTTCACAAAGGGTAGTTGATTTAGTAATTGGTTTAAAGGAGGGTTACTGAAGTTTGTGGTTGAAGATCAGACGAGGGAGACGATGTTGGCCATTTCAAAGCTCTGATACCAAGAAGGAAATCGTGGGTTTTCAAGTCTAGGAGAAATTTTCTCTTTTTTATTACAAAAGTGGTGCAATAGTAATTTCCTATTTATAGAGAGGGTTCCCTAAAATGTGGAAAGAAAAGGATTAAAGAATATTTGCACAATTTAATTTATATCTACAGGTGTATTAATATAATTGGAAGAAAGAAATATTTCTCCAACAAACTGAACCTTCTGGAATTGGATGACATGGATGATTTGTTGGCAACTTAACTTTTGTGGTTGGCTGATGTGTACTGTCATCTTGGCATTTCTCCCTAACCGTTCCAACCATAGTTGAATGAACATAGCCGACCCAAATTGGTTCGGTTCGAATTTGGTAAATTATTATTATCTATTAAAACCAATCCAACTCAATACATACCTATTCGATTCGATTCGACCCACCGATTAGGGTCAGTGTTATACCCCTATTTTTATGAATCACCTTTTTTTAATAATATATGAGTGTGGTCCTAATGTAGTCCAACCCCATACATATCCTACATTAATAATAAATGAAAATTAAAGAAGATATCAAAACAAATATCTCATTTTTTTAAATAGTAAATTGCAAAAGCCAATTTGAGAGTAGGATGGTAGCTGTAATTATACCTTAATTAAACTTTAAAAATTAAAAAATGAATGTCTTAAATTTACTCCATATTTTAAAATTGAGTTCACAAACTTATATAATTGTATAAATGTATTCATTATATAAGTTTTAATATTCAACTTTTATCATTTAATGAGTCCAATTTCTATCATTATTATAAATTCGAGGGTTCAATCTTGACACTTTTAAATTTAGGGATATTATTGTTATTGAAAATTTGAAGATGTTATTATAATTAAGTCGTAACTACTATCATACTTACAAGATGTTTTTTCTTAGAATTTTGTTAAATTGTGATCGAATGTTTGAGTGGTTTACTGAGAGATTAAGTTCATTGAAAAACGCACTATTTTTTGTTGTGGGGGAGGATGAAGGGTTATTTAAAGTTCTAGAAGCACTAAAAAGCAAATGAATTATGATATTACGCATCTCCCTAAAAACATTAACTACTCTCCATATTTTCAAAAGAGTTTTGATAGAGTTGTGTGTTATGTTACCTAGATTCTGTTTTGCACTCATCAGTTCTTATAAGAATAAACGTTGGTCCATTGGCCATTTAAAAATTGATGGGTATTAATTCTATCCCTTTCATTTATAGTGCCCAAATGTGGTGCACGTTTTTCTATATGTTGGGTTGGATTATATCTTATTTTAGTTTCTAAATTTTTAATTTGCTTATCTTGTTTTACTTTTAAAAGTGTTTATTTTGGTTTCTGAATTTTTGAAAAAAAGATTACTTTGGTTTTGATAGTTTATTCTATAAATCTTGTGTGTCAACAAATTTGAATTCAAATTAAAAATTAATTGTTCTTTTCTCCAAAACTTAAATCTCTTGCATCTTTTATCCAACTTTCCACTTTCTATTTATTTTTTTTTCAAATTAAAATCTTGAAATAAATCAGAACAACGACATTGAGTAGATTAAAAAAAATAAAATATAACAAATATCAGTACTAACATCTATGACAATAAACTAGAAAAATAAAGTAATTACAACACATTTATAAAATAAACTTAATGAAATTGCAGATAAATATTCTGACAATAAATTAGAAAAAAGAGAGTTGAGAGGAAAAAAAATACATCAATGAATCACAAAATATCTCAAACTTGAGGCACTAAAAATTTTGTATGTGAATTGTATCTAGCATATGAGTTGAGATAGTGTAGTAGAATGGCAATTTAACAAAATGGTGACTATCAAAATCTTGATTGAGTTTTTCGATAAAACATCAATTTACCATCTAGTCTTTAATTTAAAATTAAAACCCCAGATTATTTGGTAGCTTAGTAATCCAAATATAGAAGTCACCTCATTATTATTTCATTAGAATTAATGGAATCTTATGACTAAAATATGCTTCTTTTTTTAAGTTTAGGGACTAAAACAAACATTTTATAAAAGTTCAGGATCAAAATAGACTTGATAGAAAGTTTGGAGATCAAAAATAAGATTTAAACATATTAATTATTTGAAATATATTTAGAAACTGTTTTATTTTTTTATTTTTTAAAATTAAATTTATAAATATTAATGAACGAAAAACTTTGTAAGTGACTTAATAAACAAGTGTTAGTTTTTTAACACCTTCTTCAAAATTCAAACATTGTCTAGTAATATCTAAATTTAACGTTTTGAGAATATGTGGATCATCAATAGATACCATAAAGTTTGGAAAACAATTAAAATATATAAGGCCATTGGCCAAATTTGATTCAATTATTCTTAATAAAAAATTTGAAAAATCTTTGTAACATTTATCATATAAAATTGCTAAGACTTGTGTATTCAGTCCAAAGTTAAACATCGAAATATTAATGCTGCTTGAACAGCACCTATACACCTACATGAAAAAATGGAAAATCTTTTTGATGCTTTTCCATATCATTTCTTATCCCTATTATTCAGTACTCATGAAGGTCAGCTCAAATTGAATGCACTAGACAATGAACATGCTAAATTAATTAAGGTGGTGCCCTACTGATATTAATGTTTAGTCCTATTTAGATAATAAAGAGAATAGGATCTCATAGTTAATAGTATTAGAAATTATCTAAATGGTTAGTGATTAAATTAATGCAATTAGTATTTGGAGTAGTTTTATAAATGGATAGTACTCCTATAACCATTATGATACAACTTGCTAAAATTTACAGTTGTAATAAATGTGTTTTCTTTCCTTTCTGTTTATAATAGTGGAATAGGTATTAGATGAGTCAAGGAGGACCAACTACCAACTACTTATGACACCACTTTCCAAGACATGATTAATAGATATCCATGTTGGGAAGTTAAATTTCCAACCAACCCCTCACTTCTACATAGGAAAAGATCATGATCATGAAATTTGAAGATCTACATATGATGTAAAGTTGTCTATGTTTTCTTATGAGTGCCTAATTAATATTATATTTATGTAAATATGCCATATGATCATCATTATACAATAAATTTATATACCTAGGGAATTAAGTAAATTTATATAGTTTTGCCAAATATTAGGTCTACAACATATAAAGCAACTTTAGCATTAATAATGAATTACATTGGAAAGGCTTAAGGATAGTCTAAGATAGCACTACACAATATTTGAAAATAATAAAACCTTCAATTTTTTGTTTACCATAAACTTTTTCACCTATCTGTCAAGTAGGTTCATGAATTTCAAATGTCTAAAAGATTAGTGATATTTTAGGTACAAAAGTGAAGATTCACAAATATATATATTGGGGCACAAAATTGAATTAAGAATTTATTAGAGTACACTTTTAAAAGTTAGGGATTATAATAAAACCATATATAAAAATTTAAAGACAACTCATCAGACATTTTTTTCTATTTTAAGAACCTAATAAACACAAACTAATTCGAATAGACTCGTAACTTAGTCTAACAAACTTTTGTAATATGATATTTATTTTAAAAGTACAATTGAAAATTTAATTTCACACCTACAACTATTTTCTCAAATATAAAAAATGTCATTTTCCAAATTCACATATATGCATGGTATCAAAATTAAGTAGAAAACAGAAAACTAAAAACAAATGGTATCAAACAGAACATAGAAATACAGGAAAAAAAAATCTTCCACCCAAGTGTTTGACATATTCTAGTGGTTAATCCAGCTTTCTTGTTCCTAAAACTCAGAACAAATGGGTCTACAATATCTCACACTCAAATTTTGGTTCATAAACTCTGCATATTGTTCTAACTATAACAAGAACATAAACTAACTTATGTAAATCCATGAAAATCCTAAAATTATTTAGATAAAAAGAAGAATGATTCTTGTTGCTCAATCACAATAGAGAAATTTTCCTAGACTACAATAGTACAATACTACTCCCATTTGTTATGAATCATGTCAACATCATTTAGTAATGATGTGTGGTCTCTAACAAGGTTAAAGCATTATCGTCTAAGTAACAAAGTAAAGATTTATAGAGTAAATGGAAGGAATATGTGTACTAGGAGAGTAGTAGAAAATTATCCATCACGCTTGCCACAACGGAGAGTATTTCATCCTTAATAGTTGTGGAAAGAACAACCAATGAGCGGTGACCGCCATAAATGCCATCGTGAGGGGTCCCGTCACTGCCCAATGGAACTGCCATTTTTTTCCTAATGCACTCTTCAATTCAATCTCCAAAGCCACAAATACTCCATGAATAACAAAGAACCAAGTGACTTCCCAAGTTGGAACCACTCTGATAATGTAGTAGAACAAAAGCTCATGCATCAAACCTGACACCACGAACACCACGAACACCGCCATCCATCGAGGGCTCCCAACGTCGTAACGAATTGGTTTATAGATCATGTTGTGCAAAGTTTCAGATACCAATCGATTCCATCTCCGACCCCAGAAATTCTGAAGCGACGTTGCAAGATACGGCTCGTCAAACGAACGTCTGACCTCGACACCGAAACTCAATCGAACAAAATCATTGGATATACTCATAATCATGTCTAAGTAGAAATACAATATTCCACAATTGAGGATTAACTTTAGAATGGGATGGACAAGATGAACATGGTTTTTGCACATGACCAATAATGCAAATAAGAAAGCTTTAGCCGGCAAGTTTAGAGGCAACTTTGGTGGTGTTTCTTGGTCAAGTTCTTGAGGTGCATTTGAATCTTTTTTATGATTTTGAACATATGGGGTTGTTTTGATATCCTTGATTCTAGTTGGTAAGAAAGCAATGGAGGCAAAAAGAGGGAATGACAATGGTGGGTCGGAAGCTAGAGGACCTAAATCGAACGAAAATTGAATGAGCTTAAAGGTCGTAAGCCAGGTGACGAATATGGTGATACCACTCGTGAGGACGATGTAGGAAAGGTCGAGAGGGAGGACGGCGAAGAGAGAGAAGATTGGGAGGAGAGAAAGGAGCCTGGGTTTGCCTTTGGGAAGTTTTGAAGCTATGTAATAGCAGTACATTAGAGATGCCATGCATACGAGCAACACCTTGATTAATCTAATGACTTCACCATCCATATCCATATTGGAGGGTTTGGAAAATTTTATAGCTTTTTGTTTTTGCTTTTCAAAAGTTGTGTCTCCGTTTTATTTATACTTACACTTGAACGGTGAATTCGGAACACATGATATCGACATTTTCATCTCAAATGCTTTACATTTTCATTGCTGCAAGCATAAATTAACCTTTCCATTAAAACGTAAAAAAAGCCACTAAACATAAAAAATAAAGCTTTTTGTAAATTTCTAAAATAAGTTTTAAAAATTAAGTCAACTGTCTAAACTTATTACATTTACAAATATGAGAAAAGAAAAAAACAAGTTAACCATGAAATGCCAAAAATGTAAATACACCTTAGATATACACAATATACTTGATATCTTTAATATACTACAAATATATAGAAAGTATAAAAGGTTTATTTTATCAATTTTTTTACATATATAATTATTGGAGAAATATTTGTGATAGAGTATGTTCCATCGCCGCTTTTGTTAAATCGAGACCGTAACATGTCAATATAAAATACTGTTGCATTTATTACAAACAAATTTAGGGAAAACAAACAGTTTTTTAAAAACTTATTTTGGTATTTCATAGTCGTTGAAAAAAACCCACTTTTTTAAAGTTTTTTTTTTCTTTTTCATACTTTCTAATATTTTATTTCATAATGATCCAAACACTTTACAATTAGTGTTTTTTTTATTTTTTATTTATTTTATCGACTATCAAATCTTTGGATCCCTAAGATAATACTTTATATAAATAATTGATTTAGGTTAATCTTGCATACTTAATTCATTCAAATGAAATAATGTATTTATTATTTTAGTAGAGTTCTAAGCAATTATTTCAATACAATTAATGACTTTTCTCATAATCACTTCTCCCTTATTGTCCTTTCTCACTCCATCAATGTTGTATTCGTCATTTCTCTTTAGCAAAGGTAGGCCCCGTTACCAACAAGAAAATTTATGGAGCAGACATACTCTAAATAATGTATTATTTTAATAATAATAATAATAATAATAATAATAATAATGCCATACATACTCTACCTTATCACCTTTTTTATTTTGGATTTTAACTGTCTAATATTGACTCAATTATATAAAAGGTTTTAAATTATTTTTTTATATAGCTAAATTATATAAGAAGCTTAAAATTATTATTATTTTTTCTTCTAGAGAAGACACGTCAAGTTTTAAATTTAACAAAAAGTAAGGTCTAAATGACCATCATTATTCATTATTATAATTAATATTATTAAAAAAAATGAAAGAAATTCATAATAACTCATATATAGACAAAAATAAAAATAGTTTCTTTACTGAATTAATTTCAAATTTAACTGTGTATTTATTATTCATTTTAGTTTGGAATATTTAATCAAGTTAATAAATTTATATATTTTTTAATTTATATGAGATTTGATTGATTTAATGTGTGATATATTTATTTTTTTAATTGTAAATAACTAGTTTATTTTTTATTTTGTCTATAAATTCTATTTATTTTCATTTTTTATTATCATTATTATATGGTTTTTTACATGATTTTTTGTTTGTTTTCATTCCTATGTCTTTACGTTGTTTTAGTTTTGTACAAATGTATGTACGTTTTTTCCATTTTTATTTTTTGTTCTACAAATTCTATAGTTTTTCAAAAATATACCATGATTTATTTTTTGTGTTGATAAACATATTGAAAAATAAAAATATGCATCTCATATATTATTTGGTATATAAGATGCTATATTATAAAATTGTTATCCGTGCACTTATTTGGTTTAGTTATTAATTTCAAATATATATCATGTTTATATCAAATATAATTATAAAAATTATAGATTTTTTTAATAAGTTACACCCTAGTAAGACATATATTTTACTTTCTCATATATACACATGTATATTTAATCATTTCCTCATATATAGACCTCATATTATATAATAAAGAACTATAATAATGTTCTATATAAAATCTAGTATATCCTGAAAATCCAATTAATTTGATTCAATAATATATCATGTAAAAAAATTAGTTGTTAATGATGGTAATATATTATATATCAAGTTTTTCGTATGCTAATATATATTGAATGCGAAGTTTTATTGAATTGAACAATATATAATATGAAAAATATAATGTGTTCATTTAGAAACAAAACTTTAAATATAAGAATAATATTGTCCCATGAATATAATATATTCAGCTGCAATCCAATGAAAATTATGAATAATATATGTGATTGATTTAGAAAACGGAATTTTTATGAACTACTGTGTAACTCTTGAAACGACATATGTTGATGGACTAAAATATCTGATATACTATAATTAATATAGTTTTTTGAATCGTTGAAAAAACCATTATAATATACTGGAACGTTGGTCATACCTGATAAGAAAAAATATATATAACTATAACATATACGTTCATAATAACCCCTAGTATATCACGAACAAACATGTAATCTGATTCCAAATTTATATACAATGTAAATTTCTGAAATGATCTTTAAGTGTATGAATAACATTGATTGGATGTAATATAATTGTTATACTTGGAAAATATATTCCTCTCAAAATCAACGAAAATTATTATTTACTAATGTAATAGAAAATCAATTAAAAAACCTAAATATCCATAATAATAATGATTTGAAAACAACATATAGAATGAAAATTGGACAGAATATATAACAAAAAAATTATAAACTCACCGAAAAAAATGAAAGAGATGAACAATAAAAAAATTGGTTTGACCGATAGAAGAAATAACAAGAAATGGACGGTGTAAAGAAGAAGAGCGTGGAGAGATTAAAGATATATTTGTTAATTAAATTTAATTAAAAATTACCGTATGTCATATATATAATAGTTATTTAGTTTTAATATCAATAATAAATGCACTAAATAAATAAAATAAAATTTTCATAAATGTTTTATTTGTAATTAATGATAAAGTCAAATCTTATTAACGTCAATAATTGAGAATTTAAGACATTTGTGAAATAATGTAGTCAGATTAGATCATTTTTCTAAGATTTTCTTATATATATACATATATTTAGTTTAGGTTAAATTATAGAAAATAACCTTCAACTATGTGGTTTGCGTGAAAAATGCTCCTAAACTTTCAAAAGCTTCAAAACTACTCTTCAATTTTTGAAAAAAATTTCAAAATACCATTGTCATTAAACCATTAAAGTTTTGTTTAAAAAATACTCCGAAATCATTGCAAAGTTTCATATATATCCTTAAACATAACATTTTTTTTTTCAAAAAATACTTTTATTAATTAAATTTTACTTCAAATTTCTTAGAATCCAAAATAAAAACCAAAATTTTCAATTAAAACCATATGTTAAATTTACATTGATATGTTGATATTTCTATCGATATTTTCACATTTTCATGGGTCTGATATGGATTGAAGAGGTGAATCAATATATTTATTACATCGTAGAAAAATTCATAAATCACAATAAATAAACATCAAAATGACATTAATATAAATAATAAACATGTTTACTTATTTGAAAATAATAAAATATTTATTTACTAACTTAAATTTAGTTTTTAGTTTTTTTTATAATTTTACCATAAATATCCATCAAAATTAAAATTAAAATTTATTTAAAATTAAGATCACTTCGATAAATTCATCAATATCATATTTTAAATCTTAGTTAAAACATAAAATTAAAAAAAATCTCACAAAATTCTAAAATAAAAATTTCTCCTTAAAACATACTAAAACAAAAATTAGTCAAATAAAAAAAATCTCATATTCATAGATATATCTATCCAACTATCATTATGAGTTAATAGTAAAAAAATATTTTTTTATTTGATAATTAATTATATGTTAATTACAACAATAACCGTTAAGATTGGTTATCTACATGATATATCAAACAAATTTAAATTTAAAATTTTGATTGGTGAAAAAATTGATGTACAATTTGAATCACTAAGAGTTTTGTGTTTTTAAAAAAATTAAGCTTAATGATAATTATAAAACTTTTCAATACTTAACCTATTATTTAAACAAAACTTTAACCATTTATACTTTACCTCCAAAACTAACTATAAGAATATTTTTTTAAACCATTTTTAAATATTTAAGGATATTTTTTAAACTTCTATTTTTTTTAAAACCAATTACAAATTCAGAGACATTTTTTATAATTTAAAAGCGAATTGACTTTTAACATTTTTAAAAACACTTTTTTTTTCAATGCTGCATTCATTTAGATTAAAATACGTTGTTTGTCCTAATTAGGTAGGCGCAGGAGTTATAATATTTATTGCTGCGTGACTTTGAAGTCTAATTTTGGGGTTTTCTTAAAAGAAGGGGTGGTTTTAAAAAAAGAATTAGGAAAAAGGATTGTTTTCAAAACTACTCTATAAAAGGGAGAATTTTTTTGTCATTTTATGAGCAGACTCATTTCTATAAATTATTATTATTATTATTATTATTATTATTATTATTATCCTTCTTATTATTAGCATTATTATTATTATTATTAAATAATAATAATAATAATAATAATAATAATAATAATAATAATTAAAAATAATAAATTAAATAAAATGGGCCACTGATATAGTTTCTTTTCCTACTTTTCCACTGTATGGAGAGAGAAATTTTTTTTTTTAAAAAAGAAAATAATATAAAATACATCACTTGAATAGACTATTAATAATACTAACAAATTCACCAATTTTATCAAAATAGTTATGAAAACACCTATTTTTTTCTATTTTTTTAAAAACACCTCCATTTTTTTTTCAAATCACCTCCAGTTTAGGTTTGTGACAGCAGAGTAGCTATCAATATTAGTTTCATTTTTAGTTTGAAATAAATTATTAGTTTTAAAAGGCCGTCTATTGACAACGCTGGAGATTGAAATTAGTTCTATGGATCAATTTTATACAAATTCATTGTATATGATGATATCTCTCCATGTGAATTACAATCTAAAATAAATCATTTATAACTGCTTCTAAAAAAAATTATAAAACAAATCATTTATAACTAATCGTGTTTACTAAGATAAGTCATTAAAAACCTTATGTAAAAAACACAGTGGACTCTTCATATTATTACCTTTTTCCATTATACTAATAATCTCGGATTTTCAATTTTTATTATAATTTTGGATTTAATGATTTTAAAGGCTAATATAGTATAACAGTAAAGTATTTAAACATTTAGATTAGCATATAGTAGGTTGAATTCAATACTAAAAAAGTTTGGGTAACCAATGGATGCACAAAAATATCAATATATGAAGACTAGCCTAAATCATGTACATATTTATCCTAGACACTTAAAAACCTATAGTGTGATACTTATAAACCTAAGGAAATTATGTGCATATGTTTATATTAGTGCAAATTCACCCTATATAAACATTAAGTTTAATTACTTATACTTCTCATAGGTTAAAATAAAAGCATTTCGTTGTCTCAAAATTATCTCCTCCACTCTACTTTTTTAATTTTCACTTATTCTATAATGTCTTGAGTTTAGGAAAGGAACATAAATAACATGAAACTATAGTTATGAAAACAAGTTATTGTAAAAATACAAGTTATAGTGGCCTTTTAGTGGCCTTTTAGGTAGAACAATATGGAACCAAAATACATTATTATGAATCAAAACGCGTAACTTTTATCGTAAATTCATAAATACAAGAGAATTCAACTTGCATAAGTCTCCACGCTTGTCTTACCATGTTTTCCAACATTTTATCTCAGAATTGTAGAGAAAAGAAAAAAGATAGTGAATCGCGGAGGAACGCATCGCTGCAAGAAATCGAGGTTTTGCTGACACATCTGTGCGTCGGCGAAGGCTACGTTGACGCAAAATAGCACGTCAACACAAGGATAGTAAGAGGTAATGACGACGCAAGAACGAGAAGACGTCGGTGTAGAATTTTTTGCCGATGTATGATTTGCTGACAAGGTCAACACATTGGCAATACTATAATGCCGACGTTGGGTCAGAGCGTAGACAAAAGATGTTTGCCAACAGCGGGTCAATGTGTTGGCATAACTTTGTACTACGTTGTGTCGTTAGATGTAGCCATTCGCAACTCGGCGTCTGCGTCGAAAAAACCCATTTACCAGATTTTTTTTATTTTTTAAAATTATAAGGTCGAAAGTAATATACACATATATAAAAAAATATAACAAAAAAAATAGAAATCATTAATTTATTTTATTCAAATAAAAAAAGAAAGAAAGAAGGAGCTTTGGCAAAAATAGCAAAAAGAATTTATGATAATTAAGTCTATGTTCACAATATTTTATAAATTTGTAAAAGTAGTAATTTTAAAAGCGATAACTCTCTGATAGTTCTCAAATAGCCTTCTGATAGTCGTCTGATAGCCGTTTGATAGCCGTCTGATAGCCGTCTGATAACCGCCTGATATAATTAATTACTTGTCATAGTTGTCGTATTCGCAAGGGGCTCTTGCAAAAATAACAAAAAAAAAAAAAAAAACGATAGTAGGGTCCATATGCATGTCACTACATTTTCTAAATTGCAAAAGCAGCAAATTTAAAAGTTGATAACTCTATGATTACCGTCTGATAGCTGTCTGATATCACTAATTTTGTCATATTCGCAATAAGCAAAAAATAGGTGCCATGAGCTGTTTTTTTTCTAAATATTTTTGTCATTTGATGCAATTTCTCTATTCGGAATATGCAAAAAAAAAAAAAAAATGCTATAGACTAATTTTTAATTTTTTTTGTTATCTAATGCAATTTCCCAAAAAATAAACCCATTAACTTAAAAGAAAGCAAAAAAATACATAAAGAAAAAGCAGCTCCCTTTGCTCTTCCATGATCTAGAAATGGCTATCAAATTCAATAGTAAATCAGTGAATACATTTATATTAAAAGAAGAAATTCATAACACTTGTTAAAATAATTGCAAACCATTTGTGGAGATTAGTTAGTATGAAGTCACAATAGCACTTGAGAAGTATACTTTCTGCATAGAAATGTAATTTTTTTTATTGTTGAAATTATGAAATAAAACAAAGGAGAACAAAAAATGGCCCCCCTTTGCACCATAAAATATCACCTACAAAATCTCAAATTAAACTAACAGAATGACCTAGTCCAAAGCATTCTCCACCCCCTTGGTAGAGATCCTTAACTCAGTCTTTCTCCTCTCTCAAGTGGGGTTGGTGGCAAGAACAAAAGTTTCATAGTGGTTGGTGGGCGGCAACCGCGGCAAGTCTTCCTCTCTTCTTTCTTTTTTATTTTCATTTTGTGTTCTGTGAACACATAACTAAAATAACATGGGTTCTTGCGACGCACCACAAACACGTCGCAAGAACCCATCTTCTAACTGAAGGGATAAAAATCTATGGCAGCGGAAGATTTTACAGAACTATTCCTCAAATTAATTTGAAAATATCAAAATCTCAGTACATTGGCAAAGAAACTTATATTTGAATATGATTCAAATTTAATTTAAGTTAAATATAAGATATTTAATTTAAGTTAAATATAAGATATTTAATTTAGCTATTAATTAATTAGAGAATTAGTTAATAGTTTAATTTAATTTAATTTAATTTAATTAATATAAAACTATAAGATATTGAAGATATTCATTAAATAAGATTTAAATGAAATATTAATTAAATAATTTGGGTGTTATTTATAATTATAATTATAATTATTATGGACAAGAAAAAAAATAATTATATTTGTTAAAATATAATTATTTAAGGAAAAAATATTGTATTTTGGAAAGAAGAAGATAAAAATAAATAATTGTTAAAGATAATTATTTAATAAGCCCATCAAAGAGCCCGTGGTCTTGTGCGGCCTTCTATGTCAATAATCAGGCAGAAAAGGAAAGAAGTGTTCCTCGTCTGGTTATCAATAACAAACCTCTAAACAAGGTTCTCAAATGGATTACGTATCCGATTCCTAATCGACAAGACTTGCTTAAGCGGATCGCCAATGCAAAGGTCTTTTCAAAATTTGATATGAAGTCTGGATTCTGGCAGATTCAAATCAATCCATGGACGACTGAGCACACCCGAAACTCATTCAAATATTTTATCTCTCATAAATTAATTTTGAATCATATCTAAAATTAAATTTATATAATAAAGTTTGATAAACTTTATATTATAATGTATCATTATACATTAAACTAATTCCCAAAGCAATTATCAACATTTCAAATTGAAACCAATATAAATAAATTTGATTACCCTTTACGAGCTAGGAAGGGGACCTAATGGACCTACAGATCAGAAGCTACAACGATCTGAGATTAACTGGCTGAACTCACTAACCATATTAATCAATATTCGTTAACTGTGTGTACACTCCATTAAAGACTCACAGTTGAACTCTTCTCACTGTAGATATATTTCTATGTTCACATATATAGACCAACAACAGTAAGTTAGTCCTTCACAAGTGTTTGTAATACCAATTGGGTCAAATTATCGTTTTACCCCTAGGTTACCTCTAATCCTTAAATACCAGTGCTCCTCTAATGAACAACATGTTTATGGTCCTACCAATAAACAGAAACCCCTCTCGTGCCATAGAGAGGGTAGGACCATTTGTTCAAGACCTAGAGAGACCATTTATGGGAACACTCATATACTTAACCTAAAGTAGGGAAGACGTGAATTCGATCTTGTGCAATTATGTTTCCAGCTCCCCACTCGGTCTTGTCCCTAAAATGATAAGCTTATTGAGTCGATGATCTAGCCACTCTCACATGTACAAATCAAAGGGCAATCTCTTACGAAGAGGAGTTCATAATACACTTAAGATTAAGACTAAGTTACCTAGGTCATCCAAATGAAATAGAAACCTAACTAGTTAACCGAGTTACATCTAGTGGTTACTATTTTGCGGTCCGGTCTTATGCAAACTCATTGCATAGGATACTCTCACTCGCATGTCAACTACACAAACGTGTTGGATCATTGCGATTGTATCAAATACAAAGTGAGCTGTATCCACAGTGTTACCTGGATAAGATACCCAACCTTATCCTTATATTGTAGACTCTTTAAGCTGATCTCGAACATTAATCCATGTATGTCTCTACATACTGTTCAAGACTCATTAAACAGCTTAGGATGTTAGTTTATTGAATTTGGGTTGTTAAGACAAAACTAATAATATAATCAATAAAAATTATTACAATAATAACACTTTATTAACAACGGTCAATGGATTATATTTACAATCTACGAGTTTTAGGGCATAAATCCCAACACTAACAATAATATCACTTATGGCGTTTGCATTACCTTTTTCAAATCAATCAAATCGTCGAACTTTTTGCAACGTCAACGACTATTACACCGGAAAAAGGGTTTGTCATAATGATTTAAAGGTTAGACCTTTGCCGATTCAGTTAACATGTGTTGTCTTAGATAGGCCAATGACGACCCAGTTGACGTAGACGTCACGAGATATCTACCTTTTTAATGGCGTCGTGGGAAACTAAATAATATTTTTTTAAATAAAAAGCTTCCACGATGTCGTCGTGCATGGCGTCGCCGTTTCCCCATTCTTTTGTGACGTCGTCTCCTGACGTTGACATTGAAGACCAATGCCGACACTTTCCTTGCTACATCAGCAAAAACCCTTTCTTATGACGTATTTTATTCCGACATCATTTTTTGCATATGCAAAATCCCAATTTCTTGTAGTGCGTGCTGCGAATAAAAAGCTTGTCTGGCAACTAAACATCTCTAGGTGATTAACCACATCAACACGTAAAGAAGATTCACTAACAGATAAGAATGATAGTTGGAGTTGATGTGACTTGACAAGGTTGCAATTAGAGCTAACATAATAAGAAGAATAGAAGTTTTCCGCCAAAAGTAGCCATAAAAGGATGATGTTTCCAGCCAAAAGTAGCTTATAAAAGGACTTCATCTCTACCAAGTGAAAGGATGGCCTAAATGGACCAAACTCTAGAGAGCTCCATTGGAGTCGACAGAAGGGACTAACCTTCCCGTCCTCTGTAAAAGTTCCTCTTCTTCTCCAGTCAATCTTGTAAGTTAGAGCTTCAAGAGAAAACTAGAGAAAGATCCATCATGTTCTTCCCCCTAACTTGTAATGTTTCCCCCTTCTTTACTTTTCAGTTTTGTATTTCATTGTAATGTATTATGTTCATATTGTACAGTGACTGAAAGCTTACATTCTTTAGCACATTGCATATTTATCCCCTTTCAATCTATCATTATGTTACTGTTTATTCGTCAAAATGTTATAAGCAGCTTGGGCTTGTGGTAAGTTCTTGATAAGAAGTCTAGCTTATAAAATTTATCGTGTTAGTTGAGCTATACTCCATCGCTTGGCCAGCGTTTGTTGTCAACTACTTGAGAGAGCAAGTAGCAAGGACATAGCTAACACATGCAAGAGAAAGTTTGGAGACAAACTCCACCTTAGCGATTAAACCTCCATCACTTGTGTCCGGAAAGGAGAACAAGTGTGGGTGAAATGACGCTGAGAGGTTACCACCCTTAAAAGAGAGGTTATATGAGTCTTATAAGTAACCACTTCTAGATAATAATCACTTGGCGAACCTCTATCATTTGCATCCTGAGAGGTGAGCAAGTGTGACGTTTAAGGCACTAAGAGGTTATCGTCTTAATTAGAAGTTAGTCAAGTAGTTTCTATTGCATCAAAGTTGTTGCAGGCTTAATCGCCTCATAACATGGAGACATTCCTTCACTTTTCATTAATGCAAGTTAGTTTGTTCCCTATCTTCTCACCATTCTTACCAACTTCTACAGATTCTCTTGTATAGATATTAGGTTAGCTTAGACACATATTTACATTGCACTGTATAGATTTATACTTTATGCCCCCTAGATGAAGAAGTAAGCTTCATAACTAATATTTAATATCAATACCCTGTGTTCGACCCTGGCTTACCTAGGAAACCTATCGTTTCGCTTACACTTGGGCAAGTGATAGAAAAATTTGTACTCAACGAGGATTTAATGCTTATAAAAAGATTAGAGATATAGTGAATATCTTGCATGCAATCCAAAGCCACCCCTCCAACAAAAACAACCAAGTTTTTGGCGTCGTTGAAAGCATTATATTCCTTCTACAAACAGCACATGCAACATATAATTAGGATTGCCTATTTTATCGCACGAACCTTAACACCCAAGCAAGTTTTTGGCGTCGTTGTTGGAGATTTGATTTTTCAAAAATAGAGATGAGGTTTTACTTTGATTTTGAGCAGAACACTTGATTCGGGTGAATTACACGTTCAGTTGAAGATCGCATGAAGAGGTCTATGGTACCAAAGCAATCTATGATGCATGAACTAACCCTAAAGATTGAGTGCATCTTTCGGCAGTAACAAGAGGAACCTTAGTTGATGTGATTAAATGCAAATGAAGTTGAGTACCTCAACGCCTTGAGTCAAAATATGTCTAATATGTTAAAGAAAAAGAACCTTTAAGGTGCCTTGTCTTAGCTAACTATGTGATACAAGGACCACATGATCATTTATAACAGTGCAGTGAGCGATTGCGAGTAGAGGGTTATTGCGATAAGCGATCGTGTAGCAGAAAATCATGCAACAAATGATCAAGGTCGTTCAAGAGACAACACGTTGAGAGTGGCTATGTGGAGCAATGATCTCAATGAGATCACAAGCATCCACGCCTAAGAAGTTGACTGCATGGATGCTTTTGTAACATATCCCTTTTCTTAATTGTAACATATCGCTCTTGTTTATAGCCTTTCTATACTTATTTCTTTTACTGTGTTTCTCTTTCGTTGTTTTCTAGTGTAGAAACTTTGACAGGTTAGGAAAGCGCGAGTTCTATCGTGCAAAAGTTGGGTGATAAGAATAGGGTTCTACGCGATAAGATTACCACACGAACTGAATTTCACAATAAAACACATTACACATATATTATCTCGTGAAGCTTATCGGATAAAAAGGAAGTGAATGTTTAGGGTTTTGGGAATACAAAGCATTTCATTTCAAATTTTAAATTAATAGTAATAGTTACGCCACTGCCTCGAGAAACCAAATGTCCGTATCATAACATCACTTTGTCATTAAAATGCATAATGGACTGCCTTAATAACCCAACCCTAACCATTGTTGAACTTTCTTCTTTAAAAACCCTTCTAAAATGCGAAAATCAAAATTTTCACTGCACTAACCATCAAAAGCTTCGAAGCTCTCCATAGTACTCTCTAATCATCTCTTCTGATGGTTTACAAGTAATTCTTCCCTTCCCATCTTTTACATTCTGTCTATTTCATCTCTTTCCCTATCCCAATGTCTGGAAAGAAAGCACTAGCAAAAACTCTTAAGAAATTCATGTTGTCACACCCTGATCCGCAAAACAACCAGAACACAGGAAGTAGTGCGAATAGAACACAATTTAGCTTAAATTCTTGAAACTGGTCTTATTGCTTAACACAAACCCGACTACTTTAAAACTACCATGCGATAGAGATAAACATAACGCATTCGGGAGTAAACTTAAACTTTATTAAACAACAAGTGTTTTGATGCAATTAAACGCAAAGACACATCCTTTACCTTGATTAAACGCCAAATACTTAAATATCATGCTTTAGGCGTTAAAGCTTAACGCAGACAATATAACTAAAACTTAAGCTTTATTTACAACATCCATTTCATACATAATATACAACTATAACACCTTGACCAAAATAAATAACATTAGTCAAAACTCTTAAACGCTTGGTAGCTTTCTCAACTCGCTGCAAGCTCTTTAACCTTCTTCTCAAGTTGGCCTAAACGCCTGATCCTGGAAGATGAAATTTTAAAATGTAAGTCTAAAAGACTTAGTGAGGTTTTATGACATCCTTTTCGCAATATCTTTCTATAAACCATTTTTTCCAAAATTATACATTTTAACACAAATCAGTTTATCAATAAACACATCTTTTTGCAAAACATATCAAAACGTATGTAATCATTTTTACAATAAAATCATATCAACTCGCAAATCACATCAATATACATTTCGCATAAACACTCATTAGTCACATCATTCCTTTCACCAAGGATCCCGAATCCTTCTCTACGCTTGGTCTCATTACCTTGCGTTTAGACTACTGTATCAACAACATCTGAAACATACGAATTTGTTCTTGTTGCTCAGGCCAGCTAACACAATGTAGTTTCTTTTTTATATTGACTAGCTTCATTGCACCATACAGGACTTTTCTACATGGTTGCCTTTAACCTTATGTACACATAACAATTAGCTCATTCAAGGAAGAAACTAATGGTTTGAAAACCATTTCTTAATAAATATCATAGTCATTAAATCAAATTTTAAACATTATAAAACATGCTTGAATCATATAAATACTTTTAAGAAAAGATCACTCATAAATACTTAGCCTTAGAACCAGAAATCTCTTATTCTTCTTATTTCTAGCATAACCTTCTTGTGGAAACAAAATGACAGTACTTCAATACTTAAAAATTTCCAGAAAATCCCCATTTCTTAGTGACCCAAATCCTTTATTTATACTACTCTAACCTAGATCAGTCATCCTCAAACCCTTGTCCAATTGCTAGCTCCTACTTAAACTTTACACGTGTAAAATTAATATTTATCTTAGTCATGCTTAAATCCTTAATTTTACATGTTAACCCTTGTCAAATCAGATTTGACATTTTCTCACCAATCATTTCTTCTCGCCTAATTCGATTCCGTGAATAGCTTTAATCGCTTAACATAAATTTTAAAAGTCTTAACGCCAACTCTTCTCGCAGACTACCCAACTTTCTCGCGAAGACTCCTTCTCTTAAGAGCGTTTAGACTTATAGATCCTACCACAAATCCTTCTTTTCTTAAAACTTTCTCGTGAACTAACTTCATAATCGCAAAACTTATACTTAACCATGTAAAATTTTATCACTTAATCCTTTCCGTGGATTGATTCAAATGTCAACTTCTTATCGTGAAGTCTTATTTCAAAATGCCTCCTCTTGTCCAAAACGCAAATTTCAAAACACTTAGCCAGATTTTTCTTCTTATACTTAAATTAGAAGCGGGTCTCACACATGTTTCCAGAGTGAAGTACATCCTACGATGAATCTGAGAAAGTCCGTTCCAACGGTCTTATGTCGGAACAAGCTCAACTCAACCCTATGAACCAGGATTTCGAAGGAACTAGTACAAGCAAAAGGGTTGAGACAGAGAAGAACCAAGAAGCAGAGACATTGAAAACATTGATGATTAATGGAATAGAGGTATGACTTTCGAAAGACAACATATATGCTCTAAGCTCACATATGAATGAGATATCCTAATAACATGGAAGTATAGTTAAGAAAAGTTTAAAAGAATTGAATATTACTGCCTGTGTCAACAATGTGTATCCTTCTTTTTTATGACTCAATCGTAGGAACTTCAAAATTAAATGTGCTTAGCTTTAAGCAATCCTATGTTGGGTGACCTCTTGATAAGATTTTGACATGTGTTGGTTTATGAGGACAACCACCCTCACTCTTAGAAGCCCTATAAGACAAGAAATGATGACACAATCGAGTTGTAGAAAATACAAGGATCATTAGTTATTGAATCTGAATTTCAAAATTTTGGACTTGAAGCATTGCTTCTCCAATGTCACATTAAACACCTTAAAATTGCATAACACACACCAAATACATTGAAACAAGAAAAAGAAATACAAGTTCAAACCACAAAAAAAAAAAAAAAGGATAGTTAGAAATATAGTAATTAGATTCAAAATATTAACAAAATCTGTTAAAGTCTATCAATGATAAAAGTGTATAGTATCTGTAACGACTCGAACTTTTAAACTAAGTAAGGCCATTACTAAAAAACAAATAACAAAAAACACTTTCTTGGAAAGAGGAAAACTAAAATTCTTATAAATTAATATCAAATATGTCACACCAAATGTCCTGCATGCATCCTTACTCGTCATATGAGACGTGGTATGACTTTGAACATGTTTGACGCGTTAAACTCCAAAAACACTCAACTTGGGGTCTTAAGCTTTGTTTTATCGCCTTGCTTCTTAAACTTAACTTAGAAAATATACTTTAGGCGATATAAACGTTTAAACATCATAAGTAATAGAACTTAAACTTTTATTATTTAAGTCATGCGTTTTACAGCTTTGCAACACTTAACAAAATACATAAACAACACTTAAGATTGAACTAAATTCCTTGGTAGCCTCTTCTTGCTTAGCAAGCTTCTCCCACTTACCTTACTTGGCCTTAACGTCTAAAACCTGGAAGGTAAAACTTAAAAACATAAGTCAAAAGACTCGGTGAGGTTTTAAGAAAACCTTTACATGAAATACCTTTCACAAGAACATCAATTATTCAAATCAATTTGTTTAAGCATATCAAATCGAGTAATCGTATAATTTCACATAAACACCCATTAGTCATAAACAAATTCCTTTAGCCAAAAACCTGAATCATTCTCTACCCCAAAACTCATCATCTCGCGTTTAGACTATCATGATGTCCTTTTCATCAACAACATTCAAGAATATCATAATTCATTCCTTGTTGCTCAAGCCACCTAACACAATACACATCTTTTATACATTGATTGGCTTCATTCCACCATGTAGTCCTTTTCTACATGGCTGCCTTTACCCTTATGTACACATAATAGTTAACTTAATGATATGAATAAAACAAATGGTGTGAATACCATTTCATAGTCCATTGAAATTCATAAAGTATACTTAAACATAACATAAACTTTTCATTCAAAATCTCTTTGGAAACATTTGAATAAAAATCGTTAGTTTAAATTAATAAGAACTTTTAATAAAGCTTTTATCATATAAATACTTTAAAGAAAACATTCACAAACTTAGAAACTTAGGTTGCCTTAGACCCCACTTGCTTTTGATCTTCTTCTTCCCGCGTAGTCCTTCCACAACAATTCAAACACTTGGTTTTTCTTTTCAGATTTCCAGAGTAAGCCCCTTTGAATAATCTGACCTCAACCTTTATGTATACTAGTCCTAAAAAGGATTAGTCACACTCAAACTCTTAATAGTGCAAGTTGAAGCTTAGTGTTTAATTTAACCGTGCTTAGATTAAACGTCTACACATGTCCCATTAAGTAAGGTTAGAAAAATTCCCAGAAATTTCCTCTCTTCAATGCCTAGTTCCAACTCTCGAAGGACCTTAATCACTCAGGTGCGCTAAAACGTCGAATATATCTTGTCGCATAACCTTTCCTCGAGAACTACTCAAATACCAAGTTCTTAATGTGTAGTCTGTCCAAAACTCCGTCTTTAGAACACTTTGTTAAATTTTAACATCTTAATTAACTTAGATATGAGTCTTACAAAAGAACTGTTCGTAAAACATAAAATTTGCAACATCAGTGGAAATAATATGAGAACATGATTCGCGGGTTCTAATAATTCTAAAGAAAACCAAAACAAATAAATAAGATAAAACTTTAAATAAAATGTCTAAAAATTAAAATACTAAAAAAATGATAAATAGAAAATTGCGGAAGCAAAACGAGGTCCCCAAATGGCATGTTATGAACCCTTCCTGTCGCTCGCCAACTTTTCAAATCCTCAGTCTTTTGCCTGAAATATTAAACATAGAAAAGAGTGAGTACATAAAAATATACCTCGTAAGGGACCGAGTACAAGTCTCACTAGGTTATCTATTAAGTTTCTGTTTGAAACATAATAATAATGTCGTGTCTAATGGAGCACACTTGGGCAAGTGAGACCTAACGAACACCCATAATCGTGCGAATGATCCTGTTGGATCGAAACACCCCCTGGTTGTGCGAGTGATCGTAGGTACACACTTCTAATCATATATATGATATATAGGTACACCCCTAATCTTGCGAGTGATCCCGTTGGAATGCCCCTAGTCGTGCGAGTGACCCTGTATGAACATAGTATAACTGACCTCTTACCGTGCATGTGATCTGTAGGTACACCCCTAATCATGTGAGTGACCCCATAAATAGGAACACAATACAGGTGGGGGTATAATGCTTAACAGCGAAAGTTAACAAATAGACCATACTCCAAAAGCATGTAACAATCAACATAAACATGATATAAATCAACAATCATAATAGTCCATAAAACATAACAATCCATAAAGCATGGAATCCATAAATCATGCTTACTCATCATGTAACATTTATACAAACCAACTATGCATTTCAGCTAACATCAATGTGTAATCCACAAACACATGCAGTCTCTCTTGAACTAATTTTGAAGGTCTAGTAGTAAAATCTAGAGAGATTAGCTAACAAATATTCCCTAGCTGACAGTAAAAAATTTCTAATAAATAGAACCTAAACATTAATGGTTAAATAGTAACTTATTTAATAAAATTAACCGTTGGCTTTTGATCCAAAAATAATCTTCAAAATCAACATACCCAATTCAATCTTGATAGAAAAAAAAAATGCACAGGTTACTCCTAAAAAATTTAACCAATTGAACCTTCAACCAAAACTCCAATTAAATCCAAAATTAATTTATTTTCAATTCAAAACTATATTTGATGGGTGTATCCAAAACCCATTAAAAAACTCATCAAAAAGTGGCTCCAAAAAGTACAAAAAGAACAAAAGTGTAACTCGATTAGGAGAAACACGACTAAGAGATGGGAGCGACTCACCTGTGAGAGAAGGTAGGCTTGGGTGCATGGCTTAGCTAGTTGGAAGAGGCACGGGTAAGGTTTCAACTCGCTCGCGTCTTGGGTGGATTGGAAGTAAAACGCAGGCAACGACTCACAAGGTAACATCTGCTCAGACGGTAGTATACAAAACTACAGGGGCTCAGTTGAAGGTCTTGATGCATGATGGCTCCACAACGGCTTGTGACTTGGAGTTGACGGAAGCTTCACGTGACTTTCGTCTGAGCGGAAAAGCTAGCAAGGGGCAACCGACATTGATGGAGAAGGAGACTGGCGAGTTAATCTGACGGTGGAGGGAAAGTTCTGAGGAGCGGCACTCAGGTTCCTTCATCGAAGGAAGAAGAAGGTGGTAGTTTGCATGTAGAACGAGAAGGGTTAATTAACTATAATAAATAGTAATAGTAATAATATTATTAATATTATTTTCTTTTTCTTTTTCTTTTTTCTTTTCCCTTTTTCTTTTCTTCCTTTTCCCAAAAATAAATCAAATCCTTCTCTTTTTTCATTTAATTCCCATCCAATCAACTTTTATCTTTCTCTAAAAAATAATTATACTTTTACAAATAATTATATTTTTTCACAATATAATTATTTTCCTTTTTCTCCCTCAATAAATATTCTTTCTCCAAATAATTATCCTTCAACAATTAATTTATCTTTATTTTCTTTTCAAATTAAATATCAACTTCTCCCAAATAGTTATATGCTCACCAATATATAATTATTTTTACCTTTTATAAAGTAATTATATATACAAATATATATAATTAAGGGGTGGTCTTTTAGAAAATAGAACAAAGCGGCAAAATATTTACACCGTATAGAAGAATTTCGAAAACAGAAAAAGTTCACAAGCCCACAATGAAAAATTTCAAAAGTTCGTGATTAATTGACATCCAACACGCTTAATATATTTGAGAAACAATCGTTTAGATTTGGCTATTCTTTCCTATACGATCGACCCAAATCTAAACGATTGTTTTCAAGATCTTTTTGGTACGCAGTCGTTTAGATTTGATACACGATCGTTTAATTTAATCGTTTAAATTTTGTAGTTGAAATTTTGGTAGCCAAATCTAAATGATTTTTTAAAGATTTTTTTGTACACGATCGTTTAGATTTGACATATGATCATTTATATTTGATACACGATCGTTTAGATTTGACACACGATCGTTTAGATTTGACATACGATCATTTAGATTTAATCATTTAAATTAAGATAGCTAAATCTCAACGATTTTTTTCAAGATTTTTTGACACGATCGTTTAGATTTGGTACACGGTTGTTTATATTTAAAACACAATCGTTTACATTTAGCAATCCAATATCCCAATGATGTTTTCAAAATCATTTTTTTTTTATTTAGAACACGATCTTGAACCAACTAACAATTTGAAAAAATATTAAAAAAATTACAGAAGAAGAGAAAAAGACGATGGGAAGGAAAAGAAAAATTGGAGAAGAAAGAATATGAAAAGAAAGGGCAAATGAAAATATTTAAAAAAAAATTGAAGAAGAGAAAAAGACAATGAAAAGAAAAAATATCGCAGAAGAGAAGAGAGGAGAAGACGATGATAAGTAATGACAAACCTGAATTTTTTTAAAAAATGGTAAATTCCATGGGCTTTTTCAATTTGTGACATGTGTAGTAAATATTTTGACCGTTTGTTTTATTTATGAAAGTTAACCTATAATTAACTATAACTCTTAAAATCCACAACTTTAATTTAAAACCATACAACATACAATTTAATCTAATTCTCAATAAATCAAAAAATCAAATCCTCTAATTAATTAAATATTCATCTAACAATATTTAATTAATTTCAATTTCCACAAAACCAAATAATTATCATTAAATGAACTCAAAATTAATAACGTCCAATAAATTAACCCTAATTAAAAAAAACTAAAATTATTAACTCTAAAATTATCTAAACTTTTTTAGCATTACAGTATCACTAATGGACCATGTTGCAAATATTGGTTTATCACTGATAGACCGACAATAAAAGTCTTTCATCGATAAACTTTACTATATTTGCTATTTTTTAAAAATATTGCTATATACTTTACTTAATTATTATTTAAAATTTTCATATCCTATTATAATTACATGGGTTCTTGCAAATATGGCAAATGTAGTTTCATAAGTTAGGCTCATAGTACACATATTTTACATTTGCAAAAATGGAAAAGTTCAAGCTCCAACCCATATTTGAAAATTGCGAAATTTCAAAGCTACCCTTTTAATAATTTCACGTTTTTCTTTCTTCTTTCCACGTTTCCACGTTTAATCTTCTTCCAAAAGTTTAGGGTTTCACGTCGTCTTCCCCAATGGCTCACCAAACTTAAAACGAAGATCAAACTTCAGACAAAGACCAAACTTAAGACGGGATTAGCCTCGAGATTTCACTAGCTTCTTTCTTCATCTCGGTCGGGAAGCACCAAGATTTGTCTCATGACTTCATTTCTTCCTTCATATGGGCCAGGAAAGCACCGAGATAGCCTCGGGATTTCACTTATTTCTTCATATGTATGTGATATACCTTATCTTGAATCACATAAGTAGCTTTTGTATGTGATATACCTTGTCTTGTTTTGGTATCTTTGCATTTGATTATATCAATAAAAAACAGAATACTTCTATGCGTTGATAGACCTTATCTTGAGTATATCACATAGGTATATTTCAACTTTAAATACCTTATATAAAATGTATCAATTATTAAGGACAAAAAAGAATAATTAAAAAAATAAAGTAGAGTAGAAAATATTCCCAAATAAAATTGTTAATACATCATTGATAATTGCAAAATTTTGAAACAAGTAAATTGTTCGACATTGATAATTGCTAAATTTCAAAACAATTAAATTGTTCAAATAGGTTCAAATGTACAAGTTCAAATATTATGACCAGCTCTCTTACAACGACTACATTTTGAGCTATTTGAAACTTCACCAATAGAAGGAATCCTTCTTTTCGAAGTCATCCTGCTAAACATTTAAATACTGAAGGAAATACATTGTTGTTCATTCACCTCAACAACACTCCAATCGGTATGGTTACCAATCGGACAAACTAAACCACCATAAAAGTTTAGGGTTTAGGAGAAGAAGTTAACAAGAGAAGCAAATGAAGAGGAGAAGTTTAAAAGAAAGAAACAAAAGAGAGAATAGTAGAACGGTGGAGAAGAGGGGGAAGAAAAAGAAGAGAAGAGAAAAAGAGAAAGAGGAGAAAGCTAAAAGAACGAAACATAAGAGGAAGAGAAGAACTCTGAAAATTCAGAGAATACCAAAATGGTAATTTTGGAATAATAAAAAATTTAAAATAGAAAATATCAACTACAATTAAAAAAGTTGTTATATTTACAAAATTGAAAATATTAGCGTTGTTATTGCTAAATTATATTTTCATTGTGCCATCCAATACAATGTCAAAATAAAAAAAGGTATAACTTTGCCAAGTTAGCTAGTTCAATAACTTCCTAAACTATCACTCTATGTGTATGTAACACCCCAAATCTTAAGGTATATTTTTATTATTCAAATCAAATTTGCTTTGTTTTTGGTGTGAAAGAAAAGAAGTGATGGAGGGAAAAGGAGTTGGAAAAGTAATAATAATCATATATATTATTATTATTATTGTTATTAAATAAATAAATAAAATAATAATAATAATATTAATTAACTTTTCTTTTTCTTTTCTTTTCTTGTCTTTTCCCTTTCTTCTTCGTCCCGTGCGCGTGCCCCCCCTCCCCTCCATTTTTCTTTTTTTCTCTTCTCCTTCTCCTTGTCCTAGCCGCCGGCCGCCCCACCTAATTCCTCTTCCTCTCTTCTTCTCCGTTCGCCCTTCTCCGCCGTCGTCTTGCACCAGCCGAACGCATCCTGTCAGACGAAACCCAGTCGGCCGAGCGCATCCAGTCAGACGAAACCCAGTCGGCCGAACGCATCCAGTCAGACGAAACCTAGTCGGGCTGCACCGCCTCTTCTTTCGAAAAACCGTCGTCCGTCTGCGCCAGTCTCCGTTTGTGTGGTTGTCATTCGACCCAATCTGCACGTTCGGCCGCCGTGAGCTAGGACTAGTAGCGTCGTAGTGCCTGTTCAGATCCGCGGCTTCGTTCGCGCCGGTTTCCATCTGTGAAGCCCAGTCGCCACGCCTCCCTTAGCGACCGCTGACCAACCCACACGTAGAGTTTCCGTGAGCCGACAGCCGTGCGCCGTGGAGTACCGCTGCTTCTGTTTTACGGTATTTTGTCGAAGTGGTTTTGTTGGTAACAAATTAAATATGGGTAGTAATTGTTTCAAAGTTGTTCAAGCCATATGTTTGGAATAATTGGAAAATTTGTTATTTTATTTTTAAAGGTGTTGAAAGTGACGTTGGGTCTCTTGAATTCACAAACAATTTGTGAATTGTTGGAGTTCGGTTCGCCAATACCTTGGTGTCTCTCGTTGGATATAGTAACTCGAGGGATTTGTGTAACTTCGAGGTAAGGGACTTTCTACTGGACTCAATAACAAAACTAAGATGTATTGACTATATGGACCGTAATGTTATATCTGGACTGAGTAGGGATGACGGTTATAATGTACGTTTGGGTGTGGGCTGAATGTTTAATGTATATTGTGTTTGACTGGGAGAAATTTTTATGTTTATGTATGGGTTGATGTGGACTTGTGGTTAATTGCATGTTGTGACTGTCTGGTTATGTATATGTACAAATATAAGGATGTGGGAATGACTGAATCTCGTAGATGTTTTTATATAAAGTGTGACTTGAACTGGTAGATTGTTGTGTAGACCGAATGTATGATATACAGCTATAGTAGTGTTCTTGTGAACGGAGGAGGCATCATGGTTGTGCCTTCGTAGACTGAGGTGGATGTTATGAAAATGTTAGTTTGTTGACTGATGTATTGACGTGTTTTCGACTGACCTTGGGCTAATTTAGAGTAAGATGGTGGTTTGGGGTTGAATGAAGAGCTTGTGATGTGAATATTAACTGAGCTGTGAATAACGGTTAAGATGTATAGAATGGACCGAGGGGAAAATTATTAGTTTCCTAGTGGGTAGGTACCTTGCAGGTGTCCTACGGGATCACCACCCTTTTGTGCATCCTTCGGGAGCACTAAAATGATATGTGCATCCCTTGGGAGCACTAGACTGACATGTGTTTCTACAGAACACTAGACTGATTTATGCGTCCCTCGGGCGTTAGACTGATTATGTGTATCCTACGGGATCACAAGACTGTGACTGTGCAGGGTACTCCATAGGAAGTTAATAATTTATTTTTCCCCTAACGGGACCAGTAGTGGGTCTCTTACTGGGTATGTTAATACTCACCCTTTTTACGTTTAACTTTTCAGGCAAAGATAACTCGAGGGGCAGACCGACGAGGGACAAGAAGGAATCGTGATTTGCCATAGAGGACTGTCTTTTAAACTGCTTCTGCTGATGGTTTTAAAATATTTTTGATTGAACTCAGTTTACAAACAGTTATTTTTGTAAACAACACTTTGAATTTTCATATTTTGAAATAGGGCCCGATTAAAGTTTTTCTTCGATTTCTTATGGTTTCAACTAAAGTTGCTATGTTTTTTGTCAACAAACTGTTTTTTGTTAAAGTAATGACTTCGACTTAGATTTGAAAAGTTGGGTCGTTACAGTTGGTATCAGAGCCTAAGTTTTAGGTTCTGTAGACTGACTTATGAAGTAAGTCTATGTTTTGTGTCCCTATGGCTAACACAATCCTTTGTCACTCGTCAGGTATGCATTATGCTTATAAGAATGGTATTATTAACATAACCTTGCCTAACTTAAACCAGATTGTCTGAGGTGTCTTGATGTTTAATACTAAAATGATTTTTTAGTGGATGTTAGGAAACCATGCGGCCAAGGAGAGGTGCACGTAGGGGTGGTATTAGAGGTCGTGGTAAAGGAGCATGGCGTAATCAGCCTGCTGTGGGCCAAGCTGACCAGCATGTCCCTGCTGCACCTATCACTCAAACGGATTTGGCAGCCTTGTCTGCTCACCTGGAGCAGAGAATTACAGAGCTTATTGCTGCTGCTATGGCTCAGAACAAGCCTGCACCAGTAGGTCCCCCTGTACCCGCAGCTCCACCTGCGTCTGTAGCCCCTCTTGCACAGGGATCGGTCGTACAGCAGCCACAGATGTTACCAAATTAGCTTTCCGTAGAGGCGAAACACTTGAGAGACTTTAGGAAATATGACCCTCAGACTTTTGATGGATCACTGGAGGATCCTACCAAGGCGGAGTTGTGGTTGTCTTCGGTGGAAACCATTTTTAATTATATGAGATGCCCAGAAGAGCATGCTTAATTTAATTACATTGAAAATTATGCAAGAACGTCTTTGTCTGTATCGTTGTGCATATAGTTATCCTATTACAACATAAGAATTATGAAAATCGATGAAATATTTATAAAAATGTCACAATTATAGTTAACATTATTGGTTGACCATAAACGATAATGGTAACAGTAAAGACACGACAAACTACCTTTGTATGTTATAAAAATAAACACGATAAATAAAAATAATCTAATTATATTTGTGATTAAGATCGATTACATACGACACATCCTTCAATAAAAATTTATTATAATTTCATAACCTTTGGTATGATCGCAAAGCATGGTGTTTAGAAACGTTTTGAGGGTTGAGAACTACATGGAAAATGGGTAATTGCAAAGATATAGGGTTAAATAAAATATAGTAAAGAGAGAGAGAAATTTTGAAACTTGTCTTGTATCTTCATTAGAATCGAAGCGTTATGTGGAATAATAAACTGATGTGTCATTTCAATAATTGTATATTTATTTGTTTTAAATTTTAAAGTTAATAAAGATCTAAAGGTCTTGAAAAACTTTAATGCCCCAACGGTGGAGTATCAATTATGAGGTGAATTATCTAAAGACATCTATAAATATTTGAGGGGCACTTCTCAAAATAGGAATAAACTTAAGGGAAATTACATCAACAAAAAAATTTAGAAAAAAAATAGCTCATAGCAACTTTTTTTTCTTCAAGTTGAATATGACAAATATGACAAGTAATTAATGATATCAAACGAATATCGATAGACTATTAGAGAACTATCAGAGGGTCATCTGCTTTTAAATTTGCTACTTTTGTTATTTAGAAAATGTAGTGAAATAAGTCCTATTATCTAATTTCTTTTGCTATTTTTACAAACGTCCCTAAATTTAAAATAAAATAAAAGATCATAATCTTTTATGAAAATGCCATTTCAAGTGTCTTTTGATTTTTTTAAATTTTTATTATTATTATTTAGAATATTTTTCCTATCAAAATTAAAATTCCATTATGTTAAATTTTGAAACATAGGAGGCCAAATAGAAACTAAACCCCTACAACTTAAAAAACCAAAAGATTTTTTCTACTTAAAATAAATTTAGATCATCATGAGTTATTTACTAGGTTAATTTATGTATAGAGCGAAACTCAAAAATATTTATAGCCCGTGTAACAAAAAGTAAAAACTCATGAAGCCACCAGTGTATTTTCATAAATTTCAGATTTGCCCTTGTTTGATTTTGAAATTTTCGTTAAATGCCTACACATCTTCTTAATATTATTATTTCTCTCCTTCTACATATTTTCACTTCTTCTTATTTGCAGTTTCTTCATTTCCTCCTCCAGAATTTCTTCATTCTTTGTCATCTCTTTATTTTTTTTTCATCAGGTATTTTTTTCTTCTTTTTTCATTACAAGATCATGTACCAAGATCATTGAAATTTGATACAAGATCGTTTATAATTGGTACAAGATTTTGTATAAAGATGATCATTTAAATATTAGTACACAATCGTTTAATTTAGATTTGGAACAAGGATTGTGTACCAAATCTAAAAATCATTTAATATTAGTACATGATCGTTTCATTTAGATTTGATATAAGACAATGTACCAAGATCTGAACGATCGTGTACCCGTATCTAAATGATCATGTACTAAGTTTTTCACGCGCGTGTGTGGTCGATTAATCGGGGTATTTTTATTATTTCATTTTGTGGGTTTCTCGACTTTTTCTGTTTTCAAAATGGTTCTATATAATGTAAATATTTGTACGTTTAGTTCTATTTTTTTTTTATTAAACAAACCTAATTACTATTGATACACTAAATAGTTTGTATTGCATCTTCAGCATTATCCTATATTTGATGCAGGAATCATGTGTTTGCAGTTTAATTTCAATCAAACTAAATATACACTAGAAACGTCAATGCATGATATACTAAGTATAATTCTAAATGTCATATTTCATATTTGGTATACAAACAATTGATATTGATATGTTTTTTTCCATGTACCAAATTAAGTAATTTACGTATATCATTAAAATCATACAAGAACTAATATATTTACGTTTTGGAACATAATTAAGACAATGAATACATTTAGCATATACCATATTAACATATGAAATTTGAAGTTAATGGGAGGAAAGGATATATACACAAACTAAGTCACAATAGCACTAAAGATGATGATATATAAATTGTATATAAATGATAATATTGATTTAAATAAAGTAGATTGATTAATATGATGTATATTAGTTGATTGAGATACCAAATTCAGTGCAGCAGTGGACGGAGGAATCAAACAAAATGTGGATATGCCTCTTGTGCTTTGCCGGAGGAGTCGGGATTGTCAATGGGCCAATGTGAAGGCTGTTGCACATCCTGAAGCAAAGGCCCTACTTTTCGGCCTTAAACAGTTTGTTGAGATGGGCTTTACTAATATTTCTATTGAATCCAAATGAGTCAACTATAATAATAGCCATTTTAAAGTTGTCATTTTGAAAAATAGCAAACCGTAAAATGAAAAAAAAAATACAATAAATAAGAATTTGCAAAAATCCAAAATACCCCTAGTGTATGCTACTTTCTTAAAGTTAAAATAGAATAAATACACTTTAATAAATCTTGAATACATATTTGTTCAATCAAAGTCAGAATCTTTCATCTTCATTTTCTAGATCCGTTGCAACGATCTTCATTTTTGTTTTTCGTTTCTCATCTTCCATTTTGAAGATCTTCCTTCGTCTCCATTTTCCATTTTCCTTTTTTGATCTCATCTTCTTCAAGCGGGCAAACCCTAATCTTTCCACCTTGAAGCGGGCAAACTCCAATCTCTACCCTCTTCCATTTGAAGTTTCAATTTCATCTTCAACTCCATCATGCATCTTCAAGAAGAAACTTCATCATGCATTTTCAAGAAGAAGAATATACACATTTGAAGCATGCAAACACTATCTTCATTTTTCAGATTTTCAAGTTTACAACCTGCAATCTCAAACGCTTAGGGTGGAAGAACAAAAACCTTCGCTTAGAACAAAAAAATACAAAAGTTATCCTCCTCGTTACTTAGGGAAATTTTAGTTGATTTTTTTTAAAAATATTTTATATTAATTATTTAATAATGTAGATGAAATTTGGGAGATTTCATCCAAAAACACAATATCTTAGCCTATTTTATTGGAAAAATAAATTAAGATCTAATACGAAAACTAATTTTAATTTCTAAATTATTAAGAGTTGAAAGATTCAACTTATTTTGAAATAAAAAAAAGGTTGAGATTTAATTTCCAAATAAAAAAAAAGTTGAGATTTAATTTCCAAATAAAAAAAAAGTTGAGATCTTAATACAAAAACTAATTTTAATTTTCAGATTCAAAATTCAAAATTTAAAAATAAATTAAGATATAAGACGAAAACTAATTTTAATTTAAAGTTATTAAAGATTGACGAAAAGATTCATCATATTTTGAAATAAAAAAGGTTGAGATTTAGCCTATAAAATTAATAATATGATTATTTTGAAATAAAAAAATGAATAAAGTTCTTAAAATTTTAATACAATGGTGAAATAAAAAAATGAATAAAGTTGTTGATAATTTTTAAATTTCAAGATATTAGGAAGAGGTTATGATAAGGTTCTCTATGTTATTAACGCGTTGAAATTAATTACATACTCATAATTGCATATCACAAATTAATTATACTTGAAAGATTTTGATAAACTCATAATAGTATATCACAAATTAATTACCCATAAAAGATTTTTTATAAAAACGCAATATATTGAAATAATTACACTTTTAAACAAATATTGATAGAAATTATAATTTAATTAATGTTATTAAGTCAAATGAACATTGTTTAAAAGCCTTTTTAAATAGAATTAACGTAATTGTTTTTTAATTTTTTTAATTCATTTACATAATTGTATATATATACAATGCTATATGTTGATAATAAGTTAATTAAAATTTAATAAGAAACATTGGAAAACAAAACAAATAAGTGAGTTCTCACTTAAACAAAAAGAGTATAAGAAAAATTTAATTCAAAATAATAATTTGGTTATTTTTGTGATTCAACCAATGAATGCTATTTCAATATTAAAACGTTATTTTGAAATAAAATCAATGGTTGAAATTCTCCTAAATTCAAAATAATAATTGGGTTATTTTGAAATCAATAGTTGAGATTGCCTGATTCGAAAATTAATAATTTGGTTATTTTGAAATTTATTTTAAAATAAAATTAATGTTGAGATTCTCTCCATTTCAAAATAATAATTTGGTTATCTTGATATTCAAGTCATTAATGTTATTTTGAGATAAGATAGCAAACAAATTGATATTTTTTAATTTTGAAATTCAATTAAGGTTATTTTGATACAAAATCTAAGATTCTCAAATTTTGAAAAATAATAATTTTGTTATTTTGAAATTCAATTGGGTTATTTTGAAATTCAAATTCAATTTTGGTTATTTTGAAATTAGTAAAGTTGAATAAAATTATTAAAACGTTGAATCAATTAGTTGAGTCCCAAAATATTAAGAAAAAAGTTATGATATGTGTTGCTTTGTAAAAATTAATTAAAGGCTGATAAATGCATAACATAAATTAATTACAATATAGAAACGAAATAATTATAGTTGGAGAAGGAGGATGTTTTGGTATTTTATAAAATACCATGCACGTGTAAAAAAATATGATGTTTGCTTAAAATTCAAAAGAAAAAGTAGTTTTGTCATTTTTCAAAATGACCCCTAAAAACGTTGCTATATCTCTTATTATTCCAATCCAAATTCTCAACTATTAATTAAGGATAGGGTCAACTAGAACAATATCAATTTTAGTGTTGTCATTTTGAAAAATAGCAAACCCACTTTTTTTTCTTCAAAAATGGAAAAATGAAAAAGAATACAATAAAATAAGAATTATAAAAACCCAAAATATCCCTATATACATAGAGTGTAAGCTATTTCTTAACCTAGAATAAAATAAATACACTTTAATAAATGTTGAAACATAGTTACAGCTACATACTTGTCCAATCAAAATCAGAAACCTTCATTCTCCATTTTCCACACTTTGTTGCAATGATCTTCATTTTCCATTTTTGTTTTTCGATTCTCCATCTTCCATTTTATGATTCTCCATCTTCCTTCGTCTCCATGTTCCAATTTTATTTTTCAAACCCATCTTCTTCAAGCAAGCAAACTCTAATTTTTTCACCTTGAAGCGGACAAACTCCAATATGATTAACTTTCCACCATCCCTTTTGCAAGTTAATCATTTGTGATAAATATTTGAAGCACGCAAACATTATCTTCATTTTCCATTTTCAATCTTTGATTTTCAAGTCTACAACCTGCAATCTCAAATGCTTGGGGTGGAGGAACAAAAACCTTCAGTCGGAAGAACAGAGATACAAAAGTCATACCTTCTTTCTCTTAGGGGAAATTTTAGCTCATTTTTAAAAATTATTTATCTTATTTAATTAATAAAATGTAGATGGAATTTGAGATATTTTATCTAAAAACACAATATGTTTGCCTATTTTGTCGAGGAAAAAATAAATTAAGTTCTTAGTACAAAAACTAATTTTAATTTCCAACTTAAAATTTTAAATTTAAAAAATAAATTAAGATCTAATATGAAAACTAATTTTAATTTCCAAATTAAAATTTTAAATTTTAAAAATAAATTAAGGTCTAATGCGAAAACTAATTTTAGTTTCCAAATTATTAAGGACTGAAAGATTAATAATTTAATAATTAAGAATATATAGATTCATAAGTGCATATCACAAATCATGTATGTGTGAATTATACGCATCTTCATTATTTAATAATTAAGAATATATAGATTCAACGAACTAAACAAATTATATTTTGAATAAATTTGTTAAAATCTTCAACAAAATTGTGAAATAAAAAAAATAAAGAAAGTTGTTAAAATATTCAACCAAATTGTTAAATTCCAAGATATTATTGTATACGTTATTAACCCGTTGAAATTAATTACGAACTCATAAATGCATATCACAATTTAATTACACTCAAGAGGTTTTTGATAAGAACACATATATTGAAATAATTACAGTTCGCGAATGTGGGTATGTGCGGCACTTCCGAATCATGTTAGTTGGTACGTTATTTCTTCAATCAGATTAACATTCAATTATAGACGACAAACCAATATTGATAGAAAATTGTTTTGGTTTAAATTTTTTTCTAAATACAATTAATGCATGGTTTTTTAATTTTAATTCATTTCCACCATTTTATGAATTAATGATAATGAACTAATTATATATATATATAATGAAAATTGATAAAATAAATAATAATTTGATTATTTTGAAATTCAATTAACGCTATTTTGAAATAAAATGTTGAGATTCTCCCAAATTCAAAATAATAATCAATGGTTGAGATTCTCCGATTCGAAAAATAATAATTTGGTTACTTTGAAATTCAATTAAGGTTATTTTAAAATAAAATTAATGGTTGAGATTCTCCCAATTTCAAAACAATAATAAATTTGAGATTCTCCAATTTTGAAAAATAATGATTTTTTTTATTTTGAAATTCAATTAAGGTTATTTTAATACAAAATCTATCGTTGAAATTCTCCAATTTTGAAAAATAATAAATTTGTTATTTTGAAATTCAATTAAGGTTATTTTGATATAAAATCTATGTTTCTTTACATCTAGTGAACGAACTTGCATTGGGATGTTCAATGAATATGCTTTATCGATATAAAATCTTTTCAAAAAAATTCTTGTATAAGTTGATTGATGAACAAATATCTCATATACTAAATGCTCAATTTGTAAACCAAAACAACATTTTATTTTTTTGAGATCTTTCATCTCGAATTATTTCTTAAGATACTATAATGCTTTGAAATCTCTTCATAAGTTTCAATTGTATTTAAATCATCAACATATACAATTATAATAGTAAATTATGACTATGATTTATTTATAAAAAAGCATGAATATATTAGATTATTTTGATATCCTTCTCTCAACAAATATTCACTCAGGCGATTGTACCACATTCGTCTTAATTGTTTCAATCCATATAATTATCTCTGTAATTTGATTGAATATAGTTTTCAAAAATTTGATTTATATGTTTCATGTATCTTAAATAATTCTTCTCGGACTTTCATATAAATATCATTATCAATATATCCATATAAATATGTTATGACTACATCCATAAAATGCATGTTCAAATTTTCATAGACCAATTAATTTTTTTAATGTGATTGCATCCACCATCGAAAAATATATCTACTCATAATCAATACTAGGTCTTTTTAAAAAAAACATTGGGCAATAAATCTTTGCTTTATATCTTGTGATTTCTTTATCTTTATTTCTTTTTCTCACAAATACTCATTTATATCCCACAGGTTTGACATCTTCTGGTGTTGAGACTATTGGTCCAAAAACTTGACGTTTTGAAAGTAAATTTAATTCTGCCTCCATTGCTTCTTTTCACAAAGACCAATATTTTCTATGTCGACATTCTTCAACAGATTTTGGTTCAAGATCTTCATTTTCAGATATAATATCAAGAACAATATTATATGCAAAAATGTTGTCAACAACTACATTAGTTCGACTCCATCTTTTTCTTGTCATAACACAGTTTATTAAAATCTCATTATTATCCTCAATTGTTTTATCTTTTTCTAGATTTTTGTCAAAAGCCAAATTTTGGATTTCTTTTAGAACATCCATATATTTGATCGAGTTATTGACTCAATTTATTTTTAAAAAATTTCTATCTTTGGAGCCTACCAATCTACAACGCTTTTGACGTGTTTCATATTCATTAATAACGTGTTTCATATTCATTAATAACATGTGATTTCGTTACTTTCTCTTCAAATACAAATGCATATAGTAACTGATTTGCTATATTTTACAAATGAATTATTTTATGAACTTAAAGTTCACATTGATTTGTACGAGGATCTAAATGAGAGAATAATGATACATTTCATATAATTTATTTTTCCAACTTCTTAATTCCTCCCCTAATTAATGTTGAAAATTTTGTTTTATTAAAATGACAATCAACAAACCGTGCAATAAATACATCACCCGTTAAAGGTTCAAAATATTTAATAATTGATAGGGAATCAAACTCAACCTATATTCCTAGCCTCCTTTTGAGGAACCATCTTAGTACGTTGTGGTGGAGTAATTGAAACATATACTACACCTCCAAAATTTTCAAATGAAAAATAATTGGCTCATGACCATCTGCTAATTGTAATGACGAGTACTTGTGATAAGTTGCTGGCCTAATACGCACAAGTGACGCAACATGCAAAATAACATGTCTCCATACAGATGTAGGAATTTAGCTATCTCACGAGCAATGATCTAACAATTAATTGCAAACATTTTATAAATAATTATGCTAAACCATTTTGTGTATGAACATGAGCTACAAGATGTGAGTAATTGAACCATTTTGTGTATGAACATGAGCTACAAGAATTTATCACTGATTAACTTGAACTTTGAATTTCTAAATGATATAAATGCTAATAGCATAACCTAAAATCAATAATTTAATTCAAGAAAAGTTGCAATTATATCAATTTCATTTATACTACCAGCGATAGAAGCTATCATATGGATAGTATGTTATTAGTGATTCAAAGCTATTATCAATAGCATTCCGATTCTATCTTCTTTCTTTTTCCATTAATTATACTAAAAGCAAACAACGATAATATCACTTTAGAGTAGCTAGCATTATATTGATATCATTGATATATAGTCGCCTATTATGGATATTACTTATAGATGCTATTAGTTGATATCGATATCCTTCTGCAGCTATCACTGATAGATATTATAAATGATAGCAATAAAACAACATCATTGATATTAGCTATAAAAAATATCAATTGATAGCCTAATTAAACCTTATCATTTCAAAACTGATATGCTACCAAGGAGCTAAAACTTATAAAAAACATCCTTATAATGATATCACTTAGAGTTACTATTAGTGATGTCCTTTTAATGCAATCATTGATAGATAATGTTAGTGATATATCATTTTATATTGATAGAAATATAGAAAAATTACTTATAACAGCTACTGGGAATATCAATTGATAGCAACATCGTGGATAGTAGATACTAATAATAGCAACTGATAACACATTTCTTAAATTGAAAGCTATCACTGATAGCAGTTATTAGCGATAGCAGCTAACTATAACAACTGATACCATATTTCTCAAATTGAAAGTTACTATACCCTTTAGAGGCTATCATTGATAAAAACTATCGCTGATAGCCATTATGAATGATATCAACTGATAATATTTTCTCAAATTAAAAGCTATTAGTGATAACATCTATTCAGTAATAGTTGTTATCACTAATAGCAACGTATAACAACTGGGGGTGAAATCAGGTTGGGTTGGGAGACATTCTCAACCCAACACATATTTTCTGGTTATTTGAGTTGGCAACCCAAATAACACGAATTTAGTTTCCAACCCAACTCAATCCAACCCGTAAAATATGGGTTGGGTTGGATTGGGTTGTCGGGTTGTATAAGGTTTAGGGTTAATAGAATTATGTCACAAGCTCAATAGAATTATGCTACGGTCAATATTTCAATATTTATGCTACTGTCTCAACAAATTCAAAATAGATTTATGTTACTGTCAACCTTCAATACTTGTGCTATTTCAATATTTATGCTACTGTCAACATGCTTCAACATACTACTGTCTCAACAAACTCAACATGCTACAAACTATTAAAATAGAGCTATTGCAAAGGTGTATCATTGTGAATTTATTATTCAAAAGATAATTGGTAAAACTATATGATCTGCACATCACAAAATTAATGCAGAATAAGTTTAATAAACAATTTTCTTTCTCTTGTGGTTTGTTCAATATGCAAAAAAATCATAAAAAATTACCTTGGCTTAAATCGTGCAAAATCAAAGAAATTCGAGAGGTAGTTGATGGTGGTTGAAGATAAATGAACTTAGAGTAATAGAGATCAAAGGGATTGAGATATGAGACGTGTCTCGGGTATGGACAGAATAGACTTGTCTGGGGTATGAGACGGAGGAAGACAGAGGAAAAGATGGATGAGTTTCGCTAGACGTCAAAGAGCTCAAACGAAGGAGGAGACGCCGGAGAGCTCAGACGAAGGAGGAGACACCGGAGGTTGCGCGAGGGAGAGGCAGAGGCAGACGGTGTTGCGTGAGGGAGAGGGAGAGGCAGAGGCGGACGACTTTGCATGAGGGAGAGGAAGAGGTAGAAGCAGACAGCGTTGTGCGAGGGAGAGGGAGAGGCAGAGAGGCGCAGAAGGAAGTAAGGGAGAGGGACGTGTAATCTAAAGTTCTAAACCTAAAAGAATAATATATGTTT